>CM040092.1:23038481-23638481 GCA_022496805.1 Pohlia nutans | reverse complement strand
GAGTCCAAAGAAGACAATAGAAGGTGCTGCAGTTGGCTTAAGTTCGTCAGTTGCTGTAGCTGTGACGCTTGCTCACCTCCTACAATGGCCCACGTCTCTTTTCAGGTATTGAGCAGTCCCTTAATTCCAAATGTCCACACTTTTCAGTGCACTTACCATGGGCTACAGTGGAATTTACATCATGTTTTGCAAACTTGTTAGTTCTAATAATGTATCAAGGACTAAATCATACATGACTCATTACTAATCCATGTTGTTTTAAGTTTAAAATGATGCTTTTGAATCAAACTTATAGTAAATGGTAAAAAAACTTATTAAAATGACATTGGCCCATGGAGAAGGAAAAGTGTAGCAAATTTAAGCCGTCGTGTTGGTTTTTGTGTCAGTGAATGGTCCTATGAGAGTAGGGTTGGTCCTCCTTTTAGAAAACAAGTCCAATAGTGTTTCACATATTTGAAATAAGTGCATTTCTTTCAGATTTTCCTGCATACTCAATAGCCTTCTCTAAGCCCTGCAATACTAATATTGATCTCTGGAAATGGTATCCACTGGGATGGGGTTGTGGCAGTACGGCAGCAATGGCAGTACTGGTATTCTTGGGATCCTTATTTGGGGACTTGACTGAGTCAATGATAAAGCGAGATGCTGGTGTAAAAGACTCCGGGAAGCTTATTCCTGGTCATGGTATGTTTTTTCTCTCTTTATCAAGCCTCATAACCCGCCATCCACATGCTCTTTTTCATGGGTCACAACCAATAAGAAGGCGACACATGGCACTTTCTAAAAGGATTGAATTAATTTGTGCCGGAGCTGCTACCAGGTTACAGTAATCCATGTCTAGAACATTAGGGGGTGTTAGCTTTTGCAATGAGCTTTAGAGCAAGGAGGGTGGTCGTAGAACCTTGCAATTTTAATTTGTATGTAGAAGACAACAAATTTGGTGAATTTAGGAAGTAGTGGGCGTGGATTACAGATGTCTCAATCGCATCACAGAGTCTCCCCTGACCAGGTTGCACTCTGACACCCCTATTCACTTCGTTGTGATACTATTGAAAGAACAAAATGAAATGGTAATATGAATGAACAAAATGAACAAAATGGAGCCTTGCTTTAACCCTTTGACGTGCATGTGTCCATATAATGGACGACAATCAGATTGCAACCTTGTACAGTTTGCAACCTTGACTACATCTTGTACAGTTTGGATCTTCAAAATAAGATATTGTGATTTTTTGGAAAACAACACAATTGGCTTAGGTCAAGTTTCACTCTTAGTTCAAAAAGTGAGACCGTTACGATTTTCATTTTGTCAACCACATAGACCTAGTTTATTTTCTATTCTTTATGAAGAGTCTTAAATTACAGGGGTAATCACTAACGCAAATGTGCAACAGGAGGCATTTTAGACCGACTGGACAGCTACATATTCACCGGTGCACTAGTGCATTCATTTGTAAAGATTGGGGTTCCATTATTTGGAGTGTAGGAGGAGTTGGACAGACTCTCCTTTCACTCTGGCTCACCATTTTCCTTCTGGAACTGCTACATTTGAAACTGTGTATTTGAGAAACAAGGTTTCACCCAATTTTGTGAGCTCTCTGAAACGTAATGGACGTGCACCCAAAATTGCCCCTGAAATGAATGCAATCTGTACATTGCTGGGTGCCCATACCTTCTAGAACCTTTTTACCCTGCAGAAGTGCAACTTATGTGATCATGGATATAACCCTATAAGGATCCTGCGCATCTCCACATTTGAAGATTTATGAAGACCCCTACATCTTAGGTCAACGAATTGAGAAATTTTGGGTCTCACGCTTTAAGCATGATTTATTGCAGCGCTTAATTTAATTTTCATGTCCCGCGGGGTTCTAGAGTCATCGATTAGACCCCTCAACGGGTCATCTACTCTCGGCAGTGAGAGTAGCGATAAAAAGCTTAGTCCTAAAGAAACCCAATCGTCAGCCGGTATATACAGTCCAGCATCTGGTGTCCAATATGGAGAGCGGAACTCAAGAGTTCCAACGTACTGCTGCAGCTACCACGTATCACCTGCAAGACAACTTATATGAAAGTCATTTAGGACCAACTGCTCATCAATCAAAAGCATATTGTCTGGCTTTATATCCCGATGCACAAGGGAGCATGCATGTAGCCCAGATAGAGCTTTCTCCATTCCTGTCCATAATCCTGCAAGTTGCTCCCATGAAATACTGGAAACGCATCCCCCGGAGCCTTTCAACTGGATGAAATGCAATCCCCTCCACACGTTATACGATCCCATTTACACCTTGATCATAACTCTGATGTTGGGTACTATGCCATCGACTGCACAGTGGTTTCGTTTCTCGTTCTGAATGCTTTGACGAGGCCCCACAAAGTGTCTATGTGCCTTGTTAGGCACCTAAAACCAGATGGGACTTGTAGATCCAACAGGTCTGCCAACATAACATCTTCGTCCCCTGGATGATCATGTAATATCTCATCGAGACGAGGGCATATCTGTGCAAACGGCATCAGGCCTTTGGCTGGAATCTCAGGAGCTACTTGACAACAGATCGTACGGTGTTCGGAATCATACTCCAACTTTGCAAACCAAATGCACTCAATTCGATTGAGGAAAGTGCACCAGAAAATACCCCAGCACCATCTTTGAGTAACTTGGTCCTGATAATCTTGTGAAGCTTGCCAAATGCAGCCATGTTGCTGAAAATTCCAGTCGGATCAATTAACCCCTAAATGCCTAAAGCCCTCTTCAAATTCGGCAGTTTTGCAAAGATGGATTATAAAATGCAACCTAGAAGGATATTTTGAACTTGATATATGAATAAAAGTTGTACGTTATGAATTTTAGATTCTATCCATACGGTTAGATCTATGATTGCTATTACCAATAATTTTGTATAAAATTTGAAACGTGAAATTCAAAATTATTTTGTAATTCAATTACGAATAAGATATTGACAATCTACAGATGAAGTTCTTTGTGATTGGTTGAAATGTAATACTCTAAGTGTAGTGATTTTTGGAGATTTTTTGGTTGCTTACTTTTATGAGTTGACTTTTTTTTACCACTTTTACACTGAAATCTTCAAAATTTTGGGTGAATCACTACAACATGAAATGAGGCATAAAAATTTCAAAAATCATCTCCTTTCTAATCGGATAACATATGCATGAAGCTAACTTCCCATAGAATCTACAGTAAAAATTCCACACTGCAAAAAATGCATGACGGATGAGAATCTTCGTATGAAATCTGTACATCGTCCAAAAAATGGACGCTTAGGCAGTTAGGGGTTAAAGCATTTGATGAACCATTGACAGCCTTCATCTCAAAAGGATGTTCCATGTTACAAACATGTACGCGCAAGTCTCCCCGTGCACTATCATGCAAAGTGCAATCCTCACATACCACACAAACTTCTGGCTGCCCTCGTGCAGATGCCCTCATTATGGTCAGGGCATGAATATAATAAACTGGCTCAAGATCAGCCTGCCCCCTATTCCGAGATTGCTTTGTGCATACGATATCATCGGCCGGTGTGTTCCTCGCAATATGCCATAGATGGAGATAACGTAAATCTGCCAGCAATGCCCTTTCTGGATCCAACAATGTATCCACATGAACTGTAGTGCATAGCACTCCTCTTAACTCGACATCATGTTTCCATATAGTTATCTCCTCATCCACGGGAATGGGATAGAATCAATATATGCCGTCCTATGTCTCTTAGCCCTTATCTGGATCGCACTCTCCGCAGCAATGTCCTCGCGCAAATTCATGTCCACTGCAAATCATCCCTCCGAATAAAGCTTTCAAGAGGACTAAAAATCTGCTTTCAAACCCTAAAACGATTACTAACAATCACTTGCCCCCATATACAGCCTCTAAGTGATGAAGAGGATGAGAAAGAAGAGCAAGCTGGTCATCTCATAATCACTCCGGAAATCAATGTCCTAGAGAAAGCACAGATACCTCTTGGACCGACACTACTGATACTTCTAGCCATGCATTAAACAGGGCAAACAACGCAAAACATGCATGTCCTTCTGAAAATGGAAAAAACCATCTCCAACCCGTTCATCAGTTTTTCTTAAGTAAACTGCAGTCTCATACCCCTAACCATCATCCCACGTTGTTGAGTACCATCTATCCTGTAGTGCGGACATGTATTCAACAGAGGCTGTGTCTATTACGCAAAACAAGAATACACACCAACATGCAAAACAATAGAACACACTAACATGCAAAACTATAGAACACACTAACAATCACCTGCCCCCAAGTACAGCCACGACCATGAGTGTTGACATGGAAAAACCCCAAACCCTTGACCATGTTTTCAGTATTAGCTGAACAAATCTTAGTACACCTCCAATTAGACAAGAATTCAACCTCAAACGAGTTTGATTGAATTGGGAATAAAATGCATCACTCACACTAAGTGTTGGAAAGCTGAAGTTGTAATGATACTTGTAGCGTGAAATAAAAAAACCCTAGCCATCAAAAGAATCGAGAAAAGATCCCAGCATCAGCAGCGGGTTCGAAGGAAAAACTGTACGAAAACACAGTGTACATACTAGGAAAACCCTAAAACGTCATAACCTCTGAATTAGACCAAACATACCTGCGGTGGCTTTAGATTGGGAAGGGGCTCCGAATGTCCTGAGGAGTACGGCCACTTTACCCAGTCGGCCAGGAAGAATCCTTTCCAAGTATTCCGGATAGGCTGCTTTAAGATCAGCTTCTGTTTCAAATCCCGCATCCCCAAATTCTTGATGTCATCATCACTGAAATTCGAACCTGCACATCTCTCCATCAAGAATTGGCGGAGGGCTCTGTATGCGTCATCCACCTCCATCAGGCAAAGAAGTTGCAAGCGAAGAAAGAAGCTCCAGCAGAAAGGACGGGCAAAGACGGGCTCGCTCACAGAAGGGCGTGAAACTCGCCACCCACCAAACCCTAGATCACCGAAACCCCAATCTCAAATCCCACGGCTCCTTCGATCCAATAGATCACTCCCTCCCGGAGCACCCGATCCTGGGCATGCGCAGAGCCGACAGACGTGCAAGGTGGCACCCAAACCCCAACCCACTTCAACATCGCCACAGGAAATACTGGAAGCGCAACAGCAGTGTAAAATGAAGCGCGTAACAGGTGACAAATGAAGCGCAATAGCGGTGTAAGCCAAAATCAACGGCGATCGATCCATAGAACGCAAGCGACGGGATGCGCAGACGAAAGGAGAGGGAGAGATGGAGTTACCGACCAGCGATGGCCTTGCCAGCACACGAACACAAAACGACGTCACCCCTCTCCAAATTCGGCAGTTTTGCAAAGATGCATTATAAAATGCAACTAAGTGGGCGGGATATTTTGAACTCGATATATCCATAAAAGTTATACATTATCAATTTTAGATTCTATCCATATGGTTAAATCTGCGATTGCTATTACCAATATTTTTGTTTAAAATTTGAAACTTGAAATTCAAAATTATTTTGTAATTCAATTACAAATAAGATCATATTGACAATCTATGAATGAAATTTTTTGTGAAGAGATTGAAATGTAGTACTCTAAGTGTAATGATTTTTTGAGATTTTTTGGTTGCTTAATTTTATGAGTTTATTTTTTTCAAGAGCACGTTTAGACTAAAATCTTTGAATTTTTTTCTCAATCACTGCAACATGAAATGAGAAATAAATTTCTCACAAGTCATCCCCTTTCTAATCACATCACACATGCATGAAGCTATCTTGCCATAAAATTTTGTGGTATATTTTTCCTTGCAAAAAATGTACGACAGATGAGAAAACATAGATGAAATCTATACATTGTCCGAAAGATGAACGTTTGGGCAGTTAGGGGTTAAGACCATTTATTTTCTTCATGCGAAAGAGCAACTTCTGTGATCATGGATATAACCCTGTCAAGATCCTACACTTGTCTACATTTGAAGATTTATAAAGATCCGGGTGAAGATCTCTCATAAAAATAACTGATTGGAAGGATGTTTTGGTGTTAATGTGGAAACAAGATAATGAATTTTAGATTACACCTCCAGAGGTAAATCTAGATACGTATATTATTATTATTGTTTTAAAGTAATTTTTGAAAGCAAAAAATTCATATTCTCTTTTAAATTTAAATTTATTTGGTCCATAAAAATAAATTTGAAGGTCGTTTTTGAAACTTAAACATCAATACCTTGTCATGAAGCATGCACATTTCGGTTGTAAGCTTCTGAAAAAGTGGTCGAACCTAATTTTGAACATTTAAAAATTATCCAACTAGTATAAGAATCATGCAATGGAAAAAGACGATGGTTGAAAGCAGAAAGGCACAAAAAAAAACCTTTGATAGTTGTTGGTATTTTGGACTATGGAATTGATAGAAATATGTTTTGAAACTTAATATACTAAACTATTACATTGTTTATTCCTTTTATTATATGATATACTATTTGATAGATTCAATGTTCATTCAAACACGATATAATAGTGTAATATTGAATGGATTAGATTGAAACACCTATTACCCAAAAAGGTTAAATCTAAAGCTTCAAGAATTGAGCTATGCACAAATTAGTCTTTACAAAATCAACCTACTATCTAGGTAAGCCTATTTGAGTTGAAGTTGCATGTGCTTGTTGCAAGAAGAAACTGGCATTGAATGATGCTAGATAATACGTCGGTAAAGTTCAAAATTGATATTTTTTGTATAATAAAAGCATTTTTATTTTCTTTTATAATACATTACAAACATGAAACATCCAATTCCCTATTTTTGCAGTTGGCCATATAATCATGCACTTGGCTTTCGGGCGCACTAAACATTCAGACCAGTAGAAATTGCATGAAAAGTTGGCCAATTTTTTTGGCGGTTATCGATGCGTGGTCCAAGAGAAGAAAGTGTTTTAAGAGGTCGTCGCCGTGTTGCATCTATAACACCATCGGTGTTCGGCCCTCCTAGATTGACTTCTCCACGAAACGGCTCAGTTATTCACCTCATACGCTTATTTTTGCGTGTTGTCCTGGTTGAACGGTCACTATTGGCACCTTGTTCTATTGGACACTTCTAGGTATTGGTCGGTCGAGCTCCACCTCTTCCAAGGGATTGGATTTCCCTTGTGCGTAGGGTCATATTCAAAGTAGGGACTAAACTTGCCAACCGCGTACCTATCAATGGACCGTGTTTGCGGGGGCGTACTACAGAAGAGGAAGGTACTGATGAATCTTGAGTAGACGGTGTACGAACATCCAAGCTGTCCAACATGTGACGACGTAGTCTAATCAAGGCTGGTTGCAACGGTACGGTTGTCATTTCCCCACCATCAGAATGACCTC
Source organism: Pohlia nutans (assembly GCA_022496805.1). Lineage (NCBI taxonomy): Eukaryota > Viridiplantae > Streptophyta > Bryopsida > Bryales > Mniaceae > Pohlia > Pohlia nutans. The sequence continues at coordinate 23,631,128 of CM040092.1, read as the reverse complement.
CTTTGCGCATTTTGACCCATCATTGTGAGGTCATTCGAATATTGGTCGAAAAAGTTCAACGCCTCTTCATGCAATTTTGTTCTAGCAACCTTCCTTGGCCACGTCTCCAGATTAGCGGATTTGTGCTTGTTCCTTCGCTTCCCCTTCTTTTTTGCTTTTGAAGATTCTCTAGCGCTTGAGGAATTGGCCACACCAGCCTCAGCGGCTTCGGATACACAGCCATATGTTTCAGGAGATGTTTCAAAGATTAAATCCGCATTTCCCATGTACCAGTCATCAACTTTGCGTTTCGACAGTGCATACCCGGCCATCGAAACAACATGAGGACAAAAGGCGATAATGTGGGATTAGGGTTTAAGGGATATAATTTTAAAATCTTCCCCCACCAACCCAAATTCAAGTCCCTTTGTAAGCATCCGCGCTCTCAAGCACGGACTGTTACCAATCCAAGATTAGAGAGCACCGTGAGCGCAAGAGAGATTCAATTGTGCTGCAAAATAACCATGTCATGTATATATATATATATATATATATATAACTTAAAGATAGACGGACAAGCCGTCGACTGGAGGGGCGACTTGGACTGGATGGGCGGCTATCGACTAGACCGGTGGCCGTCGGCTGAACGGGCGACCTGGACTGGACGGCCGGGCCGTTGACTGAATGGGTGGCCGTCGACTGGACGGGCAGGGCGTCCAAGTGGACGGGTAGGCCTTCGAGAGCAATAGACAGTGCGTCGGCTGGACAGAGAAGACGCGAGAAAATTAAAGAGAAGGGGTGATCCAAATGCGATCGTTGTGCATTTTTTAAATTTTTGGAAACAAACAACAAAGTTGTGCATTTCATACTGATGTGCACCCGTTTTAGGCCATCCTTCGTTGGGAGAATCGCCCATTACTGCAGTACCCACTTGTACAAAAGTGTCAGGATTGCACTAAAAATTAGTCCAATCCTCTTTACTGATTAAAGTAAGATGAGGTCGTCTTCTCGTTTTTCTTTTCTTTTTTGTGTTTTTTTTTCAGCAACGACGGGAGAGCCTTTATTGTGGGAAAGCGGATGATACACATCCACCCCTTTATAAGGATCAATCTTATTTTTTATTTGCATTTACAATTGGATTTTTCATATTTTTTTAATATTAACTTGTAATTAACCCTTTAACGTCCCAATTCAACACTGTTTTCAAAGATGCGCTATAAAATGTTTGATGAAACCCAAAATGGAGTAGTTGTTCAAAGAAAACTTGTAAATGTCAATGTGAAGATCACATCTGTACGGTTGGATGCATCATTTTTTTATTAATATTTTTCATTTAATATTGCAAGGTTTTCTCTTGAAATTCAATTAAAAATCCCAAATGAACACAAAAAAATTTCAAAAAATTGGAATGAAATTGGAATAACATGTAGTACAAGATGGTATGGTTTCCATTATTTGATTCTACCTATTTTGGCAAATCATGTTTGAGGTCTCACTTCTTGAATTAAGAATGAAACCTGACATAAACCGATTGTGTTATTTTTCTAAAAATCATAATAATCTATTTTGGAGATCCAAACCGTTCAAAATATAGTCAACTTGCACAAGAACCAAGAATAACTTTTGTGGATGAAAACTGTCCAATCTGGATGAGATCCGAACAGCTAAAATCTGTTCGTCATCCAATATATGGACGCGGGTGCGCTAAAGGGTTAAATTAGCGGGACTATCTATGGAAATTATATGCACTTTGTCTGCGGAATTCAAGTCTATTTATATTTTATAATATTTCGTTAGGGAATGTAATCAAATTATGAAGTATGTTTGTGAAGTGGAATTAGATTGTATTTGTATGGAGAATGTTTATTAACAATTTGAAGGTCAAATGTTCGTGAGGTTACGTTTCTAGTTTTTTTAATTTATTTACTAAGGACGTTTGAGACATAGAACATTAGAACTATAAAGCATGTATATGAAGAATGTTTATGAAGAGTGTTCACGTTGAATGTTTCACGGGCTATTTACGTAGTGAAATAAAGCATACACAATGAGGTAATTGGAGTCTATTTTGATATTCCCTTAAATGCTCTTCATTTGTTAATTGTGTTTAGAACTCTGTAGAAACTTGCTCGTGTACATTGCAAGGAATTTGTACATGTATTGTGTTTTAACAATGAATCTGTTTGAATTGTAAGTAATAATGTACAATAGCAGAATAGTCAACATCACTTTGGCTATTAATCTTCAGGGGATTCACGAAGTCTCTCATGTGCGAACTATGACTTATGAATGGCATTTCATCTAGCGCAAACACAACTCAAGATGTAGGGTGGATGGGAAAAGTTTGTTCACAAGAACAATATTGAAGTTGGGGTAAAAGCTTTCTTTCACTCTCATCAACGACTCGCTATTTATATGGAGAATGAAGGATGCATCGACCCAAGGCCCTAACTGAGTACCAGTCTACCCCTAGTCCCTAACAAAAGGACGAAAGGGCAACCGAATTATGATGAACAATGAACATTTGAATTACAAATGTGCAAGTAATGTCATAATTTGTATCTAAAGGTTCAGGGTTCATAAATTTTCTTAGCTATTTTATTTAAAAGATTAAATTATGTACAAACTATGTTTATGACGTACAAACTACAAAGTATGTTTGTGAAGCACAGTTATATGAAAAATGTTTATGACTAATGTTCATGTCGAATGTTTAATGAAGTAAGAAGTTTATCCACTATTTATTACTGTATTTAGAAGTCAAGTATTCATAATTGGAGTGTCATCATTAAATATTTAAATCCCATTATTAACAATGTCTTAAAAATAAAATAAAAAATTCAATCGTATTGTTTATAATAATTCATAATCGTATTGTAAATCTAATTGTCTTATTGTTTATGCGACATGTTTGCCGTTGAGTCCCCACATCTATCGACTTAACCCTTAAGCGCGCAAGGAGCCCCGTGGGGCCATGTTTGATCGATTTTCAGTCAAACGCTGATTTTCACCCAGTTTCTAATTTCAAATGACATTGGTCCCAACTAAGAATGTGTGGGAGTTGTTTTCTACTTTCTAGTCCAATTTACGGTTCTTCACAATTGTTAAAATTGCGTTTTTTATAGCACTTTAAAGCTCACAGCCCTAAAATTCCAATATACACCGCAGAAAAAGTTTTTCAATCGAATTTCTTTTTATGTAAGCTCGAGAAGCATGCAACCTACACCTTGTTGTCCATCACTATTGTTCACATTTTTTCTAAAAAAATCATAATATTTAAGGCATTTTTGTAATTACTATGGCTATTACAAGTGAAAAACTTTGAAAAATCTTATAAAATTAATTTCCATTTTAATAATTATGAAAAAATCAGTGTAAATTGGTTAAAGGATATATTATATGAAGAAAATACCAAATATATATAATACATTATTAAATGTATGAAATTGATGGGGTTTGACCGGATAAATGTAGTGTGGACGCTTAAGGGTTAAAGGTCATCAAAACGGACAGTGATGATATCGTACAACTGTACTTTAATTGCAACATCGAACAATGTTTTGAAGTTATATCAAGCGTTGGTTTTGAAATATCTCCTATTTACAACGGAGGACGAGAAGGATATTAGTATAAAAAACAAACTAGCAGACCGTCGCTCCCACTAGAAGATATTTCAAAGGAGCAAGAGCCATGAAGTCCACGTTTGGGCGGTTAACCTGATATTCTCAAACACTCAAAAAACACGGTAGCCGCGCGTGGTCATGCTGCGAATGGGTTTGTCGTTGGTTTCGAAGTACCTCCTATTTACAACGGAAGACGAGAAGGATACTGGTATGAAAAACAAACTAGCGGGCTTCCTGCCTTGTGTTGTAATCATAAGTCTGCAATCCCACGTGACGGATAATTCGCGGTATGCCGACTCCAACGTTTACTTTGTGAAATTCAAGCAATTGCGGTCGCATGCCTTGGGATTGGTGAGGATGCACGAGTTGAATGCCTGAATGTATTGAGTATTCATAATGGCATAGTCGAAGTGTACCTCCTAAGTCATTTTATTAATTTTATTTATTGGGAAATTTTACATTTAAGACGTAAAAGAACAAAATATGTTAGTGACATGGAATTAGGAAGCAAATATATAAAGAATGTTTAAGTCTAATGTTTACGCTGAACGTTTAAGACTTTGAAAAGATTATGCAGTATTTTATTTTTAGAAGTTTAATTTCCATCTGCATCATGACATCATCTTCACTCTTCAGACTTCAGTTTCTTCATGATTTCGCATTTGCGAGGCCGGCTCTAACCCATCCTGAGATCAACCAACAGGATTGATACAACTTATATTGTAGCCTTCAGTTTATGTGAATGATGGCTTTTATAGAGAGAGTGATGACGCCGCCGCCTCTCTCCAAAGGCTATGATGCTCTAGGTTTAAAACAATTCAAGAGTCGAATAAATAGTATATTATGTAAGTCATTTTATATTTGCATAGTAGAGTGTCACTCTTGCACCCCTACTTACTAAATATGTTTTTTTTTTAAATGAAAATTAAAGGGGTCCACGTGGATGAGACATTAAAACTCCTATGACGTCTTCCATCAATCAACTGTAGCTAAACCTCCCTATCACAATTGAACTTCTCTACTCACTTCCTTTTATCAAACCCTAGCCTGCAAAAGTGACTATGACGAAGATTGGGGGCAGAGATCATGTTCTAGTGCATGTAAAAGTTTTTAAATTTTCTCTCTTATCAGTCCTATGATGTCACACAAAGGTACCAAATGTAATTTCACGAAGATAAACAATTTATAAATTGTATTTGGAGGGCAATTTTATATTTAAGACGTAAAATAACAAAGTATGTTAGTGACATGGAATTAGGAATCACATATATATATATATATATATATATATAGAATGTTTACGACTAATGTGCACGTTGAACGTTTAATACTTTAAGACTTGACAAAGAATGCGTATTATTTATTTAGAATTTTAGAGAAGTCGAGTACCCATAATGGCATAATCAAAGTTGTATTCTCTAAATCATTTTCCAGTATCATTTAAGTTTGTCTTCAAGAGATTCAGAAAACTTGATAATGTATAGTTGTATGAAATGTATAATTATGAATTATCGTCAGTTGGCTTTCCTGGGAAGTGACCTCCCTCATATAATTATTTAAAAAAAAATTAACATTTAAATATTAAATTTTTTAATACAAATTATGTACTTAGACATTTATATTCTTATAGAAGATCACCGTATTCATTTGTAATTGTCGCTCCGTGTTTCACTGTTTTTAACAATCCTTTACAACCTTCTGACATCCACATCGTTATTATTCTCATATCATTATTTTTTGTATGATTGCAAGCCAATGAGTACAATCATGCTCAATTCATTATCGTTTAGTGCTAATTACTGTAATTAGCTTAGTTCATTATTTGAAGATCCTCCAAATCAATCTCATCATTAATAGTATTATTATCAATCATGAAATGGTTCTTGGGTCACTCATTGGAAGATCGGCACTTATCGTTGTTAAAATTATAATTCTATTAACGATTTTGTTCTTGTTATCATTATTCATACTTTTTAAATAATACGTTGTGATTTGTCTCGTCATTATCGCAATTATAGGGACTTTATGATTTACTTCACTACTATGCCCCTCATACTCTTTCAATTGATTTTTATGATTGTGACTCTCACAATGATTTTAGCATTGGTGTCATTGTCGCCATTATTATATCCTCTGTGATGACATGGATAGACAAAGATACTCTTGAGATCCAGTTTAGAGGAAGGGTAATCCATCGCACTGCCAGGTTTGGCAACCATGTCCTCATGCAATGGAATAGCAAAACTGAATGTCGAATGTTTCCACTGACACTTAATTCAAAGCTGCACGAGATTGACACACCATTATCTTCAAGATATATAAAGCCATCGCGGTGACGTGTAGGCCGTCCACCTGAACGAGAAACCGTCCAGTGGGAGACGAATACGCCGTCTATACGATGGGCGGACTGTCTAGTAGGACGGATAGGCCGTCGAAGGGACGAACATGCCGTTCAGAGTATTCAAGGTAGTAGAAGATTACACAAGGCACACACACATACACAAGGAATGCGTAGAAAGAGATGATCTTTACTCAAAGGCCTTCCACCTTAAGTAGTGTACACTAAAAGGTCACCATGGACAAACCATATGGGATAACTCATCACAAGGACACTCTAGAGATCAGCCCATGCCTAACCCCTCTTCCCACACACCATTATTTAGCACCCAAACCTCTTTGGCTCCTAGCAATACTACCGTACATCAATTACCTCAATACTCCCATTTTGCGTAGAACCAAAGCCTCTAAGTCCAAATGCTATTACTAATCGTTGGTGTCGGTCTCTACAAAGACCCTTTGTGAGCACATCCACCACCATGTGCTCCGTTGGACAATACTCCAACCGTATAACTCCCAATTCCAACTTCTCTCGAATGAAGTGGTATTGCACATCAATGTGCTTCGTGCGTGAATGATGTGTAGGGTTCTTTGCAAGTGAAATGCACCCTTGGTTGTCACACATGATCATTGTAGCCTCACCTTCTGTGCAACCCACGTCCACCATTAGTGGCCTCAACCAAATTGTCTCCTTTGTGACATGGCTCGTAGCCATGTACTCTGCTTCTACCGTGGATGTCGCCGTCGTTTGTTGCCGCTTGCTATTCCACGATACCGCTCCCGATCCGACCTTGAACATGTAGCCCGTTGTCGATCTTCGATTGCTCGTGTCTCCCGCGTAGTCTGCGTCGCAATAGCCGCTCAACACAATGTCTTTGCCTCCAAGACACAACTTCACATCGCTTGTGCCCTTCAAGTAACGCATGATCCTCTTGACCGCCATCCAATGCATTGAGCCCGGTCTCGCCATGTGTTGACTCACCTTGCTAATTGGATACGCAAGGTCGGGCCGTGTCGCAACCATCGCATACATCAACGACCCCACCGCTTGGTTGTATGGCACCTCTGCCATCGATTTAGCCTCCGCCGCATATTCCTCTTCCAAAAGCTTGACGTGTTTGGAGTTTGCATCCAATGGTGTTGTCACGGGCTTACAATCCTCCATCCCGAATCTCTTGAGCACGTCCATCACATACTTGCCTTGGCTCATGGTGATAGAGCGTGTAGTCCTATCTCGCACAAACTCAACACCAAGACAAAAGTGCAATTCTCCAAGATCACTCATCTCATACTCTCTCTCAAGCATGTTTTTAAGTGCATTCATTAAACTCATGAGGCTTGCAAGAATGATCAAATCATCAACATATATGATCACAATCACCACATGTTGCCCCTCTTGCATAAAGTAGAGACTATGATCCGCAATGCTCCTAGTAAACCCGTGTGCAAGGAGAAACGTGTCAATCTTTTGGTACCACGTTCTTGGAGATTTTTTCAACCCATACAATGATTTTTGCAAGTTACAAACAAGGTGCTCATTACTTTGTTGCACAAAGCCCTCGGGTTGCACCATGTAGATGTCCTCCTCCAAATCGCCATTCAAAAATGCGGTCTTCACATCCATTTGATGGATCTCCAAGTCCATGGCCGCCCCAATCGCAAGAATGCACCGAATGGTGGTAAACTTAGCCACGGGAGCAAACGTCTCGTGAAAGTCCACCCCATGCACTTGCGCGAATCCCTTGGCTACTAGTCTTGCCTTGTGACGCATCACATTACCCGAAACATCCCTCTTTATACGAAATACCCATTTGCAACCAATGGGGTTGCGATCCTTTGGAATGGGAGTTAATTGCCACGTACCATTAGCAATTAGAGAGTCATACTCCTCTTGCATGGCGCGCTCCCACTTGACCGCATCCTCACCTTGCATGGCTTCACGAATGGTCAATGGACCATCCGATAATGCCACATTCGCATGCTCGTCATCCTCTTGAGGGAAGATGTGATTCTTCCACCATTATCCAGGTGGCTTGCGCAATCTCTCCGGGTACCGCCGATTGCTTGAAGAGGCTTGCTTCTCTTATGCGTCCTTCGCGCCATTCTTGGTCTTTGAGCTCGATGGCGCTTCAACAACCTTCGTGTCGCCATCTTCGTCATCACTGTCGTCATCACCTACATCAACAACACTAGGGGATTTGGAGGGTGTGTCCACCAACATGTCTCCACTACTCCCACTTGGACCAACCTCCAAAGGAGCCTCCATCGTAGACTTCTCACAAAACGTCACACCACGTGACCGAATGATCTTCCTCGTGTCCACCGATATGAGTCTATATGCCTTGGTACCTTCACAATACCCAAGAAACACACACTTTAAGGCCTTAGCCTCGAGTTTAGTTCTCCGTTCGTCGGGAACCTTTGCGTATGCAATGCATTCGAAGATGCGCATGTATGCAACACATGGTTGCCTCCCAGTCCACGCTTGCTCTGGTGTCATGCCTTCAACCGCGCTTGTTAGACACCGATTGCGTGTGTACACCGCATTCACCACTGCTTCCGCCCAAAGGTCCAACTTCAAGTTTTGAGCGTGCAACATACTCCTCGCCATCTCTACAATGGTGTGATTTGCGCGCTCCGCAACTCCATTTTGTTGAGACGTGTACGGGGCCGAAGTTTGGCGTGCGATGCCCTCATTCTTCGATAGCTCGTCAAACTTCTTGGACATGTACTCGCCGCCATTGTCCAACCGAAAACACCTTGATCTTCATCTCGGATTGATTCTCCACCAATGTCTTGAACTCCTTGAACTTCTCAAAACACTCACTATTGGCCTTGATTGGGTAGAGCCAAATCTTACAAAGTACTTGCAACCTCCCATCGACGTGGTCTTCATTGGGCCACACACATCCAAATGCACGATCTCCAAAACCTTCGTGGCCCGTGTCGCCGCTTCACCGCAAGTGGCAACCGTTGTTGCTTGCCTTCAATGCAACCTTCACAAGTGAATGAAGAAGCATCCACTTTCAATTGATGAAGATTCATGCCGCTTACCATGCCGCGTACTGTCTTCACACTCTTGATGTTCAAATGGCCGAGTCGACGATGCTACAATGCCAACTTGTCGTCCTTCAAGTTTGAATGCGCCAACACCGCCGAATCCTTTGAATGCACTTTCGAGAACTTGATGTGATACAAGCCCTCGTCTTCTTCAATGATGGCCACTTCATCTCGACTTGGTGACAACACATAACACCCCTTATCGCTAAACTCAACCCGCAAGTGCTTTGCCACTAATTGCCTCACCCATAGTAAATTTGCTTTTAGTTTGGGAATGTGAAGGACATCTTTGATAGTGATTGTCTTCACACGACCCCTCACCTCGGTGTCTACAACAATTTGACCTTTGCCCACGGCCTCAAGCACTGTATCATCTCCTAAAATCACTCTCTTTGGGTTTATGAGACAATACGAATGGAAACAAGTTTTATTAGGTGACATGTGGCTTGTAGCCCCCGAATCAACAATCCAATCACTCATGCTTCCGTTACACGATACGTCACTAGCCATGTTTGCATACTCATCACCATCCTCAATCCAATCACTCATACTTGCATCACCCTCGATGCCATCACTCATGTTTGCATCATCCTCGATGCCATCACTCATGCTTGCATCATATCTAGCCGTAAATGCGTACTCATCCCCATCATCACGAACTTTGGTGTTGTTTGTACTCTTCTTCTCATTGTATTTACGTTTGAAGCAAAATTTGGCAATGTGGCCCTTCTTACCACAATAGAAGCACACCTTGTCGCTTGAGCTCCCACCGCCTCCATTCTTGGATTGCTTCGCCACGAGTGCCGCTCCATCTTCTCGAGACTCGTTCTCCTTTTGACGCAAAAGCTAGTGCAAAAACCGTGAGATTGAGTGCCAAAATGACAAATGCCTTCTTCTCCCTCCTCGTGTACGCTTGCATGATCCTAGGATCCGTAGAAGAGAGAGGAGGCTCCTCACTACCCTCGACAATCTCCCACAACTCCTTCTCGGTCATCACCATCTCCATTTTGAACTTCCACAAGTGGAAATTCACCCCATTGAACTTGTCCACGACCTTGGGACCCTCACCCTCAAAAGATGCCATGATCCTCACTTACGTATGCCTCCTCACACAAATCAAACCTCAAACTCAAACACACAACTTGATTTTGTGATTTTTGCTTTGATATTGCACCTTTGTGCACCCAATCGCTTTAAAACAACTCCAAACACTAGATCAGCACTTTTGTGCTCTACACACACCTTCCAACACTCAAATGTGAGAACCCTCACCCAAAAATGCAAAGAGGCTCACCAAAACCCCTAAAATCACTCAATGGAGTTCAAAACAACTCCAAATGCTTCAATACGACGCCTTAGTGTCCCCAAACACTCAATGCACGTCAATGACACCTTTGTGTCCTTCAAGAGCACTCAATCAATGCACATGAACTCACACAAGTCCCTCAAAACCCCAATTGCATTGAAATTGCTCAAAACCGCACCTTTGTGCACAAACTAGCTCCAAATGAAAATTTGAGCACCCCAAGAGCATGAAACACATGCAACACCTCAAAGCAAGTGCCTAATCACTAGGATCAGATGGTAGACCCTCCTCGAGAGCCTTCACACCTCACAAATCACTTGCATTCACTCAAATGCTCACAATTGAACCAAATGAAGTTCCACTCGCAACGAAGAGATAGAAGCAAGAAAAGAAGGAGATCCAAGGGAAGAAATTGGCCAAAGAGAGTGCTTCAACATGTAACTTCAGCCCATGCACACCTCCAAGAAACACCAACGCTCCAACAAGCTCCAAAACCTCCGACAATGCTCCAAAACCGCCCGTTGCGCACCGACCTCAAAATACTTGTACAAATGCAATCTAATACTCATGAAACACACATGAGTGGGCCCATAACCTATTGAAGGTAGTAGAAGATTGCACAAGGCACACACACATACACAAGGAATGCGTAGAAAGAGATGATCTTTACTCAAAGGCCTTCCACCTTAAGTAGTGTACACTAGGAGGTCACCATGGACAAACCATATGGGATAACTCATCACAAGGACACTCTAGAGATCAGCCCATGCCTGACCCCTCTTCCCACACACCATTATTTAGCACCCAAACCTCTTTGGCTCCTAGCAATACTACCGTACATCAATTACCTCAATACAGAGGACGGACAGGCTGTTCAGGGGGGGTAGACACGCCGTCCAGAGGACGGATAGGCTGTCCCGGGGGGACAGAGAGACCGTCGCGGGGACGGACGGACTATCGAGCGAGACGGATAGACCGTCGCGGGGATGGACGGGCTGCCCATGGAGTTGGACGGATAGGCCATGGGGCTGGACGGATAGGACATCGCACGGACGGAAGGACCGTCTAACTGACAGGAAGATTGTCTAGCGGGACGGTCCGCGGTCGCCGGGACGGATGGGATCACGACTATACGGACTGGCAGTCCAAATTATGAGATTTCATTCATTCCCGCATGAGAAGTGATAGTTTACTACTTAGTGGTCGGACTGTATTAATTTGGAAGAGCGTCCAGTCGACAGCCATCAGTTATATGACGACGGCCAGAATCAACGACTGTAGATTCAAACGTTGGGAGACGATCCCTGTTAATTATAAAACGCTTTCCAAGTGGCTCATGTCTTCATGGTTGATGCAATTGCTATATGTTATTGAGTTGGCTTGTTAGTGCGTGTGTATGTTGTGTATGGACAATTCTCCTCGAGGATGTGAGAGTGATCTGGATTGCTTAATTTGAGAGTGTTCAGGACTTCGAGATTGCGTAGTTTGAGAGTGTTCAGGATTGCTTACAAGCTCGCAGCTATTTGGATTCCGTAAGTCCCGGTATCAAGTCGTTCCAATCTTCTCGCAATACCGCAGACCCCGTGGTGGCAACCATCTAGGTATCTGGCGGACCAGCGGCAGCTCCGAGAATACTACATGTGGGCACTGCAATGCTTGAGGATGGAGGAAAAAGAATTGGGTTGGCTGAACCCACTGTTTTTGAAGCTTGTTACAGACAAGAGGATGACCATGAATTTGAGCAAACCAAAGAAGCGGAAGCGTTGGCAAGATTCGAATTGCACACGAGGTTCCCATTTGTGTAGTGGCGACTCCTTCATCGTGGGTAGAGCCAGAGCGTGCGGTGTCGGTAGCTTTGCGCGAAATTGTATTTTCAATCTTCTTCATGTGCAATTGTGCATAAGCATCGGCTCATCTCGCTGTCGCGACGTTGATAGTGTGTATAGTGTCATCGCTTTTGAAAGTTTTTGCAATGTATAGCAGACTAGGCCGCTAGGGGGATAGGAAAGCTGTTCCGTGATGGGATAGATTATGTGTATACGTCAAACGATTTTCAATAAAGTAATGTTTATACAATGGCCGGGTCTTCCATAAGCACATTGAGTAGACATTTTCCATACAAGGTGTTCTCGAAATGTGATCAGTGGACGGCTAGGCTGTCAACTAGACGGACAGACAATCCCACCTGGACGGCTAGGACGTCCAACTGGATAATCTAACCGTCCACTCGAAGGCCTAGCCGTTCAGGTGGGACGGTCTATCCGTCTAGTTGAAGGGTTTTTCAGTTGACATGGAGAGACCGTAGGGGCGTCTAGTCGACGGAGTGACTATCTAGCAGACGGAGAGGCCGTCTAATTGATGGGTGGACCATCCCGTCGACAGGAAGGCCGTCTAGTTGACAGGGAGGCCGTTTAGTCAACGGAGAGGTTGTCTAGACGACCGAGAGGCCTAAACCCTAATCGACAACGATATAAATGTTGTTTGCATCGCTCGGGTGTGATATCTTGTCCCCAAACCAGCCCATGCAAGTGAGAATGAGTCGCGCCATGGAGAGTTTAGTGTGTCTTTTAGCTGAGTCGTATAAAGTAGGCGGTTCTGGCAATGTTGTGTCTCTAAGTTGTGACAGTGTCTGATTGGATCAGTGTGTAGATTAGGTGTTCCTCGAATCTGCTCAACTTGTTGATGACCTCGTCGGTGGGGTCATCAAAGTACCGCGCATTGCTCTGGTGGATTGTCTTAAGGATGAGGTTCCGAATGCTTGTGCATTGAACAAGACACTGTCCGTGGTTCAACATGCATACTTGGGTGTTGGGAAACTACCGCCCGGTACATACTCGCCCCACAAGGAGCATCCCTGATTGATGTATCTTTTGAAGAAACTACCCCGTATTGGTCCTTCGGGTTATAGACACGTAGCTCGATAGTTTTGTGATGCAGGTTTGCAGCTTGGGCAGGATTGGTTTTTTTTGAAATTGTCCATTCTCATCTCAAGACAGCTGTAGCCGGGATGGACTAAAATCCATATTGTTTTGTACCCTGAAGCACTCACATTTGCTTCAAACTTTGTAAAAAATGCCTGAAATCGGACGGTCAACCTCGTCGAATTAGTTCAATCAGGTAGAAACATGACACTGAAACAAATTTGTATGAAAAAGGGAGAAGTTTGCAAATCGGTGTCTCATGTGTTCAATCCTTACACGTCAATGTGGTTATTTTGGTGGGAGGCGATACTCTCTAAACCATTTCTATTGGAACTGCATATGTATCACTTTTGTCCAAATAGCGCTTTAAAGAAATACATACAACGGACTCTTCTAATAGAATACAACTAATTTTCAAATGAAAAAAATATTCATTCTGCTGCATACACACTTTAGAAAAAATAAGTGGAAATGTAAAAACCTGCAAATCTAATATTGGATTTGACGAAACCTTGGCTCATTAAGACCAGCAATTATGGACCGTCCAGCCGACGGACAGACTGTCGAGCTGACAGGCAGTCCGTCCACCCGGACGAGTAGACTGTCCAGTCAACGGGCGGGCCGTCTGACTAGATGGGCAAACCGTCTTTCATGACCATCTAGTGGAGCTGGATGGTCTTTTGGACTGGTTGACGGCGGGCGCACCCTCATAATTATAATCCTCCGAGCCTATCGACGTCCAGCTGGAGGTACGGACCGTCGATCACATTTCTAGACGGTCCCACTGACGGCTCTCGCGATCATGAGCACGATCATGATTATGGTGAATGGACATAAATTACTATCGCTAGGCCGTCCAGTCGACGGGCAGAGCATCCAGCTCAACGATCAAGCTGTCTTGCATGTCCATTTAGTAAAGCTGAACAGTCTCCCAGACCGGTCTTCGAGCTTGTCGACGGCTTGTCCGACCCTATTTTGCCTTCCAGTCGGGCGTACAGACCGTCGATGAGATTTCTTGACGGCCCCACCAACGGCTCTGATCATGAGCAAAAACATGATTATGATGAATTGACATAAATGACTGTCCCTAATTGGTTTGGTGAGCATGAGAGTATAAGATGAATAGGGCCTCATTGTGGATCCATGCTTTCTCCTTTGAGCTGTGAAGTCCTAGTTTGCACAAAGCCTTGCTTCATAACTTGGGAGGAAGCAAAACTTTAGTGGGTTTTGTTTTGTCATATGTTCTGATCTCATATACGACCCACATACATTTGCTTGAGTTAGGGCAGTTTAATCAAGATGGAGGACATGGTAAACATGAGGGACATGAGAACTCCAGATTCGGGACATGGGAACTCCAGATTCAGGATATGAGGATGATAACCGGCGCAAAAAAAAGAGGGGGAACATGGCGGTCTTACAATGGGATGTTTTCAACGCTCGTCACATTTTGGCTAATCATGGCTGGGAAGATGTGCCTAACCCATAGACCAGAAGAACTTGTAGCACGTACATGGATTGGGCTTACATAAACCGTCATTGGAAATCAAGCCGTTACAAAACTACCGTGCGGTCAGGAAACGTGATCATTAAACAATGTCTGCATGGACTGTTCAAGAAGCGATTGCTTGAAGTGTTGCTGGCTCTATGGGGAGCATCTACCAAAAAGAAGGACAAGAATCTCTTGTTGTGTCAAATGGCATATGCGAAGATATTTCTAGGAAAGGATGTGGATTGGACGACATATGCAGCTCGGCCCAGAAATGGTCGGTATCCTCCAAATCCAGATGTGCCGTTGGAATTATTGGCAGGGGACACGAGGGAAAGCAGCGACAGACATAGATATGATGGAAGTGGATGATCTTGCTAGAGCGAACAGGCCCTAGAGGACGACAATGCAAGACTAAGGGCCTAAATTACCGAAGCCGTAAACCGCCAAAGTCGGTTTTATATTGAGGTCTCACCACCGGTCGTGCCGCTAGACGACGTTGTCCAAAGAGCATCATTCGGCTTGTTGGACGAGAGGGTGGTCCCTGGAATGGATGCGGTATATCTGACAAGACCACGGACACTTTTTGGAACCTCGGTCTTCGCAAGTACGAGTGCTAGTGAAACCAATGCATCGAATGAGGGAGACGTTGACCGAGCCACATTCCTTGCTATGCAGTCACAAGCGGAGAAGGCCGCGAAGGAGGTAGAACACGTTCGAGGCCAGTTGGAGGAATCATCGACCGCACTACGGGTCGCACAAGCCCGTATTGAAAAAGCCGATTCTGATATGGAAGTATTTAACAAGGAATTTCAAGAAATCCAACTTTCTAAGACAGAGATGGATCAAAGGGAATTGCTGCAACAACGCACAGAAAAGGAAGTGAGACTCAAACTGGAAGAAAGAATCTCAGAAGTCCAAATGTTTCAAGAACGTGCGACCAAGGTGGTGGAAGAAGTGCAGGCATTGAGGGCTCAATTGCAATAGAGATGGCCGGAGAACCCTGATCGAGAGAAAATGATGCTCGACATGTGCTTTATAAAATTGGGTCTCACTTTGGTACGGAATGAGTCAGAACAAATGCAGCGTGAGGTTAGGAAGGTAGCGGCGGAGTTCGGGAATGAAACCCAACGCTACTTTGGCATGACATCATGGCCATTCATTGATGGAATGTTCGCCAATGATTTGCCAACAAACCGAACCAACTCGAGCATTGATTGGAACAACGAACGAGCTTTGGGGTTTGAATTTGAAACCAAACGGTACCGCTATGGAGAGTAAGGTGATGCAGAAAAAAGGGACGAACAACGGCTTGTTTCTAAACCGCTCGTGTGGCCCGACGTCCCAAACTATGTGAAAGATGGATCGGCATGCATTGTGTGTCAAAACCAATTTGGCCTGGAGGGTGCAAAGAGTCTCGGTACATGTCCACATTTGTACCATCTCCCTTGTCTGATTCCGTACATGGTGGTAAGGAGAAAACGTGCGGAGTGGAGAGCCCCGATTCACCCCCGTTTGTACAAAATGTTTGGGCTTGAAAACCACATGCCGCCACATCATGAATACAACGTGGAGAATTTTCTAGACGACTCCAATAAAAAGGAATGGGGGAAGGACATGGTGTGGATGTGGAAGTGGTCTCACTCGGGAAAACACCTTCCGGTACAAACAGTGGAGGCTGTAGGATGGGGCAGCGACCAACAAGTGACGAAAGTGTGTAAAACGATCTTTCTCGACTCTCAAGCTGAGAAGCGGCATTATTTCGCCCAACTTGCTGGTGGTCATTGGAATGCCGAACAAGAAGTTTTTATGCATGCACCACACCCATTCGGCCTAGTATATGACTCGACAGGACAACCTTTTGGAATTCTTCAGGAACTGGATTTCAATTCCCAAATGCAACATCTTACGGATCAGACATTCGCCGAGGCAGAAGTATTGAAGGCAATTTATAGTCATTGGCACAATAAATATGATTATGATGCAGTAATCATATTGATGCAATGACCATATTGACGCAATTGCAAGAAAAGGAAGGGCTGAAAGCTTTTTTAGAAGCCAGTATAGCTCGAGGCATTCTCGAACTGGAGTCCGATGAAGAATATGAATCAGAATTAGAAGCGGGAGCACAACCCCAACCATAACCGGTACAGCAGCCACAGGCACAGCCGGAGCCGCAACCACAACCGTAGATGTATAGGTAGTTTACTACTTTACTAGTTCTACATAGCGATCATTACTCAGACATTGACAACTCCTTTATAAGCGTACATTTTTCCATGAAATATAAATTTTTCCCTGAGATGTAATTTTCTTGACTAAAGTGTAAATTTCTCTATCATGTGTATATTTTTCCATGAAATGTATATCTTCCCATGAAGTGTAAATATTGAAATCTAGCTAATAACATTGTAAATTTTTCAACAAAATCTCACTATATATATATGTATATATATACATATATATATATATATATATATATATATATATATATACATATACATATATACATATATATATATATATATATATATATACGTGCGTGTCTGTTATACTATTTATCATTATTCCTAAAGCCACACTGTCATAGCCTCACTTACTCTCTAGCATTGCGTAAACCATCAATTTTGTCCACTGGGGTCGTCCAACTAAACGGTCTATCTCGACCGTCCATCTCGACCATCCATCATTGTGGTTCGTCGATCGGACAACCTAAATCGTCGGGTGGGGCCGTCCACATAGTCCGTCCAGCGGGGCCGTCCAGATGGACAGGTCAGGTGGGGCCTTCCACCTTGTCCGTCCATCAGGGCCGTCAAGCTAAACCCGTCGGGCAAGACTCTCCACATGGTCCGTCCAGCTGGACCGTCCACAGGGCGTCCATCAGAACTGTCGACCTCGAATTTCCAAACGGGACGTCTAGCTGGACGGCTGTACCGTCCATATGGGTCGTCCACCTAGACCGTCCACGGACGGCCGTCCAAAACCCTAAGCTGTCCAGTTGGACCGTCAAGTGTCTGTCTGACTAGACCGTCCAGGGCGGACGTCCAACAGGACCGTCTAACGGGGCCGTTCATCCATGCCAAAGCCACTTTCATCCACTCTGTCCAGTACAATGAACATTTTACCCTCTGACGTGGAAATTGCACAGGAATATTTGATCCTGACGGACGCGGGCCGTCAGCACCGCCGTTGTGACGGACATACGGATGTCGTGACGCTACGTGACGCCGACAACCCTGGGTGGAGGGTATGTGGCATTTGCATGTTGTTTTGAAGGAGGAAAGAAGGAGCTATGCAGCCTTATGTACTTTTTGGCACACAAAAAAAGAAATAAGAAAAAGGAAAATAAGAAAAAAATTCATGTCTTCCCCCACACACTCTCGCAGTGGTGTTATAGTGTCTTAATCTATTCATAATTTGTAATAGTTTTTATATCGTCATCTTGCAATTTAAAAATAAATGAAATTCAAATTTTTATTATGAAAATTTTGAAATATTAGTTTTTTATTGCAATATACTGCAAGTTTCAACAAAGAAAGAAATCGATGTCTTTTCGTCAATTTTTTTTATAAGTTTTCTGTTTTAGCAAATTTAGGTCCGGAAATGATTGCACTTGGCCAAGTGAAAAAATAGGGAATTGCATGTTATGAGAATTTGAAGATGTGTAATGTACTTGAAAAGTTGACAAATAAGTAAACGAGGGCTCCTTTATATACAAAGAATAGAGGCCAATTGAGGGCTAAAAATATTCTGAATCTACTCTTTGAATGGTAGAAAAGTCAAATATAGCCTCAATGTCATTAGTATAAATGAGATACTAGTATATTTTAGCACATTAATAATGAAATGTGATACACCCTAAAATGCAAAACTAGATCTTCCGAGACTTAAAGGCCAATTCTTTTCTTTAGAGTTAAGTTTGGATTTTTTTTCATTCTAAAATCTTGAGACTAAATTTGTTGCAATATAACCTCTAGTTCAAACAACCTTGCTATTCCTTATCTGCACCGCCTACAATTCTATAAAGTTGGTTATCATTACTTGAATGCATAACAAAATATTAATATGTTACAAATGGTAGCAAGACATAGCATGCAGTGGCTTTGCCTTGTCCCACAGTAGATGTTGTAGCATATTCCACAGCCAAGAGGACTTCATTAATAGCTAATTGGAATGGTGGAGCCCCAAAGTGGGAGTCGAACCTGGGTCCATTGCTTGGAAGGCAATTATTCTAACCAGAAAGATCCCACCCGGGTTAAAAGTAACAAAAAGTACATGCGAGTAACTCACAGTTTTGGCCTAGGTCCTACAAAGGCCAAGGAAATTATCCTAACCGTTGGAATACAAACGCAGACAACACCGGTGATTTGAGAAACATTTATATTCCGTAGTACATGGTTGGCTTTGGCACTCATTATATTATTTTAATAAGAGCCGAAATTTTAGGAAATTTTTTTCACTTACTTTTCAAATTTACATAAGAAAAATTTCAAAAAGTACAAGTGCTGAATTTATTTTTAGAAAACTAATTAAATATTCAGCACCCAATCGTGTACTACGGTAGTAAGAAACAGAACGCTAAACCCTAAAGCCCACCTGATTGGATGCCAATCATGCCACTAATGGATGAAAATACAGTTTCACTCGAGAACAATGTGGGTTTTGTGAACAAGAATCCCTTCAGACGGTAGCCAAGTAATCTCCTTTCTGGGTTAAAATTTTATTTTTGTAGATTAAAGATTTGAAGGGAGGTTATATTTTTAACCCGTATTTGAATATACTAACCTAGGGTTAGTTAAAATCAACTGAACTCCAGCCCTCGTCTAATCCGGTGCTCTTAAATTTTCACAAAGTAGCCAGTGTAGTTTGGAAGAACGCCAGCCATGCATGCACCATTCATTTGGTAAAATTTGCGTGTGTGGTACCAGGCTAGTCAGGCAGAATACAGCCCACAAACATGTCGGTGAAACAACATATGTGAATGTACATATCCCTAGACTAAGATTCCACTATTTGATCCATTGTAATGACCGTCTTAAGTCCAATGCTAGAGCTGCCTTCAATTTATCCAAAACCTTCACCGATCATGTGCACTTGAGGCCTCATCGATCAAGAGTGATAAGTGAATGGCTTTTCTTATTAAGTGTAGAACATACTAGTACTTGGGGAGGTCACTTCCAAATATTACGTACGCAACATTGTGCAAGAATAGATAGGGTTCAAATAAATCTTTGAAGGTAATTTTTATAAATGAATTATATTAGGAAAAGATGCTCAAAATTCATTACAAGAATAAAAATGAGAATATATTTTTAAAAGATTATTAATTATAGTGAGAATTACTTTTAATTTTTAGGGTACTTTTAAACACTTTTTTCACTGCCGATACTGAGGGCCTCTTTACACTAGAGACGTGAGAAGCCGAGAAGAGAGAACTTTGAGCCAATGGGAGGCCTAGAAACTGAGAAGACCAAAGAATGTCATTTTACACCCGAAATTTTCAGTCCAAGGGACGAAAGGAGGAGAAAATGACATGGACAACACTTTTGTCCTTCGTGGCAACAAAAGTGCACATTTTTCAAAGCCTCTGGATTTTGCGTCAAGCCCACCTCAAGAGGTGAGTCTAACGCGAAATCCGGGGGGCCGTTTGGCCAAAATTTTCACAACCAATTATTTTTTATTTTTTTAAGAATATGTACAAACTTTATTTTTTTAAATTAGCACTTTAATTTGTGACCTCTTCTCACTTTACACTATATCCAAAGGCCGTGAAGTCCAAAGATTGGCTTCTCAAGGATAAGCCATGGGCCCTTGTGAGGTTTTCTGCACGGCTTCTCGCCTATAGTGTAAAGAGGGCCTTAAAAGATACAAAGAGTGACCTCCCCGATTACCGGTATGGAGGACGTGGAGGTGACGAACAGAGATTGATCAGTCCCGGGATCAATCACGGTTTTGAGCCTGAGTGAGTGAGTAATGGCCCACTGTGATCCAAATTTAGAAGAGAAAGCAAGAGGCGACCACGTCAATGAAACACATTCTTCATTGTGGCTGAGACGATGAGCGCCACGTGCCATTCATGGGGTGCGTGGCAGCAAATCCACGGTGTCGTTCTTATATTCCGGGAATCTCCTGCACCACTAGCAACATTTATTAATATGTGGCAAGAGAGCCTGCAACACCGGATATATTCGCATGGTGCCTGCCTGCCTGCCAGCCCTGCTCTTCATATAATATTTAAGTTTTGAGCAACTAGAGATTCAGTTACAATAAGCCTGAGGTCGAGAGCGAGACAGAGCAGCTAGTGCGAAACTCGATCACGCACGTACTGATCATGGCGTTGTTTCGCGTAATCATGGGCCGATTGTTGTTGACGCCGCTCTTGCTGGTCACTTTCTTGGGCTACGTGGGCGCCGCTTGCTTGGCAGGCTGGGCTATCAACCATAACCTCGACTCCCCGAATGCCATCGGTATGCATGTTAATTTACACGTGGTAGATAATATCTCACCTCAACCATCGATTTATCTCACGGGCTAGCTAGCTCGCTTCGAAGTCTACACTATGACGTACTCATGTTAAGTGGGCCTCATATCTATTCGAGTAGGGCTTTCTGTAGTCCAGCTTAATAAAACTCTTTTTATTCTAAAGCATGCATGCAGCTATGATTCTACTGATCGATCGAGAAAGTTTGGCCACTGCCATCTGAATTAGGTGTATTGATGAACATTTCACAAGTAATATGCACGATCGATCGTATTGGTACGTCGTTTTTATAGCCGTATAATGTTTGGTCATGGTAATTAATATGTGCTGGATTAGGTGAGCTAGATAGCTAGCTGCGGGGACGTTTATGTCAAGTGAAGGAAGGGTTTAATTTGTGATGGTGTTGATCGATTGCAGGAAACAACGTGACAGCATGGATGTTGCCGGTGGCGCTAATCGCCTGCATGGCAGGAATTGCGTCGTCGTTGCCTGGAACTCACCACCTCACGGTCTGGCGATCTGACTCGCTTGCAGCCGCGGCGGCCAGCGCCTTGATTGCATGGCTCCTCACCGTGCTCGCCATGTTGTACGTAACGTAACTTCACAGTTTTCAGCAACTACGTGATCGAACTCATTTCATTTCTCCTTTAATTTCAGCGATGATCGATCAAATCACACATGAATGAATGAATGAATGAATTCCGGGATTACTGTAATATGTCTTCTTGTATATATTGCGTCAACCTTCGTCGTACTCATCACCGTCCACTTGTTGGAGTGCACAGACTTGTAGTGAAGGAGATCGTTACTGGTGGTGGCAACCGTCCAAAAAGATTTGTAAGTCTTAAATCTTCTCTCAGGATAAATTCACAAAATGGAAAATTAATTAATTTTCAATTTTTCTGATTGGTAGGGGTGTAATTAATTTTAAATAGAAATTTCGTTTAAATACATATATATATATATACATATATATATATATATATATATATATATATATATATATATATATATATATATATATATATATATATATATATATATATATATATATATAATGCAGAGTGTCATAACCTGATGTCATGACCCCTGTGTCACAAAATCCGTCATGTTTTCATCCAAGTCTTCCATTCGTCAATTATCATCCAATATCTCATCATATATCGTTTTCATCCGTTTTCATTCATTTGCATGTTCTGTTGACTATTTTCATCTTTTCACAAATTTTTCAATTTCTTTCGATCACATGCTTTGCAACGGGGTCCATGTTTATATATTCCGTTAAAATTGTCGATTTATTCGCATGTCAGATGGAGTCGTTTTCCCTGAAAACGACCCAAAAGTTCATGACGCACTCCCTAATTTCTCATGGAAAAATGAGCACCCTGAATTTTAAACAAAATTTTAAACGATATTTCTGATTTTGCCTTTGAAATCAACACAAGGAGCCTTGCACCTTTTGCCTTGAGGCAATGGTCAAACAGTAAGGGACAAAAAGCTAGACTGCTCTAACTTTCTAATTCTGTAATTGGAAGTCCCCCTTTTTTGTAAGGTTTAGCTACTGAAGTTTTTTGCCTCAGGACAATGGATACTATTTTCCTTCTACCAGTCAAGACGAGTTTCACTGCACTCACTACCATAAAAAGGGTGATGTTTTCAACACATTCACATTTCAACATTTTTTTTGATGCTTCAATTTTTTGACACAAAGGTATCAAAGAACAATGACGAAATTAAAAGAGAGTCGAAAACAACACCCTTTTATGCGAGTGACTGCTTTGATCACTTCAATAAATACTCCCTCCCTCAAGAACAAAGTGTCTGAATTGGGCGGTTGGGCCTTATGTTTTTCTGGTAGTATTGAGAGGGTCATATGGGGACTTTCTTTTGTCTAATTTTATTTGAGTTTTGAAAACACATGCAGTTCTACTCTTCTGGTGATTCTGGTGATCAATGAATAATTGGATACGTGTGAATTATGCTTTTCACTATATATATATATATATATATATATATATATATATATATATATTTGCTGCGAACAACAGTGCAGACACTGTTTTCTGGACAGAGGGAGTAGCAATACATAAGAGTGATTGAATTTAGCTGTTGCCAAGTTCTGAAATTCTTGTACTTGGACATGGCCAACTGCATGCAGAAAATCTTGGAGTTTTTCATCACCGTCCTCTCGGGACTGGAGCTGCTCTACATCCTCACCCTGCACATGTTCTTCCGGCATGGTGTTGGCTACATGCAGCCGGGGGTAGTACAGATGTCCACGGGCCCTGCAGTTCACCACCACCATCGCCATCATCACTCCAAACCCAACATTGAAGGTCATAGCCATGGCGGCCATGTGGACTACGGAGTCCACACCACTTGAAGATTCCGCAGGGACATGTTGCCCACCCGGATGTTGTAGTATAATCACCAACAGTCTACTTGGTCCATGTATCATGAAACTTGAGCGTTGCCCACCCTGATGTAGTACTATGATATATCAGCAACTTGATGCATGTATAATTAATTGGTTAATTAACATTACAGTGTGTTTGGTAGAATCGTCATCGAGCTACTTCTTCCTACTGGGGGCACCACAGGTAGCACTTGTTTCCTGCCAGAGGGTACTGGGTACGTAGATTATTTTCAATGTAACCTTACATCTCCGAAGCTCTTTTCCTTGAAAGGAGCTCGGTCATGGGGTAAGGCTACCCCTTGCTGACCATGGCATATCTCTTTCACAAGTTCCTTGCGACTGTCCATGTAACATATTTAGTTGAATCACTCCAACAGACTTTCATTCACTTGGGTGTAAGAGCAAGCCCAGCAGCTCCATACCAAATTTGTCCACCAAGCATTAATTTGAGGGTCCGTCATTTTTAACTTAAAGGAACAACACTCCTTGTGCGTTCAAACACCAAGGCAACTTATTAAAAAGAAGATTTTTTGAAAAGAACTTGATGGCCTTGATGCATGGGCCGGTGAAGCTCATTATCTAATTACTGATTGGGCAAAGATGCTTGCTTGGTGTGAGTAAGTTGTTTGCCTGGTGTGAGTAATTTGCTTGCACCAAAGCTTCTCTAGATGGCGGGGAAAACTCAAACTTTGGCCTCAAATACTATTTTTTGGTATTAGTGGGTAGTTGTTGGGCCGGACTTTAGAGCAAGTGGAGTTGGCTACACCAAATCTTGGCGTTGGTTCCTCAAAAGCACTTCTTACTGGGTATGCTCTTAGAACATGGCCAACAACATGCAATTTCATAGGTCCAACGGCAGCTTAGAGGTAGCTTTGGCCAATGGGGTTCAATTGTGTCCCCAATAGCACCGAGCCTCATATTTTGCATTCTACTCCATCATCTACAAAAGCTTTGGTGCAAGTAAATTACTCACACCAAACAAGAATCTTTGTCCAATCAAGAGTTAGATAATAGATTAGAAGACTATTCATTGGCGTGTGTATAGAGACTATCAAAATCTCTTCATAAAGTAATCTTTTAATAAGTTGCCTTAGTGTTTGCACTAGGAGTGTTTTTGGGCTACCTCAAGTCTAACATTCCTCTAAATTAAAAATTGTCCTCAAATTATTGCTAAGTGGACTTGTTTGGTCATAAGCTGCTTCGCATGTTCTAAACCCGGTTCTAAAGTGTACACTGAATAGGGGGACTAAAAGGATTCATACTAATTTATCGAGATTTCACACTATATAAACATTTACCATTACTATACAAAAACACAATTATTTTATTGTATTCTTTGACAAAAATAGTTGAACAGTAGCAAATTTTTATATATTTTTTGCTACACAATAACTAATTTTACCATGAGATAATTTTAAAAGGGGAAAATCCCTCTAATATTTTTGTCCCTTAATACCTCTATTTAATGTACAAGGCTTGGTACCCATTGCTCGGGGAGTTCACTCAATGTATTTTTTGCAACCACGTGCAAATAAATCTTTAATCGCCCCTATATTACACTGTGAAAAGTCAATCAAACAACTTGAAAACATTACAAGATGTATCTTTAACTTGAAATTTTACATTGTGAATTTTTGGGAATTTTCTTTATAAAGAATAAATTCTAAATAACCACTAACAAATTTTTGAAGAAAATAAATACACACTACACCTAATTTTTTTACTCCCTATGTTACATTGTAAAAAATAGTTTTAAAATATATATTTAAATTGCCAACAAATAAAGGGTCATTAATTTTATAGTTTATGTATACCAAAGTTGGATGCTATTGTCATTCCAATGTTATCTTGATAAATGTTTGAAGTGAAAATATAACCATTTCAATTCAGTCTTCAATTGTGTTTTTAGAGTTGGTGTTGAATTTAATTAAATTAAGAGGTTTTCCAAATAAAAGATATAATGATTATGTGACAACATTCAAAAACTCCGAGCTAAATCAAGCTTTATTAAAAAAATTATAGAGTGTTGAAAAGCACATTTGCGCATGTGGTTTGCATCAACACACGAAGTGAACTCTCCGAGACCCATTGGTAATTATAGCCGCGCTAAGAGCATCGCCACTAGATAACATGAAATGTCACGTCAACCGTACTCGTGGTGATGACGGGAAGCCAGCACTACACCAACAACACTCTTCGGTATTTGAGATACCGTTTGAGCGTCAAATTTAATTTCTCTCAACAAAAGAGAGGATATTTGGCGTGTGTTTTTAGCACCACGGTACTTTAGTCAAATTTTCTATGTTGCTTGAGGTGGTTGTCACTAGTGAGCTGGTGTTGACGCCTGATTGATGTTGCATGAATGCAGCGAGGATGAAGTGGAGCTGGTGCGGCACAATGTACAACACCGGCTATGTACGGTACTCTTACTGCCGCTAGAGTGGTCTTTGTATCCCACTTTGCCAAGCTCACATGGAGGCCAGCTAGTGGCAATGCTCTAAAAGCATCCTCAATGGGGCCTCTAAACACCTAAACCTCTAAACAATATATCTTTTTGTGTAGATTGAATTAGAAAGTAAAATTAATATTATTAGAGTTACATTTTTAAACTAACTATAATAGACCAAAAAAAATCTTGATTTGGACAGTGGGTGACTAAGATACACTCCATTAAAATTTAGCTAACTTCCAAAAAAAATTAGAGGGCTCTTCAGTCAAATCTAATATAAACGTTTTTAGAGGGCAAACGTGTTGTATTTTGCTGTCTTTTGGGCTTAGAGGGCCCTCTTTAACCCTTTTTTTGGAAGGCCCCCCTAAATTAGCACAAAATTGATGAGATTTATTTAAATCACAGAATGTCCAAATTCAAATTTTCTTGTACTGTACATTAGAGAAATTTGCAAAGTCCCTAAACCACTCACCCACAATTGCACTCTCCATCCTCTATTTTATAGATATCCACAGAGTCATTGTCACAAGCTCAAGAGAGAAGATGCTAGGTGTGTTGGGCTTGAATTAGAAGCCCATCAGGCTCTTGGGACCACAAGGTGCAAAGTTCAAACTTTGGTTGTGGTAGTATTCCAGTCATGTGGTTTAATTTCGGACGGGCTCCGGCGCCTTCCCCGGTGGCGCGCCTTGACACGGGACTAAACTCAATCACCCAAGTTTGTTTACGGAAAATAAAACTCATCTGGTTTTTATTTTTGAAACCCAACACTCCTACTTTTCTTGTCATGTGGGCCAGAATCTTAACTGACACAGTACCGAAACCGAGAGATTTCATGACTTTACAAATTTTTCTAGTAACTGTGCATTATTGAGTGCGCTTCTATGATTAAAAAGAATTATCATCTAATTCCTTGTACATTAAAAGGTATTTTTAATATACCGGGCCCTTTTAGGAGATTCTAAGGGCAAGCCCAACAACATCCTCTTTCCACTCACCAACGCTATTTTTGATTGATAAAGTGTCTCTTATAGTTTGGAGTTTGATATTTCTACACCAAATACTGTCCATATGGCGGAGGTGGTTTCCACATCAAGCACTTTGTCCTTTTCTATGACAAGACCATACTCCCACTTTATGAAGTTAACTTTAGTAAATTTATTCTCCGTCATTATAATTGTCCCAAGTTGTGACAAAAGTAATAGTTTAAAATTGATTGGTCACCTCTATTCTAGGCACGCTTGGTGTTTGTTGCTGGGGAAGTTCCTAATTCTCTCACACCATCTTGGATGTAGACTTGGTGGACACTGACGAACTGCTGGGCTTGCTCTAACTCTGGTAGTTTGGTTTATGCAAGTGGATTCCCTCGTTACTGATGCACGGAGAGAGCTTGCAGCTCAGTTGCCGGCAGCTGCATCCTCCGCCCTCCAATCGCCCATCTGCATCCAACGGCGAGTGGTTTAGGGGCATCCAACAGCGGGTGGGGCCCGAGGGAGCCGCAGCAGCCTTGGTAACGCAGATGCGACACTCACCTGAACATGACAAACCCATTCCCTTGCATAGTTTATAGTGTCGTCCTAACAAAAACAATTTTTTTTCTCTCCCATCATGTATCAACAATAAAGTGACCAAACTAGCAGAATGAATTTCACATCATCTCCAAACTGTTTCCACATTCTCGCAAACAAACCACACACACCGAAAAAAATCCCGTTTAGATACCGATGAATACAGTGTAAGAGCATCGCCACCCATGGCCTCCCAAACTCTCTCACACTCAAAAAGTAGATGAAAAGTGTCAAGGGCCCTTCCAAAATACCTCTTGACTCTCAATCCTAGCGTGTTAGAAATTAGGCCTTCAAATCACTATTTAGTTGACTATATCCTCACATTCTACTTGTGATTGGTTCATTGACTATTTGATGCGCACTTTTGATATGTGAAGGGCGTGCAAGGGTGGGGGAGTGTGAGTGCAAGGGCCCTTCAAATGTAGATGAATAATTTCAGCGAGTTTGTCCTAGCGTGTATGGGTGGGAATGCTCTAATACCGTAATAGCTGGGAGCCCCACAGCCCCAACTTGAAGGATGGCATTTCTCACCAAACTCCTTATAAATTCATAATCATACAAATCATCACATGGGCCCCTCACAAGAAAATCCTCCAAAAAATAGGCATAATAATAATAATTTTTTTAATTAAAAAATTAAAAAATTGTGGCAAACTGCAACAATGATTATTTTTCCAATTTTTCCTTGTAGCCAGGTTTTTTTCAATACTCATGTGTTGTTGGGATGATAACATGTTGATATCCAGGTAATACTTGGGCGAAATTTGGCTACTGATAGACCTTAATATTTTCTTGAGTGATACAGTGACGAACAAATAGACCTTAATATTTTCCAGGCTGCTGCGGCTCCCCGGGCCCCACCCGCTATTAGATGCCCCTAAACCACTCGCCATTGGATACAGATGGGCGATCGGAGAGCGGAGGATGCAGCTGTCGGCGACTGAGCTACAGGCTCTCTCCGCGCCTCAGTAACGCGGAGCCGCGTTAATGTGGCGCGGTGGGAGCCGGGCATTCAGTCGCCGGCAGATCATCACAGGGCCATCGGATTCAGAAGGCTCTATCGAATAGCTGGAGATGGGGCGGCCATAGTTCAGCAGCTCCAATGGGGCCCGGGGGGGAGCCGCAGCAGCCTCAGCCGCGTTACTGCAGCTGGAAATTTTATAACTGCGTGGACCTTGATTAAATTGGCCCGCGTTACTGCTGCCCACATAGGCCCCCACATAAGCCCCCAGTCATGCAACCACTACACACTCCAGAACATAAATAGCCAAAGCTTAAGTGATTTTCTTCACTCGTTAGATTGGAGCTTCTTATGATGACCAATTTTGTGGTGGAGTATTGGTTTTTTTTAGATGATGGATTTTGTGGTGATGGAGTATTGGAGCTTATTATGGTGGCAATTTTTTAGTGA
Source organism: Pohlia nutans (assembly GCA_022496805.1). Lineage (NCBI taxonomy): Eukaryota > Viridiplantae > Streptophyta > Bryopsida > Bryales > Mniaceae > Pohlia > Pohlia nutans. The sequence goes on along the minus strand of CM040092.1, from coordinate 23,602,091 downwards.
TAGAGCATTGACGCGTTGGAGTTTTACTGGAGGCTTTTGTTTTTGTGACGGAGTTGGAGTTATTTGTACCCGAACCGAATGATTGAAACATATTTCCGGAAGTGTGTTCTTGGAGAATTTAAAATTGGTACGTATTCATTTAAACTTTTGGTGTTATTTGGATTTAATGCCATTTAGTTCAGTATTTTTATTTATTCATTGAATTTAGGTTTTTTTTCCTTTGCTTTAAGCCTTAGAGGACCAAGGATTCATAGTTTGAAAATGACAAATTCAATTGATCATATTGCAAAAAATATAATTCAAATGGGACTAAAGTTTGTATCATTAGAATTGTTGAAGAACATTGCATGTGTTGATGAAAAGAAAAATAAATTTGAATAAAAAGGAAGTCTACATAGGACCTTCAAGAATGTTATAAGTAACATAACTCTTTGCTGGCTCAAACGCACTGTGCACTCTGGCATCCCATCAAAATACTTCTTTGATAAGTTCATTTTTTTTGTAAATTCAAGTGCTCCAAAAACACATGTCCATTCTATTGATGTATCATCTGCTCCAATGTAAACCTTTCTGTTGAGTAGAATCTCTAATTCAGAGCAGTGCAACTTCCTGCTGCTTTTAGCCCTGACCCCCAAGGATTGGTTTCTGAACCTCCAAATGTTAGTTTCTTTTTTCCGCTCATGCCTCTTTACACTAGAGGCAAGAAGCCGTGAGGAGAGACATTTTAGCCAATGAGAAATTGGTCTTCTTGGTTTCTAGGCCTCCCATTGGCTGAAATTTATCTCCTCAAGACTTCTCGTCTCTAGTTTAAAGAAGCCTTAAATCTCTCAGCTTTCTGTTTTTCCATTCTGGAATTCCAAATTTGAGCTTCTTAGTCCTTTAGGAGTTGGAGTCAAGTATTAGGCATATTGGGATTAAAGTAATATTATTTTCTATTCTGGTCTCATGATTGTTATTAAAATAAATCATATAAAGAATAAATGAGTCATTGTTTAATATTTACTTTTGGTTGTATACATGTTTTTAACTTGTTTCATATCAATTGTTGTTTTCATGTCTTAACTATGTATTCTTGAACATTTAAAGGGTAAACAAAAAAACAATGGAGGAAATTACGAGGTATGTGGATACTTTATTGGAGAGTGACGAAGACGAGTATATTGAGTTCTTTGATGATGATGAAGGGGCCATTGAGCTCTCTGATATAGGAGAAGGAGAACTTCAAGATGATGATGTTATTCAAGGGCGTTTGGAAACATGTGATCCACTCATGTTTTGTGCTACATCAATTTGGTATCTCTTTACCAAGAAATCTTATATTTTTATGATTCAATGTTTGCAAGGTCAAATCCAAGCTAGAGGTGAGAGCATTCTTAATGTTGAGCCTTCATGGTCTATCCCTGGTCAAGCCGATGGCAAATTGCACCAGTCTATCTTGAAAAAATGACGAGCCATTGAGGACACTTTGCACGTGAAGCTAGATTTTCGAACTAACGAAATGAGATTATTCAACAAATCTGGAAAATCCTCCCATCTTTGCTTACCATATGTGGAGGAATGGGAAAACATTGTCAAAAATGCACATGCATCTAGACATCCACAGTATGGGATTAAAGTTACACATGACAAAATTACAAAATGGGTTGGCTAGTTGGAGCTCGAACTCATGGCATTCCACAACCTTATATACAACAATTTGTATCAACATGTGTGGAGTGTTCATCATCAAGAACAACTAGACAAATTCCAAAAAGATCAAACCGGCCGAAACGGAAGAAATTTGTATATGATTGTGTCATACAAGTACGACCGGAGCAATTTGTAGTGGAATACAAGGTATGTTATTTTATCATATTGTATTTCAATTACAATTGTTTCAAATACATTTCAATTCAATTATGTGAGGTAAATATACTTACTCCTAAATCATGATTCCATAGTATATGTATGGATTTATCATTTAAAGAATAAAATTGAATATATCTATTTTGTATGGAATAGGTGTGCTTAAAGGAAAGATATGCATGGACTCGTATAAGACCATTTCCTGCACAAGTTACACTTTTACGATGCAATCGAGGTGGAAATTACAGACAAAGACATAAAATGCCAATTGCACCTCTAGAAGACTATGTCACACAAAAACGACAATACAGTACCGCAAAATATTGTAGTTGTGAGTTCATGCTTAAAATCATAGAACCAACTGACAAAAACAAAGACATTGAGGTATAGTTTTAAACATCATGTTCTATTTGTACATTATTTATATAACCATGTATAGTTGGTCTATTATTTTTCATTTCATATCATACACATTTTCGGGATAATACTACAAATTATATATTTTATTCTGAATATTACAATGTTTTGGATACAGATTTTTATTCACACGTCTCACTCTGGACATATTCCAAATTCAGATGAAGATGTTCACTTCCTTCCTTTACATCCTATGGCAAAAGAGAAAGTGAAGGAAAATTTGCACAACTCGAACGATGTACAATCAGCATTATTTGCTGCACGAAGACGTGCAGCTAATTTAAATTTGGCATGACATTTGAGAAGGATTTTGTGTAGAGTTCTTTTTCTTTAATGTCAAATTTGTGTAAATGCTCTTTCATCTATATATGCATAGAATTTGTTTTGGTATGAATTGATTTAATCGTGAACAATTACTAAAATAAGTATTCATTTTTTAAATTTTCATAGGTATGCTTCGAGAGTTAGCGGAACCATATGAAAGGGTTTCATATCGATTTATTCCTACATCAAAAGATGTGGGAAACATGGCATACGAAATGCAAGTGGAAGTTGCTGTGTATAATGATGATTGGGAAAACATTCATGCAAGTGTTGAAGATTGGATTACTAAAGATATGGTGATATTTCATCAACCTTATAATCCGGAACATGAAGACCCAGAGAAACAACCTTTGGTATTAGTCATTCAAACACCATGGATGCGGGAACTTGCAATGCGTATTACGCCTAATTCAGCATGGGCTATTGATTCAACGTTTAAGACTAATCAATATGGTCTTCCACTATATGCCGCTATGTGCCCAAATTCTAGAATGTTGGGTATGCCTATTTTTTTCATGTTATGTTCGGCAGATGTAGATAAAAAACATGAATCTATGGCTTTAAAATTGACATTGCAAGCTGTTTTTGAGAAGATGGGCAATGTTAGACCTAACGCCATAGTCATTGACAAATGCAAGACCGAGTATAACGCTTTTAAATATGTCATAGATCGTGACACGGCTTCTTGAGAAATTGTCGAGGAAGGGAGAATCCAAACAAAATGTCATTTGCTTTTATGTTGGTTTCATATTAAAAAAACATGGGTGGAAAATTTGATTTCAAAAGTGAGTGAGGCCAAAAAAACTCCTTTATACAATGACATGTGTGGATTATTGGAATCCTTAACAGATGAAGATTTCAACACAAGGTATGAAAATTTCAAATTGACGTATGCCGATGAGAAAGCACTTCTCACGTATGTCGCTACAAGTTGGACCGGGTTGGAATATCCATGGCCAGGTATGTGGCCTCGGTACAATCGATTATACCAACACGGCTATATGAACACTACGAACCTTGTGGAGAGGTTATGGCATTACATCAAATATACTTTATTACGAAAAAAAGTCAATCGAAGACTTGACACATTAGTCTGGGCTATCATAGGTAAATTTTGTCACTCTCATATATTTATTACAATGTGAATGTTATTCAATAATTTGAATATGGTTGTATTGTTAATTCATTTTAGAATATGCAAATTCTTATGCAAATGGCAATGTGTGAAATGTAATAGGTGAATCGGGTACCGGGGATCGATTTGGTGGTTCTACATTACTAGACCATTATTGGCATGCCAACTTTTTAAGCGAGTCCATGAAATATTCTACTCGAGGTAGAGATAAACATTATACAACGCGACTACAAAAAGCAAATCAAATTGTGGACTTGCTCAAAGAAGATTTTGAAGGACACCTTCAAATTATCGATGAGTTTAATATGGAATTTATGATTCGAAGTCAAACCAACTCCACAGTTTGGTATGCACTTTCATTGACTACTGAATGTTGTGAGTGTGAAGATCGGGCTGCAATCTGCAAACATTTGTTAGCAGTACCAATGTTATTGGATGAACAATTACAACATTTGAAGAAATTACTTCCATCTCAAGAGCAGTTGTTTTATCACGAGGTAAATGATAATTATGAAGATGAAACCTCATCTTCTCAACGCAATGCACCGCCAACAAGCATGTTGAGCCCTTTACTAAATATATCGAGCCCTCCACCAAACAATGTTTTTGAAGGTATTATTCTAAACTACCGGGTTTTACAATGTAGATAGAATGTGTAGTACATGAATGTTTTAGTCTATGAAAATTTATCAAACGTTCTTATAATTATTATTATTATTTTTAAAACTCATTTTGTATATCGCAAAATGTAACGAGGATACAACACTTGAAAATCAAAACTCGGCGGTTTTTTCAATTTTTGAAGAATTGCAACCATCTATTTCTAATGCTAAATTGGTCGATACCATTCAAAACAGAATCCAAGATTTGATGTCTAATTTCCTTGTACTTGAGAAGATGTCAATGTTAACGGTAAAAGACCTTCAAGCTTTGGACAAAGCAGTCAACACATTTTCTAGGTCTATAAAACCTATATTCAATCCTCAAGCACGACCAAAAACCATTCTTCTACCTCGAACTGGAACAAACATAGAATCGATTCAAGCACATGTTACGATGACAAGATTTGGTCATGGAAAACCATGGAAAAAAAAAGACCGTATTTCAAGTGCTAAAGATGTACATATTCAACAACCATTAGGTTTGATTTAATTTCTAGAGGAATCAAAATCTCAAATCGGGCCTGATGTTTCTTTTAGTAGTTTTAAGTAGGTCCAATGTGAACTTCATTTTATTCAAATTAGTTCCTTGTTATTATAAACGCATGCAATGTTCTTCAATGATTTGAGTCATATACAATTTGGTCTCATATTAATTAAAATTTTCACAATATGCTAAATTGAATTTGTCATTTTAAATCTATGGATCCTTGGGCCTTTATGGGTTAAAATATCATATAGATTAAAATTGTATATCATATGTATTCATTATGAAAATACGCAAATGATGTTTTTTTTAAAAAAAAAATTGTAAATGTGATTTTTAATTGTTTGTAGGTACATTGGGAAGTACAAGTAAAACTTTGGAGAAGCCCAAGACCACTGTTGACGTACGACGACGAGAAACCTATGCAAAAAACGTAAGCGACTACAACTACCGAAAAGCTTCAAACAAAAATGTCGATTGTGTGGAGACTACAACATGCTTTTGATTGGGGTGAAAACCATTGAATGTCGAAATTGTGGAACTTCCATTTCAAGAGGCGAACAACAATGTGGAACAATTGGAACTGATGGTTCTCTTGTTGAAAAGATGATAGAAGTTTTTGATGAGAATACAAACAAATGGTATATAGCAAGGGTTTCTAGCTTCAATGATGCAGTAGAGGGAATCAATGCTAAAACATACAATGTAGAACTACAAGGTAGTGGCAAACTCTTGGAAGGCATGACATTCCCGGATGAGAATGTTCGGTTTGCTTGACATGTTTTTTTAAAATTTATATTTTGATGATATATATTAAGTTTATCATAAGTAATTGTGTTTTTTTATGATATATTAAACCCCCATAGGACCAAAAAGCCCAAATTGGCATTATGTTTCTTATAGGAGTTTTAAGCATGTTTTATATAGAATCCTTGTGTTCAAATTTAATTTTTATTTGATCAACACATGCAATGATCTTCACTTATTCCGGTGATATGAAATTTGGGCCCTTCTTAAATGTATTTTTCATAATATGATAGATTGCATTTGTCATTTAAACCTTGGACCTTTGCTAATTGCATGTGTTCAGTCTTTCGTTGGTTCAAGACTCATGTGGCTGGAGTGGTTACCTGGATGGTTCAAATCTTCAGTTCCTGGATGGGTATAACCTGCGTAAGTGTGGGGCATAACTCCGGGCAGCAGTTAAAAAATCTCCAAGCTGCAGTAACGCGGCTGAGGCTGCTGCGGCTGCTGCGGCTCCCCCCCGGGCCCCACCAGAGCTGCTGAACTGTGGCCGCCCCATCTCCAGCCGTTCGATGGAGCCTTCGGAATCCGACGGCCCTGTGATGATCGGCCGGCGACTGAACGCCCGGCTCCCACCGCGCCTCAGTAACGCGGAACGCGGAGTGGATCCCTTTGGATCCGCTGGCGCAGTGACCAGGCAAGGCATGGCAGGGATCCATCCAATTTGGGCAACAGGAATCCCACGCCCTCTATGGAAAAAGTCACTAAATTTGGCACCCCACTCATTCTCCACTCACTATTCCCCTCTTTATATAGAAACCAGAGCAGTGCCCCAGCTCACCCACACTATTTTCTATTATCGACACTTAGTCAAGATATTTCACAATCTACTCATCCCGAACATATTACCTTGGCACCCCAACTCTGCGCAGCCAGCTTCACACTTCATACTTCAACGCCTTCAGTTCTCCCTTGCAACCTGCGGGCGAGTTTTGTAAGAGGGATTCACGGAATTGAGTGCCAGATCCTTTTCTACACTTAATTCCTTCAATCTGTGAATGCAGGACGCCTGTGTAGCGGATTATACTGGCACGCTTCGAAGGAATTGAAAAACAGAGGTGTACACTGAAGCATTTGAACGAGTTTGAGGATTTTTTTGTTTGGTTTGCGTCTTAGAGTTTGAGATTATGGACAGAGGAGTGCAGGAGCATTACTGGACTGAGGCGGATTCCTCTTCTTCTTCCCGTATTAATAGGGAAGTGGTGTACAAGCCTTACACGGATGGCATCGATGGGGAGCAATTGTTCCAGTGCCTCATCTGCCTGTGCGTCATCTACTTCATTGGTCGCATGTTCTTCGATGGCATTGTGGTGTTCATGATCGTCGCCCTCTCTGTGGCTCTCGTCATGCAGCTCCTCCATAGTTGGTCTGCCAGCATCAGACCTCCCAAGTACACCAAGTCCCATGTCCCTTAGCAATCGCAGTCTCTCTTCTTGTACATTTGAACGATCAATAAATCAATATGTTGACCTAATCGTTTTCTCAATCCCGACATGTTATGTGTGTCGTTCTGATCTCTGAATTGGCCTTCCTACAGAGAGTTTCATTTTAACTATTTTTGGACCAATGTTTTTCCCTGATTCTAGTGATCAATAAACTTTGGCACTCGTAACATTCAGCAGACTTCATGCCCTCTGCCTTTCCTTCATGCACTCTGCTCATCACCTTGGGACTCCACTTGTCCAATTAGCTACTGATGAACTCCTGCTGGGTGTGGAATATGTTGCACTATCTTGTGAATGTTATGTATCTTAATACGATCATGAAATCTTGGTCCTTTAGGACTTAACCCCTAAGCGTACACGGCGACCAGAATGGTCACCAAGTTTTTTTTCAACAGTTTCGAGTTGGTCCTGTTTGGACTTCCTCTTGTCCGAATTTGTTTGTTTTTACCATCTTCACTCGTTCTAGTGATATAAAATTTGGTCCTATCTAAATTATTGATTTTTCACAATATGATCAATTGAATTTGTCATTTTAAAAGTGTGAATCATGGGTCCTTTAAGGGTTAAGAGTGCAATAGGCAGAGTCAAAGCATATAGATGGATCAGCTGAGTCCGATGTTGATCTTCGGATATGTGATTGGGAATGAATGCCGGGACCGTTTTCTTTGACGGCCAGTATGAGCAAGTGTCATTTTGAAGTGCAAATTGTGATAGTAGGAGACGGAATGAAACAGGGGTTAGAATTATTAGGCTTAGTTAGTGCATTCCTTTACCGAGATGATTGAAGCTGGCAGCGTACATGCATGTGCAGACAGCTCGTCTACAAGCCCATTGTTCATGGTACCAGCCCTAACCCTAATTCGCTATCTTCTACCGTTGCTAAGTTAGGGCAGCTGTTTTGAGTGCTTCCTGTTATTATTCTGTGGTTCTTGTTCCACTTTCGAGAGGATTCCAACGCACTAAAATATTGTTTATTTGGATATTATCTTCATAAGTTATGAATTATTGAAGTTTGAAGTATTAGAGCATCCACAGCCCTTTGCAGCCTAAATGGCATGCCATCAAGAGCTTGTCATCACCCACCAATGAGTTCCACCTCACCGTGACATGCTAGACATTAGTGAAGACCCAGCCAAACACCAACAATTTATGGCAAATGCAACCCAAGAGGCAATCTTCTTTAAAAATCACATTGTTGTCTATGGCCCTGACTTTTGGGCACGGCCGGGGTGTCGAGAGCCGTTGTGTTGGCCCTCATTTCTACCGTCCCTTGTGGCTACCATGTGGAAAATTGCTTCATGCTGACCTCATCCTGCTCGCTATCATGACAACCTCTTGTACCTTGCGCCTCTACTGTGGAGGACTATAGATGATCTTAGAGTTTGAACCATGAGGCTAATTATCCTCGAAGTATTAGCGGTACATCTTCAATGTATTTCGTGGAGGCATCTCTGATTGGGATAGAACTTATAAGTATTTCATTTCTTCCAAATCAAGTGTTTTGAATGGGTGACTTTCCAACGGAAAAAAAAAGAAGGCGATTATTTAACTGAGATCATTTGACTCTGTTTTGCAGCATGCGGCCATATCTTTTGCTTCTGGTGTGCATATCAATGGATGAATCCTGCAACAATCAGAATGCCCTCAGTGCAGACGACTGTATTTGCACATACCCAGAGTTTGCAAGACGTTGCATCTCTTGCTGCAGCTTTTAGAGCCGGAAGAATACTAAGCCAGGACTAAGGATTTTCAAGGTGGCTTGACAATCAAACCTATTTTTGAGGGTCATTATTTCACCTTTTTTTCTAATATTTTTACTAATTATCTTTTTAGAGTTTGTGGATTATACCAAAAATAATATCAGTCTTGCTTATCAATTTTTTTCATCGTGGACATGTCAAGCCAATTTTCAGTTTTTCTTGATTTTGAATGACAAGATTGATCAAGAAAAACAATTAACCTTCAAACATGTTATTCAAAAACAATTGTTTTTGAATAACATACATGCATTTGTCACATTTAGAAATGACATTTCATCACAATTGAACAAAACTCATGGATTTATGGACAACTGATTTTTCAAACATTCATATTTTGTGATTGGACGACATTCATATTATATGGCATCAAATTTGAGTTTTGCGATTTAACCCCTAAAAGCCGGAGGGGTATTGGGAAAAACATAGATGTGTTATAATATGTGCCTTCCGTATGTTTGATGAAGTTTGGTTCAATAAAAGTTTGAGAAAACATTATTACTTTCTCCAAATAGCAAATTTTATAACACTAAGACAATGTTGAGGTGATTCACTTTGAAAAATTCTCCCGGGTGGAGTTTAACTCGGATTGACATAATTCAAATTGTGTTGGAAAGTAGACTTGACGTAATATTTTAAAACATTTTTTATTATTTCAAAAACACATTTTTTTGGGCAACCTGTTATATTCAGGCAGCAACCAGAAAATGGTCGTTTGAGCGTTTAGGGGTTAATGGGGACATGAAGGGGTTAAACTAACAACTAAATAATCATACCTGTAGAAAGACATCCATTTCCTATGGTAATGTTTTCAGTCACTAGAGAAATGTAGCCTTCAATGCACTAACCTTGTTGTAAAGCATTATTAGGGCTTGATATTTGATGGAACACATGTTCATATGCCTACAAATCATTCTTTTCTTGTAGAAAATTTCTCTCCATCTTTTAAAGATGACCTAGGAGCTTCAGAATCCTTCATGGAATTCCTATGTACTCCCTCCATTTCATAATAAGAGTCCACTTTTTGGCATTGTTTTTTTCTTAGTTTTTGTCCTCTGTTTTATATTTTAAATGTGAGCATTGTCCATTTCAAACGGGACAAACCATGAGAGTGATACAAAAATTACATACTACTATTGAAGATACAAGATTTTTTGAATAGTGAGACGACTTTTTTTTGGTAATAAAAGCGTTAAGTTAAAACACGTCAAAAATATGGACTCTTATTATGAAACAAAGGAAGTGGTATGCCATTCCAAATGACTCTATGGGCATTGATATATTGTGCCTCCATTGTGACAAGCTCTTGTATTGCCCCATTGTTTTGAATTGTGGTCAAGGTATTTGACATTTTTCTAAATGTAACTTCCCTTCTTCTTTAACCCTTAAACATCATGAAAACCTTTCGCGGCTATATAGTATATTCTGTATTCGGTGGTATTAAATCAAAATAACAATGACCAAACACTTTTCAATACAAAGGAAAATTAATAATCATGATAATATGTATATAACAATGTATTACAATTTATATATTAACCCTTAACTTCCTGAGGGATTTTGCTACAAACTAATGTGTTATAATATGTGTTTTATATGATTTTTTTGAAGTTTGTAAAATGTGAAAAAATTATATAAAAAATTATATATATATATATATATATATATATATATATATATATATATATATATATAAATAAATAATTTTATATGATGAATTTTAGGAGTTCATTTGTATAGATTTGATCTAAAATTCATACTTTATAACCCATCTTTCTACGTTCATACAAAATATATACTTTATCATGTTTTTTTTCACACTTTTACAAATTTGATATTTTTGTAAACTACTCTAACACCTACACCATCCAACGTTCTTCAATTTTTCTAATTATTTGTGAACACATTTTTAGTGATTCAATGATATATTCGTATAGTAAATTTGATTCTAAATAGGTTAGGCCTAATAAAACTCAATTTGGACACTTCTAATTCATTTTACAACACTTTTTACTTTTGAAACGACCACTTTTGGGTCGCCTCGGCACTTAAGGGTTAAATCACAAGTAAACAATTATAAGGCTAAATATAGGTTGTAGAAAATGTACAAAATGATGATGTACATTTTCAAGATGACATACAACATCAAACTCGGTTTTCTCAACTATCGTGTAGATTTTGCAGTGTGGATTTTTCACTGTAGATTTTGTAGGAACTAAATTCAAGCATGAGTGATTGGTTTAGAAAGAGCATGATTTGTGAAAATTTGAATCCTTCATTTCATGTTGTAGTGATTCTAAATGTATTTGTTTATTTTATGCTAAAATACCTTAATATATCCAAGATGTGTTTATTATAAATATAGAAGGAAAAAGATGAAATTTTGGTGTAATTTTTATAATAATTGTAGTGGAAATGATAGGGTTTATAATATAAATAATGTTATATAATGTTACTTTATTTATAATTTTGTAAGTCTATCAATTCTTTTACACATCCAAGATTTGCCAAAACTCTACATAATGAAGCATAAACAAATAAATGTTATTAGTAAATGATTTTAAGGGAATTTATAACGTAGTGAGTAGTTTGTACAATCTCATGTGTTATGGACTATGTGATTCTTACTCAAGTTTAAACCTTCGATGTACAATTTTTTTTTAAATGGTAGTTTTATTGCAAAGAATGTCGCAGAAATTAGTCTGCAAGTCATATCACGAATCACCAAAGTGTCAAAATATTGATAACAAATAATAATAATAAAATGATTGGATTTTGGGGGTTAAATTGCATTTTTGACTTTAATTATTTGTGATTTTGTAAGTTTATATTTTCTCTAACACATCCAAAATATGACAAAATTCTACATAATGGAGCATACACTAAGAAAGATTATTTGTATTTGATTTTATGGAAATCTATGACATGGTGGGGTAGTCTGAATATTCTCGTGTATTACGGAGTATGTGATTTATATTCATGTGTAATCCTTTGATGTACGCCAAAAAATATGTAAATGGGTCGCTATTTTGTCTTAATTTCTTACATCATTTAAGAATGGTAATCAATTGCAAAGAATGTCACATAAATTAGTTTGAAAATTAGATAAGTGATATCATCACCAAAGTGTTGAGGTTTAGGTAAGGACTAATAAAGTGTGAGGGGGGCTTGGCAACAAAAATGTGGAGTACATTGCAAGCGACAGTGGCAGAGAACGTACTAGTGGGGAATCCGGTTTGTAGTGAAGAGGAAAATTGTGAGAATTCCAGTGGAATGCAGTCAGATAAGGGGAAGTTTTGTAAGGGCAATGTGGATATGGGGAGCTGAGTGGGGGGAAATCCAAAGAGAGTGGATCAAAAGGGAGAGAGGATGCATGGAAAGGGAGGGTGAGCGGTGGAGAGTCGAGAGTGAATGCTGCAACTGGAAGCATCGGCAAGGAAGAACACAATAGAGAAGGAGATCACGGTGAGGAGGAAGATCTGCCGACGCAAGTGGTCGAAGTTGGAGGCTTGCGAAAGAGACCCAGGTCTAAAGAAATGAAGCCGAAGGTTTACTAAAGTCCAAAGGACATGGACACAGAGATTTCGAGCTTGAAGCCGTGACCAACGGCGGTGGCTGTAGAAGATTTTGCCAAAGAATATAACCTTTGCAACAAATCTATTTAGAATCTCCATCATTACAAAAGGCAAACCCGGCTACAAAGGTGGTGAGGATGTATTTTGGGAGCCGCTAGGTGAAGGTGGGCGAAATGGTTATTCTTGGCAGCAATGTGACAAGCCCAAGCTGAGAGCAACAATTCAAGAGCTGCATCCAATTCTCTATCAACATGGTCTCTATCTACAAGCCTCGTTGAAGATGCATTTTGCATCAAGAGTGGCCATGGACTATAAGAAGGGACCTTATCTAGTGTTCATTGTGATTTTATTACACGTTCGTTGCCTAATAAACATTGCACTAATCTTGTATAGATGTGGATATGCAAACTTCATTGACATGCCCGTTAAGATTGAGACACTGAAAAGAGCACTTGGATATGTTTTTTTTCAGGGGACTTTGGATATTTTTAACGATGCTAAAAAAACTTTTTTTTCCAAAATTATTTTTGCACTATTTCATGCAGAGATTTTTCTGTATCTAGAAAAAAATTCAAATTTTTTTGAATTGTATTTTTTGAAAAAATCGTGAAGACTGGAGCTGTTTTTTCAAAAGACTTTAGATATTTTTAGCAATGTAAGAAAAAAATCCAAATTTTATTTTGCGCTATTTTATACATGCTTTTTCCTGTATCTAGAAATTTTTAAAATATTTTGAATTTTTTTTGACAAAATCGTAAAGGCTGGGAGTTTTTTTTTTTCTCAATGGACTTTGGATATTTTTAGCGATGAAAAGAAAAAATATCCAATTTTTTTGGCACTACATCTTGCTGGTTTTTTTTTTCTGTATCTAGAAAAATTTCAAAAACATTGAATTGTTTCTTTTTGAGAAAATCATGATGGCTAAGAGATTCTTCTTCTTTCAATTTGCGTATTTTTAGCGATGTTAAAAAAAATTCTTTTCCAATATATGTATTTTATTTTATGTTAGATAAACATTTTTTTCCAATTTTTTTTCCTTTTATAATTGATTCAACCAAAAATTATTGTTTTCATTGTAAGTTTTTAATATTTTTGTAACTTTATTACCACTTTATAACATTGCATCATGAATGCCTTTCTGCTTTAATTGGAATTTTTTGATAGTATGTTAGAAAAAGTAGTTGTGGGTCCAAAAAAAATAAAAAATAACCTTGGATATGCACTTTGAAATGAAATTAAAAAAAAGAGGTATGTAGAATGAAAGTAAAAAACTAAACTCAAAAGTATATAAATTTGGGATTGATTGAAAATAATTTCAATAGTCATAATGTTGTAGCAAGCAATGAAAAGCTTTTGAAATTTTATTTTTTGAAAAGTTGCCCAAATTGAATTCAAAGAAAGTCTAGTTTTAAACTCAATTTAACCTGTAATGCTTTGAGAGATCATTTTTTGGTCGATGCCCCCTTTAATGAGCTGCACGAGACTAAAAAATTAAAAATTAGATTAAATTATAATTATTTTCTAATAGGAAATCAAGTATGCTTTTAAACCCAATTTGAATCATGCCAATCCAAGTTAAACTCCACTTAGTGGAACTTTTAAAAAACCAACATCTACATTGCTTTGTGCTACAAATTTTACTATTTAGAAAAATTAATGTTGTTATTTTCAGTACATCTTTTTTTTTGCTTCTACGATAAAAAGTTCAATTATAACCAATAATACCAAAAATTAAATTCTAAAAATATGAAATGTAAGTTTATTGAATTTTTAATGTTAATTGCTATTAAATTCTATAAATGAAGATCTAAAACTATTTTGGGAAATTCGATCGTAAGGATATTTTATGAAGATTATAGGAATATTCCAAAATATTATATAATAATATAAAATATTTTCAAATGATTCCAAAAGATTCCATTTTACAATATTAATTTTTTTTGGTATTTTCTCTATTTATTATAGTATGTTAGTAAATCAATTTGTTTACAACATTAGAAACTTTTTTTGTTCAAAACTGTGACACTTGTTGTACAAAAACACCTTTGAAAATAGAAGTATAATATTATAATATTATATAATATTTTTATGTTCTTTATATATATATATATAATATTACTACATTATTATGTACAACTTAATAATATGTTTTAATACGCTTCATAATGTATTTTTCAACATTTTTTAAATCGGTATTTGAAGAAATTTGTTGAATTTTTGTTGATTCGGTCACGATTTTTCTTATAGTGCCTAAACCAACAGAAATCAGACAAATTTTTTTGTTGTCTAACAAGAAGTTCGAAAATCAGTGAAAACGGTCATTACAGTGCACGGAACAACAAAATGTTGTTGATTTTTTGTTGATTCGGTCGCCATTATCTAATAGTGATCTACCAATTTGCATTCTTCACCGTACGAATGGTTGAAGGCACTCAGGAGTTGACATAGGATTATGGCATTGACTTCAACCTTGATAATCGAGATTTGCCGTTCCTTGCTTCTAAATGTGGGAGCAGTATGTGGAGAGACAGAGTTTCAAGGATTGTTGACCTAGATATATAGGGAGTAAGTCATGTTATGGCATTCATACATATTGCACGTGTAATATATATTATAATATACTTTGTACTATCATTTTGTATATTTAGTATTTTAATATGTTTTGTACTATTTGATCAATAATATGTTGTGTACTGTAATACGTTTTGTTAAAAAAATTTAATCAAGTTTCCATATAATTTTCTAAGTTCTCTAGTTCTTCCTTACCCAAACCATTATAAAATTCATCACTTAGGGATTGAATATGATTTGGATTTTTTATGGAGTACTACATCCACTAGATTGCGGTGATGGTGGTATATGTCAAATTAACGTTGAGGATACACTATAAATGTTGGTTGTGGTTGATATACAATATCAGTTCCTTTGAGATACCATACAACCCTCTCCTCCCATGTGTTGAGATACAGCCGCTTGGTCACCTGACAAAACATTCCTCAACTTCGTGTGTAAGCGATAAACCCACATGCAATTAAACCTCCCAAAAATCCCGTGTTCATTTGCAAGTGATAAGAGAAACCGAAAGTACTCCAAAGAAAATTGCAACAATATATACCCAAAGGCAATAGCCAACTCATCTACGCTTAACACAAGTTCTATGTAACCAACCATGGCTAAGCTGTAATCCATATCATGAGGAATTTGGGAGGAAATATCTAAAGAACACATTCATGACAAAAACATCATACAAATAAGAGAACAAAAGATTGATATAGATGAAAAGATCCATATAGTGCTATATGTATTTGAAGTATCTCAAAAATATTGTAATTAAAGTACATTTACGGTTCTTCCGGTACTCAGAGATACTACAAAAAACAGAAAGTATCTAAGAGCCAGAATACAAAGTACTAATCATCGTTGAATGCCCACCATTCTCATGATGCATCCTCACACACACGCTAGTATTCAGCAGACATCTTATACACGGGGGTTCCCTTCACTTTGTGTGACGCAAGAGTCATCGGAAACTTGCAAGCCCGAACAAGAAGGGCATCGACATGTGCATCTACTGCCTTGTCACAGAACACATACGTTCTTTATCCCCGTCCAAACTTCTTATAGTATTTGCCCCGGATGATAGCATCCTTTGCATTGAAGGTCCCACCCCATGGACAAGAAAGAGGCTCATGTGGAACAAACTTCATCCTTTGGCACTGTAGAATGTAGAATTCCACACCATCCTTGTTCTCGTCCTCTGCTGGGATCATGAAGTTGTCTCCAACTTCAACCAAGTCTCCAATCTCCACAAACACTCCATTGTGTAGCCAAATCTTTGCTTTGTCCATCTCCTCAACTTGTTCCGCAACCACACCAACGCTCACAGGTACTAGTTTTTGCACCCGCCACTCTTGCACATGCAAAGATCTCTTACAATCAGCCCAGTCTCCATCAATACATGGAATTCAGAAACAACATAATGCACGAATTTTGAAAAGAGTAGGATCGGTCATGGAGAAGCCTATGATATAGTATAAACTCTTTGAACTAAGAATAGTGTTACATTTCACACTATTATTTGCATAATTCACCTATTTCTCTCCAAAGTGCCAAAACACTATGGACATGTCATCTCCCTCCTTCCATATGGTGATGTGAACCAATATGGTGACAGAAGTGCTGAAGTAGTACAAACTCTGAACTTCATTTTGATTGACAAATGAATAGTTCTCTACATAGTCAATATGAAAAACAACAACTCCTTCTGGAATGTTCTTCATCATCAGTTAGCACTGTTCGAATTGCCACTTTGCTTTAAAGTTGTGTGTAATGAAGATAGTCACCGTCTTCTCTATTTATGACAGAAAGACGTGTGGAGCAGTCTCCTTAAACCCCTCCTTGAGACGTTTTTTGGGCTTGCATGTCTTTGCATCGAACCCCCTACCTGGTAGTACTCAAAACACTTCCATTTCAAGGTAAACGAATTAGAACTAGACAATTTGAGTGGACACAAAGAAAGTAGATGGAATCCACAATAAGGACAATCTCCGATGAAGCATTGTAGCCTATGCGAGAGGTCAAACTCTCCCTTTGGACAAACACAAGCTTCCCAAATCAAACTTGTATGCTTGAAAATTTGCTCATATGCATGGCAACCTTCCTCCGCAGTACCTACATAGACCACATACTCACTCGGGGAGGTAACTCTTTGTATCTTTTGAGTATCACGTGTGAACAAAGGGTATTTAAAAGTACCCTAAAAATTAAAAATAATTATTACTATAATTAGTAATATTTCAAGAATATTCTCATTTTTATTCTTGTAATGAATTGTGAGCATCCTATATTAATGTAAATCATTTATAAAAATTATCTTCAAAGATTTATTTGGACCCTATCTTTGTTCGCACGATGTTACGTAATATTTGGAAGTGACCTCCCTGAGCATACTCACGAGCACAATTCATGTCCACATGCAACCTCTTGAATTTTTCCCTCAAGTTACTCAAGCCAACCTTTAGATCATATCCATCTCCACATGGTAGATACAACAACATGTATTCTTCTCTTTAGCTTTCTAACCCACCACGGTTTCAACCTTTTAAAAGCTTTGTCGCACACACTACATTCTATATGGGCCTTCTTGAAGCACAGGAAGAAACAAGTATGCCAAACACAAGGTGCCACCAACCACAATGTACTATTAGAGACCTTGTAGTGATTTTAAAACTAATCATGCTTTTAGAAATGTACTAATCGTATTATGATTTCACC
Organism: Pohlia nutans; assembly: GCA_022496805.1. NCBI lineage: Eukaryota > Viridiplantae > Streptophyta > Bryopsida > Bryales > Mniaceae > Pohlia > Pohlia nutans. The sequence continues at coordinate 23,584,369 of CM040092.1, read as the reverse complement.
TCTAAATACCATGAGTACTTTGTTTAAATAGATGTACCGGATTTTGAAAATATAATACTACAATCCCAAGAAAAATATACTACAATAAGAGTTCACAACCTTTAATTAGTATTGAAGTAGTTATGCAAATCAACAATTAGTACTACATCAAAGTAAACCATGTATAACTAAGTGTAAGATTAGTATTTGCGTTGAAGTTGAAATATATTTTCATTATACTCAACGCACAACAAAGGTGCTAAGCTATGTACACAACGTAAACAAGAAGTACTTGCGTTGTTTACCATGCAATCACTTCATATATACAAAGTACAAAGTAATGAATCTAGAAAATGACTACTTGCAATACATGGTCAAAATTTTAGTGCATTAGTGTTTGGTACTTGAGAATCTTCTATTTTAATATGTACTAACCATACATCTAACATCTAAAGTATACTTCTTTCTTATATGTGTGACCTAGTGTGTACTGAGAACTATTGAACGAGTACACAAAGAAAAGATACAACTTCAACAAAGATACTTTAATGGTGAAACGTACATGAGTCTCACATAGGTAATGAGTAGGATGAGGCTCAACTCCCTCATTCCGCCCCACTTTGTGCGTCACAATGTCTTTCTTGTTTGGTGACACCTTTGTCCTTGTCGCCCCACTTTGTACCTCACAATGTCCTTGTTTGGTAACAACAATAGAAAAGCCTTCATTATTTTTGCTGAAGAAAAGAATGTAGAATCTAAGTTTTCCAAGGCCAAAAATTTTGTACTTTTTTTCATGATATGTAGTATTGTGAGATATTAGTAGTAATCCACAAAAGTACAAATTTAACAAACTAAAAACAATTTCTCAACAAATTCAATAATGTGCTTGGGAATTTCACATGTCTAATGTATAGAAAATCAAAACCAAAATTGCAAAATCAAATTCTAAATTCGAGTATGAACAAGTACAAAATCATGTTCTCTTGCCAAATTGTATTGCGACTTGAAAAGTACATGTGTCTAGCGTACATCCACCCCATCATAGGGTATTACACTTGTAAAAGCTATAACACATGAACTACAGTGTACATTGCATTTCAAAGACTCAAAACAAGAGAGTAAGTTGACTGTAAGAATTAAATTTCAAACTATGCAATTAATATTTCATTGTTACGTTGGGAAAGCCTTGTCTCCATTTCCCTGATATGGACCTTTCCAAGAATTAAAGAAGAATGATGGTAAGGTATGCCGTTACTAGCAGTTCGCTCTAGCAAATCATAATTGTAACCAATGCTACGATCACACCACAACTAACCAACCAGATTGAAATGCCAACATTGAATGAAAATATTAGCAGAAGTGAAGGTTTAATGCAAACCTCAAAGATCTATCATGTGATTTTCGTTGTTCTCTAAATTGTAAGTTGCTTCAACAGTCTTTGCGACCGAGACTTCCTCATTCTACACTCCTTGATTACGGTCTTCACTCTGTGCAATCCGTGAGGACGCCATTGCTGCTTTTGGATATGACAATTTAGTATACCCTAAAGAAGACAAGTTCAACGATTTGGAATTTGAAAGAGCTAGAGTTCAACTAGAAGTACATCTAGTTGTGCGTGTACTCTATTGCAGGGCTGTTCTTTCGCCAATAATCTACAATACTGTAATCAAAGTCAACTTTTATAGTACATCCTCAAAATCTCAAGTTGATTTTTCATCACATCAAGAAAGGTGACCCAACCAAAAGTTCCTACAAATTCCTACATTTAGCATCTTCACGGTTGATACCAGAGCATTTGGGGGTTAACAATTCTAATATACTGTAGGCTTGAATTCACATGTTTGTTTTCACGTACGTGTTTTTTTCTTTTATCACAAGTAGGAGTATGTGGTTAGGACAACAACAAAACAATGTGGTTACAACTACGAACATACCCTTGTCGTTCTAAATTACTCTATGCAGCTCAGTCAACTTTGAACCTCGCGCCTAGTTTGCATTCTATAATATTCAAAATTTTGAAAATAAAATACAATTTTATTTTGAGTTTCAAAATCCTTTAATATTTTGTGTACATGAGATCAACAAATCTAGAACAAACGTGAATCATTCAGTGCATCTATAAATTTGATTAGAAAACTGAGGTGAGATGAGTTGCAAACAAAGGCAAGGATGAATGCTTTCACTCAGAAGGTGTAATGACAAACGGGTACCAGCATACACAAATTTCTACATCAGCCTCTTTGCATTTGACACCTTCAACCAAATTCTTAGCGTGAATCTAAATTCTACCCTCCAATCCAAAAAACCCTGTAATTGGCCGAATGAAACGAGACGACTTCCAACAAAATCAATACTTTGCATTTTTTGCATTCGTTGCTATCACCAACTTGAGAGTGTGTGCATGCAACAAGCTGGGAGATGAGCTCTGATGATCACAGCGTGGCCAGGAGCCCTCCCAAACTCCCAAACAGACAACAACAACTTCACAAAAGGATCAGCGTGTTGTTTGAGATTGCAAGTATCCAACACACATTTATGAATGAATCAAGCCAAAACCCATGCCATTAATGGCAAACAAAGTTGAGGATCGATCAAATTGCGATGAAATTGAGGATCGATCATTCTGAAACTCGTTGTCACCAAATCGAAAGACCTCTCTCGTGATTCCCAAGAGCTCTAATCAACCCAGGTAGATAGCAATTCCAAAGCTCCAAGTTCATACTTTGCAATGGCTTTCTGCTTTTGCACAAATTACTATTAGAAAACTTGGTAAAGAAACCGAAGCCGAAATTGGTTGCGGTTCGTTTGACCACCAGCGGATGTATTATTTTTTGTTCTAAAAGTGGGATTTTGAGAATTTTATGCGTGTAATGTACCGTTGGAAAGTTCCTCAAAATACCTTTCCAATGGTATATTACACGCCCCAAAATTAGCAGACCATATGCCATTGACGACAAACCTAATGCCAGTGATGGTAGACCCATGACATGCAACGACACTTGGAGAATGAATTAGGAAAAACAAATGAGGAACGGAGCAACTAGTAGTGGACAATAGGCCAATTCCACAACAATTGGCAGTAAGAAGCAGAGACCCTAGAAGATCGATCACTAGTTATCAAACCACTGAGATTTGCAAGCTGTGTGAATCATTGATGGTTGTATTAGTCGTTGTGCACGTGGAGATGTGATGGAGGTGAGACGTTGAAGTACGAGCATGGGCACGGGTTGATCAAGAGTTGGTCTCGAATGATTAGAAGCTACTTTTTAGAAGTGAGTGACATATGTTGATCAACATCCACAACATTGTTTCGTCTTGGTTGGAAAACCCCGCTATACTCATGAATCCATCCCTCCAAATAGAAACGTGCAAAGAAGTGCATGCCATCACCGACAAACCTAGAAGGTCATGTAGATGGCAACTGGCGGCGCAATGAGCCTCAACGTGACCTAGCTTTCTACCTCCGACTAGCCTCCATGATGTCTAGAATCCGCCCTGTGATATTCACTCGGATATTCACTATATAATGACACGGCTCTAGGGACTAATCCAATGAATACTACGTCATTTGGTAGAACAACAAGCACTCTTAAATGTAATCAGGTAGGAAAAAATGGATAGAATCATCCATATATATTTGCTCATCCAAATACTCACGTAAAAGACGCCATTCCCAAAATGAGGTAAGATGAAAAAGCTAGTAATGGCTGACCCTAATAGCCATGATGAAAATCTAGTGACGATTCAAGATATGTTGGTAAATAACGATAGACCTTCAAAGAGAAAAGGAGAAAAAAAAACTTTGCATTCATGCATTTTGAGATCTGCTAGTGACGGTGGACCTTAATGAAGGCAAAATAGAAACTTACCGTCTAGAGGATGTAGTTCAAGATCTAAATGAATTTGACTTCCCTCAACCCCACCTTCAACATCCTTGTTCGTGCTCTCCTTTGACTCCATATTGCTTTCATTTGGCAAACTCAATAATTGATGTGAAACATAATTTTGACAACAAAACTTTACATGGATTGCTATGACAATAATTGAAAGTGTAGGATCTCTAGTCGGCCACAGTCAATGCCAAACTCTGTTAGTATGCCTTCTTGTACATATACATGCAGCTATTATTCAAAAAGCATTGTTGCCAACAACGTAGGTGTTGAATTGATGCAGTGAAACATACACTCGGTTGTCCTCGCAGTCGTGACCTCCGATTGTACCACTCCCTCTTTTAAGCAGCCGCCGCTCACGACCTTAGCAAAGAGGAGACAAACAAGAAGAGAAGTCAAGGATTAGGGTTGTATCCTAATAAAGGGGAAGAAAAAGTAGGTAGAGGTATATCTACAATTTTTTCAACTTACATCAAATCTTCATTGAATGTTGTCATCGTCACCTATACATGTACTCAGTTGATTTCATGAATCGTGAGTTTCCTCAATACTTAGCAAAGGAACACAAATCTACACCAATACCTCCTGAAACATGTCTTTCATATTATTGGTACCGTTGCTCTCTATATGCACAATTCTGCTTTTGCTACTTCTCACTACCGGAAGTGGTACAAAGTTTCTATCAAACAGTGGTTCCAAATCTTTTGTAGTCTCATTCAAATTACCAATTGAAACCGTCTTCACATATAACTCATCCTAGATTGTTCTAACTTCTTCCTTGTTGACCACAACTCCTTCTGACGGCTCTTCTTCCTCTTCTTCACTACGTTTGTCTCTAATCAAAGACTACACAAAGCGTCATGCATCTGTGCACCTTACAAGATCTCCTAACTAACCTTCTCACTATAGAGACTCTCTTTTCATACTCATTACATTATTCTCTATAGATGACGTTAGCACATGATGATCCTTTAACAATTATTGAATAGTTCCAATCCTAGCATGTTCTATTGGGTGCCACATGAGGCAGTTGTTGGTAATAGACCTTACGTTTTTTTTATTTAGAAGAAGTTAACATCATGCATTTTTGTGGCCGAAAATATATCAACCTCAATTCCAAACAAGGAATCAAAATCTTCATAAACGGGTGATCTTGGAGAACTTGCCAAGGTAAATCTATCACTATCAGAATAGACCACACTTTTACATCAAATCCTAACAATATTTCTATAATTAATTACAATATGCGCCGTCAATCTACTACCAAAAAAATCTAGTTCTTAAGTTGCAAAAGGCCAATAGTACGTTCTTGAATACCCGCCTTAAAACAACTGACAAATTTTCTTAACACTAACTACAGTGCATTGTCATGTATTATTACTACAAGTTTCTTTGACTATCTCATCACAACAACCTTCTCATCGCAATGGTTTTTAACCATCTTCTAAACACATTCAATTAACATCTCTTTCACAGTTGTTGGTCTTGTGTTAGTTATTTGCATTTTCTTCTAACTACTCTCATAGTTGGTTCATGCTTTCTCAAATGCTCAACAAGAATGGCCATTGTTCATACGGATGGTTATGACGTCCCTATAAAATTTCCTTTGTAAGATAATGATATTGCCACTATCTCCGGTCTTTCTTTGAGTCTCACGTTCCATTTTCAACAAGACTCTATTAGCATAAATAAAGAGGTGTTTGACGATGCCACGGGAGATTTGAATACTATTGGACATCATTCTTTTGCCAGTGACGAAGAGGGTAGACTTTGGTAGTTACATAGTGTATGGTATATGTGAATTACATATGGTTGCATCCACAAAAGTCTTCACCCACATCTCTCTTCCACGTGCACAATATAAACTCCTCTTCTAGCGAGAGTGATGGTTGAAGCTGACTATGAGAATATTGTTGTTTTCAGTGATACCTCAAAGGATGAAGCACCAACTATTGATGTCCTTAGTAGTACCCCCTCATCTAAGCCTTTTCCAAACCAACGACCTCCCTCTCTTGTGCCTAAGTCCTCAAATAATAGCCATCTTTCTACTTGCAAACCTCCACTTCCATCACATTTTAGGAACGTGTTCAGTGTTGTGAGTCACTTAAAGAAGTTAGTTGCTAAATCAAGTTTGAAGAGTTGCTTAAGATAATTGGTTTCAATTCAGTGAAGATAGAGCAAGTCATATTTCTTCCTCCTTGTTTTGATAGAGACATCATATTTGAATTCCCTCATGTTGTTGTTTATAGCTTTCAATCACAAGTTAAGCTTATGAAGGAAATAGATAAGAGATATGATGGCCACGTTTGGACCAAGACTAATACGTCAAATATCTTTAATAATACGGGCTTAATATTTTGATGTTCTTCCAGGGTGGATCATCTACATTGCAAGAGTCCGGATTATGACTATTTAAATCGCGAGCATTGCACATCACCTATTAATGAAACCGAATGGAATGCATGCACTCCGTCACCTATTACTGTATGTGGATCTCCTCGACCAAAATGATCTTTGGTTTGCAAGATATGTAAAGATCCCCATCTTGAATAGACGTTTGTGGTGTAAAGATATATTATGTTCATGGCAGAGGTAATATGACTCGTGCATACATCCATATAGGTAGCCACAATCATCCGATGAAAATTGGGAACTACAGATACTCGAATGCCAAGATTCGAAGCCTCATTGAAAACCAAGTCAAAAGGATGTCCAAAGCAACCAACTCTATGATCGCACTAAAAGAAAGCAAAGAGCTTTTAGGGGAATATCTTTTGCGCCCACAGAATGCGCCATAAAAGAAGCTTACTCTGCATGAACTACTCCCTGTGTTGAATAGGTACAAGCCTATGGCTTCTCCAAGTATTTAGAATGAGGTTACAATGTTCAAATATCTAAGGAGATATGGGTGATGGATAGCATCACAAAACTTAGAAGAGTGAACAATTGGGCATTTGTTCAAAATAACAAGTTTTTTGGTTAAGGATTGGATTTTATTGTTATCTGCAAGTTGGATGCCAAGGCAAATCTTTATACGCATACCCCAAGTTTCAGCTTCAACAAAGTTAAGTCCATCCGAGATAGCGGGGTAATATCCATCCCTTTGATTAGTTCGAGAAGTTTTCACTTTGCATAGCCTACTATTGATCAAAACATTGGATCGCATATGATTTGATTTGATTTGAGTTGAATTGAGTTGTAGTAATTACTATAAATGTTCTAATAAACAAGCAAAGTGATTTACTATTCAATAGAAGCATCCATATTTTATGTTGACTTCATTGTTAGTTGTAATATTATAATTATTTTCATATTTATGTTTGCTTCTGTTTAATTATAGTTTTTCTTAAATGATGTTACCTTTAGTAGAAAAAGAACTAGCCACAAACCTTATACTTAAACCTTACCTTCTTTGCTAAGTCTAATTATATGGTTTATCTAGACACAAATCTAGAATGCAACTTTTCAATTCAAGTCTCATCAAAGTGGACACCTAAACCATCCATTTCCTATCCTAAATTCTCCAATACATTGAATTCTCTACAATCATAGGTCCTTATGCTCTTCAGAAATAGGCCCTTCTGTTCCACGGGAATAGGTTCATTTTAAAGCTATTTAATTTTAAGTTCTAAAAATAGATTACAATTTACTTTTCAAAGAATACAGTTCAAAAATTCTTTGCATTATTTGTTTTGTTTTGCTCACTGCTCACAACACGCATACTAGCGTCGTTGCCACACCGACCTTGTGTTGTCCCAAGGAAAGGAGCTTGGTGGCTTAATATGTCAGGAAAGTCTATATAAGGATTGAAAACTTCTTGTCGCAAAGAAGCTACCCTCTCATCACTTTACGGATAACTCTAATAAGTAAAATTTGGAAAACAAATTATTTGTTTAGTTCTAGGATGAAAGCAAGAAAAATTCTACCGCCTTTGACCTTTAGGACAATACAACAATGCAAGGTTCAAAAATACATTATAAATTTGAATTTTGCAAAAAAAACTTAACGGTTTAATAAAACATTTGTTTTTCTGGAAATTCTACTTAATTTTTTTGAGAAAATGATCTTCAATAAGTAGTTATAAATTTTAATTAACATAGAAGTGGCCAAATTTGAAAAAGTAGTTACGTACGAATCAACAAAGTTGGTATAAAACAAGCAAAAAGTATATCAAAACATTTGTTTTCTACTATTTTTTTGAACAAGGACCTCAACTCTATCATTATCTCAAAGGTCATAAAAAAATATTGATGTTGAGTGTATTTACGGCCATCAATATTGCAACCAAGATTGAATTTAGGCATTCATTTTCAAACACTACTTTTTGTAAACTTTTTTAAAGATTTTGTTCTAAAAATTTGGATTCAAGTACCTATAAGAACTCTAGAGGGCCTCTTGAAATTAACCCCTAAAGGACCAAGGATTCATGGTTATAAAATGACAAATCTAAATGATCATATTGTGAAAAATATAATTCAGCTTGGACTATATTTTATATCTCCGGAATCAGTGAAGAACATTACATGTTTTGGTCAAAAAACAAACAAATTTGATCAAAAGGAAGTCTACATAAAACCTACTCAAAATTGCTGGAAAAAACATGAAACCCCATGGGGGCCTTACGGTCCTTTAGGGATTAAAACCAAAATAGAATATATTTTAATATAAATTTATGACCATTGATAAAAAAATTATGATTTCAGTACAACAGACTAACTTTTTGGTAAAGTTTTTTGTGCTTTCACCCTCTAACCATACAATACTGCCTTACACTAATATAAAAATATATGAAATAAATTTCTACCCATTTGCCTTCATGTACCGCAAGATTGTAGCAATCAAAGTAAATGAATTTTTTTAAGCTTGCTCAACAAAGTCAATACCCTTCAAATTAATACCCCTTTTGTGCACTCACCTATACTTGTATGTATTTTGTACAGTGCACTTCCGGGAGCTTTGGGCCCGATCACTTTTGAGCCTATTGCCAAATGAAAAAAAACTATATTTTCAAAATGATCATACAAGTGTGAATCTTTGTAAAAAACTCCAAAAATCTTTTCAAGTAATTTATCTGAATTTCCAATTATTAGTTGAACAAATAGTTTTTTTTTAAAGTGTTAGTAGGGAATGTAATTCTTGTACTACTCTCGTTGACTAGTGCCCAATATTATGGACATTTGAACAAATAGACTTGTAAGACAGGTAAGATATGTTGGTTCACAAGTAATGGAATTGAAAATTCATGTGAAATTCAATGATTAGAACATCATCAATCCTTAAAGGTCTAAAGAGCCCGTTCTGACCAATACTATATACTAATATTCCATTGTATGTGGAATGCTTCTACACCTCCTATGGGTTTAAGATCAAAAGTGAAATTAAAGTTCATGATGACATGGTTTTAGTGAGCTATTGGGGTCTCAATTTAGAACTTTCTATTTACAACAAATGTCAAATCTACTATCCCCAAGGGACCTTTAGAATTAATCCTCCAAATAAATAAATAAATCAATATTAGAGTTCTCCGTAAAGTCCGTCAAAGTTTGAAGAAGATACCACGAATTTTGCTTTATTATATTTTTATTTGTTCACTCCAAATAGTTAAAAGGTATGGAAGATCTTCGTGGTTTATCAATATTAGGTGTGTAAGAGGTGTGTAAGAGCTTGGTGGTCTTCAAAAGTTTTTTAGTTCTTTTCTTGGTGCTAATTTTTTTTTGAAGACCACCAAGATGTTACACACCTAATATTGATAAACCACAAAGATCTTCCATACCTTTTAACTATTTGGAGTGAACAAATAAGAGTATAATAAAGCAAAATTCTTTGAAGATTCTTCAAATTTAAAGTGACTTTACGGATAACTCTATTAGATATTTAGAGCTATAGTACCTATACAACAAGTTTGTGATGGATAATAATTTTTTTTGGAATTTTTTTTTCAAGTGTCAAAATAAAATCATACACTTAAAAAAAAATTCATTACACCAAAAAAGAAAAAAAATCTCCATATTTTTTAATTTTTTTTTGGATTTTTTATTTACAAACCAACTATAATTGTGATTAACTAACACACACACACACACACACACACACACACATATGTATGTGTCATGAAATTTTGAATGCATTGACCTTATTTTTGGGATAGTATAATCCAACAATCAAATTTGAATCTATTACCAAATAATTATAAAAAATAAAATTAGGATACAAAAGGCTATCCTAAAATTGTCAAAGGTTTAAAGATTAATACATAATGCAACATTATGAAATTTTGCTCTTTGAATTAGATGGAAAGGACTAAACAACAATAACAAACAACACTTGAGAAGGTTCCAAAATGACCTTAAACTGCCTAAAATGATTTCAAATTTTGGCTTGATTGATTTGCTTTAAGCCTGAGAGGTAGGCATTTCAATTCCAATCAAGAAATTTTTAAAAGCAATTCTAAGTATCTTCTAAGCAAGGGGCTTTATGCTTTTCTACCTCAATAAATTTAAAATTTAAAATTTAAAAAATATTACTTCTATTTTTGTTTTTAACCGCGAGAGAAGTGGGAAAATGGGTGGGAAGACCCTATAATTACCGAAGTTGAACGGGGACAGTTTCACTTGAGTGCCAAACCCTAATTTGGAGCTGAAGGTGGGGTATGAAGTCCTAGTCCAGCGGCTTCATCTATCTCTTCTTCGCAATCCGTCTCGCTTGGTCGGTTTGCCGAACCCCTTTCTCCGTTCCGCCATGGTTTGTCTCGACATCTTCTCTGCTTTTCTTTTCTGTCTATGTTGTTGGCCTCTGCGTTTCCTTGAACAATATCACTGCGTTTCTTTTGCGGCTGCCGTCAGTCCATGTTTATGGTTTCTTGCGCAAGCTCTCATCATTATCATGTAACAAGTTTCGGGCCCGTTTGTGGAGACGTCCGAGTCTTTCGGTTTCATCTTCGGATTTTAGGTCTGGGCGTGTTTAGGGTTTAGGGTTTGTGTGCTGACGTCGAAGGGTTTTCTCTCTGCAGGTGAAGTACGCGAGGGACCCGGACAATTCCACCAAGGCATGTAAGGCCCGAGGGTCGGATCTGCGTGTGCATTTCAAGGTATCGTTTTCATCTTGTTGTTTTCCTTCAACGTGCACTTTTCATTGCTTAGAATTTCGCATTATTCAATGTGACAAGTAATTTTATTGGTTATTTTTTCAATCATTGATTTTTACATACAATTCTATTTTCTACACACTCTTGAAGAAAAGATGTATGAAAAAATTCTACATTCTCCTTTTGTTTTATGACCATTGAAAATTTGTTTGAAATGATACATTTTCCATGGAAAAATCATTTACAAAGCATTTCATTGAAAGGTCCTGGGCTAAGTGCATGGAGTTGATGAGAAATTTGGTTGTGATTCAGAACACTCGAGAGGCAGCGCAAGCCATTAAGCATATGGAGTTGGCCAAAGCCAAGAGGTACCTCGAGGACGTGTGCGCACACAAGCAAGCCATTCCTTTCCGTAGGTTTTGTGGTGGCGTGGGGCGTACTGCTCAGGCCAAGGCACGGCATTCCAACGGACAGGGACGCTGGCCGGTGAAATCAGCCACCTTTTTGCTAGGGTTGTTGAAGAATGCCGAGAGCAACGCAGAGGTAAATGTTTTGAACCAGAATTGACGGATTACTACTGAATGAACGAACATTGTCTTGGTTTCTAAGCATTCTAGATATGGATATCAAACACAAATATTCTATTCCAACAAGATAATCATTGACTCATTGATCCCCGTAGTGGTTTGTAAGATATTGAATCAATTGTTGGATTATTGGTTGCAACGATTGCAGGTGAAGGGTCTTGATGTTGACACTCTTTGCGTATCTCACATTCAAGTCAACAAGGCACAGAAGCAGCGCAGACGTACCTACCGTGCCCATGGACGCATCAATCGTAAGTGACTCCCTATCAATTCCCTATGCAATGCCTGTGCTGTCGCTGATGCTAATTCTTGGAACTAATGCCCTGGTTTGCTGTGGTGATGCAGCTTACATGTCTTCTCCTTGCCACATTGAGCTGATCCTTTCTGAGAAGGAAGTACCAGTGAAGAAAGAGGTGAAGTCCTTGCTTTCAGATCTCGACAACTAATGTATAAGTGTATCAATTGAAGTGGAAACTCTATTGCTAACGACTTGCATTTTTATTCATCTGCAGGTTGAGAATAGTGTACCAAAGACACACAGGAAAAGCCAAGCGCGTCTGCGAAGTGGAGCCACTTCTGCTGCTGCTTAGTGTTCCCTGTTTTTCTGCACACGACAGGCATGTTTTGTTGAGCACATCGATTCAATGAATTTGTTGATGGATTTCAGTTGGTGTCCTCTACATGTCGCTTTGGTGGTTGAGTTGTTCGTGTTGAGTTCCCGAGGTCTTGGTTTTCCATCTGCAACCCAGTATTTGACCTTGCCTGCCTTTGTCCAATTTTGTGAATTTCCCCATGTTGTCGATGTTAATGAATATGGGATTGTATGACTGGGTTGAACATGGAAAATATCAATGATCATTGTCCAAAGAGCTTTTGGTTCGTTGAGTACAAGAGTTTTTGGTTTGTTGAGATTGATTGAAGGGCTTGGCCTGCTGAGTTTTAGATTTCACTAGACGATCGTGGGTTTCCGTCTGCAACCCAGTGTTTGACCTCGCCTGCCTTGGGAAGCTCTTTGTCCTCTTCCTTTTGTATCCGATGAAATCTAAGAATTCCTGTGGATGAGGTTTGCCTTGCAAGAGTACCCCCGTCTCAAAGTAACTGTTGGAGACAAACTGTATTGCACATGTCCATCCTCAATCCGGACATCTAACCGTTGGCGGCCTGTTGGAAATATGCAAACATCAATGTTTTGAGAAATGCATTGCTGATTACTAGCTTGAGTAAGAAGGTTCACAGCATGGACATAGATTGCAATTCACAGGTTAGATATGGCATAAATTAATTGTTCTTCCCCTAAAAGTGATATGTTGTGAGAAGTTATTATCTCTTATGTAAGGTAGGATGTCCTAAAACCACCAACGCCCCCCCCCGCCCCCCCCCCCCCCCCCCCCAAATTATGGCATGTAGTCCTTTCCTGGGGACACCACAGTTGAGACTCAAAACCGCCAATTTCACTATTCAAGTAGACCAATGGTATGCCAAGCATCGCGAAGAAACAGTTGGTGGTTTTGATTATCATTATGAGTGAAAATTAGTATCACATAGTGTGGACATGGGGAAACCTAGAGGTTTGATTTGGGTGACAAAGTTCTTTTTCACTCCAAAAATTTGTATCAATTTGAATATTGAGAATTAAATTGCGAAAATTTGTGCATTCCGTGAGAAATCTTCTTCCAAATGATTGGAAAATATTTCTTATAAATAACCTTGTTAAAATGAGGCTATATTTCTTAAGTTGATGGTTTTAGGACATTCTACCTTAATGTTACTTGTGCAACTTTGATGAAGTTTGGTCCAAAAGAGAAATTGAGAAGCTTGACATTTAGTAATTATCCATGTTGTCAAACTTTCAAAAAATGAATTAGATACTCATTTAATGAATTTAGAAGCATTTACTGTTGAATATTCATCAAAATCACAAATTCTATTTTTGGAATTTGAAAATTGGTATGATTGGTTAAAACTATAAATTCTATTCTAAAATGGTCAATGGCAAAATTTTCAAAAGAGAGAACATCATCATTGTCCCGAAATAGTAAGTTGTATAACACCAAGACAATATTGGGGTCTATGTCTTTGAAAATTTCCATAGTGAACCTTAATATTAGAGTTAACCAAAAAGAGTATCTCAAAGTGGGAACTCACCTCATATTCACCTTCAACTCGTTTTCAGTTCAAAAAAACGGCAAAACTAGTCTACGGTGAGTTGGAGAATAATCTATAGCAAGACCTTGCGCCACCATGGGGCGTGGAAGTCGTGACCTTCCCAATGCTAGAGAAGAGTTCCCATTCGCTCTCCCAAACCAAGAATCCCGACCATGGGGACTATTCATGAACAATGAATGTTAGGAAATTTAATTATAGAGAGGAAATTCCTCTTCAACTCCTCCTCAACTCCTCTTTTGTTTTTGGTTAACTCAATTGTAAACGAAATGCATCAAGTAGCACTAGAACATGATCTCTACCCCTAATTTTGACAAAAAATCAAAACTTGAAAAACAAGACTACTTGGGTAGTCACTAGTGTTTGGATTGTGACCATAAAATGGTCGATCGGTCACTAAGGGGTTAAAATGTGACATGGAAATTAAATTTTGATAGCAAGGTGTTGAATTTGACATGTGCACAAGCTAGTGCACCTTATTTGTACCACAATTCCACATGTGCTCTCTTGAAAATGTAATGACGGTTTGAAAAACTGTTTGAATGTAAAAAAAACAATACAAATAGCAAATGGAATTATATTCATCTAACATCATTTGTAATTTATATGATTTACTGAAGGTGTTGTCAAAACATCCAAAGTTATCACTACTGTAGCAGACTCCTATATTGAACAATAGATAGTCTATAATGTTCTTTGTCCTAGTCCAATATTGCTGCAAATCTTACGTTAAACAATCATGTGATTAATCTAAAACGGACACATATTTTGTGGAGAAAATACATGAGCTCTCAATCGTGTTTAACCCTTTAGTGCCTAACTAACCACATTCTGGTCATTGGAGTGTTGGAAATTCAAATAATAGAAAATACATGAAAAATTGGATTTCTCTCTAATTCTCTAGATGGGAGAGAAAATTGAGGACTAGTGGCCTGGACACTTTGCGGATATTTCTATTGTTACCAAATCAAATCAATGGTGCTACAACATTTGATAATGCTTTTATGCTATTTTTGGTTGAATCTCTTACTCACCACATTTCTCTTGAATCCTACATGTATATTATACTATTTAGTGTATGTCTTTTTTATTTACTGATTCTTTTAATTCACCTTTCATCTTACATTCATGTATTAAGTATCAAATAGCTTGATGACAACACTAATATCATTCCTATACTTTATTGATAGAACAACTATCACTATATTTTAAAACACATAGTAAGTAAATAGAAGTATGTAGCTTATACTTTATGAAAAATAGATTATTGGTTGAATAAGTTAAATGAGCATGATAAAAGGCAAACCACACTACATATAGGTTTTCATTTTTCGGCCATACCTCCATACATTTACATTCATATAAGTTTATATATTTTCAAAGCTAGTCAACCCTTTATGTCGACGCTAAAATCGCTTTACATCAAATGCAATTAGTTGCACTGCATCTCGGTTTGTCCTCAGTGAGAATTTGAGTTTGGGGTGCACCGCGATTCTTCTTCCATTCCACCTTCTTTTGCATATGATAGAGCTCTTTAGAAAAAAGCGGAAATTGGACTTGACGTGAAATACATGGAAATGCAGTGAATAAGGTTAATTGTGGGTTCCACAAAGGGGAGGCATAGAGCGCAACAATAGACGGCGTTGTTGAGAGAAGCGAAATAGAGTTTGGTTCGCAAGCAGACAATCCTAGATGGGTGCTTGTTGTGGATTACCTGTATGCATGCCCTGTCGATGCACAAAAAAATGAAAGGAGGAGAATTATGCAACATGCTCTAATGAAAGGCAATTGAAATGAAAGCATGTCATAGAGACATTAGAGTAAGTGGCTACGACACCACAAAAATAATTAAAAAGATTGGAGCGAATCATTTAAAAACTAAAATCGGGCATGCTTTGGACATCCAATCACTAGATAGTATAGATCACATCTTGTTTAAATTGTGTTGTATGAATTCACTTTAATGAAGCAATTGAATTTCTATTACTGTCAGTGACACGTAAAAGGTGATACGGCAATGAAAAAGCAAGTGTTATACTTCCACTAGTGCTTAGAACTTTATGAAATGTAAAATAAACGAACTTTGCAATTTCAATTCACGTCATGTAGATTGAGGTGGAATTGCCTACTTATATAGTATTGTGTTAACGTCATCAACTCCTAAAGGACCTGGTCTGCAAAATATGGATGGACATATTAGTGCAGTAAATGCTTTGTCGTTGAATCAAATCTTCATCTTTCCAAATTATTGTAGAAACTTCATACATGCTAGTTTATTGTAGTGCAAATTTCGAACAAGATCTTCAAACCGTTTTTTCCCTCAAGGCGGGTACTTACTACTAATTTGTGTATACACGTGCGGTCAACATGTATTTTAGTGTGGTATATTATATTAAAATTTATGTTTTTTCCCATAACCTTTAATTAATTAATTTTTAGATATCAACATTTTAATGAACCCTATGGTTACTTTAACATCTAACAAAATTTCAATTTTAGGGTATCATGTATATATAAAATGGAGCTAATTTTTTTATAAATCATTTTTTTGATTGTCCAAACCCTTCTTTAATTCTAACGCTTTTTCAAAAAATTGCTCAAACGAATATATTTTCCCCACAAGTTGTTTCTAAATTTTTGCCAGTGCCCACTCCAAGTTTTATTTTTCAAGATCAATATTAGTGCTTCAAAGTATTGTGAAGACTCCAAATTTTGGAACAAGGAGCAGGGACAATGAACGTTGGTATCCTTGCCCAACAATGTTTTCAAAGTTTTTTTTGGTTCTTCCAGACATAATAGAGGCCAAGAGTTTCACGTTGCCAAAATGAATACAGTTTTATCTTCTCATACAAACTTAAGCCTTTTGCAAGCGCTTTCTCTCCAAATGCATGTGTACTCAAAAAATTCCAGACATTAGTGCTAGAAGCTATGAACTTGTTCGTCCATTTAAAATTTAAAAAAAACTTTTTGTGCAGAAAATTGTGAAAGAAAATTAAATTGAAGTAGGCTTCAGCAAAAATTACATCATAATGCCGTATATAACAATTCACAATTACCAATGCAGTTCTTTTGATATTGTAGCGCTGGATTCGAAGATACAACTGGAGGACCTCAAAAAACAATTGAAGTCTTCGGAGAAATAGAAAAAAGGCTCAGAAGAAGAAGAAAAAGGCTCGGAAGAAGGAAAATAAGGCACAGGAAAAAGGAGAATGAGGCTCGGAAGAAGGTAAATAAGGTTTTGCATGAGAAGATTGAGGAGGAAACAAGGATTTGCGGAAGGAGAATAAGCTAGGCAAGCAAGTGGCAAAACCAAAAACAACTCAAACAAAGTTAAACTCTCTAATTTGTTTGCATCTACAATATATGTGCTTTCCAATGCTGTAATTTTGACAAGATCTTCTTGTAACTTGAATCATGCCATTACCAACAGTTCAATTTACGGATGATAATACCTGTCAATGTTCTATGTTTCTTGTAGGGGTTGATTTTAGAACATTTTTATTTACTTAAAAATATTATTGAAATATTTAAATGGATTTTAATTATTTTAAAATGAACAAAAAGCAATATTTAGTTTATATTATTGCAGATCGATATATGTATATGATCAACAAATTATATAAATGTACTAAATACAATCAAAATATTATATACATGTTATATAATAAGTTGTATTATATAATATGATGTATACATATTAAATATATACAATCAAACGAATTCATACATATTATGCAATATGAATTTTAATATTTTGTGACTATTTATATTTAAATTCTACAACTATCCCAAGCAAGTTTAATTTATAAATTCTATATAATTTTAAAATATGAAATATAGAATTTTCTTGAATATTTTATAATTATAAATTATAAATTATATAATTTTTTGGTAAGCTTATAATTTGTAATTTATATATTATAAATTATAAATTTTATATTTCATATTTTAAAATTATATAGAATTTATATAATAAACTTGCTTGGGATAGTTGTAGAATTTAAATATAAAATTGTATATCTAAATTATAATGTTGTATATCTAAATTTAAAAAATTCATATGGTTAAATTTACATTTAAATATGTGATTGTATACAACATTTTATATACATCATAACACCGTATATTACGATTTTCAAAGGCCAATGCCATTCGAACATTAGCGCTGGATTTGAAGACTCAATTGGAGGACCTGATAAAGCAACTACAGTGTTCAGAGAAGGAGAACAAGCCTTTGCATAAAAAAATTGAAGAAGAGAATAAGGCTTTGTGTAAAGAGAATGAGGCTTTGCGGAAGATGTGCATGTCCTCTAATTATGTTGTAGCATGAGGATCTATTGGTCAGTTTTCTTTTTTCACGCGTTTGTTATTTAGTATTATTTCTCAAAGATGAAAAATTGTTTAGTCATGTTGGTGTTTAGTGTAGAGTGATTTTTAAACCCCTAAAGGACTAAGTGATCTAACTAGGACATTTATAAACTGGGTAGGTTCCGATGGATACAATATTAGTCAAATTTGTTTCAAAATTTAATGGTGTATTTTCCAATGTACTACAAGAATGGGGATTTATTTATTTATTTTTAAATCCGACAAAAAATTAGGAAAATAGGGTGGTGGTGGTGGTAGTGGGGAGGGGTCTGAAGACGGCGCCATCTGATTGAGTAGAGTCTTGGAGACAGCAAACCCCGCCAGCTGATCGGACGGGGTTTGGGGTTGTCCCGCGGGTGTCCTATGGTTGGTGGCTCATGAGGCAAATGGCACTTTTGACCGCTGGTCACCCGTCGAGCTAGCGGTTTTGTTCCAGCAAAGAGCAGACTGCCGCAGCGGTGAAACTCTTTTGAATCTCCTTTTTTTTTTGGAAAAATTGAAGAGCTCTACGTGATGATTTTGCACATTGCAAAGGCACATTGCATCGCCATTTGTAAATTTTAAACACCTAAATCAAGAATCAAACATTTGTGATGGATTTTAAGATCTATGTCTTCAATGATGACATTGAGGGGTGAGGAGGAATTTGGTGGACTTTTTGGGGGTATATTTCTATATGGTAGGTGGTTGGATGGATAAGTAAGTTTGTTCCATTTTTTAATTTGTTTTACTGGTGTATTGTTGGATGTTGGGGGGACGTTTTGTATGTGGTACTGAGTTATTTGTAGGTTATCAATTATTGTTTTAATTGGGACCATTTGATTGGGTGGACCGATGTTGTAGCGTTGGTGGTAGATGCAAAGAATGTGTATTGCAAGTGGTTCTACTTGAGGTTTATTTGGGGAGGGGATTGTTGGTTCTATGTATGTAATAGTGTTGGCAACAAAGAAAGCAATGGCATGTGTGTCTGGGAATAGTTCAATGTATGGGCAAATTTTTTGGTACTAGTTAATATTTGGTATGGCTATTATGGTGATGGTGTTTGGGTCATATTTGGCGGCTAATCTTGCCCAATGGATGGCTTGTTGGGCCATTTCTTTGTTATGTGGGTGAGCGTATCCGAATCTTTTCCATTTGTACTGAAAGGCTGTGCCGAGTGATCCAAACATTTTATCTCTAGAAAATGGAGGATAAAATTGTGTTATTTGGGTTGAGCATGTGATAGGTGAGGAAAAATAGAAGTGAGACATGTTACATGAGGTTGTGAGGCAGTTTAGGACTTGAGTTGGGAGAGTGGTTGTGATGCTTTAAGTGGGTCCTTATTAGGGATTCTATATTTATATCTTTGATATAGCCATTCTATTTCCGTTTCGAATGATTAGAGTGGTGGTATGAGTGTTAACGATAAAATAGTAACTTCCGGTAGTATTACCGACCTGGTTTTTTACTGCCTCGGTAATCTTCCAATTTACCTCAGAAAGTAGATCTGGGAAGACTTTTTTACCGATCTGACAGTTACTAGTCTAATCGGGTTGTACATGTATGTAAGCAACAGAGCCAAATTCATTGGCAAGGCCGTATTTTTCCAAACTATAGTTTCCTTGTGTTTTTTCTTGCATCTAGTTCATATTTCTTCTACCTTCACTCCTTCCGAGTACTACCTCCTCGGTACTCGCGTTATTGTGTTACTAGATAGCTTGAATAGAATTTACACTTATTACAGAGTGAAGGTCGATAGTTGTAGTATTTCTATTCTTCCGACCCTTATAGGATCTTGTTCAGAGTGTCTCTATTAAAGATTCCCTGTCTCAATCGATTCAATAGTTAGTGACCGACGAGTTGTAGAGAAAGAAGATTTACCAACGAGGCCATGTGTACTTTGTATTGCTCTATTTTATTGTTGTCATAACCATTGTAGTTTATTAGTTGGGATGGTGATGAGGTATTGCGAGTATCTTCGTATATGCGGGTTATTTCATTGTGTCTTTGTATAGCAGCTTTGTTGGTAATTTATGTCCTTTTCTGGGTTGCAATCACTTATAGAGATGTGTGTGAGTGGAATTATTGTGGGTGATGGTATGAATCTTGTATCCCTAGTCTGTGCGGGGGTAAAGTATGCATTTATGATGTTTTTGTAGTGTCTATGTTGGTGTTTAGTGTAATAGTTCGTTAGTAATGTAATGTTGTGTTTGATTACTGTTAGTTGATTAAGTGGGAAGAGTTCTTGTTGTTGCATCCATTTGTTGTATATTAGATTGTTTGGAACTGTCCATTGGCACAAGTATGTGTTGTAATTTATTGTGATTTTGTATGTGTCTATTTTTTTGTTTGCTTTGTGTTAGAGTATTGAGTTAATGGGGAATCCCCTTGGATTATTGATTATGTTAGGGAGTGGGGCTAGTTGTATTTGAGTAATGGTGGGTTTATTGGGTTGTCTAGTATTTCAGGTGTGAGTTCATTGTTATCTGATATATCCGGCTTTGACTGTTCTAATTGGTGGATGTCTTTGGCAAAGATTGGAACAGTCGGGTGTACAACTTGGATAGCAAAAGAGTCGTTCGGCGATGTTTAGTGCACTTTTTTCAAATCAAGTTGGGCGTTTGTAATAGATTTCAAAGTCTTCTGGTGGCATTAGGTTTGTGCCATTGAGAAGGATAAGGTGTTTTATTTTATATATGTTATGAACAAGAAGTTTATATAGTAATTTGAGGGATAATTTGGGGTTTAATTGTCGTAGTTCAATTTGTATTTGTGTCATCCACGTCATTTCTAGTTCTGTAGCATGAAGTTGGAAGTGTTTGTTTGTGCTTTTGAAGTGGATACCTCCTACATTTTTTATAATGAAGAGTGCACGTGTAGTGGGAGACCGGGCACAGTTATAGTATTTAATTCTTGGAATACCTTATGCTCTGCCATGTTTAGCTAGGATGTGTTGTGTAAGGCCTTTGTATATGATTCCAAGTCTGTTGGGGTCATTAAGTGCATTTCGAAGTTGTTTCCCGACGCATCGGAGATAGGCATTTTTTAGTGAGAAAACTTCAGGTCTAAATAGTTCATGGGGTAATTGGGTTATGACATTTGCAGTACATTTTGGTAGGCCACATATCACTTTTTAAATTCCAATGATCTTTTTATTGAGTTGTTTGATTGCTAGTAGAGAGTATGGGACTGCATAGAAGCTGTAGGCCATACTAGCTCTGATGACAGTGTCTACCATGTTATTTTTTGTTTACTTGTGGCTGGACAGTTTGTGAGTTGTTTACATTGTTCTGTGACTTTTTTGTGGTGACGTGCATTTGAAGTTTCCATTTTAATGAAGGTACTAGTTGTATTCCTAGATATACGTAGGGTTCATTTTGGTGTAGTACAAGTAAAGGCTGGTTTCTGTAGTGAATGTTGTGGATACATATTTGGTTTTTAAATATGTCTGGTTTGGTTTTGGATTGGTTGGGGCATCTTGTGATTGCACATTTTTGGACACCTAGGTCTATACCTGTCTATTCACATAATCTATCAATTTTGTTTAGTTGAGTTTGTAGATGTTGAAAGACGAGCGATAACACAAAGTATAAGCATCAAAAGAACTGCCTAGAGCTCTATTCCACTGAGATTATATTCAAAGGTGAAGACAACCGTCTCGCTGGTTGGGCAGTAAATGCCAACTAACCACTCTCGGGTTAGTTACCTATTCTCATTAAGATCTAATCTGGTAGGTAAGTTAAGGGATCGGGATGGACCCGGGTGTGACTGGATTTATCATCCATCTATCTAAATGCTAATTACCTACTGTGATCCTGGTCATTAAGTACCGGTAGGGTAGGTAGGCTGACTAAACTATGGATGAGACCAAAGAGTGAATGGATGACATTCATCTTATCTTAACACTCTTCCTCAAACAATGAACTTCCTCGTTAAAAAAACTTCATGATGCTGTGAAGGAAAAAGATTAAAATCATTGTTCGCCATCTAATTCACTCTAATTCAGTGAGTGTTCGCAGACCAGCTGCGGTGATGAGTTTGCGGTGCTAAGGGGCTGGTACTGCCTTGGTGAGGACGTCAACGATGTTGTCTGTGGAGGCAATCTTCTTGACTTTGATTTGTTTGGTCTCGGTGAGGTCTTGAGTATAGCCTAATAGGTGAGGGTTGATGTGTTTAACTTAGTCGGCTTTGATGAATCGTGAAGAAATTTGTTCGATGCAGGCCGCGTTGTCTTCAATATGGTCGTGGGCTTGTCCAGCGATGTAAGGCCGCTCATTTGAAGGATGGCCTGTTGCATAGTGCGTAGCCAAACGACTTCGCGGAAGGCCTCTTGGAATGCGAGTAGTTTCTTCACGTAGGTTTGTTGATGAAGTAGTAAGTTCCCATTTGCATAATGTTTAATCTGTAGGCTAAGACAATAGGATGTGCGTCCTAACACTTTCATTTCAAACTGTTTTGTTAGTAGTTTTTCCACATGTTTGCTCAAGGCTGGGGCTCCAATAGAGTTCAAGTCATCGACATAGACTGCGAGGATGACAAAACCTGTGGTTTCTTTGAGGACAAAGACACAAGGTAGTGCGGGGTGAGTTTGGAACTCATGAGAAATCAAGGACTTGAGGTGGTGGTACCATGCTCGGCTTGTTTGCTTTAGGCCATACAAGGCTTTGCATATCCTCAATCCAGAGAAGCGCCCGAGCTGCGCAAGTGTAGTGGTTGGTAGGAAATCTGGAGGAGGTTTGATGTGATTTTGGGCATCTAAGTCACCGTAGAGATAGGTTGTGACTACGTCAAGTAGGCGGGTTTCTAGTGCCAATTGGACCGCTAGACTCAAGAGGTAGCGAAAAGATGTACTAACCATAACATGAGAATATGTTTGTTCAAAATCTATCTCCAACTTTTATGTGTAACCTTGAGCTACTAATCTCACTTTGAATCTAAGAATGTTACCGTGTTCATCTCGCTTACGTGTGAAGATCAATTTGTGACCTATTGGTTTGGTTTTGAGGTTAGTGACAAGGGGTCCGAAAACGCCTCGTTTGCGAAGGGATTGGTACTCGGCTTGTAATGCTTTTTCCCATTGTGGCCAGTCTACACTCTTCTTGGCTTGATCTAGTGTTATAGGATTTGCATCAGGGTTGATGAGGTAGGACTCGAACTCATCCCATGAGATATCAGAGGGTTGACTATGTTGATCATCCGTGTTGAGGCATGGCCCCAAAGTGTGGGAGAAAGATTAGCATGAAATAGGAGAGGGCGTACTATGAGTTGGCTGCCGCGTGTGCGGTGGCGAGGCGCCGTGGCCCTCGCCTAAGCTTTAGAACCTCTTCATCGTTCTCCGCCGCGGTGGAAATGTGGATGTCATTAGCCCTTAGGTCACGGTAGCTGACCAGGCTCCGAGGGGCGTCAGGGGCGTACATGGCCCTTTCGCAGATGGGGGGGCACCCCTGGGCAGAATCATAGCTGCCCAACCCTCACGAAACTTGAAGTTTCGTTTGCATGCGATTGTGACTATGTCACAAGTTTGCCATGACTCATTTCGAGTTTTGAACTCAAAGTGACCCTTCCTGCCGCACTTATGACAAACTCCCTTCTCTGTTTTTCCTGACGAGTGAGGGGACCGGCCGGTTTTGGTCTGATGCACGTACGTTTGGGGTTTGGAAGATCGGTTTTGGTAAGTCCCTCTTCTAACTCAGAGGTCGGTAATATCCTACCAAGTTGATCGAGGTAATACAACTAGAGGGAGAAAGAACGAATATCGATACTCAAGCTATACTGGCAAGATTCGGTAATTCTGACTACCGACTGACCCAAAAACATACCGATTTGTACCTCCTATAAGGTAGTTGTAAAACTATTGACTCTAGTACCGAGGAAGAATAACTTGCAAGAAAAATAACAAGCATACAATGAGAGTGCAAAAAGGTATAAGTAGGAAAAGTATGAAGTGCCAAGTGAAACTGGCTTCTTTGCTTATATACATGAACAACCCGATCTGACTGGCAAATTGTCAGATCAGTAAAAAAGTCTTTCTCAGATCTACTTTCTGGATAAAATGAAAAATTACCGAGGTGGTAAAAAACCCAGGCCGGTAATACCAGGCAGTACTTATTTTACCGTTAACAGGTTCCATGTGTGTTTGGGCTTCTAATTGCCCTTTGGCTTCCTGCGTGGTGCGTCAGAGATGTGGGACTCCCTGCTGGAATTGCCCGGCTGTTTGTATGGCGTGGGTGTCGAGCTTGACGTCTTGAGCGGGTTTTGGATCTCGCTGCTGTGGATCTCCTTTGCTAGCCGTAACTCTGCATTTTTTAGGAGCAGTTGATATTGCTTTTTGGCTAACAGAAGATAGGACATGAGTTTGGAATGTGTAGTAAACTTCATGTTGCAATACTGTTGAGCCAGAATTGCACAAGGAGGAGGAAAGGTGGAGAGGGTCTTATCGATCATCTCGGTGTCGTTGATGGTGTCGCCACAGAGCCGGAGTTGAGCTACAATGTGATGGAGTTCAGAGTTGAATGTGAGGAAATTGGGAAAATCCATCACGTGGAGGCCGATCCAGTCGCTCCGTACTTGTGGTAGAAAAATAGTCTCTTCATGTTTGAATCGTGCTTCCAGCGCCGTCCATAATTCGGCGGGATCCTCAACTTGAATATATTGCTGGCGTAGTGAAGAATCGAGGTGCCGGCGCAAGATGAGCAGGGTCTTCCATTTGTTTGGGGCGGGATCTCCTCTTCCGGTTCAGGGTTGAGCGTGGCGTCGAGTTCCTTTGCACACAAATATGTACGCATATCAATGTTCCATCCTAAGTAATTGGATCCATATGGCTGGAGTGGATCGAAAAAGAGTGGTTGGATCCGAGTTTCGCGAGGTTTTAGTTGCGCGGCCATGGTTGTGGGTTCTATATTCATCAGCTGTGCTAATTTGGGTGCAATGGCATGCGGCTATAGTGCATGAAGCTACAGTACGTGCGGTTACAGTAGTTTTCCTCTACAATCACGTTTTCACTGTCCTCTCTAAGTTTGCTTTTCAGTACTATCGTCGTCTCTAAGTTTTCTTTTCACTATTGTCGCCGTCTCTAAGTTTGCTTTTCACTACTGTCGCTTTCCACTAGTGCCGTCTATAAGTTTGATTTTCACTTGTAAGTTGCTAGAATTAGTGGAGAGATGCTGTAGAGGGAGGAGAAAGGAATAGCAGGAGGGCGGGGTAAAAGCAACAATAAAGAGTGAAAAAAAACAAAACAAGGAGAGCTACAAATCGGTGAGTGATAGTAGAAGATATAAGGCGGAAGAGCTAACGGTATTGATAACGTGTTGAGAGACGAGCAATAACACAAAGTATAAGCATCAAAAGAATTGCCTGGAGCTCTAATCCACTGAGATTATATTCAAGGGTGAAGACAACCGTCTCGTTGGTTGGGCAGTAAATGCCAACTAACCACTCCCGGGTAAGTTACCTATTTTCATTAAGATCTAATCTAGTAGGTAAGTTAAGGGATCGGGATGGACCCGGGTGTGACTGGATTTATCATCCATCTATCGTAATGCTAATTACCTACTGTGATCCTAGTCATTAAGTACCGGTAGGGTAGGTAGGCTGACTAAACTATGGATGAGACCTAAGAGTGAATGGATGACATTCATCATGTCTTAACAGTAGATATTGGAGGTTGTTGGCAATGGCTACTAAATCATCGGCGTAGGCTGCAAAGCTAATGGTTATTTTGGATGTGCCAAATATGTAACCATTTTTTTCCTCTTTGGAGCCATCTTAAAAGTGGCTCCAAAAATATGAAGAATAGGTGAGGACTGAGTGTGTCCCCTTGGATAGTACATCTTTGGATTGGTATTGATTTTGTTTTGTCTAAATGTTGGCCGGTGAATATGGTAGTTGAGTAGGAGTAGATATTGCCTATGAGTGTTATAGCATCTTCTGGATATCCTCGGTCTTTCATTATAGCTAGTAGACGTGCATGGTCGAGGGAACCGAAGGCGTTTTTAAAGTCTATATAGAGGAGGTAGATGTCTTGGTTTGTGAATCGTGCGTCTTCTAGAGCTGCTATAAGGAGTTGGAGTTGTCTGGATGTGCTTTTTTCTCCTCTAAAACCTTCTTGACTGTCATGGAGTATTTGATGTTGTTCACCTTATGCAAAGAGTATCAGTGTTAGGGTGCTAGTGAAAAATTTGTAAATTGTATTTGCGAGGGCAATAGGTCTCTAGTTTGGTAGTTGGGATGAATTACCTTTTTTATATAGTATGGTTAGGCTTGTTTTCCAAGAGGCTGGGATTTGTTCTTTTTTTGTAGCAATGCGTAAAAAATTAAAATAATAGTTTATGAAAGTTGTCGGGCATATTTTTTAGTATTTCATTAGGGATTTTGTCTCGGCCGGGGATTTTGTTACTGACTAAGTGTTGTAAGCACATGTCATATGTTTCTTGGTCAAGGTATGTATGTAGTGGGTTCTGTGGGTTACCTCTTTTATCTATGATGAATCCACCTAGATCGTGCCAAGGGTGTTATCTTACTCCACATGTACAGTGATGTGGGTGATCTGGTTGGTAGTAGCATGTTGGTACCGTGAGTCTGTTGCTAGATGATTGTTGAATGTGAATTTCATTGGCTATGTCATCCGGGTTAGTGAGTATATTGTTGTGTCGGTTTGTAATGCAGTCTAATAGGGGGGTTTCTTGGTTTTTGAAGACTTTTTTGTTTACTTTTTAATTACTTTTGTCGTATAATTGTCAGTATTTAGAAATGGCCTTTTTGACACAGTCTTGGGTATATTTAGTAGTAATTTTACGTGCTTGTATCTTTGCAGTTTTTGTTGATTCTGCTAATGTTTTGATCCATTCTTGTTTGTTTATACTTTGGGTTGTCAGTGGTGGAATATTCACACAAGTCTGGTTGTTTATTTCATCAATGATAAATTGGATGTGATTGCCAATTTGGTATATTCTAGGTGATATATATTGCTATCCTACTCAGATGGTATATGGAAAGATTGGTTTTCCATTTTTTTTGAAGTTTACGAGGTAGAAAGCCTCCTTGTTGTGATGTGCAGTTGGTTAGTTGTAGGAGAGGAGGTGCAGTGCAAGTGTCTTGAATTTTTTTTGATATTCTTTGAATAAAGTGGTCTAAACAGTACATGCAGTTTGCCATTGGGTGTCTCATAGGTGGTTGTTTGTTAGTATGTTGGTGAGTTCATTTATTTGAATTGCGTTTTCTTCGAAGAATTAAAGTTTGAATTTTCAATATTGTCTTGTGGTATGGGATTAAGAATTCTTGGTGGTTTATCTATGGATTTGAGGATGGGCGTGCTATTAAAGTATTTGGAGGTATGTGTAGGGTTACTGGTGACTGGTAGTGTTTAAGTGGTGGTCATTATTTGTGGTTGAAGTGTAGAGGACATTATTAGTTGTTTTTATGTAGTATCTATCAATGAGACTAGTTTGGTTGTAATTTTGGCTGCCTTGTATGGTGTATGGGCTGTTTGAGGGAATATAGGTTAATTGAAGGTTATCTGTGAATGTACGCCATTCTTTGTCTTCTACTTGTGGAGGGGTTGTATTAAATGCATTTGCCGACCAATTGGGCTATGTCTCTATTAAAATCTCCGCATAGTATATAGGAGTGGTTTGGCTGTATGGTTATTTGTTGGGTTATGTTTTGTTGTATTATTGGTATATAATGTGTGTCAGCTTCATGTGAAGGCATGTACATATGTAATATTAACCATGGTTGTAAAGGTGAGTTGTTTATTTTAATTATTTGTAGGTATGGTGATATGTTGACCGGGATAGGAATTTAGTGATGTTACCTAGATATGCGTATTGTTGATTTATGAGTATAAAGAGTCCAGCTCATGCAGGTGTATGTGGTATTCTTTGTTGCATACATCTAATTAGAGAGTGTGTGTTATTAAAGATTAGTCGTATTGAGGAAAAAAAAATTGTATGTATTTTGTGGATTTTGTGGCGGTTAATTTAGTTTCTTGGATTGTTATGATGGCTAGGTTTTTTTATATTAGTTGATGGAGGTTGGGTAGGGCGGTGTTTAATGATGAGGCGTTCCATGTGATGATGTGTGTGTTTTGGCTTGTGTTTATAAGGTGTTGGGGTTGGGAGGAAGTGATGTTAGGGATTTCCATGCATGCCGTAGACATTGTTCCTCAAAGAAATTGTGTCGTCTGGGAGGAAATCATGACCTCCTTCATTCACATGGAGTATACTATGGATATGAGGGATGAAGACGTACCAAACCAGTTGCACGTCTTGAACTTGGCTCAAAATTAGCCATACAAATGATGGCATCGGATATTTTTCTTCCTAATTGATATAACGGTGGTGAATATGTATTTGATTTATTTATACAAATGCAAAAACCAAAACACACCCCGAAGGCCTATAAGCCATTTACAATTTTGCACTCAATTATGTGAGGTGCTCAGACAAAATTAAGAAGGTAGAAGTCCCCAAATAAACGCAAGAGGAGGTACTTGTGTCCCATTCAAATCCTGAGTCAAGAGTTTGTGTGTGGTTTGTAACACCAGGAAAAAACTTCATTGGACTTCTCCTAGGTGCGAAAAATTTATGTGTTGGACACGAGGTTGTTTCACCCGATATCACGAGCAACTACATTGGCGTGGTAGGGACTATTAGGCTAGTGTCATTTTTATTTCTATAGTTGTAGTAATATTAATTATTTTTCTATGAATTCTTGTGTTCAAATATGCATCCATTTATTTCTAGTCTAAATGTTTTATTTTATTTCTCAATTTTTATTTCACCTACTATTTTCAAAAATTTGGATGCCCAACCCCTAAGATTGTAAGACAAATTGTTTCATTCTATCCCTAAAAGTTATTTTTCCTGTATATTTCCCATTTGTTTGCATTTAATTTTTCAAGGTTTCTTGGTAGTTTTTTCATTTCTCATGTTATATTCTTTGTTTTAGTGACTAAATAATTTATTTATTTTAACCAAATCCCTTAAGCCGAAGGCTAAGGGGATTTGGAAGTTGGTGGGTGTCATGAGCTTTGGAATGGGTTGGGTGAGGTGCCAGTTGGATTCCCCTCCTCCACCCTTTATTGTCTTTGTCCTTTCAGGGGAGAGACTATGGAAACGCTTCATTTTTGAAAAGTTACGAGAAGTTACGCACGTGGACAGTAAAAAGAAGCCGTAAAAATAAATTTGGGGTAAATACTAAAGCAGAGACTTTGCGACTAGCCGCTTGTTTTCCTCCCAACCTCCAAAAATTCCTAGAATATATGCTACATGTCTTCTAAAGCTTGGAGATTTAATTGTTTTTCAAACTTTTTTGCCATTCTATAGAGGGCGGAACATACTTATGTTTCACCGCTCGGATTTGCATTCTAAATAATAAAAGTCTAATACATCGCAATTCCACAAACAAACAGTCTTTAATAAACTTTGAGACCCACAACAAGTGCAAGATCTTATTCAACACCCTAAACATCTCCAAAACTCAACCAAAATTGGTACACGACTAAGTAACATCATACAAAATGTGAAAGTGAAGTGCGACAAGTTTCAATTGTGGAGTTTTTTGATGTAGCTACGGTCAAACGCAGTTGAAATTTTTGGGCGGGTGTTTTTGTGTGTGTGTTTTTCTAGCAATTGCAAATATCTTGCAATCCGTGCGGTCAAATGCAACAAAATTTGTTGTGGATGTTGTTTGCGGAGTTTTCTTGTTAGTCTCACCTCTGCATGTTTCATTGCACTGACATAGAATTGGGTAAAGGAAGATCTTGCTTTCACAAATAAGAAGTCAATAACAAAGTATTTCGTAGTTGCCATCCACAAGCCAACTTTTGTAGACGACTGTTTGGTGTACAAGCATGATCATGTTTCTAATCAACTTCTGTTGGAAACTATCATGGCTTTGTTACGAAGATTATATGAGAGGGCATTCTCATAGTACCGGTGAGTGAAAAAATGTAATTCAAACTAATGGATTTTTGGAGAAAATGGACTTTGGAAACTTCTAGTTATTTTTTTGTAAATGATGGATGTATGAGATTTTGAAGGTTTAGGGGTATGAAGGATATCCACATAGGTTTATTTTTGGACTAGTGCCCCGCTATGACCACATTAGTAGAAAACACGATGTATTGTTTCAACTAAATGTAGTGTCGAAAGAATCATAAATAAGTAGAATTTCATTGGTCAAATTTTTACATGGTCTTCAGTGACTAGATGTTGAATAATAACAAAGTTTTATTCTAAAAATAGAGTCATTCCATTCTATAATATTTAATAAGCCTCGAAAACCTAAGGATGGAAAAATGTGCAAGATCATGAAACTCATACGAAGGTTTTGTTTCTTAAAACACATGTACATATGGTGATTTAGTGAAACATGAAATTTATATACCTTAAATATTGTGGGAAGGGTAAAAACCATTCAAATATTCTTTTTTTGCAGCAAACAAGCTTTTTACATTGTTATTATAAATCAAACTTAATGCATCAAAGATGGATAATTTTGAAAAATAAATTTGATGAACATCATAAATTGGTAAGAAGTAAGCTCTAATTGAACGTCCGAGATCCTTAGTTATTGCACTCTTGGTACTAAGTTAATGAAGGATCTGTTTTTGTGATACATAGTAGCATCTTCTCGGATTTGTATTTTAGACATGGCATATGGATACCATTATATATATAATGGAAAATTTAAAAAACTTGATATTCCTCCTCATTACAATTTTAAAATATTCCACATATAAAACATGTAAACATAAAATAGAAGCATCTTTAGTAAAAATAAATATCATTTTTTAACAATGATATGGAATCCAAAAGGACTTAGCATTATAAATTTAAGATTGAAAGACTTGATCATATCAAGAAAAGGAAAGTTCAGAATTATTACTAATATGTGAATGTTTATGAAGGAAACGATGAACTTTAATAAAGATGCATATTAGAATAAAGGGCACAAGATTATATTTGCAAAGACTTTTTTTTAATCTATGAAGATTCATAGTTATATACATAACAACAATTTACTTAGTACAAAGATAAATAAAAATAAATTTAAGTTAATTAATTTGAAAAAATGCTTTATAATATAGTAAGAATCGAAACTAAACTCTAATATGAATTGTATAGCTCAAGATAAAAGAATTATATAATTGAAAAGTCCATTTACACCCTAACTGCCCAACCGCGTATATTATGCATGATGTATAGAAGCAAACTTCGTTTATTCATCTTTCATGAAATTTTTGCAACATGTGTTTTTTATTGAAAATTTTATGATAAGTTAGCTTCATGCATGTGTGATTTGATTAGAAAGGGGATGATTTGTAAAACTTTTATGCCTCATTTCATATTGCAGTGTTTCACCAAAAAATTGAAGATTTTAGTCTAAAAGTGCTCTTGCAAAAATAAACTCATAAAATTAAGCATCCAAAAAATCTTCGAAACTTACTACGATAGGAGTATTACATTTTAACCCATCGCAACAAATTTCATCAACAAATTGTCAATATCTTATTTGTAATCAAATTACATAATAGTTTTGAATCTTAAGTTTCAAATTTTATAGAAAAATATTGTTTATAGCAATCGCACATATGACCATTCAAATAGAATCTAAAATTCATTATGTATGGCTTTTATTCATACATCAAATTCAAAATATCCTTTTTAGTTGCATTTTAGAATGCATCTTTGCAAATCTGCCCAAATTGGAGAGGGTGAGGACGTTTAGGGGTAAACAAAACATTGTATAATTATTGATTATGGTATCAATGTTTAAAAAGGCGTGTTGTGTAGTGAAAATACATTGAAATTTAAGTTGATTTTATATACATTTTTATGCTTTTGTTACTATTAGTCATACAATTTTGATGTAATCACTGACTTTTATAAACTTTTATTATTTTAATAAGGAGTGAAGACATTTATCGATATAGAATTCTTGATCTTTTAGTTAGCTTAATTTGCTATTTGATTGTAGAATGACAAACATTATGCAATATGGGAGGATTCGTAAAACAAACCTTCCCACTTGTTTCCATTGGTTGTTATTTAGCTTAGAAGCCGTAATGACACTTTTATCACCATATTGTCATACAAAATGACACTCTAGATTTGAACTCTTTTTGAAGATGTATTCAAAATTGCAATAAAATTTCTACACTTGATTATAAAATGGGATGC
Source organism: Pohlia nutans (assembly GCA_022496805.1). Lineage (NCBI taxonomy): Eukaryota > Viridiplantae > Streptophyta > Bryopsida > Bryales > Mniaceae > Pohlia > Pohlia nutans. The sequence continues at coordinate 23,552,136 of CM040092.1, read as the reverse complement.
TTGAATTTATGATAGTGGTGTTGTTATTAAAATTTAAAAGTAATGCCTACATTCTATTTATGGATGATGTTTTCACCATTGAAATTTTGGTATGCATTAGATATTATTCAATCTAAAGATTATTTGTCGTAATGACATGGGTCAAATGCATGCTTTAAATTTTTTATGTAATTATTTAACATTGATGTGATGGGTTAAACTATTGTTGTTCAATATTGAAATTTTGATAATTATGAAACCCACACATGTGAGTTGAAAATCTTACTTACACAAATATCAATATCAACTTGAAATAATATCATATTCAAAACAAAAATGAAGCATTGACTAATATTAAAGAATGCAAAATTTGTATGACAGTTATTGGTGTGCATCTTAATTATAATCTATATCTATTATATTGTACATCACTATCTAGTCCACCAAAACTTAAATAATTTTTAAGACTTTATTGGAGTTTTTAAATTTTGTGAAGAAAATAGAGTTATCTTTAGAGTCACCTTGTGTTTGAATAAGATACCATGAATTTTGCTTTAATGTACTCTTATTTGTTCACTCCAAATAGTTAAAAAGTTTGGAAAAGCTTGGTGGTTTATCATTATTAGGTGTGTAAGAGCTTGGTGATCTCTAAATTAAAAAAAAACTAGTTTAGCCGTCTTTCTTGACGGCTAAACTAGTTTCCCATGAGTTTGAAGACCGCCAAGCTCTTACACACCTAATAATGAGAGACCACTAAGCTCTCCCCTACCTTTTAACTATTTGGAGTGAACAAATAAGAGTACATTAAAGCAAAATTCATGGTATCTTATTCAAACACAAGGTGACTTTAAGGATAATTCTAATGTCTGAACTACAAGATATTTGATCTTTCCAATCTTGGAATATATATTAATGTCCCAAAATTTTATAGTCTCTATATAGTTGTGAGGCACTCCCATTACAAACTGAAATTATATAGGGCAAAATGAACACTTGAGCATAAAGTCCTAATGCCAAACTATTCTCAAGCACCAAATTGTCAAAGTGTCAAACTGAAAGCATTAAAGTAGCAGCATCTAAAATTGCCAACGATCCAATGTGGCCAGCTACTTTTGAACCAGAAATGAACTACTTTTGAACTAGAAATGAACTCTTATATGTCTAAAAGCTATTAGTAGCTTCCCACTTGTTGCTTCACAATTGGTCGAGTTCAATGTTGCTTCACAGTTGGTCTTTTGTTTCTTTTGGGTAAGTCTACGGCTTAGAATAGGTGTCTACAGCACCCCGGCTTCAAAAATTCATGTAAAATTGCTCATACTTCCAAAAATTATGATTCCAAGGCCCAACACTTCCTCTCAGATTTGCTAAGACATTCATAATTTCATTCCATGTTGCTTGCACTCCCAAGGTACCACATCTCTTATATTGTCATGATTAGGTGTCTCTACCTTAGACCTGATAGATGCATTGGAGCAAGTTAAAACAACCCTTTGATGCAACATTGTATTTGAGAGACAATGTCAAAATCAAACATAATTTTAGCTCCATGATAACAAGAATTTAGAAAATTAATCATCGAATATCCAAAATGATTTTTTACAAAAAATAATTTCTTCAACAAACAAATGTTGAACCAAGAAGTGAAGTAGTTGTTTTCAGGGTAGAATATGGTCTTGGCCTTGAAATTCAATGACCACACCCGTACCACAAATGTGGTAAAAAGCGAGTTTTCAAAAGACTTAAATCAGACATGGATCCCCAATTAGACCTTACTGTTTATATAACTAAGACATTTTTGAAAATAAATTTTCAAACCAAGTTCATCTTTGAAACTTTATGATCAATTATAATATCATAACAAAAATATTGTACGCGGTAAAAGTGAGTGTTTTTTACATTTCAATGAAAGAAAGCCACATTTAGAAATCTAGTAAATGTATATATTAAGATACAACTAGATAAGAGATTTCAAGTTATAAATTTCCCATATCACATGAATTTACCACTCAAAACGCCTTTCCATTATTTTAGCCTACTTTATTATTTTCAAGAATGAAAAATATCATTTTTAGAAACATGACTCCAACAACATCATGGCTTAAATATGAGGATATGGGAAAAAAAATCCGTGAAAATAGTGTTTTCATCAATGAATAAACACCACATATTCAAAAATTACCACACCGTATTTAACACAAAATTTTCCAGTTCAACCCGTTTATTCTAAAATTAAAGGGTGCAAAAAATAGAGAAATGCACCCAACCTAGAAATACATAACTATAAAATTTCACGTCCTCATAGTATATAGCTTTATTTCTACAAAAACCCAAAATCCACAAATATCAAAACCCAACGCTTGTGACAACATTTTCCACCACACCCTTTCTTGAAAACGCCCAGGTACGGTATTAGATTCAAATTGTGTCACAATTTCATGTCATTTCATGTCATGATAATTGTTACATTTTCATCCATAATTTACTTTCAAAGATTTTATATAAAGTTTCTATATACAAATGAGCAGTAACAATGCTCTGTGAGAAAAAAGAAATTGAGAAAAAAAAAATAGTGCAATTTGTATAAGGAAAGGCTTCAAGGGGAGGCGATTCACGGATTTGAGAGCAATGGGCAAAGGCAATAGCTTGAGGCCATACTCGAAAATCTAGGAACTTGTGACCCTATAGGCCTTCTTCTATACAAATCACACTATTGAAATAACGGTGCATTCCAACCTTGCGTAATGCCTTCTTTCATCAATGGAACGATTTTGTAATAGGAGGAACAAATACTTACACAAAGAATTTTTTTTGAGTGCTTTATATAAATTAATAATACACGCACTATTCAGTGTGTAATAGGATAAATTAATGTACCGTCAGTTGACATATATTTTGTCGTCTCCTGGTCTAGTATTAGTTTCAGTTGCCACATAAAGGAAATTTAAGTGGAGTTTCTTCGGGTGTATAATTTTTAGTGCATTCCTTTATAAAGAGATCATCTATATAAAGTTTCAGTTTTAGAAGATGGAAATTTTATTTTCTATGCATTAAAAAAAATTCATCGACTTACAAAATAATTATTTAAAAAACATTTGTAAGCGTTTTTTGTATTTGGCTTTCAGGAATAGGTAGGCAATATGAAAGCAAACATCTTTCATTTTGGAGGATATTGCAAAAAAGTTAAGGAATTTGTGCACGACGAGTTCAAGTTTTATTGCAACACTAGGGTGTTTTCACGGTAGGGCTTCCAAAATGTGTAGTGTGACATCGCATAACAAGCAAAATTTTGGGATGAACAATTTCTATTCGTCATTGAAATTGATTTTTTGGTAAAACTTTTAACAACTGTGAAAAGGTATTCTAGGATTGTATATATATATATATATAAAGAAATTCAAAAATAATATACAATAGTATTTGGACCAAAATGTAGAATAAATACGTTATTGCCTTAATTGATACGTTTCATTGAAGATATAGTGATGGAAATAATTTTCCTCAATTCCTATAACATAAAGGTATTGTAATAAAAAAGATTCCAAAAATATTTTGTGAGCAAGGTGGATATTAGAGGTTTATGGCGGCAATTTTTGTTCTTTTAGATTAAACACTCCTTAAAATGGCGAGTTCCCAAAAACATTTGTGCGAGTTTCGTTGACTAATTAAAACGGAGCATGTGGTGTGCCTGGAATATGCATTCGTTGTAGTTTGCAAGCGGATAAAATGACATCAACGGGAGTATTCTAAAATATTCCAAAATAAATCTAGAATATTTTGAAAAGATTCAAAAAAGATCCCATTTTTAATATATTAAAATATTTTTGGTATTTTCCCTATTTATTATATTATGTCATTAAATCAACTGTTTTACAACATTACATTCTTTTTTTGTTCAAAACTATGACACCCGTAATGCAAAAACACCCACTAGCACAATAACAAAACCTCGACATATTGCATCACATTCTAACTAAAGCCATGTATTGAGTGGTGATAATCATCGGGTATGCTCCACCTTTACCATTGCGTATGGCCACCACTCAATACATAGCTTTAGTTTGACTATGATGCAATTTTATTGCAATACAAAATTTTGTTTTAAATGCATAGAAAATAGAATTTTCACCATCTAAAATTGAAATTTTGCATAGATGATCGTTTCTATAAAAAATGCATTGAAAAATTTACAGCCCAAGAAACTCTACTCAAATTTCCTTTACATGGCAACTAAAGTTAATACAAGTCGGGGGCAACAAAATATATGTCAACCAACTGTATACTAAATGGCGTATTTAGTGTCCGGGGAGAATTGATTTGTTTTCCCACAATTCGTTCAAAGGTGAAGAGTGATGGCATGCTATGTTAATTATAAAGTTGTCATATGTCATTGGAACACTACATTCATCTTTTTCCTTACAAAGACACTATATCCCCTTAAAATCAAATATTGTAATACATGATTGGATTTGACCATAGGATGCCAAACATTTAATTAATGTTCTATAAATAGATTTGGCACTTGCGTTTAAAAAAATTCTTCTTTAAATTTGAAAAAAAATTCCTAAAATGTCAGCCCTTATTAAAATAATATAATTAGTGCCGAAGCCAATCATATACTTTGGTAGAGCTAGGGTTTAGAAATAGTGTCCCAAATATTAAATTTGTCATAGTGTAGTAGATGGTAACATAGCATAATAGAGCAGTGCAATGGAGCACCCTTTTGAAATTGAATCAAAAGAGAATCTTTACTTAGATTCACTTTTTAAAGTAATTAAAGAATGCCATTTATATTCCATGAATTTTGGAACTACTGTGTCATTAGAGTTATCCGAAAAAAGACCCTCTGATTTCCAATTTGTAAGGTGAGTCTCCGTCTTAAGAACAAACATTGTTCATAAATAGTCCTTTAGGCTTGGAGAACTCTCTCCTAGCATTAGGGAGGTCATGAGTTCCATACTCCATGGTGGTATAAGGTCTTGCTTTAGATTTTTCTCCAACTCACCTTAGACTAGTTTTGCAGTATTTTTGAACTCAAAACGAGTTTAAAGTGAGTTCAACAAGAGTTTCCATTTTGAGACACTCTTTTCGGTTAACTCTATTACCACATATACTTAGTTTCTAATCGAAACTAGACTATGGTCCCATCGCAAAAGGTTGTTGGCTCCCGTTGCTCTATTATACTATGAAAGTTTTTTTTTTTTTTTTTTCTCTATCGTGTAAAAATTCATCACAGGCAAATTTTAAAAACTGGAGGAATCACCGACTGCCGCGTGGCACCCGGCCGGGCCCGGTCCCGCCCGGCCCTAGAGGGGGTGAAGAACAAGAACGAGGACGACGAATGCCCTGGCTTGTTAGTTTGGCCGCTCTCTTTCACTTGTCGCCCCTCCCTCCTGCCCTGTTTGCTTCCCTTGCTGTCTGATCGCTGCGTTCCTTCGGTTGCAGCGTTACGCTGCTACCTGTGCTTGCTTCCTCTCTATCGTCTTGTGGCCGGGTCACCCACCGGCTCTCATCATGAAGCTCGTCAGGTGCTTCCCCCGCTTCTTCTTGAATTTTCTTTCGCTTCTCTTTAGGGTTTCTTTATTGGGTTTAGGGTTTGGGTTTTGATCTGTGCATTGTGGCACAATGGGACCTGTTTTTCTCTATCCCCCTTTGTCGTGAGGTTTTGACGGTGGCTGGTTCTTGCGTGCAGATTTTTGATGAAACTGAACAATGAGACTGTATCGATAGAGCTCAAGAATGGTACTATTGTGCATGGCACCATCACAGGTGCGTTTCTGCCACATTGTCTTCTTACCCTAACTCTATGATGCCACTTTATGCTCCATATTATTACATTTGGTGAGGTGGTTCCGAGGCACCTGCGATTAGCTTGTTGAAATTTCCGGGGTTTTAGGTTTTCCTAGTATTGAGAGTGCGTAGGTGACGGGTTTTCATTTCAAGATGGGTTGATGCATTCCGTTTGTAGAGTATCTGTCAGACCTGAGAGTCGAATGGGGCTCACAGACAGGTAGTTCCTTTTGCTTTGTTATAATCGTTTGAGGGGTTTTCACTGGAGTTCGACTTGCAGCTGTGAGAGCCTCGCCGTCGATAATGTGCGAAAAGTGGCTATATGGAAGCACCTTCATATTATGAATATAGCTTCATATTGATCGTGCAAGCCTGTTTGTTTTCTGCAGGTGTGGATATCAGCATGAACACGCATTTGAAGACCGTGAAGCTCACTTTGAAAGGGAAGGTTCCTGTGGCTCTTGACCATCTCAGTATCCGTGGCAATAACATCCGATATTACATCTTGCCTGACAGCTTGAATCTCGACACGCTTCTCGTTGATGATACACCCCGCGTGAAAGCCAAGAAACCTGTCGCAGGTGAGTTTTCGAAATTTCTTGGTCGGGAGTCCTGTCTATTCACTAACTTCATTCCTCAACAAGTTTGTATCGGAATTGATGGTGTATTGGACTCAACACACAAACGCTGTTCAAGTTTAAATTTTTTGTATATCATGTATTTTTTAATTTTTACAGTGGTGAATTTCTTTTGCAGGCAAACCAGTGGGAAGAGGGAGAGGACGCGGCCGTGGCAGGGGACGTGGACGTGGACGTTAATTTTGTATTATACTACCCTCTGTGGGGTTTCTGGTGTAGTTCTCAGAGCTTCTGGGGGAAGAGCCTGAGGCGTAGTTGGTCATTCCGTTTAGTCTCAATTTTGAGTAGTCTCGGTTGGGACTATGATTAGGCTCTCGCAGGTGACAAGCAATAGACAAAAGCGGTTGAGAATTTGTAGTGGCCTGCAACGGTGGATTAAAAAAGTACTTGGCGGTCTGACTTTGTTTAGAAACTAGTCAAATATACCTGCATTGCTCAAGCTTGTGCTTCTATCACCCAGTAGCTTCTGTGAACACACAATTTGTCTGCAATTTCAGGTGGAAATATTATGTTCTGATGTTTTTGTCTCTATCGTTCTTTCACGGGCAATCTGCGGTTTGCTGCAAGCCGAAGGGATCATCGATATCGTGTGGAATTGGACAACCCTAATCGATGACTGGAGGATTGTAATAATCATATCTGGGACAGTTTTCATGTCTGTACCATTTTTGTATTTCATTTATTTTGTAAGCATGCTATGGCTTTATAAATGCAGATGTTGCATACATGTAAATTTCATGAATCGAAATCTAAAATTGATAATGACATAACTAAAACGATGTCCTTTTGTATAACACTATCCAGTAGGTTAATTGTTGCTGCAATGTGAATGTGTCAAATAATTATTATTTTTGAAAATTTACAATTCAACATTGTGAATATTCTTCAAGATTATTTTCTTCACCCTTCATACAAAAATAATCTTCGAAGTTTTCAACTTTCAATTTTTTTGAATTAATGTATACCACATGTTACAAACCTTCTATAATTAGCAAATAAAATTTCAACCAAAGGGTACTACGCCAAAATCACTATATACTATGACCCATAGTATTTATGAGAGGCTTTACTAATAGTTATCTTTTCAATGATATTCTAGAGAAGAGTGAACTCATGATTAGATATACATGTGATGAAGTCCTTGGGAAAAACCAATAAAGATGAGAATTTTCCAAAGTGGATCACCTCAACATTGTGTTAGTGTCATAAAATGTGCTAATTGGAGAAAGTAATGATGTTCCTTCCATCATTCCTTTTGCTTTTTTGAAATTTACAATAGATAACCAACTTTAACCAATCATGCTAAATTTTAAACTCTAAAAATGAAAATTATAATTTATACAAATTTTCAAAGGTTAATGCTTTTAAATTTACAAATTAAAAAAAAAGTTATTTGGAAGTTTGTTTGTGCGGATAATTTCTAGAGATGGTGCCCTACATTTTGTCTATTGTACCAAACTTCATCAAGCATATGGAAGGCACATATTATAACACATCTATTTTTTGTCCAATACCCTCGGGCTTTTAGGAGTTAAGAATCCTTCTTTTCCAACTATAGAGGAAAGTAGTACATCTAGGTAAAAAATAATGTCTCTCTTCACCTAAGACCTTTGTTTATATAATATATTTCATATGTACATTCACCAATGTATATTAGTCTAGGATATAATTAGTGTCGAAGGTTTTGATTCTTTTACTTTTGGAACCTTGACTCAGTCCAAAGGTTTTCTTATCTTTTTATTTTCTTTCTATCTTTTTCTTTTCTCAAGGGTGACTAAGTCCATTATCTAGAATAAACACTAGTGTGGTCATGTGTTGTTGGCTTAGACATTCTTCTGATTCACATGTCTTTCATGCTCTATGCGTTCCCCGTGCGTTCTCTATGTTCACGGTATTCCTCGTGTTTTTGCATTTTTTCCCGGTATTCCTCGTGTTTTTGCTTTTTATTTTTTAGAATAATTTAATTCAATTCAATTCATGTTGACGAAATTTGATTGAAAATCCATAACTTTCAAATTGTACGTCCAAATGCGACTAAACAAATTCGATGCATCCCTCCTCGTCGAGAGCTTTATAATGATGCCAAGAACGCGGGCGACGGATTTATGGTTTAGAAAATAGACAAAACAAACAAACTCCGTTGCTTTATGTGTAAAGTACTGTTGCCTAATAGCGCCTTCGGTGGAAAATAATTCTAAAAACAAATGCCAAAAATTTAGGATTATTTTGTAAAAGGAAAAAACGGATTTTAGAGAATATTTTATTTTACTAAAATTTATTTATTTGAAAAAAAAAAAAAATTGGCAAAAAAGTGCCGAAAGTGCTATTGGACTATAGTAATATGGCCTAGTGCAGTTGGCCCAGTGTTCGCCATGATTTAGCCATGCCTTTTAAAAAAATTATTTTTAGAATAATTTAGTGTTGCGCTTCTGACCGCACGACTAGTAATAACGCGGATAAAAAAAATTCATTTAGCTATGCATAAAAATATGAAAATTTGAAATATAATCTTTTTACAACTCAATGAAATGGAATCAACTAACAGAAGGTAGGGAAATATAGACTATGAAGCATCTATCACAAAATGGTTGTTTGGGTCATTAAGGGGTTGGCTAAAAAATATTGCGAAGGTTATTTGAGAGGTTATTTAAAAGATTATTTGAAAGACTATTTAAAAGGTTATTTGAAAGGTTATTTGAAAGGTTATTCGAAATACCATTTGTTATATTTATATTTAGGTTACCGAGTAAAAAGAACAACTTTTGACAAAGACTAAATAGAATAGTTTCGAAGACAAAATGAAACAGTCATGGAACGACCATTCAATCAACAAGAGGACTATGTGGTCGCTAAGGCTCAAATAATTAAATGAAATTTATAATGAAAAAAATTGATTAAAAATCTAATACTTTTATACCATAGGTTCAAAAGCTACGAAATGACTTTGGTACATCCTTAGACCCTTACTTGTATAGAGCTTTTTGACAATGCTAAAATGACATCCCAAATGACATAAAAAACTCCCATATTCCATTTTTCATATTTATTTAATTCAATTTGTGATAATGACACTTGCTTAAAAATCCATAATTTTTAAGAGCATTTCGACAATAGTTTCAAAAATCAATACTATGTTTAATCCTGTCTTTTGAGACATGGATCCAAAAGTTACTATAAAGCTTTATTTTTTTTTTGATGACATGGTTTCAAAAGTCACTACCGTGTTTCGTCCCTTTTCAGAGATATAGTTCTAAAAGTCACTTATGGAGAAACTGCAGTTTTTGATGATTTTTTAAAAAACTCTTTTTGTTGAAATCAGGGATACTATTAATAATATCCAAATGTATAATTGTATGTATAGTTTAATCAAACAAGTTTCGGTTAAACCTCAATAAGATCGGACAATTGGATTGAAAGCTAAAGACGGCTAAACTAATTTTCGATGAATTTGAAGACCACCAAGCTCTTACACACCTAATAATGAGAGGTCACTAAGCTCTTCCACATCTTATAACTATTTAGAGTGAACAAATAAAAATATATTCAAGCAAAACAAATGGTATCTTATTCAAACACAACTTTTGTTTTAGGATAACTCTAATGAGTAAATGAAGTGATTCAAGACACACATTATTATGACATAAATACATAGCATACATGAAAAGGAAATATTATTGAATCTTACATTCTACTTATTTATGTTCTGAAATTGAATCATGTGAACAAAAAGTATTGTTCAATTGAAAGGAAGCCACCGATGTTCTATTCATTGGTACATAAACACGTACTTTGAATGAAAATGCCATTCCAACTGTCATTCACTATTTGGGATGATTCTTCTCGATTGGCTCGATCTCAAAAACAACAACATAACATTCAATAGCCTCTGTGACTGCTGCCTTCCCCCCCAATAGAATGATATGGAATATTCCACATCATTTCATCTTTCAAATTAAATGATGTGAGATATTCCACATCACATTAGTAGCTATGGGGGTAAGTGGCACAAGTAAAAGCAACTAACCATGGTGAACAGTAAGCACTCACTCAGTCACAATTCAACAGTGCCCTGTAATTGTTTATTTGATTCCATAGCCCATTCAATTACAAATCAGTCACAGGGCACCTTGACACATTCACCAGGTAGTAAATGGTACAAGAATGATGGTGAATTCTTGGTGAACACTTGCTAAAATTGAACAACCACTTGCAAAACTTGCTATAAGCTGCAGTTTGGCAGTAATATTTACTTGGCAGTGAATCGGTCAAGGTTCCCTGTGAGTGGTCACTCCATATAGAAAGGTGGATGAAACTAAAAAGCAACCTTTTTGAAGGCTACTGAATGTCATGAATGACTTCCCATGTTTTGCAAATTCACATACCGGTAATGTATGGAATTATAATGTGACGAAAATGGTTGGAAACTGAAGATGATAACATAGTTCTTGAGAAACGTGCTCTCAAGTTGGCATCTTTGAAGCAGAGAATGTTGGTTGCCAAGACCCGCTCACCCACGCACTCACTTTAGGAAAACCCCAAAAAGGACCAACTACTATTAGTCAACTACACTATAGTGATCGAGCAGTCAGGGCACAAGATCCAGAGACTGGAAGGTACGCTAAGTTACTAGTGAATTGCATGGCGGTTTTGCATGCAACTGAACTGATGAATGTGGTAGATTCACATGCAGCCTGAGTAGTAGAGCTAAACGGATTCACTCCGTCACAATCGATAAGTAGTAGTAGTAGTAATGCTGCACGCGAAACATTCACTGACAAACACACCCAGAAAGGAAGTGAGCACATTCAAGCAACGAGGACGAAGAAGGAGCGACAGCGGTGACGACAGATGACCACAGCCTTAGCTTGCAGTTCCAGTTTCAGATAAGGTAAGTGAAGTGAAAATCATCAATTGCGGGAATTCCACGTCTGACACGAAAGGATGAGGCCGGACTGATACCGTGACTCCTCGTCAAAGGAATTCTGCTCCCTGCAGATTGGGCGTGGACTGAGCCTCATCGCTAGTTGTGAAGAATCTGGACTTGCGCAGTCCAGCAGGAAGGGCAGGCAGGCAGGCAGGCATCGTTGGCGTGTTCCGGGAGGGGTGCGTCAGGAGTGAGGGAAGGGAAGGGAAAGGAAGGGCAAGGAAGGGAAGGGAGGGAAGGCAAAGTCTGGGGTGCCAACATTTTCTTCTCTGCCTTCCTAGCTATTTGCGGTGATGGCGGCGCCCCCCTGCCTGCTATTTCATCGCCCCACTGCTCCTTCCTCTGTCATTGTGTCTGCTCTCTCTACCTGTGCTCATGCTCATGCTCCTGCTCCTGCCGCTTCCCCTCTAGTTTCGATCCTGCCTCCGCATAGGCGGACTATGGTTGTGGGCTGCTTCCTGCGCTCCCCGGCTCTTCGCTCTGTGCTGCGTTCAGGCGCTGCGCTTGTGAGTAACCTCATTAGTCTTATTAGCCATGTTTCCACGCTTTGGTCGATCGGATTACGAGAATGCCCACCCGCCTGCGAACAATTGAATGATGTGCCTTTTTCGCAATCGTGTCGCCTGAAACAGATCAACTAATTTTGTCACGCGGTTTCGGACTCCAAACGCTACAAGGAAGGGATCTCTTTCTTTCGATTATTTTCGGCTCTGCTTGTTGGTTGGTCTTATCGCTCTAGGGCGGAGAGGCGAGCGAGCGAGGTTCCAGTTTTAGGGCTTGTAAGTGGACTTGTCTTTTGGTGCTTTTTCCCTGCCGTAATTTTTCTGATTAGGATCGCACTGACCCGAGGGAGCGATATCTGCCGCTCTTTCCATTCATTCTTGTTTCAGTGGCGAATTTCGAGATACAATATCGTGCGGGCAGTCTGATTGTCTGATATTCTGCGGGCAGCCGCGACAATCTCCATTTGGAATTTTCAGAGCTTTGGAATTGCTCACCTCGAATTCGGGAGGGCGGCAGTTAGGGTTCACTCCCAGGCGAGTGATGTAGTCAGGCTTTCGGCTCGGAAAAAGCAAAAGCTTTGGTGCCTTCTTGGTGGCTGGATTTCAACGTTAGGGTTTCTGCTGAACTCGGTACACAATTATATGAATTCTTTCGAGCAGGGGTTGTTTTTTCCGTTTTGCATGTGTCACCTCTTTTTTGTGGTGGAAAGAGTGTCACGTAATCCTCCGAGCATCTGTAATCTCTACAGTAGAGTCGGCTTGTTGTTCGTGGAAAGAGCGCACGGTTTCGATCCATGTCCCTCGTTTAGTTTTAAAAGAGAATGTACGTGCAGGACACCTTTTTATGTTCCATCTTCCGCTTGTGATTCCGTTTCCTGCCACTTGTTTGTAGCGCTGTTTCTTAAGGGTATTGCAACAAGTTACCAACGATCGAGTGATGCGATCTAGCTTATCGAGAACCGCAGATGTTTGGTGCGAACGTGACTTCGTGAGAAACTGTTTTGAATTGCGGAAATGGAAGATTCGCTAGAGACTTGCTACTCCCGATCTTGAGAGAAAAAGTTTCGTTATGTTCAAGTGCATGGTTTTAGAGATCAATTGTTTGCTTTGTTCTGTGCAGATATTCCTCTTAGTTTGGAATGTTTCACCGAAAACCTAATTGTGGGCTGTGCGGGAATTTCAGAGGCTGCAATCAGCTCGAGTTCAGCGCGGTGTGGCTGTTGGGCCAAGTTTGGGGTCTTATCCTCTTTCCCGGGGTGTGAAGGTAATTTTTTTTGCAGAATAAATCGGACGGGTTATGTTTTAACTGATGTTCCATACTTTTCAAGTGTTTTTTAACAACTGTGAAGTGGAATAACACCTGTTACAATTTTATATATTTTAACACCTATTCTGATAACCGAATTGTCTTTCTTCCAGGTGCTTGGTTCACAATCCTATTTCTGCAACAACCTGCTCCACTGTCGGGTAGGCTTAATGTGCCGGGATTGTCTTGATATTGGTCGCCGGTGTGCCAGTTTGTGAATCGGGTCTTCTCATGTCGACTTCCTCTTGTTTGTTACAGTATGTGACTGCGTGACTTCTTCTTGCAGGGCGCAGTGTCTGGTCGCCTTCAGTGCACATTAGCAGCGCAGCAGCCCACATCAGGGGAAGACACTATGACGAAGCAGGAGGCTGTCAAGGAGACTCCGAAGGAGATCTTCCTCAAAGATTACAAGGCACCCGATTATGCTTTTGAAAAGGTTCAGTTATTGCTACTGAGTGTATTTTTTTGTTTCTGCGGTGTCCTGTGTTAGGGCTGGCATTGATATTCACATAGCCGTACAGGTTTTCTTGCCAATTTTGCGGTCGTAATCTGCTATAGCATTCATGCGGTCTTCCTGTCTTGGTGTGAATTTATCATGATGAATGTTGTGCTGAGCATGAGCTGCGGCATATTGTTGTAAATAGAGTCTGATCATTTTGCTTCTGCAGGTGGATTTGAAATTTGAGTTGGGAGAAGAGAAGACACTAGTGACGTCCAACATCCGGGTTCTTCCAAAGTCTTCTAGTAATGATCTTTCATTCAACATATTTTGAGCAGTTTACTTATTGCTAGTAAAGTTTCATGGTACATTCATGTCGAATAAAGGGATGGCGAGCATATTCAAGCAGTTGCTTAATCAGGATTTGCAAAATTTTAAAACTTTTGTTTAGAGATCTTTTGTGACAACAACTGTCAGCTTATCAGTTGAGTATGACAAATGCTCTTGTTCTAAACGTTAGCGGTTCACAGATGGTGCTCCATTGATACTCGATGGTGAGAGTTTGAAATTGGTTTCCCTGAAGATTAATGGCTCACCAGTGTCGGTATGTTTCGTATCTTCACCTATTGATTCTTGATTGTTAACAAGCTTTTAACTAAATGGCACTATCTTGTTTGAATTGTTTCGGTTTGCTTAGATTCAGTGTGTATTGTAGATTATACAATGGAGTAAGCATTTCCTTTGGAAGTTTGTTCATTACACATGGATTGTTCATTCTGCGGACATGGGCCAAAACCAACACTTTTACTTTAGAAGTATCACTTTGGGGCGATGCATGAGTGATGGCCAATGTGCATCAAATTACTTTAGTTATATATTGAGATTTTATTAGTTTGATTTGAAAGTGATTTTTAAAGTTTTAATGATAAGGTTTTGATTTGCAGTTTCCGTGTATGTTTGGTACAATGTAGTTTGAATTTTTCATGGTTTTTCTTAACCAAGTTTGAAAATATCTGTCATGTAGGAGGGTGATTTTAAGACTGTTGCTCGGAAATTGCATTTGACCTCATTACCAACTAGTTCATTCAATTTGGAAATTGTGACGGAAATAGAGCCACAAAACAACACTTCTTTGGAAGGGTTGTACAAGTCAACTGGAAATTTTTGCACTCAATGTGAAGCTGAGGGCTTTCGCAAGATCACCTACTTCCAGGTATGACACAACATCATATTCCTCTTGGTTGTGCAGTGTGAATACAAGTTGTTTTGGGTGGCATGCAACTTAATCATATTCTTGGTTTTGTTGGTACAGGACCGTCCCGATGTGATGTCCAAGTTTACAACACGTATAGAGGCTGATAAGAAGCTGTACCCAGTGTTGTTGGGCAATGGCAACCTGATTGAAGAGGGTGAATTATCTGTGAGTCGCTCAAATCCTGTGTCTTGTTATAGACTTGAGGTGTTATGCCTTTGTTGATGCTAGTCATGTGATTTTTTGTCATAGATTTTCATATACTCTTGTTGTTTTCATAATGTACAAAGACATTTATCTATCTAAAGGTGTTAATCTTTTAGTTAGCCTAACTTGCTCCATTGATTGTAGGATGGAAAGCATTACACAGTGTGGGAGGATCCGTGGACCAAGCCTTGCTACTTGTTTGCTTTGGTTGCTGGGCAACTTGTGAGCCGTGATGACACTTTCACCACCATGTCTGGGCGCAAAGTGGCGCTTCGGATTTGGACTCCTCCTCAAGATGTTCCCAAAACTGCCCATGCAATGAAATCTTTGCAATTGGCCATGAAATGGGATGAAGAGGTGAAATTCTATGCTGTTTGCATTCATAATTGTGGTGTTGTTAATCTTAAATGCAGTGCTAAGACTTCCATGGATGAAGTTTTCACCGTACAAATTTTGAGTTCCAATTTGACATGAATTTAGAAAATGTCTTCTGCATGCCAATGTCCATTCTATGTTCACGGAGGTTGAACTTGCCATGGAGGATTCACCTGTATGCGTGAATTTTCTTTTATATATATTAATAAGAGTTTTTGGCTGTCTTGAGCATTGGCATAGAACTATGTGTGGTTTGTTGTTACTTACATTTGAGGTCGCTCTGATTTGTGATGTCAATGACCAGGTATTTGGCTTGGAATACGACTTGGATCTTTTCAACATTGTTGCTGTACCAGACTTCAACATGTGAGTATATACGTTTGAAGTTCTTGACCTTCTTGCCAGTGTCATATTGTGGTAGTATTGTGGTAGTATACTTTTAGTTAGAAATGTGTGACGATATGGGTAGTATCGTGTGATGTTTCTATGTTCTCTGGTTGGCGATTCTGACGTGGAGTGTGCAAATGGTACGTTTTCGGATGATGTTTCACAGGGGTGCTATGGAGAATAAGAGTTTGAACGTGAGTTTTCTGCCTGCATGGCCCAAAGCGTTTGTTTTCCTTTTCCTTTGTTGCTGTATATATATATATATATATATATATATATAGGTTGGCCGGTGCCGGAGTGTGGCACAAGAGTTCCAGTGATGTAGCTGTCCTCACGAGTGTGCGTGCGTGCATGGTCTGTATTATATAATTGATACTTGAATAACATGTGGCAAGCTTGTTGCAGTTCTAAGCAGTGTTGTGTGACATTTAAGAATTATGAATCGTTTTCTAGTCATTCTTCTGGTCTGATTTTGTATCTTGAACATCTTGATTTAGTTGAAGGAATGGAACCAAAACCCTGCTCTTTGTACTTTTGAGAATCATACTTATGATGAATTTTTGTACAGATTTTCAACTCAAGATTGGTATTGGCATCCCCCGAAACTGCTACGGATGCAGATTATGCAGCTATTGAAGGTGTTATTGGCCATGAGGTACACTGCCTTGCTGTGTTACTGGCATGGCCAACATGCCGCTCTGATTGGCTTGACATTTATTTGTTTCTGTTTTAAACACACATGCAGAAGTGAACAGGCTAGAGTACCTTCATTGTCATTTGTGTTAAATACAGTGATCTCTCTACTGGTTCGTTAAATCGCTGACTTGCTCTTTGTGTGTGATCTGCATTGGACGCGAACTGGGATACAGTATTTCCACAACTGGACTGGAAACCGGTATGCTTCCTGTCCTGGTCTACATATTTACTATTGACTGGGCAGATTTTACTTCCATGACGTTGTTGTAGTTTGGGGATACAAGTGCAGATAGTGGGACTATGATATCATTGTGTTGCTTATCCTTGTCCTCTAAATCTTTGAAGAGCATTTCGGAATAGAATTCTGATTGGACTTCTGTGTCTCCACAGAGTAACATGCAGGGATTGGTTTCAGCTTAGTCTGAAGGAGGGTCTCACCGTGTTTAGGGATCAGGTAAGAACTTTTGTCCTATTAGTGAGATGCATCTCCTACTTGGTTTGCAAGCATACAGGAAGTTTACATTCAAATTAATCCTGTAATGCGACATCTTGAAAAACCCTTTCTGACGTCTATTTACATGGCTGTCTAATGCAGGAATTTTCATCTGATATGGGTAGTCGTGGAGTAAAACGTATTGCTGATGTATCTCGCTTACGAATTTCGCAATTTCCTCAGGTTTAATTTGAACCTAGCTGACATCAGATTTGGATATATCTTGTTATTTGGTTTTATTTTTTTATTTTTTTTATGTGTAGTTTCTTGATCTAAATTCTGAGAGAAATGCAATCCCGAGTTTCCTTTTCAATACTTTCTTAGCTAATTTTTGTATCTCCTGAATGCCTGCTGGAGGTGATACTCATAGTTTTTCAGAGGCATGGGCTTCTTCTGAGAATGTCTTCGCATTTCTTGCAGGATGCTGGTCCGATGGCCCATCCAGTACGACCTCATTCGTACATTAAGATGGATAACTTCTACACTGGTTAGTACTTGTGGTGCAAATTTATCATTATTTTGTGACTTGAGTTGTTGGGTGTTACTTGTTTGTAGTTCCCTGAATTTTTCCTTTAAGTTAGATGTCTTCGTAAGAAAATTCTAATTTTTTTCATCGTCGTGGCTGTGGGTTGATGCTGCTGCCGAAAATCTTTGATTCATATGGTTCTGCAGTGACTGTAAGTTTTTTGAATCTCACCTTCAGAAGTTCTTCATCATCCATTTTCTTTGTTGTAGTCTGGTGTTTTATACGTTAAAACTGACTATGACTTTGTTGTTTGCATGATGACTCGGGTGTGGCTGGCGCTTTAAAATGATGAACTGCAGGTGTATGAGAAGGTAGAGCCTTTGCTTTGTTTGACGAGGGTGTCACGACACTTCATTTGGAGTTGAATTTGAACTTTTGTTTGTTCTATTGGTAGTTGAGTACTTCTACAGTAAACTATATTGTTTTGGTTGCAGGGTGCTGAGGTCGTACGTATGTATCAGACTTTGCTTGGAAAATCTGGCTTCAGAAAGGTATGTTTTCTCATTCTCCCTTTGGGTAGGCTTTAATTGTGGCCTTAATATCTATCCGATTGCACCAAACATCATGTTGGCTTCTTTGCTTTACGACATTCATATGGAATTTCTGTGTTTTATCTCATCTAACCATTTCCCAGACTGTAGAAGATACAAAACGGCTATGAATTTTATGGTAGTTCTGCGTCTTATATGCCGTAGTAGGTGATAAGATATTGGTTTGTACCGGGGTTTCAGGGTATGGATTTGTACTTCCAAAGGCACGACGGTCAGGCTGTTACTTGTGAGGAGTTTCTGCGTGCTATGTTTGATGCGAATGATGTGAAATTCCCCACGTTTCCTCGTTGGTAAGTAGGTCCCGCCACAAAGGATCCTGACACTTGGTTGCATCCTAGTCGAAGTGATATTTGATGCATCGTATCATTCCTGTTAGACTTAAAAGTCTACAATATTGTCAGTTTATCACCTTACATGCAGCTTCTCTGTGCTATTTGTCTGTTCATTGTGATCTTTATTCGATTGTTTACGTAGATGATTAGTTAACTCTGTCGCTAATGTTCAAACATCGATTTTAGT
The DNA here is from genome assembly GCA_022496805.1 of Pohlia nutans. Taxonomy (NCBI): domain Eukaryota; kingdom Viridiplantae; phylum Streptophyta; class Bryopsida; order Bryales; family Mniaceae; genus Pohlia; species Pohlia nutans. The sequence goes on along the minus strand of CM040092.1, from coordinate 23,533,554 downwards.
CAAATGATTTTGGAATTTTCTTTTGGCTTTTCAGGTATGCTCAAGCTGGTACTCCAACCCTGATTGTTACCACCTCTTACAACTCTGATGCCCAAACTTTCACGATCAAGTGCAAGTACGTGCTACTATTCCACTGGCAGTAATGTCAGCATAAGTGAACATTATACGTTTTCATGAGAGCATGTTCTTTCCATGGTTTTTGACTCTGAATATCTGGAAGACACAGTTTTTCTTCCTAGTTTAATATCCATAAGAAGCACAATGATGTACTTGCTTAGAAACATGACTTTCTCTATGTGGTTGCGAATTTTTGTAGGCAAGAAGTACCGTCGACCCCAGGACAACCAACGAAAGAGCCAATGCTTCTTCCTCTAGCCGTGGGGCTTCTAGACTCGCATGGACAGGACATGCGTCTGACCTCTGTGAAAGATGGTGCTTCTCTACACAATCTGACTAGTGCGGATGGTGACTTCACCACCACTGCTGTATTGCAGGTTGATAAGGTATGGTTCAGGCTGGGGTTGAACTTTGTTTGTCTCTTGTCTCTATTGAAAATGTTTTAGGTAGTTTTATGGTGAGAATTTTGGGCATTACGAAGCACTGGTTATCGCTACTTCATCTTTCAATATGTTGGCTCCTCAAATTTTTACAGCTTGTGAACGCAACTTTCTCATGATGTTTGTTGGAATATCAGGCTGAGCAAGAGTTCACATTTGTAGACATTGCGGAGAAGCCAGTCCCTTCACTGTTGCGCAATTTCAGTGCGCCGGTGCGTCTAGTATCTGATGTCACAAACGAAGATCTTTTCTTCCTCCTTGCTCATGATTCTGATCAATTCAATCGGTAAGGGTTGCAGCCTCATCCTGTGCTTTGGTTGATTTTTTTACCGTGGTGGTTATCATTTCATATTCTGGTTTGGTATGGCCTCTATATGCTGGTGGATTTCTTATACTGTGTTGTAATGAGCACAGGTGGGAGGCTGGTCAGACTCTCAGCCGTAAGCTTATGCTGGACCTGATCTTCGCGGAGCAGAAAGGACTAAAACTCAGCGTTAACAGTACTTTTATTGAAGGCATCCGTAGTACTTTAACGAACTCCTCGCTTGATAAGGTCAGTGTGAAAGTCAACTTCTACTCACTCTTTGCAGAAGTTTTTTTATATCTTTTTGTATTAAATTGTGGCTCCTTTTCTTGATTACAATTGATTTTGGCTAAGCTATGGGATTACATGTCGCTACAGAACCCTCACTTGGTGTTTTTTTCAATATTAAATTATTGCAGGAGTTTGTGGCAAAATGCTTGTCATTACCTGGAGAAAGTGAGATTGCCGACCTTATGGATGTGGCCGATCCAGATGCCATTCACACTGTTAGACGATTTGTCATCAAAGATATCGCTGCTAATCTTCGCAAGGATCTTCTTTGTACGGTACGTTTGGTTTTGCAATACTCCCCTGGTCTCAGGGGTTTTGCAACTTTAATAAGGATGCAAGCTTGATGTTTACCCGACCAATATATTAGGTCTAGTTATGACGAAGGTGGTATAATACGAAAGTACTCTCCGCATGTCTGGTTTCAATAAAACAGTCTTTGGATTACAATGCTTGCAAATTGGCAGAGTGATTTACTGGCAGGAGAGGACAAAGAATTTGACGAGCAAAAGAGAGAAACGGAAAAAGAGTTTACTACATGCTTTTCACAGAGAAGGGTATGATGTAGCATATTTCAAGGATAATTAGTGGTCGTATTGCTTTCCTGAACCTCATATATACACCTACATGACCCCATTTTTGCCTCCAGGTGTTTATTCCTGAGATTCTCCTATTGTATCTCCGAATTTTGTTGTCGAGGACTTAACATGTGTTGTAAATGCAGGTGGAAGCAAATCGAAGTTCGGTGGCTTATGACCCCAGTCACGAACACAGGGCGCGGCGGTCTTTGAAGAATATTGCCTTGGGTACGTAATCTCGTCTGGACCTGTGGATATAAATTTTGTAGTTCCAGAGTTTATCCGGCTTTGTGTCTGCAACTTGAACTTACATACTACCTGCTTTTTGCCGTGACTTAGTGCACCCAATACCAATTTTTTTCCTGCTAGTGAAGAAATCTCTTCAGAATCTTAGTAAGAGGCTTAATCTTTAAATGTCAGAAGCCACGTTTGGGCTCCTTTTCAGTGTGTTTCAGACACCGTATGATGTAAACTCGATGTCTTGAGAGTCTTTAGCAGTTGGTTATCTATTTGCAAATCACTTGAATCTAGGAGAAATACAGCTCACCATTATCCTCCCTACCCAATTTTATCTGCAGGTTACTTGGCAGCTTTGGATGAAGCCGAGACAACAGAATTGGCGGTGAATGAATTCAAGAATGCCACCAACATGACTGATCAAGTCTCTGCTTTAGCAGCGATTTGCCAGAACCCTGGAGATGCACGCTCCCAGGCTCTGTCAGATTTTTACGAACAGTGGAAAGAAGAGGCTTTGGTATGTTTTGATCTGATTTATTCTGCAGGGCATCTGATTTAGACATTTTTAATACTTTATTCTTGCTTAATGTCTAACCCTTATTGAGTTCAGGTTGTCAACAAGTGGCTCGGTTTGCAAGCCATGTCTGATGTTCCCGGCAACGTGGAGCATGTGAGGATTTTACTGGACCATCCTGCTTTTGACATCCGTAATCCAAACAAGGTGTGTTTCATGGTTCATAAATTTATCTTTTAGCTGTGTAATTTATTTCTCGATTGGCTGCTACATAACTGCTCTTCTGTTGTACAGGTTTATTCCTTGATCGGTGGGTTTTGTGCATCTGCTGTGAACTTTCACGCCAAAGACGGATCAGGCTACAAGTTTTTAGCTGACGTCGTCCTCCAGTTGGATAAGCTGAACCCTCAGGTTGGTTAAGCACAATATGTCTGATGCTGTTGCTAAACTTCCATTCAATGTAGTTCCGGTTCCTTCATAAAGATCAGATCTCACCATTAGTATTTCACGTTTTAAGTAAAAGGCTACAGACTTCATAATTGCAGTCATCTTGATATATGTGGATCTTCTGCTAAACTACTTGTTTGCGCAGGTTGCATCACGCATGGTTTCGGCTTTCTCGAGATGGCGGAGGTTTGATGAGGAACGGCAGGCCCTGTCTAAAGTAAGTGCCTCTGAACCTTTATGAGTTTACTACAGTTATACTCTCTCCGTTTCAAATCAAGAGTCTGCTTTTTTGGCATTTTTTTCCCTTGGTTTTTGTCCTATGTTTTTGTCCTACTTCAAACGTGAGCACTGTCCACTTCATACGGGGCGGACAATGAGAGTGACACAAAACTACATACTACTATTAAGGATAAACCATTTTTTGAGTATTGAGACGAATTCTTTTTGGCAAAGAAAACGTCAAGTTGAAAAATGCCAAAAAAGTGGACTCATATTTTGGAAACGGGGGGAGTATGAGTCTAGGGTCCTTTTGAGATATTGCTACGCTCCTAGCCAGCGCATTCAATTTAGTATCACTGATTGAAAATTGGTCAGATATGATCATGATGCTCATCTCTATTTGCTATGTGACTGTATTCACTGGCCATTTATGTGGGACGGATTGCAGGCACAGCTGGAGCGGATCACAAGCATGAATGGTTTGTCGGATAATGTTTTCGAGATTGCCTCGAAGAGTCTGGCTTCATAGGGAGCATAGGTGACCGGTCCATTTTGTAGCGCATGCCTACTTCACTGCAAACTGGGGCAAGCTGTGCCAAAATGCCTCCGTTGCTGCTGGGGCTATTGTTGTCAATACTTTTCTAAGAGGAAATCATCGACTTGTGTACCTTACCTCAGTTGCAGAGTTGGCATTTTATGTCTCATTTCTGATTTTCACATTCTAAGAAAACATCTGTTAGCTCATGAGCTAACAATTATAGTCGTTAGTGTTCGATTTTCAATATCAAATTCCTCTGAAATCTAACGCCATACGTAAAGGTCATTTCAAGCAGTAACCAAGATTCAACTCAGATTCTGATGAATGTCTGCACGTAACGTTGTAGGACTTCTGCTCTTTGCTATTGTTGTTGAAAGCTCCGATCACCTATGACCCTACAAACAAAGGCTTCCTATGATCTAATGAAAGAAAACACCTAAGAGCCTTTCAATTTATAATTGTTGAGTGTTCTTTCATGGACAGAAAAAAGAATCATTAATAGGGCTATTCTAAGAAATAAAAAGTCTTCTCAAAGTAGAGGATGGGTCATGTAGGGTTCTACATTTCAATCTGTTTTGTAGAACGTATTATTCTTGACCCACTACACTACTCTTTGCTACTTGTGCCACCTACACTGATTGATTTTAAAAGGCTATAACTTTTTATGCAATATGAATATTTTTACCAACTATGATTACAGATCTCCTCCTACATGTATAATTTCAATATCTTTTTTTTTGGTAAATATATATATTCATGTTGTGTAAAAAGTTATAGCCTCAAGTAAATAGTTAGTGTGGGTGGCACTATTAGCAAAAAGTAGTGTACTTTCCATCCTTGCAGAATTTCACCTACGTATGAATGCAAATTAACTTCTTTTTGGCTACATACTATAGGTGAAGTATTTTGCACAAAAAGATATCAAATTGATTCCAAATTTCTATCCAATAAATTGAATTCCAAGATTTGCTCCTCATTTGTGTCTTATTGGCATGTTGTTTGTTCCTCTTTTTAGTATGATTACACTGCTATATGAATTTGTAACAAGTTCTTAGTACACACCACAAGAATCATTATGAGACTAGTTAGTCTAACAATGTTATGAATCCCATTAGTGAAAATGTTAATTTTTTTGTTATGAGTACATCACATTATGTAATTTCTTTAAGTTCCATGATCCTTCAACAATATTACAATCCCTAACAAATGACTTTTGATTCTTTGTTTTTTAACCCCTAAAAGTCAAAGCACTACAATTTGCATACTTGAAACATCACATTGTATGATTTATAAATTTTCATAGATAGTCATCAGCATTAGAGAGGTATGACAAAACTTTCAACATGATTGGAAGATATTTTGAATATTTACGAATTTTATCATGTAAACAAGATAAAAATTCAAAATAAATATATTTTTGTCGAATTTAATACTTAATTATATTTAAGGTAGATAAAAGTTATGTTTACAAGTAGTTTAACCCCTAAACGTCCCAGCGTCCAAAAACTGGATCACGAACAGATTCGAAGCCTTGTAACTTTCTCATACAACCTCGGATGATTTTCATCCAAGACACCTTTGAAAGCCTATTAAATTCTCTACCAATTACAATAAATCTCTTGCGATGGGGAGTTGTTGATAATATTGGAGAGGCCTCCAACTACAAGTATGTCAAATTTGTTGGGTAGATTTTATGCTTGCAATGGTCTTCTCATGTACACCTCATGTACATTTGAGCCATGCTAATATCTACTTTTGAGGCTAGAATCTACTTCTGTTCAAAGGGTTGGTACGTTTAGGGGTTAAAAATGAAAGTGAAGATATTAACCCTTCGAGGCGCCTGCGTTCACATAGTGAACAATGAATAGATTCAAACTATTCTCTTGACTACATATATGGACAGTTTTCATTCATCCAAATTTATCTTGGTTCTTGTGCTAGTTGACTATCATTTGTACGGTATGGATCTTCAAAATAAGATATTATGATTTTTTGAAAAACAACAGAATTGGTTTATGTCAAGTTTCATTCTTAGTTCAAAAAGTGAAACTTTAAACATGATTTTCCAAAATAAGTAGAATCAAATAATGGAAACCATACCATCTCGTTATTCCAATTTCATTACAATATTTTAAAAATTAATACTGTTAATGTGTGGTTTTTAATTGAATTTAAAGAGAAAACGTTGCGAAATTAATTAAAAGATATTAAATAAAAATATAATGAATCCAATTGTACAAATGTGATCTTCACATTGACATTTACAACTTTGCTTCGTACATCAACTCTATTTTTGTTTCTTATCAAACATTTTATAACAAATCTTTGAAAACAATGTTGAATTGGGACGTTAAAGGATTAAAAGAGACACATGATTGAAGCATACTTAGAAAATCCTTTGTATTTTGGACACTCCAATTTCTGATTTCTTGACGGTATAAAATCTTCAAATGAAGTTTATTCTCCAATCCCAACAATCAAAAGATGTTCATAACTTAGCTTAAACATTTAATAAAAGCACCAACTTCAACAAAGCTAAAACACTTGATTTTTGGGCCTTTGACCAAAAACCATTCAAATTATGGACGGTTGGTCCTTTGGGGGTTAAAGAAAGAACTAATGATTAGAAGAGTGATAACCACTTTTTAAAATGAGTATCATGTACACGCTTTCTATAGTGAATTTAAGCCTTTATGTTTATTTGTTGTTTGTTTGTTTTAAATTTTTTTTTATTGTCGTTTACAGTAGAAAACTATAGAAAAGGATGCCCTCTTATACTATTCGAATAGGTGTGTGAAGATTGTTGACAGTGATTGCATGTATGTACAACTTATCACAATAGTTGCAATCACTTGAATGCTCATGTAATTCATTCCTATGGTCTCTCACTCTTCCATTCCAATAATGTTACAATTGCTTTAGAACTTTATTTACAAATTAAATTTCAATCTTCTTTGTGGAATTTCATAAGTGAATAGTATTAATTATTTTTTCATGAATACAATATTACTTTTAATTACACGTAGTTATGTGCAATTGCATTTTGAACATCAAATTTGGATCGAACATTTAGGCAGCAGCTGTTGAATCTACCACATTTAGTCCTAGGAACTCAAATTTCTCATAAATTTCTTTAATTCAAAAGACAAACTCCATGTTAGGGCCCTTGAGGTTAGGGGCAAGGAAATTTTATGTTGGTTGTCAAGAATTTCTCTTTAAAGCTGCTAAATACTACAGATTTTGCCATACATGCTCAAATTTGATGTACATTTCCGCAATTCAAAAGACAAACAACATGTTAGAGCCCTTAGAAGTTAGGAGCACCGAAATTTCATGTTGAGTTTCAAGATTTATAATCAAAGGATGCTCAATTTAGCAGATTTTGCCATATATGCTCAAATTTGATGTAGATTTTTGCAATTTGAAAGACAAATAGCACGTAAGGGCTCTTAGAGGTTAGAGACACCAAAATTTCATATTGGGTTCCGAGATTTAGTCAAAAGTTACTAAATATAGCAAATTTTGTCATACATGCTTAAATTTGATGTAGATTTCAACAATTCAAAAGAAAAACAACACGTTAGGGCCCCTATAGGTGAGGAGCATCCAAAATTCATGTTGGGTTCCGAGATTTATAATTAAAAGCAACTAAATTTAGTAGACTTTGTCATACATGCTCAAATTTGATGTAGATTTCTGCAATTCGAAAGACAAACAACATATTAGGGCTCTTAGAGATTAGAGACATTCAAATTTCATGTTGGGTTTCAAAATTTATAGTCAAAGCTGCTAAATTTAGCAAAAATTGCCATACATGCTCATATTTGATGTAGATTTCCGCAATTTGGAAGACAAATAGCACGTTAGCGCCCCTAGAGGTTAGGGGCATCCAAATTTCATGTTGGGTTCGAAGATTTATAGTCAAAAGTTGCTAACTTTAGCATAATTTGCGACACATGCTCAAATTTCATGCAAATTACTGCAATTGAATAGAGAAACAACACATCAGGGCCTTAAGAGGTTAGGAGCACTAAAAATTCATGTCTGGTTTTGAGATTTATAATTAAAAGAAGCTATATTTAGCATATTTTGCAATGCACGCATGATTTTGCTGCAGATTTCCAGATGTAATTGTTACAGCAAGCTCAATGGTGTTACCTTTACATGGAATAACAACTTGTACGGAGTCTAGGACACTATCATTTGTATGGGCATTGGCAGATCATTGTATGGTGCTTGGAGTTGACGGAGTATACTATGACCTTAAGAGAGTGAAGTATCGTCGTTTGGGAGAAGAGGGCAACTAAACGTGAGCAGGTCACCTCCATTTTAGAGGGTGACTTAAACATGGGTAGCATTTCCTCTCTGGCGGCGGAAGCTAAGCTCTTAAGAATGTTGGATTATGTTGATTTTGGGACCCATTTAGAGATTAGAACACTACTTGGGCAGGAATAGTTGGAGAGCGAGACAAGAGAAGAAGTAATAACTGAGTCCTCTGAGGTGATTCTTGAGACTCTAGAGATGGAGCAGTAGTATCCATCGGGAAAGTACTTAAGGGAGAAGCCTTTGATGTAGTTGAATAGTGCAAATTTTATTTACTTTGTAGTGTGTCCTTTCAGTTTTATATGAAATGAAACGTTTTGTTTTTATTTTCTATGAGATAGTAATAATGCAATATTGCACATTATGTTTACTTTTCTTTTAATACATGGCAAATTCGATATGAATGAACGTCATGTTGCTATTTTAAAATATAAGAATATATGAAATTTTATGGGATTAAATTTTCAAAAATGTGCAAATTTTGGACCATCGTGTCAAGTGCTAAAATTGCTAATTCGGTGTTCAATGTGTCAAATATAGTTTAGCTTGTAGAGCATAATTTAACTCCTAAGTACCCAAATGATTGAAATTAGTTGGTTCCATATCTACTAGAGTATAAATAAATAATGTAAGTAATTTTAAAGAATGCAAAAAAGTATGTCAATATAAAGAAATCACATCCTACACTTTTGAATCAAAAAAAGTTGTTTTTGAAAAATACTATAATTGATTTTTAGCTTCATAATTGATTTTTAGCTTCATAATTGAGTTTTGATTCTATTTTTCGGATACTTAAGGGTTAAAAATTGAAATCCCATATTTATGAGAAACAAAGGATATGTTTTTGTTATTTAAAAAGTTGTGGTGTCTTTGAAAAGATTGCAACTTGATTCCTTGAAATCACAACCATACAATCTCGAGAGTCATTGCACAACAATTTTAAAAATCACGTGAATGGGAAAAAAATGGTCATTTAATTCAATTCAAGGTAGAATTTGAAAGACTTAAAAAATGGATAGTTTTAAAATAATCCCAAATAAATTCATTTTGGAGAAAATATCTAGAAAATTCTTAAAATATTTGCATTGTTTCATAGCCCTTTTTTATTTTGCAAGGGGTATTTAACCTCTAAAGGAAAATGTGTCTTAACTAGGACATTTCAATGTTTGGGTAGGTTCCCATGGTGTCAATTTTTATCCTATTTTTTTGAAAAACATCACTCTGTGAATTTGGTATGTCGATACAAAAATGGGGATCCAATTTCTTTTTGATTTCGATTTCGTAAGTGGAAGTTATGGAGAGAAAGAGGTTTTTTGGGGAGAATGGGCAGTTTGGCAAGGCTTAAAATAAACGTTAGAATTTTTATTTTTTTGCATCTCTAATTGTAGGATCTTGGATTAGACTACCAAAAAAGTGTATGGTAAAAGTTTCATAGAATTTGACCGTACAAATTGCAAGTTTATAGCGTTTGAAGTGAAAACTAAAATGACATTATTTTTTTACCTTTTCTGACTGTCTTTGGAGACATGGTAATTTTTTTAAATTGGTCAAAAAATTATTTAATTTTGTTTTTGTAATGTTCAAAGTGGTATTAGCTATCCAAAAAAAAAAAAAAGGATTCACAAGAAAATGAATAGAAAGGGGAGAACATAGAGCTCAAAAACAAGAAAAACACACAGTCCTTTAGGGGTTAATTTACACTATGTGATTCCCCAACACATACAATTTTGAGGAGGACCTCCAATCTCAAATCGAGGCAAAATTATAATGCAATCTATTATATATTTAGGAATAATATGTTGCATATAAATGGTTGTATATAAGTGCTCATTGTAGACAGTATGGGAATCTCGTATAATTAGTTATATTGCTCCATTGAACATATTGAAATTATATTCTAGAAAAGCTAGTGGGTTCAATGTACAAATGCCACATGTTTAAAATAAGACCTTAACCACATAAATTTGTCACATATTAGCGTTATCTTTTACAGTATGGTATCTACTTTGTTTTTTATATTTTAATATAAAAGCTTGTAATTAGTATAACTGAAGTTATCTTCCATGTAATTCACTTTGTAAAAAATACAACCAATAGAAAATCACAAATTATCAAATGCTTTTTAGCAACACTCAAGGTGCTGAAAAGCTTTTGGCACATAAATTTGGCTTGGAATTGCAAAGGGATACCAAGGCTCAATCCAAAAGCTCAATTTGGAAAAAATCTAGGTCAACCATAATAAATTGGAAGCAACTATAACTTGTTATAATCTCAAAAAGCACAAAGTTGAATAAAAATTGAATTTAAATTGGCATTTGTCAAAAAAAGGGGAGGAGGTGCGGGGAGAAGAGCTACACTCTATTACTTATTAGATATCTCTATTATAGTGGAAATGTTATGTTACACATTCTTTGGATTTTATAGATTCACACCTCACACAAAATTTGCCTGTCTAAAATGACGTATAGTCGGATGCACAAAATTGAGCTAGTGTTTGGATTGTTTTTATTAAGAAATCTATGCAAAGATCATAATTATGTCAATAAAACTTGAAAGAGCTGAGACAAAAATCTTAGTATACATTGGATTGTACAATTTGAAAAACCAACCCAAAAATTACTATTGTTTGTAAAAAACTGAATTTTAAAGTTAACCATTCTATTGACTTAGTTTTGGCCTTGTTTTTGAAGTGGTTAAATATTTATAATAGTTGTTTTATAAGCCACAACCAGTGCTACAACTGATGTTGCAACATCTTTTGAAATGTTCATAAACATCATTTAAGATTCAATCTTATATGTTAAAAGTTAAAATCATTTAAATGTTTTAAAATATATAAAATATAATGTAAGAAGTATTTGACTGTTTGAATGGCGTTTGAATATTCTTAATAGAATCAAAGGTACAAGGTCTCACTAACAATTATAAATAATCTATATGGTGCAATTCGAATAATTGTTGCATTTGCTTTGTAAGAACATATCAAATCCACCAATCAAGTAAAATAAGTACAATGTATTTTAAAGAACCATACAATTATTTTTCACTTCAAATTTTAAAAATCAAAGATATTGGTATATACGTTGTTCTATAATTGAATGAATAAGCACAACATAAAAACTAGAGTTTGATTAAAGTATATCTCTATTGCCTCTTCAATAGTTGCTCGGGGGGGGAGGGGGGGGGGGCACAAATATCTAATGTCACTAACAAATATCTAATGTAACTATGTGCGTTAAGAGGGTATTTGAATGGGGGCTATCACATAATTGGAATATTTGAGGTACATTCTATAATATTATAAATGGATTATCAAATTATTCCTTATTTGAATTTAAAGCATGGCCTATATTACATGTAAAAATTTATAATTAGGTAGAAGTTTTCCTCCTATGAATAAAAAGGACCCTATAGTTTAACTCACGTAGTTTCTACTTTTCACATGGTCACTCCCTTGAGAATAGTTTTTTATGTACTCAAATTTGGTCTATGTATATGCTTTTGGAGGATTAGAGAAAGAACTATTTTATGTTTCAAAAGACATCCAATTGTTTGATTATGTTATGAGAGCACAATCAATCGTATTGTACTCCCTCTATCCTATGATAGATGATGCTTTTGAAAAAAATCAAAAAATTAAATAAACTAGATTGATTTCATCATATCTCAAAATAGAGTAAGTTTCTATTTCATAATAGTTGCCTATCAAAGCAATATCATATTGTTTTCATAGTATTTGCGGCATGTAGCAACATGGTGATGTTCGTTGCAATATGTCAGTCTAATGCAGGGAACATATGCAAGCATTTATTTACTTAGCTAGATCATATGTTATTTGTGATTCTCATACAAGCAAAGATAAACTTTTCTATGTCAGAATTTGGAAAACAACAACTTCAAATTGAATAAATGATTTGCATTTATTTAAGTAATTTGAGACAATTCTTTTTTCTCAAGAACATCATCTATTATGGGATAGAAGGAGTATTTTTTAAGGGTGTATATGACAAACCATCATTTGCTTAGCACTCATAAATCAAATGTAACCCATAGTGCATTTGTTACTATTTTTGTCATTAATTACACTGAATGGCGTATTTAATTAGTGTCCAGAGAGAATTGATGTTTTTTTACCACATTCGTTTAAAGGTGAGGAGAAATAATGTCCCTACAAGTACATAGTAGTTTGCCACTTGCCTTTCCCACTTTCATTCAGAGTGCCATGTTCTTTTCAAATAATTAGAGTGACATGAGGTGGCATGCCATGTTTATTATAAAGTTGCCATATGTCATTGGAACCCTACATCCATTTTTTTTCTTACAAGGATACTATACCTCCCTAACATAATGTTCTTTGGCCCTTGATGGACCACACCCTTTACACTGTTGCTAATAAAATTAGAGAAATTACTTATAAAATAGTTCAACTCTCTAACCCTCTTCGCTTGGACTAGCTAAAGTTAGAGAAAATTCTCTGTGATTCTTTTGATCTCTTGAAAAATGCTTCATATTCGGAGGTGCGAGAATGGGCCTCTAAGGAATGTTAAAAAAATTAAATACCGGTAGAGTCAGGGTTGAGAAATAGTGTCCTGGGACACTAAATACGCCATTCAGTGTACACTAAATCGAGTATTGTATATGATAGACGAATATTCCCTCCCAAGCTGAAGGCCATCTCGCTTTTGGTGTTTTTGGTTCTTTTGGTCGTCGTTGCAGCCCGACGTGCCACCAGCACGCCATAGGCAGCCAAGCAGAGCTCGCCAACGCCAACGCCAACGCCAACCTCCGAAAAGGAATGAGCTCCATCGTAACTAACCCTAAAGCAGCAACAGCATCGCAGAAATTGAATTCATTGCAGAACTGGTAGCCTTGTGCACTACGGGATCATTTGGAGGTGAAATCTCCCTCCTCCTCCGTCTCTCTCACTCTTCATACAGTCTGCATCTCTATCTCACACTCCCCAGTCTCCTCTTCCGGCATTTCGCATCCCGTTTCGCCGACTCGAAAGGATTTTTATTTGCACTTTGGCTGATTCTTCTCTCTCGGATTGTTGAGGTGATTTGTAGAATTAGGGTTTCCAGGGTCGGATCCGCCAATTCTGTCCTACGTCTCCTGCATGTCCGTGTAGCTGCTCAGACTTCATCTGACTTGTTAAATCGCCAATAAGGTGCATGTGGCTTTAGCACTCTTGATTTAGTTCTTGGAGGATTTTGGTCGTGGGATTTATTGATCGAGCAGACGGTATATTGGAGAGAATCGAGGCAGTGTGTGTGCTCGAATCATCGGAAAACAACGGTACGGTTTTATTAAAGCGTCGTGGTTCTTGGTGGCAGCGGATTTTTTATTTATTTGTGTCGATCGTGGTTCGTGGTTTGGAAATAATTCAGACCCTTCACAATACCCATGAATTCCTTTTCTGCAGTGCAGATATTCAGTTCGTCTTTCGGAGGATATGGTTATTGGCTACATGGTTGCACAATTAGAATTCATTTGGGAAGGATTTACTGATTGTGAGGACCAAGAAGCCATTAGGGTTTGGGCGGTCGGACTTGCTCAAGGTGCTGCTCACGTTGGAGCTTAGGGTGCGTCTTTGCTTAGGAATAAGCTGGTAGAGACAGAAAGCTGGATAGTGCATCTGGAATCGTGCTGATTAGTCTCAGCACGATTGCTTGTATAGCGCTTGTTTTCAAAGTGTTGGAGGTTGAGTGAACGAAATTTAGGGATTCTGTTATTGCTTTCACTCCAGTCGGTGTTGTCTCACAACCTGTGTCACCTTGAGAAGCAGCGACGTTCTGGCCAATCTTGTACAATTACCCGATGTGAACACAGTAGGACCAGTTGTGGCCGCGATGTGATAGTCTCATTTAATGATTTGCTGATGACACTTACTGCTCTGTTTAGGGTTGCATACTCTGTTAATTCTAATTACCCTTGTCTCTTGGTGTGCAGGTCTCTTGTCTTGCTGGCGACTGAATGTAAGCAGGACACGAGAGATGCTTCAATAGCCTATATATTCAGTTTTCTTTCAGCAAGGTCGGTTGCGGCAGATAAGGGCATTTAACGTGCATCTTTCGCTCTTCTGGCTAAGTGATGCGGACTTCGCAGAGAAGGCGCCTCCTGAAGACCCAGTGGGACCGGTTTATTACTAAGGACCTCCCGTGTGGTTTTCATTTTGCTGAGACAAACATGTAGCAGACACGATGCTAAACTTGCCTCATGAGCAACAACTCTCAATCCCAGGAACAACAGGATATTCAATTCAGTAAGTGTGTGTAGTTCAATCATCGCAAGTCTGTTGGCTTTAGCATGTTATTCAGATGCAAGAATTCTTGGGTTTACAGTGACCTTTTTAACACACTGGCCTATAGTTTGGTTAAGTTTTGTCATCCTTCTTCGTAAGCCTGGACTTATAGTAGCTGGGCGGGTTCTTTATGAATGTCTTTTGCACTTACAGAGAGAATATGAGGAGCAAAAAATGGCAGTGGGTCCATCTTCGAAGGATTTTTCAATGTACAGGAGATGGTTTTTGGGCTTTCTAGTATCAGGAAATGCCTTGTGTATTGTAAAATTTGTTTGATATGAACAAGGTGTAGGTGTAGACATGGCAGATCAGTCTGCTCAAGCCAGTGAGCTGATTGATGATGTTGGACTTGAGATTTCTGAAGATATGGTTCACCCGGTTAAGGGAACTGGGAGACCTGACTTGGATGAGAACGAGGAGGATGACTCTACTGATGTAGCGGAGCAAGCGAGTATGCTCTCTGATTTTGAAGATGAGGATTATGTAAGTGAGGTTGTGGTTGAATCTTTACCCCTGGTTATATCAGAAGGAGAAGAGACAAGTCCTCACCGGGAGGCTAGCAAGCTGGATAATCGTGTTGTAGAAGTTCTGGTAAGCACAGAAGAGGAGACATCCTTCGGAGAAGCTGCATTAAATGTGGACCATAATGTGCATGGAGATGCTGCTTCTCCAATTGTTTCCGGCACGGTCACGGTGGATAGGAATATCCCACCTTGGCAAGCATTCTCCGAAACAAACTTTCTTAGTGAAAGTGATGAGGATGATCTTTTTGGCCCAAATCCGGTCGCAGTGGTGCACGTCGAGCGATCATCAAATAAATTTATGGAGGGAGCGTTTGGAGAACGGCCAATAAATTCGGTGCATTCTGTGTCCGAAGATTCTTTATTGCCACTATTTTCTAGAACGCTGACAGTGGGGCAGAATAGTCAACCCTTGAAAACATTTTCCAAAACAAAAAAATTCAGTGAAAGTGGCGAGGAGGAATTTTTGGACCCCAGATCAGATGCAAAAGTGCATTTTAATCAAACCTCAGGCATGGCCGTAGACACTCTGGGCGTATCTGTCAGCAAGGCTGAAGTAGGAGAAGAGATGCCTCTAGCATTACCTTCTCCAAAGCTTGATCACGTCGGTGATGTGATGTTAAGGCTGGGCTCCAAACCAGGTCTAGACTCTGGAGCTGATGGCTTAGAAGCGGACTCTAAGTCTACTCTAAAACTTGATGTGAGGGAGTCTACGAGGAGGAAAGGTACAATAATGCGGTTGGGGTCAAAGGAAGCAGAACAGCTTTTGCAGTTGGACCTGTCGAAAATGGGAAGGGCTATTTTGCCTTCAGTTAAGAAGGGGTTCGCAGGAGCAAAGTCACCGAAACCAAATGGTGTTGGTTGGGGAGTCGAGGATCTTGGGCCTGATGAGGTAATATGGTCGTACCTATCTGTGGAAGGATGAGACTTGTGGACAACTTGATGCAGAATGTTGCTTAGCTAATCATTAGCCGCAAAACTTGTGGCATTTTAGGAGCACTAAAATTTATGCTCATGTTCCTGATATGCCCAAATTTCAGTCACTGAATTTGTGATCGTTTTGGAACCACCAACTTTGTGCCTCACCTAAATACATTTGCCATGTGTCACAGCTCTCGAGATATGTAGAGACACTGGAAGTGAAGGAAACTTATCTGGACACGGTTCTTGATATGGAGGATGTGCTTCTGGACTCTGATGATAACCACAGGCCCCATGGTTTTCTACCAGGAAAAAGTATGTTTGCAAAACCAGTTCAAAGACTTGAGCGGGACGGTAGCCTTACTGCTTCAACTTCAGGGCTTCCTTGGGCTACAAACCGTCTTGTTGAGGTTGTTTGGGTGGAAGTCGTGGGAGCCAGGCAACGAAGAGGTGGAGCTTCATTTAGTGAACGAGTAGTAGGTGTGCAAGAGCATACAGTATACCGAATACTTGTACGAGGCACTGATGGTCAAGAATGGGAAGTTGAGCGTCGGTATCGTGATTTTTTTTTCTTATTTCAGCAGCTGAACCGCACTTTTCCAGCGGAAAGCGCCGTCAATCTCCCTGCTCCTTGGGATAGAGTAAGGGCTGAGTCGCGTAAATTTTTTGGCAACACATCACCGAATGTTGTTGAGGTTCGAAGGGCTACCCTCATTCAAGTCTATTTTAACTACTTCTGTAAGCAGGACCTCTAAGCAAACACATAAGTCAGGATTACAGTATGACTTGAATGAATGCAACACTACCTATAATGATATATTGGATTGATATGTAGTCATAATGGCAGGATATCATAATGAATTGGACCTTTGTGTGCAGGTTCGAAGTGCCCTCATCACTGTTTGTTTGCAATCACTACTGCAAGCAGGACCTCCACTTAGTACAGCTTCTCCATTCCTCCGGTTTCTATTTCCCACCACTTGGAGTGCAAGTCAAAGTGCTGTTCTTCTGAGGGTTTCCAGTGAAGATTTGCAGGCTAGTGGATCTCATGTGTCTCGGGACGAATTTGGATCTGAGCCAGCATTCTCGCCCAGGTCCGATCCAACTGGTTTGGGCGCTGATGGGGATATCGACACTAACCCAGGTGCTCAGTCCGTGTTTGGGAAAACTATACGTTTGAAGCTTGAAGTACACAGGAGAAAGCCATTGGCACAGCAAATGCAGTCACAACATCACGCATGTGCTGGTTGTTACCGTCCGCTCACCTTTTCTGTGGGGCTTATTCCTGGACTGGCACAAAGCTTTGGATTGAGCGGGCCTCGATGGTGCGAGTACAGTGGGCAATTGTACTGTTCTTCTTGCCACCTCAACGAAACAGCAGTAATTCCGGCCTGTGTGGTGCAGCACTGGGATTTTGGACTTCGTCCAGTGTCGCAGCTAGCAAAAGCCTATCTTGACTCAATTTACGATAAGGTGCGAAATCTTGTCTCAATTACTCTCGTCTGCGGGGTGCATCATTTAATAGCGGATTCTGCCTTCACTCGGTGATGGGAGTTGTTGAAAAGTGTTTTTTCTGAGAAGTTGATCACGGTTCCGATTGCTTCATTTTGTTGACCATACAGCTGTCTTTTTGTTTGAGGTGACAGTTGGTTTGGTCCTTATTACCGTTTTTTCACCAGTAATAACTTATGAAGAACTATTCTATGTAGCTGACTGGTTTGTGGTGTTGTTTTTTGAACAGCCAATGTTGTGTGTTAGTGCTGTCAATCCGTACCTGTACTTTAGAGTCCCAATTTTGGTGCATTTGCGAGAAACAAGAAAACGGCTTAGCAAGATGCTGGCTTGTATAAGGTGCCCTTCACGATCTCGAATTCAAGGCATGGTGGGGTCAAGGCGGTACCTTTTGGAGAGTAATGATTTTTATGCCTTGCGAGATCTGACTGATCTTTCCAAGGGTGCCTTTGCTGGTAAGTGTGCTATTACTTTCCATTGTGTTCATTCTAATTTCATTGTTTTGTTTCACATCTGCACATTATTAATTGCTTCTCGATTTGGAATGAGAGGTAGCAAACTGCAAAAGATTAGACAAGCAAAGCTGGTCTATCTGTTGAATCCCTCACTCCCTCAATCTGCGTTACTGGAGAATTCAGCAGGCTACAGTCGGGGCACAGAACGAGTAGAAAACCTACTTTTCTATTGTGCTTCCCGATTGGGTTACGCATGTTTTTCACTGGAGTAGGGAATGAAATCTCACATGTTGTGCACACTGAATCACTGCAAGTATCACACGTTGGAATCAAATGGTTAAGGTGGACTGAATAGAAATTTGTACTGGTGCCCTCCAAAAGCCAGTAACGTTCATAAAGTTTGATTCTTGTGGGCATGTGATACAGGATTACCTGCCTTTATGAATACACTTTCAGAAAAGCTGACAGTTCACATCAAACGCGAGTGCTCTATCTGTCATGAAATGGGCGAACCCTGTGGCGCAGGAAATTTCTGCAGAGATCCTCTTGATATCATCTTTCCGTTCCAGGTATCCATTAAAGCTTGTTATGGTTGTCACTTACATGTTAAATCGTCAAAATCTGGAATTCTGATAGGTATTGAGAAAAGCTTGTACTCTACATCGGTAGCTGATCAAGCATCCCGGTTCAAATCTAACGATATGTCCCGTAATTTGTGCTGCAGGAGGATGGCGTGGTGAGATGTGTTATATGCCAGTTGCCATTTCACAAGCCTTGCTTTAAGCTCATAAAAATCTGTCCATCGTGTAGCGGAGGATCATCTTTGGACATAGTTGAGACTCGAGAGGTAACCTCTACTTCTACTGCAAGTAACGTTGTCTTGTCATCGACAAGTTCTTCTGATACATCTGTTGCTCCAGATGGTAGTGTCCAAGTTGATACGAG
The DNA here is from genome assembly GCA_022496805.1 of Pohlia nutans. Lineage (NCBI taxonomy): Eukaryota > Viridiplantae > Streptophyta > Bryopsida > Bryales > Mniaceae > Pohlia > Pohlia nutans. Next base: position 23,514,894 of record CM040092.1, on the reverse strand, counting down.
CAGGCAAGCAAAGATTAAGATGCCTGGGTTTTTGTCAGGGATTTTAGCACCCAAGGATAGCAGTAGCAGGGAAGCAAACCCAGGACGGCAGGATTCAGCAGTGTTGGACATGATGTCAGGTCCTCTTGAGCTGTAACCTGATTAGTAATTCTCTTAGTGTAGCCTGCTTGTGAGTGATTAGAAAGGCACAAATTATGCACATATCTGGGAAACGTAGCATTGTTGAACGCAGCGTCTAATATACAAGTTGTGGCTGATGAGTACCACCGTCAATGACCCCAAGCATGAGGAAGCTTGTGAAGACATCAAATCCATCCAAGTTATGAGTATCTGTGGACTACATGACAAGCAAGCCAGTCCCTGATGAACATACATCTCAGTGCAGGGCAGCTCGAGAGTACTGCCTCAGCTCACTTTGCTGGGCAGGTTGCCCATGATTCCACTCTGGGACTGGGACTGGGACTGCACATGCCCACGCTACCCAGCCTATTCAACTGGTGTAACTGAGTTGCCAGAATCAACGTGCAATAAACAACTGAACGTGCGAAAAAAAAAGGGTATTATTTATTTATTTACAGAACAAATAGAGCCAACAAAATCGTTGTGTTTTTGTTTAAAAATAGGAACGTTGGCACACAACCAGTGTCGAAACACATATTTTCATACCTCACATCATAAAACCAATGGTCCAAAACGCTAAAATTGAATACGTGGGAGTCTTGCACCATAATTACGAAGGTTTCTACAACTTGTTGCCAAGCAAATGCACATACACAATTATATGACCTATTCATAGATGGATCCCTGAACAACGTCTGTATGGTTGCCACCCTACCATTAGCATGGGTGTATTTCGACAGACCATTATCAAACTCTCCTGCACACAAAGTGAGGTTATGCGTGGAGAGTAGGGTTGGGAGTGATCTGGTGGATCGAAGGAGACGAGGGATTTGGGATTGGGTCTTCGGGTATCTAGTGTCTGGTTTAGGGTGGTGAGTTTCACTGCCTTGTACTGTAGTCCACTTACTTTGGGGTTTCTCCCTTGTGGTGGTGTCTCTTCTGTCGCTTCCTCTGTTGATTCGATACTGTGTCTATCCGAGGGTTTTGTTTCTGCTTGTGTGAACCTAGGGTTTGTTTTAGTCTATTTTTGTTTGTGCCCGCGCGATGTGTCTTAGTGTCTCGGTTGCATCGTTTTATATTTTGATAGATTGTGCGGGTTTGTGCGACCGAGTCAGTGTTTGTGTACAAGCAGTGCACCACTATGTTATTCACTGCCATTTTCTCTTTTTGTTTCAGCGTAATTCTTGTGAGCTTGCTTGCGGAGGCTCGTATCTGGTTTGGAGGCTGAAGGTTTGGAGGTTCACTGGTTCCTGCGGTTTGAGTGCATCTGGTGCATGTTTGCTTTCTTGTTGTCTGTTTGTTTGTGCTCGTTTCTTCTTGCTTACGGGCGATGCTTATGTGTTTTGTGTGTCAGTTGGATTATCACATCTGATTGTGAGATAGTGCAATAAGTCAGAAGTTTGATGCGCTTCTTTTCTCTAATCAAACTACCCTTGCGTCCTCTTTCTACCTTGCGTTTGACGAATCTGTGAAGGTGTTTTTCATTGTGCATACGTTATTGTGGCTGTCTATGCAGGTGTTTTCATAGCATGTATCTTCAGAAAGCACTATCATAATGTTCAGCCTGTTTGCCTGTCTAATGTTTGTTGTATGCATTGGAGGTACTTTTTTCCAATTGTTCACATTCAACTTCGTTTATCAAAACCTTGCAGGTGCTGTGTGAGTGTTGCTTGCGACACTCACACAACATATTGTCTATATATTGATGTGCAACTTTACTGCACGATTGTTGGCTATGTTTCTGTGTTCTCTTGAATTGAGTTGCATGTGGTTTCTTTCTTGAAGCCTTTTGAAACCCTGCATTACAAGAAATCTGAGGCCCCTAAAGGGCTGCGAGTTCTACCAGAACCTCATGCAAAAAAATCAATAAAAGAATTAAAAATTAAAAAAATTAAATCTGACTTGGGTCACGTTAGATTGGATTTAAAAATAAAATAAATTTAATATGTTTAAAATAAATAAATAAATAAATTTTTGCATGAGGTACTGGCAACCCTTTGGAGGCCTCATATTTCTTGTAATGATTAGCTCAAATTCCATGTTCAGTAATAATCCGCCTTGTTTGAATGGGATGTGCATTTGCTAAATTGATGACTTGTTGCAATGTTATCGATGCTAGGCCGGTCAACATCTCGCTTGCAATTTCGATCGGAAAGCATGGACTAGCATCAAAAAGTGAAGTTACTTGTATTGGACGAAAACAAAAGGGGGAGGATCATGTTAAAGTTGCTGCTGAAAACCGCAGAGTTTTGGACTATTTGGTTTGATGATAACGATGATGTTGAACGAACAACTCTTCTTGCTATCATTGAACCCTGTGCTGTTGCTGGTATGTTTTCATTCTTGAGAAATGGCCAAGTATTTAGGGTTTTACTATGTCGACACTCATGTTGGTGGATGTATTTTGGAGGAGGGTGATCATTAGTGTGCATTCTTCCTCTCATTTGGTTTCAAGTTTCAGCGTTCCTCTCGTGGCCATGGTTTTTAGTCGGAAGCATAGTTTGTAGTCTAAACCAGTTCCTGAGTTTTATGTTTATGTTGACACGGTTGGTTCGTGATGCTCTCGCACATGTGTATGCAGAGGGAGGGAGAGTCACGTTCAAAGATGGCAAAAATTTCACCAGATGAATTTTGTGCGAAAAGAAACTATTTCTAGAAACTGTTGGAAGCCCCTCGCTCCTGCGCTTCCCGAAAGTGTCGAAGAGCTCTGGGAATGTTTGTCTCAGAAACCACTACAGCTTCCACTTGTAGATACAGAAGCTGGTGTAAACGATCTTGGACTGGTGCAAGTTTATACTTTGGGAGCAGAGCTGACATTGGAAGTCTTTTCAAGCTGGGCGCTCTGCATTGACGACATAACTCAAAGCAATGAGGCCACAAACTCAGCTGAACTCTGAGGTTTCACAGGAAACTTGCTATTATAATATATATTTCAACCATCATGCTCCGGCAGACTGTGCCTTCACAGGCTTATTGATATTCAATAAATATTGGATTCATCCAATGTCACGGGTACATCAGGGTTGTCAACATTTAAAAAGCTAAAGAGGCCAGATTGCATAGTATATGTGCGAGAGGTACACTTTCTCAGATGGGAGAATAAGATCGACGCATCCGAGATGGCTATAGCTAAGCCAGGATGAGAACCCAAAAAAAGTAAGTGTATGGACTACTTTGTACTATAGTACACTGCCTTATGTGATTGGAGGATGTTGCGGTGGGGGATTGTTTAGATGCCTAAAGCTCTCTCCAGATGGCAAGAAAATTGTTGTTGAACCTATCTCAGATTGTTATGACTTACAGGTGTTGAGGGGTGTAGCCTTGCTCCTACCCCAGGGGTCAGTGTTTTTTTTCTGGCTTCAAAAAGTTGCTGGCAGCTGCTTCAAAGCAGCTGCCAGCAACTTTTTGAAGCCAGAAAAAAAAACACTGGCAGGGGTGCTTTCTTTATCAAACCTTGGAATCATGTGCGTTCATGTCCTCCTTTAAAACATCCCTATATATATATAAAAAATTCACTAGTGCAAACAAAAGTATACAAACAAATTTCAATCATAAAAATGAGGAAATATATGTATACGTGAAAAAATTAAAAAATTAAAAAAAATCTATAGCATAAATATACAACAATTAAAAAATTGATAGAAACCTCCTTCTGTTATGTTCAATGTTAAATTTTTATTTTTCATTTAAAAAGTCATTGAAGACTTTTTCATCCCCAGGGTGTAACTCATACATGTCTAATGAACATTATAAGCCATGTTAGCTAATGCAATGACTGTTTATAGACTTACCATAACATAGTCTACTTTGATCAATTGAACTTAGTCTAGTACCAACAAAAACCAACCTCTATATTTGATGGACAAACCATCAAATGAATCAGATCCCTATATGTTAGCCAATGAGTACCAAATCTTCTACGCATTCTCTAGACCTTGCTAACAAATCAAGACTTTGTTGAAGTTACATGACTTGTGTTTCGTTCATATTTCATCCATCCTAGTTTAAATGCAGTGAAGCTTGTATAGTCCTACCATATAAATACACGTGTTCAACAGCTTGAAAGAGCTACACATATATCTATTTCTTATAAAATTTTAATATTACTAAGTAATGTATGTGTATTTCGTATAATAATGTTTTGATTAATCCCCCTCTTGTGCACTCACGTATTCCTCACACATAAAAGAGTGCACCCGGGGCTCTTACATAGCACCATTCGGATGCACTATCTTCTACAAAAACGACATGAAAACTGATTGATCTTCTCCCTGTGAAATTATATCAGCCAATCTTTTGTCTTGGTGGTGGAAAAAATAATGTGTATCGGCTCAGTATATTTGTAGTCAAATAAGTACTTTAGATTACAGATCCTTCGTGCGAGATGCTTGAAAAGCTGGATGCTTCAATTGCTAGTTCCAGGTACTTTCAAAGGCACAAAACCCTTCCGTAAATTCAGAGACTTCGTAACAATTCAATTGGCGCCTGTTGGAGACCCAAATGCACAGCCTCTTGTTTTGAAGGATTTGACAAGTGTCAATCGTGACATGTTACATGGCCTTGTTCAGTTGCAAAAAATGGGACATGGATCTAAGATGGGAAAACTGCATCAAAGTAAATGTTCAGGGTGAATGGAAATGGGTGATCATACATTTGGAAGCTGGTGGACTCGAGAAAGAAGAATGGGTTCATGGTCCATTAACCCCTAACGGATCAAGGAGCCCAAATTGGGTCTTGTGTTTTTTATAGCAATTTTGAGTATGTCCTATGTGGACCCTTTTTTTTTGTTCAAAATTCTTTCCTTTTTGACCAACACATACAATCATGCTCTGCACTCAATCTGGTGGTACAAAATTTGGTCCCACGTGAATTGTCTTTTTCACAATATGATAGATTGAATTTGCCATTTTAAAACTATGAATCCTTGGTCCTTTTTGGGTTAAGGAGTTGAGATGCAGGAACATTGGAAGAGCGTGACGGAAAGAGGATATATACTAAGGGATCAGACATGCACCAACTTGGGGGGCTTATAGTGGAATGGTTGGATGGTAAAGACAATGAGGAAGTACAATTCATGAGACCATGGGAAAAGCTATGCAGCACGAACGTCCAGCACCAACAGAGATGCTTGACGATATGTGCCTAAAATTAGTTGCAAACTAGGGCTTTTTTTTTGGGGCAAAATTTTATCAGATTGCACCAAAATAATAATAATTTAGCTAAGAAATGGCCAAAGACCATGAAGTTTTTCGTCATAAAACTTCAAATTAAGAAAATATTTTGGATGAAATCGTCAAATTGTGGATGAAAATCATACAAATTTATATGTGATATTTTCTATTCAATATGTGGATGAAAATCATACAAATTTATATGTGATATTTTCTATTCAATATGTGGATGAATGTTGAAATATGGAGCACCACTATAACATTTTATAATGCCACTTTCGCACATCATGAAAAATGAAAAAAAATGCCTTGTTGCAAACTTTGTGGCAAGTTTGAACAAAGTTGAAAACAAGATTATGACACTCCTATCCGTAAGTCTTGGGAATTAGACTTTAGGTCATGTCCGATTAAACTTTATTTCACAATGTTTTTTAGCAAGCCTCTGCAATGTTAACGTGTGTTTAGGGAGCCTTGAACATTGCACCTTCCAAAGCTAGCCGACCTCCTCCAAACCCACTGGCTTGGTTCACCCAAAGTGTTCAAAGCTTCCTTCAACGTTCTTCCAAATGGAGTGTTTTAATGTTTTTTAAGAGATTTTCAGGAACTACCATTTTTAGAGAAAACTCACTCTAAAAACTCAAGGAGAGGAAGTTCTACTTTACGAAAAACTCTAATTGAATGTTATAAAAATTCATGCTTAAAAAAATTTCATATTTCATATTGAAAGTATTAGAGTTAAACTGTGCGGAAATCAATGTTAAAAAGTCTGTCAACTACCGTAGGTTTAGGGCAGCTTCCCCAAAGAATAATTCTACAAATAGATAGGCAAAAAAATTGGGAAATTATTTTTCAAAAAATAGAAATTGTAAAGGGAGGAAAAGATTTAAGGGAATATTCGATTATGACGAAATCTATCTTAGAAATATAATAATATTCGTAAGAGGAAGGGCAAAGCTATTGTGCATCTACCATATGTACCTCTCTTTATTAGTGAAAATATTTGTACATTATTTTTTTAAGGGTCATGAATACAATTGTGTGTTGACTAAGGTCAAGATGTACATGCTCCTACTTTGCATATCCTTGAGTACTTACTTTTTTCTTGTATATAGTGTTACATTTTTATACAATCCAATAATTTTTTAACGTTGTAACTTATGAAGTTGGCACCGTGGATTTGAACATTTAAAAAATGATTTTAATTATGAGAACCTACGAATATTTATATGAATTTATGAGCATTTTGTCCGCGTGAACGGTCAACGTGTGATAAGAATTGAGCCGAGGGGTTACGGTCTAAATAAACCCAAGAAATTGACTTCTAGAACTCTAAATCCACAGATTACTATAAACAGATGATGAGACTAAACGGTTGAATCTAGGTAAACAACTTTGAACTAAAGTAGAAAAGGCAGTGCAAGACAAGTATAACATGAATCGTGCATCAATTGAGTATGAAATGAAGGCCAAATGCTCCAAAAGCATTTCATGCATCCAACTTAATTAATCTAGGTACTTATAGTACCTTTAAATGAGGTCGAATTAGTCAAATACACATGCAGAAGATGAATTTGCAAACTTGTGAGAAAGATTACAATGTTTAATTCTACACCAATTGAGCACTTAAAACCACTAAATTGAGACACTAACAATCGCCACCACAAGACCAACCATTCACGCATCCAATGTAACAAGAGCAACTCCAAGTGAAGCAATAAAAACCATCATTTTAAACAACTAAGAGAGGCATTATCCCCCAACAAGTAATACAAAATAAGTGGCACCTCAAGTCACGTCAAGTCGTGGAAGATAGAAGAAATTGCACCCTCTCTCTATAATATCCTCCAATTGAAAGTTATGGGCCTTCAAAGTTAGTGCTCTTCAATCTTTTTGGCCGTCTGCGCTTGATTGGTTGTCGTGTCCTTGTCTTTGCTTTAATCACTACGAAACTTGATGAATCTGGAGAAGACTTCACTTCGCTTCCGCTCGCGCAAAAGCTCATACCAATCAAAAGTTATGAGCCTCTAAAGTTGGTGCTCACCAATCTATACGGCCGCCAACCCTATCGCGCTTGATTCACTATAACTTCGTCGTCATTGCTCCAAAACCAGCGTGTGACATGTCCTTGAAAAGATGACAACTTGATCTACGTCATCATCAAATTTCAGCTCTAGATTCGCAGTAGGCCGTGTGCCACTGTCCTTCAATGCTCTGCTCAAAAATCCGGCGGCAGCGAAACTCCCCTACATTCCTGCGGCTGCCACTACTTAATTTTTGCTCCAAATTACTTGAATTTAGTGTCTATAGAAACTAGACTTCTTGATCTACAGCCTCCAACAAAAATCTTTCTAACATTTATCTTAGCTTGTAAGAAATCTCTCTTCAAAGATTCAGGTTTTTTTTTCTCTTCAACTCCTATCTACATCTTTTCTCTTTTTCCTAAGGAAAACCGAACTAACTCTCCCTCTACAAAGAAACATAGTATTTATGTCTCCTAGGAAAAACAACCTCATTCCTACTAGTCATCTATCCACCATTCCCTCATTCATAAATAAAACTCTAATTCAACTAACACTAGACTACAAGTTATTGCTACGTTAAATCCATTAACACCAAGCCGGCTAAAAACGAACTAATCTCTCATATTAAAAAACTCTCAGCGGGTGCATTAACAAGTGTCACGAAACCAAAGAATTGCAAAAACCCACAATTGCAAAGAAAATTCATTAATTTTGACAATTGCACAATAAATTCAATTAAAGACAGACCAAACATACGACCACGACATAAACCACAAAAATACACGAGTTATTCCTAAGTGTAAAAGCGTCCTAATTGGAGGAAATGAAAAGGTAATAATTTACCAATCGCCACGGTAATTACTTACCGCGGCACGTGAACCGGTTAGACAGTTCATAGGTGTCGACCATCTACGGGATTTTTGTGAAGAGTGGAATGGCCCGGAATCTCAAAGCTCGAGAGGTAAGTGTCGTCCTTGGGCCTCACACGGTCACACGTCAGACGTCTTGCATTGCTTGGCGTTCATGCGTGATGGAAAATGAGTGCCGTCGAGTATGACCAATTGCACGGTGTTGTTTGGGTACACGCCCAAAACCCAATATGGTCCTAACCATAGCGCATTAAATTTACTCGGGAACTCCATTTTCGCTCCGTCTTGTAGCATGACCATGGTGCCCAGAACTAGGGATTGTTTCTTTTGTAGCTTGTCAAACTCCACCTTACGGTGTCGGACCACGGTTTCGATGTGTTGTGCACTAAGCCTTCGGGTTTCGCTCAACCCTTCTAACATGAGAACCCGATCCCGGATGGAATTGGAGATTGGGAGTCTAGCCTCAATCGCGATGCATAGCGACAGGATCTCAATCTTGATGGGAAAAATCGCCTCGATGCCAAAACCATCGCAAACTGAGTTTTTCTTCATGGTAGCCTCGAACGTGGTTTGATAGGCCCATAAAGCGGCAATGAGTTTGGTATCCCAATTCCGCTAATTGTCACAAATGGTCTTCCTCAAAATCCTCACTAACGTTTAATTGACCCATTCGGCCAATTCGTTAGATTGTGGATGATACGGTGTGGTTTTGTGATAGTCAATGCCATACGCCGTGGTAAGCTCCTCAATGAAGTCATTGAGGAAGTAGGTCCCGCGGTCATTAATTAAAACCCGCAGGATCTCAAACCTGGAGATAAAATTTTCAAACAAGCAGAGCACCGTGGTCTTTTTGTTTGCTAATTTTACCGGCTTGGCTTCTACTCATTTGATCAAGTAATCTACCGCGAGGATAATGTATGCCATTTTGCGGGATAAAGTGGGTGTACACGGCCCATATAATTAGTGCCTCATATCTCAAATGGAAGCAAAGGGAGTGACAAGATGACCAGGAGCGCCATGTGAAGGTCGTTCCTAGCATACCTTTCACACGCATTGCACCTAGCGGCGTGGCAATGCGTGTCCGCGAACATCGTGGGCCAAAAATAGCTCACCCTAATGACCTTTTGGACCGTGAGGCTGCCCGAAAAATGTCCCTCGTACGTGCCATGGTAACATGCCACGATAATTGGCAGGACTCGATTCATTTACGCACCGGAATAACATTGGTGACAAAAAATTATAAAAATAAATTATATATATAGATGAAAATTTGAAAAACAAAAACTAGATGGGAATCATCATCTATCACCACTAAGGCTATAATTAAAAATAATACATTAAAATTATAGCTATTTCCAAAATATCAAAAAAGAAACACTAGTCTAAACTCTAAGTTTAGATGGCCTAATAAGTATAATCATCCCATGTCAAACAAGGTGTTCTAATTTTAATATGGAACTTAATTCCACCATATTTATTTATCTAGGAAATACACAAACTAAAAGCTATTAATATTGCACTTACTCACTTACTCTTGTCCACTCAAACATTTGTACAATGACGTGTAAAAGGAACAAATGGGGTCTCTAAGAGACCATGAGATGTGATCTCATGTCAATAGGAAAAATATTATTTTTTAAAGAGGAAAAATCCAATCTGACGTGGACGGTTGCCATTCATGATAGATTGGATTTGATTTTAATATTTTTTTTATTAGTTATTAAATTTTCAATAATTTTTCAATATTTAAAAAAGAAGAAGTATTATTATCATTATTATTTATTATATATATATATATGTATATATATATTTGCATGAGATCTGTTAATATAGGTCATAAATGGAAGGGGCATGTTGGAGACCTCAAAAAAATTCTAATGGCACAATGTTGTTCTTTCAACGTATTAGGCAAAATCAAGGATTTTTCTTCTGCAGTTTTTGATTTTTCAAATAGGTGACACTACTAGAGAAAGCATTGTAGTTCTTTCATGTAGATTTTAAGTTGAAGTCCTCGTAATTGAATGAAAATTTTCTCAAATGGAGGACAATATATCAAATGAATATTTTGGCAATAAAGGAATAAGGACTACATAACTTGCCAAGCAATTCGGCCCGAGCCAGTTATGGGACATAACACCTTTTAGGCAATTACACTCTTTTGAACTGAAATAGTAAAAGGTCCAGTTCTACGACACTTGCATGAAGGGAACTGAGAGTCCGGTAGGAAGCTTGAAGGCCCCGACTCTAAATCCCCCTCGACGTTAATGCAAGGGAACAAAATCTACCCCCTATTTTGTGTATGTAGGGGCCCACCTTAAAAAATAACCCTCTCTTCCAAGGGTTCAAAATTCTCGAGGGTGCCCAAAATGAAAATTTCAAAAAATGGGGCCCATGGGTGAATAGTGCTTGCAGTAACATCCGGGGGATTTAGAGTCGGGGCTTAAAGGTATGTAAAATATCTTGTGACTGACTAGCCAACCACATTCTGACACATGTTATGTTTTGGTTTCAAATTTAGATATTTCTATAAATAAGTATTTACGCTTTTTGACTACCGTAGTTTACTAGCAGATTCGGCGGAAAATAATTCTAAAAATAGATGCCTAAAATTTTGGGAAATTATTGGCATCTTTTGCCGAATATTATATAATTTCTATTTCAAAATTGCCGAAAAGTGAGAATTTTTTACTTTTCACTAAGTTTTTACTTAGTTGGGAGGCTTGTGTGAATTTCAATGAAGGGAAAGGTGCTCCTTTTGTAATCAAGCCCACTTACATTAGTCCACAAAGAATATGGGTTAACCCCTAAAGGACCGGGGGTGTTTTAGCTTAGCTCCTGTTTTCTTGATTAGCTCTTGTAGCAAGCTCAATTTCTTATTAATGTGGGGTAATTTTCACGATCGGCACCGTTGAAACTAAAGAAGACTTACATAGCTTGTTTATGAAAAAGAGATCAACAAGATCGCACAATTTTTGAGAAAATGCCACCGTTGAGAAGATTGATGGAAATTGTTACAGCAGGGGGTACTTCGTACTTATGCTGAAATCGGATTGCTTAGAAGTGCTCCAAAACATCTGAATTTTTTACCACATGTAAAGAACATCATGACCCTCATGTGGAATTTTTTTCGTCAAATTTTGAGGTGTGGAAAAAAAGATATGGGACTCTGAAGTCTCCAAACAATGAGATATCATAGTGTATGATAAAGTGAAACCTCGATGCTAGTCTCAAAGAATGCTCTTCTCAAAGAATTCGCCAAAAATCCAATTCTTCATCATTTTCCGATCGGGAAAAACCATTGGATCCATCTCGCAAAAATAGCTAGGGTCTTCTCCCCGCAAATTTGGGCTTCTTTGGAACAATCTCATCCAATTTGCACTTTTCTACATTCAAAAGCCCCCTGGGGGCCTTACGGTCCTTTAGGGGTTAAGTAGCAAGACTCTAGGTGAGGCTTTTGAAAATGTGTTGTACACAGATTTTTGGAGTCCAATTGAGCATAGAAGATGAAGTTTTATAGAATTGTGTCTAACTAACAAAAGTTGAGAAATCAAGTCTTCTTCCACCTCCAACAAGTTTTGTGTCAAAATAAGTTTTTATGCAAAAGATATGGGCAAAACAGCACAACATTGTAAACGTCAATGTATCAAAATGCGTTCCTAACAGTTTTTCGAAGCTCATTAGTGCATACAAGATCAACTTTTTTGGAATTTTGTTGGTCTAAGAAAAGTTTAGAAATCAAGTAATCTTTCACCTCCAACAAATTTTATGTCATTTGAAGACTTTATGCAAAAGTTATGCGTGTTATAAAAATAAAGACTAACTAGGTGGTTCACTTCAAAGTTCACATATCCCATATGCATTGTTGGATACAACTCCACTCCACTTGTATAAAGCACAGAGCATTCTTGTCTCCCTAGACCCAAATCTCACATGTCAATCAATGTAAAAGAGTTGGAATTCACTACAAGCCGAAATTTGAAAAAATTAAAGGAAAAAACTGCCGAAATTATTAATATACTATTTTTAGGTGCCGAACCTACTTTTTGAACTTTAATTAATTATTAGGCAGCAAGGTGCCGAACCTGCTAGTACACTACGGTATATTCCCCCAGCTTAAAAAAAGGCGGTCGCAGAATTAGGGGGAGGTTCACTTCCTTCCGAACTCCGAAGGGCCAACTGCCACCTGATGTTGTACATGGATACTGACAGGATGCAGCAGCCTGTCAGTATCCATGTACGATATTCATCCAACGAATGTCTGTCAGTAGCCATGGACAGCATTCATCCATCGATGGTTCTTGTCCCGCCTCGCCCTCGGGCTCCGGTCCGCCGTCTCGCTGGGAATTCTGCAGCAACAGCCGATCGCTGCTCGCTGCTCGCCCTTCCGCCATTCTCGTCCTCGAGTGTGCGTGAACGGACGCGTGGACCAATTTTTCCTGGTTTCTGGATCATCATCATCTTGCACTTCATTTTTCGCAAGCAATTTGTTGGAGCCCGCAATTTGTTGGGTTTTCGGCCAATCTCCGTCCCTGCCCTGTCGTCCTTAACTTAGTGGATGTTTCTCTCGGGGTCGCCAGCGGTTTCTGGACTATGATTCTGTTTCCGTGGATTGTGTTCCTGCCCGGTCATCTCCAGACCAAGACGACTGCCTGCGTTTTAGCACTCGGTGGTTATGAAGCACCACTGCGTGAGTGAGTGCGTGAGTGGATTCAGTGCCGTTATGTTCATTTCGACATGCAGTAGCGTATAGAATTTAAAAACATATATTTCGGAGATGTCCCAACCCTGGGTTGTTGATTTTTGAGATTATTTCTTTAGTTAGTTTTGACCGTTATGAAAATTCGTTCATGGCTTCTTTTATTGCTACCTTGCAATCGAGCACTCCCATTCTCTTACACAGGTGTGAGAAAGTAAGATTTCTTGTTGCGAGGGACTCGGGTTTTGAGAGATTGCGAATTAGTGTCTACGGTAGGGACGAACGATTGACAATTGGATTACCTCACCATGTTGTTTGCTCGACTTCATCACGCTCTCGAGATTCTTCTATCCGACGTAACAGAAGTGGAGCCTCGAATCGCAACCGAAGCGGAGCCTCGAAGCCAGTGTCCATATTGCCGGGCGACATGAAGCTCTTGCGCGACTTACAAGAATTTATTTCTTCCGCCGATCTTCCTCCTCACCAAGTTCCATCCACTCGGGAGCTGGCCCGACGTGGCCGACAAGACCTTGCGAATGCAGTACGTCGGAGAGGCGAGAAAGCTCTTTCGCAGCTTCTGTCGAACCCTAATTTCTTATACAGTAGCGGTACAGCAAAACAGTCCAAGCCAATGCCAGGTATTTCTTAGTTTCATGGAATGTTATAACCTTTTCTCCGCAGTAGCTGTGAATCGCAATTTTCTGTATGCATGGATGTCTTGAGAACAGAGCAATGGCACCACTCTTAGCTCTGCATTTTTATCATATATGTTCGCCGTAGATGCACTTCCAACTCGAGTCGCAAAGGTGTACCCGGGAGATTTTTATCTCATTCAATCTACGTAGAAACCAATTCCTGATTGCGGCACTAGAATGGTAACTACTTGAAATTCGTAATGTCTGGTGAACGGTCTGGTGTTTTCATTATGAAAGTTTCTCTAGTTGCAGCAGTGTTGCCATATTTTATTTTTTCTTTAGGCCGAGGTAAATTCTATTTAATACAGAAGCAGAATCCTCTCCATTCCGTTCTTGAAGTAGACGCCGGCTCAAGGATGACATAGGGACACGAGAGATATTGGTGTGCTCCATTTTTGTTAGAATGTGATTCTTGTCTGACGGAAGATGAAGTGATTTATTTGGTCAAATTTTTATCTTCAGAGTGAATATTGGTGACTAGTTGACAAACATGCATGTCGTCACATAATTGTGGCAGCTACAGCAAAGCTGGAAGTGGATGACATTTCAAACGGGGTCTTGAAGCCGGAAGTAGTTCCAAACCCAAGTATCCGACCTCAGGCTTCAACAGAGGCTCCTCAGACAACTGATCTAGTACCTCAAAATAACACAGGACTCTTGGTTCCTCACTATGACTATGAAGCTGCTGTTGAAAGAACACCCTCCAATTTTTCGTACCAGAACGATCGTGCAACATTCGATGATCCCATTGAGGTCACTAATTTTGGTTCCAGCAGTATGAACCATGATGGGAGAAAGAGTAAGCAAGGCTTGCCGAGAACACTAGATGTGGCGAAAATTTCTGAGGTGAGTGGAAGGAATGGTTTGTGATTGTTTTGCTTTTTGTGCCATGCCTGGGATGCCACTCTACATCATATTTAGATAATTTGTAGACAATTAGGTTTTGCATTGTTTTTGAAATAATTTCGGACAATATCTCCAGCTTTTCCATGTATGTTTGTTTCAACATCGAAAGGGAGCAGCTCACTTGAAATTCTCTTAAAATTTCATTCTCTTTCTGATAGTTCTATAACCCCCAGGTCACAGCTGCATATGAAGGAGATAGCGTCGATGAAGATGACACTGAATTGTACACCTATGAAGACTCTAGCGACGATGAGGATAATAATTGGGCAAGGCTAAAAACAATTGAGAGTTTTGAAAGGTCTCAAGAGAGCCAAGCGTGGCAAAAAGCTGCTATTTTGAGGTCTAAGCTTATATCATTCTTCGATCAACCCGTTGGGAAAAGCATGGCTCAGCCTCGAAGAGGTTCAGAGTCAGTATTTGAAATCATGGCTAAACAACGGGAGTCTGAAAGGTTTCTGCAACATGGAGAACAAGATAAGGAAATGCTGTCATCTGTCGGGTATTAAAAAGACTTCAACACTCTAGAGAATTTTCATCCTGCAGAGGCATATTTGTGATTCAACTTGTTCTTGAATGGAAATTCTCTCGACATATAAGCCCTCTTTTAATTATATTTCTGTATTGCTCATTTCTTACTCCTGTATCTCAGCTTCTGTCATTTTATCACCACCCAATCATTTTAAGAAAACTTTGGTTTGCAGGGCAGATCCAGCAGCAGAGATTGCTCGACTGTCAGCACTGCTTCATGCGAAGGAGATGGAGAACCTCAGAGTATCTCGTGAGCTAGAAGAGACCAAAGCAATGCTTGCACTTGTTCGTGCCAAGCATTCTTCTGAACTTGCTCAGGCTAAACTAGTGGCTGTTGAGCAAGACCTACGGTTGCATGCTTCGGAACAAGCTCTGAACTCGCTGAAATTGGTACGATTCAGGCTTGGCCAAGTGTTTTTCTTTTTAAGTCGAGTCACTAGTGTTACCATAGAGTCGTTACATGTTAATTGAGAAGACTGAGGTGAAGACGAGTGGAGTAATCGTGGCGTTTGTTGGTACTATGTTTTCCAAGCGTTTACAATATGGTTCGTAACTTTTTAGAAATTTGCCTGATTTGGTGGTACTTCGTGCCTCGTCATGTCGGCTCTTTGCTTGTTTCTTTTTCATCTCTTTTCTTTATTGTGAGGAAACGTCCTGCTGCTTTATTGATGGACCTTGTGAAGGTCTTCGTATATATGCAAGCAGCTTCTCCATTTATGGGCCCAAGCTTTTGAATCGAGTAAAATGATGTTTCTGGTGTGGAAATCAAGATATACGTCTCGTTTGACTTAAGTTAGTAATGTGAAAGACTACACCGATTATTGCCATTACTGTGAGTTATAGTAATTCAGTACTCTCACAGTAATTGTGGTATTAGAACAAAGTGTAACTCACAGTAATTGAGAATTCTCACAGTGAGTAGCGAGGATTGTGTGTAAAGTCTCACACTAATTGAGGATTGGTGGGAAATCTCACACTAATTCTGTGACTCACAGTAATGGCAATAATCGGTTTAGTGAGGATGTCTATCGTACGTAATGGTTTGAAAATAAGTCAAAATGGACTAGAGGCTCATTCTCGTTCATCTCAATCTGCCTCTTATGCCATGTTTTTCTCTTGATATCAGACACAGGTGGATTGGTGGGGCGAGGGGAATCGAGTTGAGCTTGCTGGCAGCTTTAATGGCTGGCAACACCATGCTTACTTGTTGCCTGACCTGTCCTCCAAGGCATCGAAACTGCCCGGCACACGGGGGCCTCTGTTGTGGAGAGTAGAACTTTGGCTATACCCAGGTGAATATGAGATCAAATTCATCGTTGATGGGAAGTGGGTGCTGGACGACCGCCGAGAAGTCATTCAGGGTCATATGGGTGAGAATAACCTACTTTATGTGGAACCGTAATTTTCCATTCTGAGGTCTTGGTTACTTTCATCCTCAGTTTTTGTGATACTGAGAACAGCTCCACCCCGGCTCCAAAAACAACGCGCCATCTGTAAAATGAGGACTTTATATCCAAATTTGCGCCCCACTTGAGCCATCACTAAACTTGGATACTAGCCACAGCAAATTTTGAGTTTGGCATGACAAGTCACAGCTTTTGCAAGGGGGACGTGGTAAGCGGAGGAGAAGCTGATCGGTATGAAGAGTGGAGATGCTCTAAAGCAGTGAAGGAATTTTTCTCATAGGACTGGTGTAATCAGTTAATAATGAGATGGCAATCGAATAAATTCAGTTATTGAGATTTTCATAGCTTGGTTTGGCTTACGGTCATAACATTTGATTGTTGATGAGACTCCTTGAATGTTGATAATACAGCTGATGCTATAATTGCGAGGGGCATATTCACGTATTCCACCAAATCTTGCAGATTTGGGACATACTGAAGTACAGAATGTACACCAATGGTAGATGACATTTACATGTTATAAGAATTTTGAACTTTAACCATTTGTAAGAATTGTGTTCTTATGGAGTATTTTATAATTGTTGTTAAAATTGTCATTGATTACCAATGATGGATTTCTAATTTTTCTTTGCAAACCTGGATACTAATTTCCTATTTGAAAAGGTCATTATATTGATGATGAATAATTAGTGTTATAAAAATACAACTATATGAAGAGTTATTGAGAATCTCCTAATTAACCACATTGTTTTGTATTATTAATAAAGATGTATTACAAGTAGGATTCATTAAATTTTCTTAAAAAATTAACATAATGACAAGTTCTAGAGCAAAGTGGCTTAAAAGAATGCAACTTAGTTTTAATAATAATTTAATTCATGTTATAACTATTAACTTACAAGCACATAAAAAACCAAAAAGAGGCTACTTTTCAAAAATGTATTTGACATGTTTTCATTCATTGTACTGATTGTCAATTTATCATCCAAAATTTTGAAAATTTGATCAAAACTACTGTAGAAAAACATGTGCGCTTCTTGGGTCATGTAGTTAAACGCTCAAAACTAAAGTAGTGCACCCTATTTATGTCACAATTTCACCTGCACATATTCCATGGTCTGGAGAAACATGAGACAACGTGGTCTTGAAAACGTAATGAAGGTTGAAAAATATATGGTAAATGTGGAAAATTGGAACAAATGCTCTTAGCTATCATAATATCCAACATCATATGTAATTTATATAATTTATTGAAGGGACATGGTTTTGAACCAAATGTAAGATCATGTAGCAAACACTTAAAAGTATGTTCATCAAAACTCTCAAAGTGACAACCTTCATTGTTCGTAAGATATTTGAGTTAACCAAAAACAGAAGAGGAGTTGAAAAGGAGTTTCCTCTCTATATTAATATTTTCTGACAATCGTTGTTTATAAATAGTTTCCATGGTCTTGGCTTGGGAGTGTGGGAACCTGTCCTCTAGTACTCGGGAGGTCACAAGTTCCACACCATGTGATGGCGCATGGCCTTATTATCCAACTCACCAGAGACTAGTTTTGCAGTCTTTTTGAACTCAAAACGAGTCTAAGGTGAGTTTAATCCCTAAATGACAGAGGGGGTAGGGAAAAACCTAGATGTGTTATGAAATGTTACTTCTGCAACTTTAATGAAGTTTGGTCCAAAAGAGAAAATGAAAAGCATGATGTTTAGTAATCATCTGTACGGTCAAACTTCCAAAAATAGATACTCATTTAATGAATTTAGAAGCATCTACCATTAAATATTCACCAAAATTACAATTTGAAATTTGGTGTGATTGGTTAAAACTAGACATTCTGTTCTAAAATTAAAAAAAGGCAAAATTTTCAAAGGAGAGAACATCATCACTTTCCCAAAATAGAAAGTTTTATAACACTAAAATAATATTGAGGCCTTTGTCTTTGAAAAATTCCTCAGTGAACCTCAATATTGCAAATGAAATGCATCAAACAACACTAGAACATGATCTCTACCCCCAATTTTGACAAAAAATCAAAACTCGAAAAATGTCATTTCCTGACGATGGGCAGTCACTGCTGTTTGGGCTCCAACTAAAAAATGGTCAATGGATCACTTAGGGGTTAAGGTTTCTTTCCACTTTAAGACACTCTTTTCTGTTAAGTCTATTAATGTTAGAACTTTGGAAAAAAGTTTTTGTGCATGCCTTTGCAAATGAGCAATACATTTTAAAAAAGTATTCTAGGTGTTTTAACCCCTTAACGCTCAAACGACCATTTTCTGGTCGCTGCCTGAATCTAACGGGCAGCCTGGAACCAAAAAAAAAAGTTTTTGAAAAAGTAAAAAATAATTAAAAATACTAAATCAAGTCTACTTTCCAACATAATTTGAATTAAAGCAATCCAAGTTAAATTCCACCGGGAAGAATTTTTCATAGTGGATCACCTCAACATTGTCTTAGTGTTGTAAAATTTGCTATTTGGGGAAAGTAATGAAGTTCCCTATCATTTCTTTTGCTTTTTTGAAGTTTACAATAGATAACCCAACTTTAACTAATCATACTATATTTTAAACTCTAAAATTGAAAATTATAATTTATACAAATTTTCAAAGGTTAATGCTTTCAATTTCATTAAAAAATTATCTAAAGTTATTTTTGGAAGTTTGACCGTACCGATAATTTGTAGAGATGATGCTCTACATTTTTTCTATTGAACCAAACTTCATCAAACATATGGAGGCACATATTATAACACATCTATGTTTTGTCTAATATCCCTCGGGCTTTTAGAGGTTAACTTAGATCAATTTATTATATGTTTATAAACTTAATTGTTCAAAAAAA
Source organism: Pohlia nutans (assembly GCA_022496805.1). Taxonomy (NCBI): domain Eukaryota; kingdom Viridiplantae; phylum Streptophyta; class Bryopsida; order Bryales; family Mniaceae; genus Pohlia; species Pohlia nutans. Next base: position 23,495,640 of record CM040092.1, on the reverse strand, counting down.
TTCAACAACAAAAAACATAAAAATTAATCTATTAAGTGTCCAATCTAAAAAATAATTGGACATAACTTTGTTCCTACTAATCCCTATATGCATTTACATGAAAAAATCAAACTATGGGATCAAAAAGTTGACATTACCTTTTCCCAAAAATAGCTTAAAACCAAAAATGGACTCCTCATGGCTTTTTGGGTTAAACACCAACACAAACACCAATAGACACAAGAATAAGCTCGACTATTGTAAGGTTGGTAGGCACCGCATGTCACCATGATTTGTGACATAGCACTAGGGTAGGAGCACCCAATTCCAATAGAGTAGCGTCTGCCATAGATTTACTAAGGTAGACCACATATTGCTTATCATTTTGGTCCACAAACAATGCTCTATGATGTGCTTTTATTTGTGTTCTAAAATGAATGCATGGACTGTAAATTATCAGCATTGGGTACATTGTCGGAATTAGATGCTCCTACCTTACACCTCTAAGAACATGACTTTCTTTTCCTTCTTTTGCCCTTCCCTTTCTTCTACTTCAGTTTCCTCTTATATCTTAGCTGTTCTTTTAACTTTTCTTCTCCCCCTTCTTTTCCCTTACCCGGTGTAAGACACCAACGCAATCCAAGAGCCCATGAAAAGAAAAGAAAAGAAAAGGATGAAAGGAAAAGTAAGCGGGGGCGGAGAGACCACGGAACCACAAGCAAAGCAATGCACAAGAATATTGACTAGGCCGGGTAATCATAATAAAAGCAAAGCATCATAATGACCACGTTGGCTCACGTTTCTCCAGAGACCATTGTGATTGTGATGGTGATTGCAACGCCAGTCAGAATGGGAATGCATTGTGACACAGCTTGCTCAGCACAATAATTCTCTCACGCTTCTACAATAATAAATAAGACCAGCACCTCGTTCAGTAGCATTGACAAACTCAAGCCTGGATCACACCAAACTCATACTCCGTGTGTCCACGAATCTTTCAGTCTTTCCAACATTCACAACCTCGTTGTGAAAGTCCAAGAATATCATGTAGGAAACCACTATTCTGCACCAGGGTCATCCGCCATTCTACACTCCTGACATGAGAGAACGAGCATTGCTTTATCATCATCATCAACAACAACAACAACAACTCCTTGGCTGCCTGCAGTGCCTGTTTCCATGCTAGTCCTTCTTGGTGGTCACGTTCTCTTTGGCCTGACCCTTGCGGCGGATGTTGAGATTCTTGCTGAGCAAAATGGAGTCCATGATGGGCTCGGGAATGAGCCGGATGATGAACCACATCACCGACTGTACCCAGTATGGGGTGATGACAGGCTCATAGCCTATCCACGCCAGCGCGCACTTGGCGTACTGGTCCGCTGAGGGAGCTGTGAAGGAGGCCCGGATTTTGGACATTTTGGTGGCCACGTACAGCGGGATCTGCACGCACACACACAATTCTCAGCAGATTGAAGGAAAACCAAAACCAAAACCAAAACAAAAAAAAAAGAAGGGGGGGGTTAAGAGCAAGAACCGGTTGGTCTTTCCACAGGAAGAGGGATCACACACCTGGCACTGGACGTCGATGCCACTGTGCTTGTACTCCACATAAAGGGACCTCGAGAGTTGCTCCACGTATCTATGAGCACATGCGCAAGAGTCAGTGCCACACCCTGATACCTGGAGGCTAGGCTAGGCTTCCACAGGAGAGAGGAAAAATGACTGCGAGGTAGAGATAGAAGGAACACTCACCCCTTGGTGGCAGCATAGACAGCGTACAGGGGATAAGAAGGCAAGATTCCGACAGCACCAGAGCCCACGTTGATGATGGCTCCTCTCTTGCGCTTCAACATGGAAGGCAGGAACAGATGAATCATCTTGGTGGTGGTTTCGCAGTTCAATCGCAGCAGGCTCTTCTCCAGATCCGCATCCACCTCATGCAGGAACCGTGCGTAGGGGTACGACACGCCCACGTTGTTGACCAGAATGCCCACTTGGATATCACTGGTGGCTTGCGCGATCTTCGCCAGCCCGCCCTCCAGGTCCGCATCCATGAAATCCACAATCACCGATCGCACCTGCCACGCCCAGATGCATGTCAGAGGTATTCTTCTTCTTCTGATGATGATGATACATACCCACTGTGACAGTCCTCTACTCATTGCTCAGGTTACCGTCGCATTATTCATGACCCTCTCCATTCTCGGAAGACACTCATCATGTGTGCTTAAGGCCCTATGAATGACACTGTGAGGGAGGATGCACACTGTGGAGCTCCAGAACATACGTTGAATGTATGCTTGACAGGAAGAGATAACGCTGGCATTGTTCCTGCTATTATCAAGTAGACGCATAGCATAGCAAGGAGAAAAAGAGAATCCAAATCCCACCTGAGCACTGTACTTGCTGCAGAGCTCCTTGGAAAACTCCTCGAGCTTCGACGCTGATCGGCCCACAATCACCACGTTAATTTTCTTTCGCGCTAATGCGATGGTCATGGCACGTCCAATACCATCGGTGGCTCCCGTAATCAGTGCCCACTCGCCATATCTGCCAAATCACCAGTCAGCTTTGTAAACAATCACAGTGGAGAGCTGCGCGTATTCCATTCTCGACACCATACTACAAGCAAGGCGCTTGCATTCATAAGACTGACAAAATCGGGCAGTCTGGAACATTGGTTAGATAGGACATAGACATCGCATCGACAAACGAAGGTGATCGGCAACGAGAGTGCCCGTTGTAGGATTTTTGCTTGTGGACAAGGGTGAAGAGAGGAGGGTGCCCACCTTCTGAGGTCCTTGGCAGGTCGGAGGAAGTAGCTGTAAAACCAGGGAACAACCAAGTAGACGAGACGCAGGATGTAAAGGAAGCCAATAGCTGCCAACACCAGCAACATCCTGTCCTGCGCGGCCGAACCCTCCAATGCCCCCCCTCCCATCGCCGCAATCACCCACTCCTCCCCTTCCCAATCAACCTGCACCCGCCCAAACGCACTCCCGTCAGCCACAAACAACAACATCAACCCTACACTAGGTTGCATCGGCCCAACACACGCAAAGCAAAGAAGAAAAACCCACACTTTCATTGGAATTGCACAACAACGAATTAAAGCATCACCTAAAGCAAGCGCCCAGCTGCAAAACCAGAGAAACAGAACAATGCAGGGTACGCAAAAGAGGGCAAGAGAGAGAAGCTGACAATGCAAATGAGTGAGAAGGCAGCACCTGGGGCCCAAAACGCACACAGACAGACAGTCAGAGAGACGGCGAGAAAGTAAGAAAAGGAGTGACACGATGACGGAGTTAACAGAGCAAGAGTGGGTCTGCTTCATAGTTCCATCATCTCAGTCGTCATCAATGTGCTCTGTGCGGGTTGTTGAAGATGGAACAGCACTAAGTTATTACCGTCACGGCTTCAGTTCACTCCTGCCAGCAAAACCTCAGCACTCCCCTGGAGAAGCCCCTGCCTGCCTGCCTGCCTGCCTGTGCGTGGGGCTGCCCGTGTGAGTGCTGCCCAAGAGGGGTTTGTACCTGCAATTCTGCATGACCACAAAACGAAAAACATGATACCCAAAACTTCAACTTGGTCCCGATGAAAGCGACGGCCGGGCACACGTTCATCCTGCAACTGCCCAGCTCGGGTTCCGAACCTGGGAGGTTCTAGGGCTGGGAGAGGCCTGGGAGAGTTTGGAGGCACTTGATGACTTGGTGTTGCACTCTGCGAAACTCTCTCTTTCGCTGCGCAGGCTTCTCGCCATCGCTCTGCGTCGGCCTTCCCTCGTCAACCCTTCATCATGGTCAGCAAGCTTCGAGTGATCCTCTCCCTATCTCCGGCATCTGTTTCTCGTCACGCTTTGTGTTTGTTTCTGTATGAATCATGTCGGAAACTTTGGTGTCCAGATTTAGGGTTTCGGTATTTGGGTTTACGCGATTATTCTTATTCTCCCTGCGACGATGTGGATCTGCAGTCTTCTGACTCATCTTCTTTCTGGTTGGCGCTCAGGCTCCCAAGAGGGGTAATATCAAGACTGCAGTGCCTGCCCCTGTGCAGAAGAAGCAGGTATGAGACCTAATTTTTTTGCTGCGAATTAGGTTTTATTATGTCGTTCGCTTCTTCTAACATGTTGGCGTAGTATTTCTGCTTGTCTGAATTGTGGCTGGCATTGGGGGTATGAACAGGCACCAGTGAAGGTTGTGAACCCTCTGTTCGAGAAGAGGCCGAAGCAGTTCGGCATTGGAGGAGCTCTCCCACCGAAGCGTGATCTTCACAGGTTCGTGAAATGGCCCAAGTATGTGCGCATCCAGCGCCAGCGACGTGTGCTGAACCAGCGCTTGAAGGTGCCTCCTGCCCTGAACCAGTTCACGAAAACGCTCGACAAGAACCTTGGTAAGAAAACTCTTGTCCTGCCTGCAATAGATTTTATTTTTGGCCCGAGAATTTTTAATGTTCATGGAAGACGAATCCAAATCTGAATGACGCGTGACTGCCAACCTCATGTCCAGCTACCAGCTTGTTCAAGATGTTGTTGAAGTACCGACCTGAGGACAAGGCTGCCAAGAAGGAACGTCTTCTGAACAAGGCGAAGGCTGAGGCTGAGGGCAAGACCTTGGAGTCGAAGAAGCCTGTGGTTGTGAAATACGGCATCAACCACATCACATATCTCATTGAGCAGGTATGTGCCACTGTTGTTGTCATCTGTAGAGTGCATGGAGAGATTCTTTTAGAAAGAGTTTGGGTGAGGCATACAGTCTAGCTGAACTTGGTCCCGACAGAGGCACCTGGGATTAAGAGTTTGCAGCTGAAATGATCCAGGGAAAGGCCCAGCTCGTGGTTATTGCTCACGACGTGGACCCAATTGAGTTGGTCGTGTGGCTGCCCGCACTGTGCCGCAAGATGGGTGTGCCTTACTGTATTGTGAAGGGGAAATCGCGCTTGGGACAGGTAAAGTGTTCTCGGATTCCCGTATCTTCTTGCCATCTATGTGTTGTCTGGCACAAGTGTACGCTCCATGGTTGATTCGAGACTGTTACTGGGGTTTTGCGTTCGCTCAAGTATTTGTTGCAGTTCTTTTGTTTCTGAAGTAGATGTGGTTGTGGTTGTGCAGATTGTACACGCCAAGACCGCTACAGCGCTGTGTTTAACGTCCGTGAAAAATGAGGATAAGCATGAGTTCTCCAAGATCGTTGAGGCTGTCAAGGTACTAATTTGGGACACTGTTTTTATTAATTTTCATGCCTAGTGCAGCTTTTGCAGAAACTTGTTGCATGTACTATTGGACGAATATTGTTCTGCCACAACTGGAACTGTTCGGCAGTGATATGTTGAACTGAACTGAACTAAACTGAACTGGTGACGCCTATGTCGAACGCAGGCCAACTTCAACGAGAAATTCGACGAGTACAGGAGGCAATGGGGCGGAGGTATCATGGGTGTGAAGTCACAGGCCAAGACAAAGATCAGAGACCGAGTTCTTGCCAAGGAAGCTGCACAGAGGGCTGCCTAGGGTCTGTATGGGTCTGTATGTTGATTCTGAACCCACAGATGTTTTGTGAGGCGAGGTTCGTGATGACACCAAATGCAACATGAGTATACCATTCATTCATTCATTTTGGGTAATTACACTCTGCTGTACACTCGTTTCTCATGTGCATGTGATGATGATCTACAGTACAGTAGCTGTTTTTCCTCGCACTTCTGAGCTGGATATATTGTGGTTGGTTGACTGTCCCTAAATGACGTCATTACTCGTTAATCATTCGCACGCTGAATTTGCTACAGTAGATGAACCGTAGCAATTTCAGTCAACCCACCGAAAGTCATTGAATCTACCGCAGGTGGAGGGCATGGAGGAAAATAAAAATCGAAACTCTTAAAAGTATTCTTCGATATTCTCCTTTACACCATGAAAAACTGCATTTGAAAAATAATTTTCCAAACATTTCTACATTTCCGTGCAGAAATAATTTCTGCTGAATCTGCCCTAAAACGACAGTGTTACAATAGATACTTCTTTACTACAATAGATTTAGTGCAGAGGCAATATACTTTAAACACGTACATGGAGAAAGACCGCTTTAGGCAAAATGTTTGGAATATGCGTTCCTCTGCTTCACTCTAGATTTACAATCTGCACTGTGAGCATCGATTTCTTACGTAAATTGCGTAAAATGCAGGAGTTAAGCAGTAGCTCTGAGAAGACTAGTTACAAAAACTTCAACTGTGCACACCTTGCTTGCCATGGCGTGTAGGGAGCACACCTCCCGTCAACATAGCGCATCTACATATATACATAATAGCCTTGTAGGTTTCCTGCTAAGCTCTAGGCAAAATAACACCCTAAGAGCATCTCAACCCTGCCGCGCTAAAGGCGGTCTTTAAAAAATCTGGCGCGGCCTTGCTCTTTTACTTCCCCCACCGCGGCTTTGATAAATGTGCAAGACGTCCAGGTCTCTTCATATTTCACTACGGGCTCTTCATTGTAGAGGATGACCACTAAATTTTAAGGCGCCTCAATTGCGGGCATTTCTTGTCATGTTATGATCCAAGAGCTAAACGAAGCAAGAGAATAAAGTGCGGATTTCTCTATCTTCAGCAACAATCGTGCGTCTTGGGCTTCACGTGGGTGGGGGACAGACGCAGCCAAATCCTTTTGCCTTTCCCTGAGCCCCTCAAACTGTTTTTGGCGCGGCAGATTATCTGCGGCAGGGTGGAGATGCTCTAAGCTTCATTCATGAATCATATGGTCCCCAAGACTTCTGCACCTTTTCAAAAATCAATCAACAGAATAGATGAAACCACAGGTCACAGTATTCTCTATTTAAAGATCGTCGGCATGACGATCTAGAGGAAGAAAATTCGAGCCCCAGCAAAATTGAACTCAATAAGCTCCAGCTCCATCAGATATGCGCTCAATCGTTTCACAGCCTGCAATGACGGAACCAGCCATTCAACGGAACCCTCCATTTCTCAGACATATCAAACAATGCTTATTGACATCTTACTCTGCAGAAAGATTAAATCATAGATTCTTTTTCAGCATGGTCCGATTTCTCTTCAGAAAACCGAGTATGGTACAAACACTACATTCATCATGATATCTGCATTTCCTGAAAGGTCGTAACAACACTTATAAAAAAGAACACTCATTGCGTTGAATCTGCTGAAGACACTCGTGAAGCATTTAAACGAGAGATACACTGCTTGGCTGAGAAGGATACCATCTGGATGTTGTGGGCGTCTTCTTCAGAAACGGAAGCCAGTTTTTGACTCCAAATTTGCAACCCCATCAGGCCATTTGCTATATTGTCCATGTCCAGACCTTCTTCTAAGCGTGCCTTCTCAGCTGTATAGTGTTTCCTCACACTATCAAACCAGTACAGCGAATCGAACTGTTTGTCTTGCCCCAATACCTGAGGATGAAAATACGAACAAAATCAAATGCCATTCATAATCTGAACCAGAAAATTCCAAAGCGCCATTCTCCAAGGCAACTGGCTACATTGCCAACAGATAAACAAGGCTGCCAGAATGTTGCAAAAGTATTGGCCATAACGGGTGTCAACTATATTGGCATTAAACAGGCTATAAACAAATAGGGCGCATTCGTACTCCTAAATCCAACAACTTGACATAGTTAAGTAGCGAGTGCCAAATACCTTGAGTAGGTAAGCGAGTCCCATGACAAAACCATCGTCCGTAAACAGAGCGTCTGCTGAACTACGGGTTCGTTTTGAAAACTTCGATTTTGCTCGTACCATGGCCTCTACAGCATTAATGATCAAAGCCGGGACAATGAACACGAACTCCTTCAAGTGAAGGTTATCATCACTTCGCAAACCCTGATCCCAACCCAGCATATACGAGAAAAGTCAACATCATTCAATCATACTTGCAATATCTTAAACTAGCTTCTTCAAAGTTTCACTACACAACCCACCTGGGAGAAAACATTTACAAGAATGTTGAAGTAACCAGTCTCATCAACCGACATGTTTTGGCTCTCCAAGGCTGCATCCAGGAGTTTCCCAGCCCGCACAGCCTCTGGTGCCATGCCAAGGTTCTTCGAAGCCAGCTCAAAGCTCGTATTCTTACCTTCTTGTACATGTCTGCCACACCCAATTAAATTCAAAGGAATCGGGTTACTCTTGGTACTCCTGAAAGGTGACCCACAACCTAGCCTCTTCACACTCAATCCAACTCCAAACCCAAATGCAATATCTCCTGGGTCACACATGCATAGGAGGATAAAACTCTTCCAACAAGTGACATACTGTCTAAAGGCAAGACAACTAGGGGCGGGACAATTATGCGGTTGAAACTGCAGTACCATTGACAAACTAAGAACGAGACTTCTAAAAATCCAGAAAACACAGCCAGGAGCAATATCAACTGCTCGCACTTCCATGCCTTCATGTTTAAATAAATATTGAGGTGTGCACACACTCTGATGAGGCAGATGGTAGTTTACACACATGACACTAGTGACTGGTTTAGTATACTAAACATATGTCTGGGAGAGAGTCCAATGCACATACCCAGAAGCCAAACTGCTGTAACTCAGTCCTCCAAGGCGCACCATGCGAACAAACCCAAGTGCGTTACCAATCTCAGCAATCAACATCCGAAACTGGTCCATGTAGCTGTGGCCACTTTCATTGCTCCCCAACTTCTTTATTTCATGATTGAGCTTCTGTGCTCTTAGAACTGGATACTCTCTTCTTTCATTCCCTTGGGTTTCCTGACATATCTTCAATAGAAAAGTGAGAATAGAACCATCTAAATGCTTTTGACAAATCCAAGAAGAATAAAATCATTCAAAAATACATATGCCACTAGCTGGAAGAGGTGGGGATTAAGCACCTTGGTAAAACGATACTCTTTGACAAGTCTTGACTTGATGTGATCATCAAAGAGGAACTGGGAAAATGATATAAATTTCTGAGCCAGGAACTGGTAGGTGAAGTTCACAGTTGTACTCATTATACCAGTGCCATGGGTACGTATTGAGTTTGCCACATGCTTTACATTGATTGTATTGATGTGCTTTCTGTAGGCTGCACTTGATAACCTCTCTATAAACACCTGCAAGAAAAAATCAAGGAAAGGGTTCAAATTCGCACCATAATGCAACCATGGGAGTCACGTCATATGAGCTAAACTAATAAAAACCTAGAAAGTTCAACAAATTTTTAGCTGATGAGATCAGACATGCACCTATTGCAGTGGAACCCACCGCTACAGCTTCTATTAAATTGAGCTTGTCTTTAAAACTTCCAGGAAATGGGCCTAAATCAAACCTCGAACATCCTAAGCCGTCACAACTCGTCAGCATAGAAACAAAAACTAATGTAGGGCCAAAACGTTCGTAGCGTTTCATGAATGGCAGTTGAATGAACTGAGAAATAACCTGTGTATTTAGGTTATATGTGTAGGATGCAACAAAATTGTGGATATTCCGCATAATATCCAACACATCTACGCCTTGTTCCAATGTCTGGCATGGCAAATGAATGTCATCCAATTCCAAGCCGTACTTCTGCTCAGCAAGTTGTCGCATTTCACCGTAGGTCTGCATTTAAAGAAATCAATGTAAAATTCCAAGAATGAAGGATTTTTGACAAAAACAAGAAATGAGAAAACTTAATCACTGATTCTCTGCACCATGAGGCACAACCCACCTTCCAGTTATGAAGGGCCACAGCAGCATGATTGTAAAACGCAGCATTCAGGTACATCTCCACACGAGTCTTGATATGAATGTACTTGGTTTCCAATCGCAAGGGTTTCAATTGCAAAAACCATGACAGATCTCGCACTCCTGTCTGCAGCCACCATTTCCTCAGTAAAATTTCCAACACAATTGAATTTTGATTGAGTAATACTAACACGCTGGAGCTGATTTATGATACCATCGCAATTTTTAACCTCCTGCATCATGATTTGATCCTTCATAAGAAATCGAACTGCAACAGCTGACTAGGAGATGCACGCACATACAGTGTGAAATGCAATATATGCAAGCCAAGAAGGAAGTTAAATACCTTTGTAGGATTAACATTAACAGTGCCTTTCAAATGTGCAGAGTGAACATGTAGCCGTAGATCGGTCTCAATATCACGACAGAGTGTCATCACAACTTCCTGCTACCCAAGGCGAGTTAGGTAAAAAAAACTTAGAGAATTCATATTACATCGGAAACAGTGATCCATCTTCTACAAAATGATCATACCAAAACTGCGGTCAGGAAGTTTACATTGATGATAGCATCTTCAAGTTCTTTCTCATAGGATTCTACAACAGCCTCTTCGGCATGTCCAATTTTCAGAAGCTTGATGCCATCTTTGAATGCACTAACCACATGCTGAAGACTCTGAGCCTCACGAGTCTGTGTGTAAACCAAGGCAAAGCATGTAGGCATCATCTCTCGAGACCAGTACAAAAAACTGCAATCTGTTGACAGCTCTACAAGCTTATGAATATCGATCGCCATGTCCATCAACAAGCACACTTCTAAAATCTCCGCCACTGTTTCTTCAGGGAGTTTATTCTGCAGACACCCATGATATTAGCATCAGAAAAGATTAATAGAACACTGTGATTTGGAATTGAAGCCCAAGTCACTTTTGACAGTAACAGAATCATTCTGCTTCGAAATATTGCAAAGCAGCAGTAAACCTAATTCACGGTTTGCTTAGAAGTTTCCGAAGAGCAGTAAAATATTTACGTCAATTCCAACATACTTACAAGCCCAAAGAGTGTGTCAAGACAAATATGCAAGATTGTGCGTCGCTGCAAACTAGGGCATCCCTGCAGCATCTCCACTGCCAAGTCTACCTACACCCCAACCCATCGATAAAAATTCCATTTGTAATTATGTCAGGCTTGTCTGGTTAGCAAAGCAAGTAAATGAAATATAAAAAAGGACGATCCAGGCGGCACATTATGAATATAGAGGTACTTGAGTCCACATTTCAGTCAAAAAAATAAGTATACACTATAAGAAAAAATCTTACAGCTGCCAGGGCATCTTGGATCTTAGTGTCCACTTCCCTCCCACCTTTCACATAAACAAAGACACAAACCACAATTGGTAAGATCCAAGACATAAAAAAACGCAGCGAAACAAACATCTAGCTGTGTAGGTTACAACCACTTGAAAAACACAGCATAGCTACAAATCGTTCATCATGAGGATATTTGCACTTGGTCGACATCGTCAAATGCATGACCAAAGGGATACAAGACAGTCGATGCAATGATTTCATTTATCTAAAGGCAACGAAAGATCATGCATACTTCAAGAATCTTAAGTATGGTATATAGTGAAGAACAAAAGATACCAACCAATCTCATCTAGCAACTTACTACATGTACAGTGAAAAATGTGGCTCGTCATGATTACTCACAGTAAGAAACATATTCAATTCAAAACTACGGTTCTTGGAAGTGAATTCTCAGCGACACATCCAGCGCCCATGATAGTTCACCAGCATCTCTAGCTCATTTGGTGATTAAGACAGTCCCTTGGACCCAACTTGAACAGATCAAAGTCTTGATAATGCAAGGGAGAAGCCTTACGAGTGAAGGAGCGAGCAAAAATATGTAAACCGCTAGATTTAGAACCTGCTGTGATTTCAGCCTCCAGCTGTGCCTGCATGCCAATCAAACCTGGTTGATATTTGCGATGATCTCTTTACAAGAAGTGATCTTATGATTTCGTAAGAAAATTGTCAACACTAGAAATCAATAATGCTTATAACATTGATTGCTACAAAGGAGAAATTAAAAAGCTGTTATTATACCGTCATCGACTTTCCCATTTAAAGAAGGAACACCAGGATATTTTTTCGTTCCAGATCTCAAAAGCACATAGCATAAATGGCTTCTTGGAGCAATAATGTACCTAGAGCAAGAGCACTGCAAACAATAAAACCAAACTCTGACCTGGAATCACATGGACAGACAAAGAAAGTAACAACACCTACCCTGAGTGACAATAGATGCTTTTGTATTTGAGTTTGTGCTAGCTCTAAAATATTGCTCATTGCTTGCACCGTTTCACTATTTCGTCTGTGATACACTGCCCTCACTACCTGTACCGCAAAGAAACGGCCATTAGTAAAGAACGGATATAACATACTTTTCATTATTACTGTGATCGACTGCTGACATCACCTAAATACAACAGAGATTAATATTACATCAATCAGAAACCGCCTAAATCACTAATAAAACTAATTTTATTTCCTAGAATTCTACTTTGAGAAGTTTTATGATGTGTAGATTTTCAAGAGTGTCAACAGTGCCAAGACACCAATTGAGAGAAAGAAACCTGAAGCAGTTCTGCTGCCAGTCGTAGGCTACGTACTTGGTCCTTACTCAAGGGCTCCTACAATTGAAAAGTCAAGAAAACTTCAAATTTCACAACAGCCCAAATGGGGCCATTACAGAACTTTGCAAGGAAACAGAAGATTGTAGATAGTTGTTTAGACTGGTTTAGTTAGCTCGCTTATAGGGGATACGTTCGATGTCAAGTAAGAAGTGACCGGATGGTTATATCAATAGAAATAAAATGATGTCGGAATGATAGTTTACCTCCAAAGATACATGACAATCAATAGTGGCCCGAATGATGTGCTGCAGACTGTTGGCTAGAAACACGCCCTGTCATAAAAAAATTTAAAAAGACAAAACGCTTTAAGAGAATATGGCCTTTGATAAACTGGAGGAACGAACTCAGCATCATTGGCCGTTCAAACAAACAACCGCTTGAGTAAATCACGTGCAATTGGTTCTTGTACAAATTGCCTATTCGATTAGTCAAGATACAGGTTGCAAGTCCTATTCATCTTTCTTAAAAATCAAGCTCAAGCCCAATTGTAGGGTGCTCTTAAACAAAAAGATCATAAATATGAGTGCATTGATTCACTATGTTTACAACATTTGAGTTCTTGTTGAACTCCATATCATAAACGAGCAGGTTCCGATTCTTAAGAGCGGTTACGGGAAACAAACTCTCTCTATCGATTTTTCATCAAGATTAAGAGTTCCTATGTTCAGAATGATCCGTGAAAGCATGATGCAAACATATCCACTTCAGAGAACAGGGATACATTACTACGGATGGATTACCTGAGCAAGCTGCTTCAACCTCATTCTCAACATCGCATGAATTGCTAATCGCTGTACCTGCATGTCACATGTGGAATAAGGCAATAATAACTACAGTAGTATGCTAAGGACATGCCATGGTTTAGCGCATACGTTGTCCATATTTCACTCAATTACCCCTATTTCATATTTTCTTTCTACAATGACAGAAGATAATGCATCAATTTCACGAACATAAGTTTTGAAGGCTCACAGTGGGTGATACCGTCGAGTCAAATGACACAAGCCAGTTCACCAGTGCACTTTGAATGTTCTGCGAGACCCTGAAAGAAAATATATCAGTGCGACCACGGGAAATCGTTGCAAAAGAAAAAACAAATCATGATAAAATCCACGGCTGTTCAATTCCAATCTCTTTAGATATCTTCCATACAGAACATTTACATGTTTAGTTGTACTATAAGTCGAGATCCTTTTAGCATATGCAATAGTCATCGAGGGCTAAACGTAGAACGAACCTGCTCAGTGCTTCATCCAGGCCTGTTAAGTACGCCCGATTGACTGCTGCAGCATCTTTTCGGGCCTCTCTCAAAAATGGAGCAGCAAGAGACCAGGGCGGTAGTTGGGCCCTCAAGAACTCCAAACAGGTAAGTTGTGTATTACTGAACACGTGAATAACAGGTGCCCTCTTCAGAATGTCCATGACAAGCCTCGTAATCTTCTTTTCTGGTAGAGAATCGACTACATTGTCGATATAAAGCATCATGTACGCGTGTTATTACTTCTCAACAAAATGAATATCTAAGCCATCTAAGCTCCTCGAAACAGCTGACAGCGAAGTACAAGCTTATGGAAAGAAGAATCACACTATCATATGCTTAGCGACAATGGCTTAATTACAAGCCCAAATCAACATCCACAAAAATTAATAAGGTTCTAGTGGGGACGTCCTCCTGGCCAGCAGTCGATATTTAGGTTATGACGATTGGAAAAGAGCCAAGGAGTTTTAAAATCTTAAAATGAAGACAACCGTCAGGTCATCACTCGATACCGCTAAATTAGGATTGCAATCGATCTCAACTTGCGGTTGCAAACAAGAAAAAAGAAAAAGACACCGTTAGAATTTTTGTGGATAATTAAAAAACACCTGCGGCAAATTTCGAGCTAATCTAGTATAATTCAACAGAAGCCTAGGTGCACATTTCATGTCCTCGTTTATATGTGCATATGCAGATGGCTCCACTGCTCACGGCTATAAGACTCAAATTTGTGGTCATATACTCTTGCAATTTAAGATTCGGTGTAGGGTTGTACCAGTCATCCACGAATGACATATAAAACTTGCAAGTAGGCCTGCTATTTGTTCCCGATCCTGAGGCCGCTCTCTCATCGTATCTGAACACACAACGAGCATAACAAAGCACAGATCATGAGACCTACGAAGAAGGCTTTCGTAGAGAAAGTTTTGATTGTAATATACAAACACGACGGTACAAGATCCAAGTTAACCTAAGTTTCTCTTGCACAATCTGTGCAAGCGTACCTCCCAGTCATAGATCCAGATTTGACTTGGAGCTCAACCTCTAGCTCAATTGAATAAGGCAGATACGAAAATGACAATCTGAAAAGATCAATCCTCTCACCAAGTCGAGAGATGCTTTGACTGAGGCTGTCACGTATTAAGGTAGCAAATTCATCTAAAAATATTTTATTGTTTTTCACATTTAGCATCTCCAGATTTCCATGAAAATCCTCCTGCATGCACCTCTGCATTGACACAAGCCTCCATTCAGTACTCATCCCAACTCTACACTCTCATACCGTGCTAATGGCAGTTCAAGAGATCCTCTACAGTATCTAGGTCGATGGCTGTGGAACAGGAGACAATTACTTGGAAGATGCCTGTGGTCAAAACGTTGTCCATCTCATTGACAGCTCGGTCTAACTCTTCCACATTCTCGGGCGCCATGTCGAATCTAGATGGTTCACCTCGTACCGAATGCAGCATCCTGCCACGCCGCCCATAAAATATAAGGACACAAAAAACCTTACCGTTGCATGCGTCTGTACCAATCTAGAGCCCCTTTCAGAAGGGCCAACCAAGCAAGCTTCTCTTCAACAGTTGAGATGTCAGAACACTGTACTTGGAACTACAAAACTAAGTTCTTTCTATCACAAAGACAATGCGACAACCTGAGTTGCAGTACAAAGCAAAGCATGCTCCGACAATGCAGAGTGACTCACGTTAACTGAAACTTGATGATTCCAATAAGAGATATTACTGAGAAAGATTCACGGACCTTGTAAAGAGGGACATTGCGTGGCCAACGCTGAGGTTTTGTGAGATAATCTCATCTACAGTAGCAAGCACCAAGAGCCCATCCACTAGAGAAGAGAAGGCTGTTCGGAGATGGCAAGAGAGGAAGTAAGGGCGGGGAGCATCATTCCTGTAGATGGAGTCTAACTGATTGACCAGGTTTCTAATCAAGCTCCGCAATTCAGCAATGAACTCAACGAGATCGTTGAAAAAGGAAAGCGATTTCGCAAAAGATTTCTGCAGTTCTCCCTCGGCTTGCACGTCCTCCCCACTAGGACGTAATCCAAACAAAAGCAATCGGGGATAGAATTTAGCTTGAGCCAGCTGCCGGAATCTACCCATTTCTATACAATCGAACGCCAAGACAGTAACAATTTTGTTAAAAAGAGAATTGTCTAAGACCATCACAAGGTCTAGGACATCGGCAGCATCGCAGATATGAGTGCGCAACTGCACCGGGTCTTGATTCAAATCTGCAGCCTCGCGAGGAGCAAAGCCACTACAACCATGGTCGACAACCGATTCCAAAACCGCAGATGCCTCACCGCGCCACTCATCCACCAAACGACGAAGCCTCTCATGCTGCTCCTCCGCCACTAAGCCACCTGCTCGTGCCACGAAAAGAGAGTGAGAAAAAGAAAGCCATGGAAATCCAGAAAGAGGTCTGAGCGTGTGCAGAAGCAAGAAGAATTAGCAAGCAGTCGGGAATTCAAAGAAGGCCGAGACTCACAATGCGGCAGAGACACGCCCTCTGCTCTGCCCGCCAATTCGTCCTCGCGCGTGGGGCCCCGCACATTGTGGCTACTCAACAGGGTCTTCCTGCTACTAAGGAGCCCCTCTCCTGATGCCGGAGGTAACTCGTTCATCTCCTCCAAAACACGTGAAACCAAAATGCAAGGTTCCTGCTCCGCAATCCTCACCCACTAGCTTAGCCGATACAGCACTTGCGATCCTCGGGTAGTTTCATCATGGCCTCCAGCATCTGCAACACCAAGAAGGCAATAAGCATATGACCTGGCGCCCTGAGGAGAAAACTTGGAAAAGAGAATAGCGAAAGTCTCTGCCTCGATTTGAAAGCTGCAAAAGTACAGCAGCCATCAATAGATCTGGAAATCTAACCCTAAACACGGCATCGACGAGAAAGAAGAGACAATTTGGGAGAGCTAACGACAGCAGGGGGGGGAGGAAAAACCCTAAGTATGAGATGCAAGGGGCCAGGGACGGAACAACGTCCTATTTGTGGACAGAACAACGTCCTAACCTGCAAGACAAACTCGAGGCAAGAATCAACGCAAATGAAGTCAGTGTCTGAGATCGGCCGAAATCCAGAATTTCTTGACCGATGGACTTAAGATCGAGGTGATGAGATTCTTCGAATTCATCACAGTTGATGAAGGTTTCCTCTCAATCAGGTCTGATTCCCAGTCTGTATTGGAAGCGATGATGATGACATACCTTGATAGCAGGGCTGTCACGAAAATTATCAGTGTAAAATTAGCAGGGTTGTCGTTGCAAAATTATAATTTCGTGATGTCTGGGAGCTTTTCTTTTCGAGCAGGTGGATTTTTACTCAGCCAAGATTCACATGGACTTGAACATGTGCACACAAGTAGCTACAGTAGTGGAAAGCATCGATATTCTTCAATTGTCCAGTGTTGTGTGCATCTCATCTAGATACTACAATTTTTAACATCAAGTGTTCCTAGTAAGCATAACTAATGCCTCCAATGTGAACAAAGGATAACTAAGAACTTATGCATTTTACCAAACCCACATAATTGAACCCCTCCCCTATATCTGCACCATTTTGTGCCAAGGTGGAAGTACCAATTACCATCCATTTAAACCCTAAATGCCAACAGCCCTCTCCTGATTTGGAGAATTGCAAAGATGTATTATAAAATGCAACTACGAGGGATATTTTGGACTTGATGTATAATAAAAGTTGTACATTATGAATTTTAGATTCTATCCGTACAGTTAAATCTATGATTGCTATCATCAATATTATTGTATAAAATTTGAAACTTAAAAAAAAAATCTTTCGGAATTCAATTATGAATAAGATATTGAAAATCTATGGATGAAATTTGTTGTGGGGGGTTGAAATGTAATACTCTAGGTGTAGTGATTTTTGGAGATTTTTTGATTGCTTAATTTTATGAGTTGACTTTTTCAAGAGCACTTTTGAACTATTTTGAACTAAGATTTTAGAATTTTTTGGTGAATCATTGCAACATGAAATGAAGCATAAAAATTTCACAAATCATCCCCTTTCTAATCGGTTCACACATGCATGAAGCTAACTTCCCATAAAAAATCGAGTAGAAAATCCACATTGCAAAACGAATGAGAGAACGTGGATAAATTATGTACATCGTCCAAAAAATGAACGCGTGGCCAATTAAGGGTTAAGCAATTTGAACTTCTTGAAGGGCATACAAAGTGTGTCACAAAACTCTTAAAGAAAAGAGTTGAATCCAAGTAAAATCATATTTTTCTAATAATTTTTTTAATTTCTATGAATTTTCAAAGTGGTCTACCCAAAAAATACAAATCTTTCCATGGGTGGGATCACATGCTTCCCAAAAATGCTTTATAAATCATTCAAAATCAACATATAGTTGATAGAGAAGTAACCTTAAACCACCCCAATTGCACCCAAGGAATCTACTGGATTGTTTGTGTTAAATTGCTTTTTTCATTGTTTTAATTGATTAATCATGACTTTATGATCTCATTGTCATTCATTGAAGTACCTAAATTGTGCCTCTATTCACACCGAATTCCATCAATCACTTACTACATTTAGTGTTCACTTGAAGTGAGGTGGAATTGGAGGTCAAAAATAGGGTGTAGAATTGGATTTTAGGTGGTTTCAGGTATGTCCACCTTAGACATGGGACATGGACTTTAGTGTACCTCGATATCGAGAATGCATTGAGGATGCTATTAATTATTTGCCAACACAAATCCCTCTCGCCTAACCTTTGTTAATTTGTTATTCCGTCTCTCATTAGCCCCTACACATGTCTCATCTTCGCCTAGGTAGAATCCACTAGGTCTTTGCGCTAACCAAACACCCAAATAGGGTAGGTAGTCACAATCCACCTATTATTGCCTACATATGTGTACTTCTAATAGGAGGGTGGTTATAGCGGCTTCTTGAGGATCACTCGACGATCACTGACAGGCGAAGTAAGTTATGCGTTGTAGGGCAAATTTTGTTCATGCCCATAGTGCATTTTGCATGTACGTGGCTTTTGAGCCTCACTTGCAGTCAAAAATAAAAAAATCCTTTATTGCGATTATCTTGTAAAATTTCTCTTTTAGCTTGATTCAGTAGCGCAAAACTTGATCTCGATCGAGAATGTTCAAGTTTGGGGATATCATGCGGTTTAGACTTGGAGTGATCGGAGGTTTGTGCACAATACTTAGACTTTGCACTAGATTTGCATTGAGTTTCTACTAGCACTATTTTAAGTCTTTTTCTTTGTAATCTTCAATAGGTGGACATGCATGTACAGTACCCACCAACAAGTTTACGTTCATTCAACTTTTCAGAGAATTGCCAATAAAAATTACAAAAATTATAAGTTTTGAGCCTAATTTGGACAAGTTGTAGTGTACAAGATGAACCACACATACAATTGAGTTTTGATAGTAAAAGATTTTTTTTAAATCTATTTTTACTTGAAATTCAAAGCTTCATTTTTTACCCTTAATTCAAATAACTATGAATAAAAAAATTTGTTACTTATGGATTATAAAACTTTCAATGGAAAGAATGCAAATCCTTTGTAGAATCAACTGAAAAAAAATCCATGAGTTTTGGGGTCATATTTACTAAAATATCAATGTTTGAAGTTTGAAGTTTAGAAATGTTCAATTCGAATATAAATTTTTGATTCTTTAAATATTTGATCCAAAAATTGTTCAAAGACGTATTTTTTCACACTTCAAATGGTTTAATACATTTTAGTATTTTGATTAATATTTTTTAAATTAATTTAATTATTTGATTCAATTCTTTGAAAAACTGAACGAACATAAACTTATTGGTGGGTACTGTACATCAGTGGTATCAACATTTTTGACATTGGTAAAAGCATTTACCTTCTGTAAAAGTTATAACCTTGAGTAAGTGCACTTGAGTAAACAACTTACAGTGACCTTCAAAAGTGTCCCAATGTTTCTAATTTGGAAGTTTGGTGAGTCACCAAATAGTGATTGAATGCTAGACTGACATGGCATCAATTTAGTTACATTCTATTATCAGTAAGGTAATTAAGGAGCAAGTCTTACCACTTGTCTTTACATGCATGTGCATGAATTGAAGCTCTAGATATTTCCTCTTCATTGGGACAGTTTTGAAAGTACATATGAGTGAATCTTGTGTGCATAGCAAGTGAAGTGTACATGCTATGTGAATTGCTTGGTTTGTGTTCTGTTGTGTGTATCTGTTCTTCTTGCGTCATATATTTGTTTTTTTCGTGTTTAGCTTCATAAGTGAAAATGGTGAGACCATTGTCCCAGGGGAAGCAACAAGATGTACTCTCTTTGCTTCAAAAAGGTTGTAGTGTGAGAGAGATAGCAAAGTCTTTGCATGTTGGTAAATCAAGTGTACAGAGGCTCCGTAAGAAACATTTTTCCAGATGCAAAGCTTTTAGTTGGAGGTAGACCACGCAAGTTGACAAGTGCAATGGAGCGGTCTTGTGTAACTAGTATAACTAGAGGGAAGGTGTCTACTGCAAGAGAAGCTACTAAATAGGTGCAAGAAGTTTTTGGAGTACAAGTCAGTGAAGTTACTGTACGCCGTGGACTTTGTAGAGCAGGTTTGCAATCGCATGTGAAAGAAAAGAAACCACATTTGTCACGCAGTAATATTAGGGCTCGCTTAGAATTTGCCAGAAAGTATCAGCACTGGACTATTGATGATTGGAGTCACGTGATATTCTCATATGAGACTAAAATTAATAGATTTTCTTCAGATGGGAGAGTTTGGTGTTGGGTTCGTGATCCACAGGAACTTTCAGAGGGGACTGTTATTCCGATTGTTAAGCATGGTGGTGGTTCTATGATGATATGGGGATGTATGTGTATACATGGACCTGGCATGATGTGTAGAATTGAAGGTCGCCTCAATCAGCATGGTTATCAAAAAATCTTGGAGGAGCATCTCCATGGTACAATTCAAAAATATAATTTAGATGCATCAGAAGTCATATTTCAACAGGATAATGCACCTATACATAGCAGTAATAGTATGAAACAATGGTTTTGTAGGCAACCTTTTGGTGTCTTATCTTGGCCTGCTCAGTCTCCAGATTTGAATCCTATAGAAAATCTATGGGCAATTTTGAAAAGGAGATTAAACCGATATGACACACCATCAAAAGGGATACTTGAATTATGGTCTCGTGCAGAAGAAACCTTCCCTTCTATCACTGTTGATGATTGCAAGAGACTTATAGAATCAATGCCTAGACGAATAGCAGCTGTATTAAAATCCAAAGGAAAATGGACAAAGTGGTGAGGAATTTCCATGTTGGACCTTCAAAAGTGTACCAATATACAGAGTAGCTTTAGGTTTTTTTCCTTTCTCATTGAGTGCTTCAATTTTGTTGGAATTTTTGTAAACAATTAGTACATTGTATGTACTATTTCAATAAATTTACTACATTCCATTCCATGAATTTCTCTTACCTACATTATTTTTTGAATGTAACATGTACAAACATTGGGACAGTTTTGAAGGTCACTGTATGTGCACATGTTCAAGTCCATGTGAATCTTGGCTGAGTAAATATCCTCCTGGTCGAAAAGAAAAACTCCCGGATGTCACGAAATTATTATTTTGCAAAGACAACCCTGCTACACTGATTATCCTATTTAGTGCGTGTAGTACTAATTCCCGAAGTACGCACTATTTTACCAAATCTCAAAATTAGTGAAGACTGAATTTTTTACTAAGTGGCTGAAATCTTTATTTCACGTTAATTTTACATCATAATGATATTTCATCATTCAAGAAATTATGGATTGTCGGTAACACGTGTGAATGCTTACCGGCAAATTTCGCTGCTAACACCTGTTTTGACCTCGGCCAATACCAGGTGAGCACGGAACTTTATTCCATCACAAAATACTACCAATATCAATTTAAATCCCTAAAGCCGTTCTCACCTGGCCTTAGGGCGCAAGTAAGAGTGGTAGTAGGTGGTAGTAAACGACCGTGTGTTCACACCAACAAGGGCCATTATCCATCGAACTACGTGGAGTCTTCACCTTTACATCCAACTCTTACGTAGTGACACAATCCAAAGAAATCGAACATTTTAGGGCTTTGCAGAGTTTTAGGTGCGTTGTTTTGTAATCGCCCTCGGAGGCAACCATTAGCAAAGAATGGTCTCGGAATGTTTGCCAAGGTTTTCAATTTTATGGAAGCGGTTGTGCTTCACCGAGCATGGACACCCTGCTGTTTCTTCAGGAGGAACGAGCACTCAAAAGATTGCATAAAAAGGAATTTGCGATTTCACGTACCTGCATTGTGCGAATGTCGACTTCGATCAACTTGCAGGAACGCTCTCCCCTCCTGAGGTTGTAGTTTGAAGCACTAGCTTGCGTTTAGAGAATCCTCAGCTGCATTTGCTTTGAGTTCCTGCACTGTTAGTTTCTGGTTTTTTGATTTTATGAGAATTTCATGACAATCAGAAGGTGCGTGGATTGCCTGATCACACTCGCATTTTTGGTTTCTTGTTGAGGGCTGCATTTCTACTGCTCGTACTCTCGGTTCTTCCAAAACTGCAGAACTATTGCCTCACCCAAGATCACCAATTAGGTCATTTGTAATGACTTGTTTTTGATTTCAATTCATTTTTCTAAGTTTGCCAATTCTACCGAATTTTCACACAATGGTACATTATCTATTGATTCGCTCAAAAAATACAGCAGCGCCCGAGTGCCAAGCCTTCATAGATCAGGTGCAAATATGCGGTGACAAAGACGAAGCGCGACGTTGCATATAAATGGAAGACAGTGCAGCTTGAAGAAACTTAACAATGCATGCGCACACAGGAAGAAGACAGGATGTGAGCGCACACAGGTTGCTCAAGGAAAAAGTTGGCGCACATCACGTAATATCGACTTGCAATTGGGTGTGTGAACCTCCCCACTCTTACATGACGCTGATTTGCCAAGCTGGCAGATTTATACGGTCGTAACATCGTATGTCTGAATGTTGCGTACTTCTGTAACAACTTAATACCCGGAACCATGCGTGCAAAGGCCAGGTATGAGTGTGCAAACAGCCCAATTGATGCACTGGCCAGAAAATTAAACATAAGCACACGCGCTTATGTAAGCCCATGTGTGAAGGTACCTTAAGTACATACAATGTTTAATGCCACAAAATATTCTATCGCATAGAATACAAATTGTATCACAATTCCATCCATGTCACGATTTATGTCACATTTTCATCCATTCACTTCATTGTCCAAAGATCAAGGCTTGAGTTCAATCTATCCTTAATGAGGACAAGTGTTCCCCGGCATGATTTAGACACTTTTTTTTTATAATTATATTTTTAGAATAATTTATCCATATTTTAACTCAATTTATTGTGACGAAATTCAATTAAAAATCCGTAACTTGTCCACCTACACATAGTAGTTCCAAAAGCTACGAAATGACTTTGGTGCATCTCTATTCGTCAAGAGATTTCGGAGAATGCCAAGAATGACATCAAAACTCCCATATTCCATTTTTCATAATTTAATTCAACATATGGTGACAAAAATCACTCATAAATCCACAACTACCACACCGTATGTTCAAAAGTGACAAAACGACTTCGGTGAATTCTTCATCAAGAACTTTCTAACGGTACCAAGAACACGGCTGGTGGGCGTACGATCTCAGAGATCTCAATGATACATACAAAACAAAACAAAACAAAAAACTACTTTCCTTAACCCTTTGACGCGCCTGCGACCATATAATGGCCAACGAATAGATTCCAACTTTTCTCTTTAATACATCCTGTACAATTATTCATCCATCCAAATTTCTCTTAGTTCTTGTGCTAATTGATTATCATTCATACAGTATGGATCTTCAAAATAAGATATCGTGATTTTTTTTAAAACAACGATGATCATACTACTAAAATCACAAGCCTGGTCAGAAAGTTAGTTGTACTTTTACTGTTACTTTGACTTTGACTTTTTACTTTGACTTTTTAACTTGTACTATTTTTAACTTGTACTTGTACTTGTACTTGTACTTTTACTTTTATTTTTACTGTAGCTTTTCAGTGAGCCGTTTTGAAATTTGAACGTTGAGTTTGTGGGTGTATGCAATTTCAGTGTATGTTACAATTTGTGCTTACTCAAAAGATATATGAAACTCTTGATTACAATTTGAAGCTCTTGATTACACTTTTGAGTTGTGAATTGAAAATTGCAAATTGTGAGCTGTGAATTGAAAGTTGTGAGTTGTGAAGTTAGAAGTTGGAAGTTGGAGTTTGGAGTTGGTTGATGTGATCTTGGAGGTTGGAAGTTGAAAGTTGGAGTTGGAGTTGGAGTTGGAGTTGCAAAGTTCAAGAAATTTGTTCAAGAGATTTGAGGTG
The DNA here is from genome assembly GCA_022496805.1 of Pohlia nutans. Classification (NCBI taxonomy): domain Eukaryota; kingdom Viridiplantae; phylum Streptophyta; class Bryopsida; order Bryales; family Mniaceae; genus Pohlia; species Pohlia nutans. Next base: position 23,471,599 of record CM040092.1, on the reverse strand, counting down.
AGATTGCAACTTTTTGGAATTTTTGATTTTGGGTAATCATAAAATCAAGTTTCTAAACATTCATCTTTCAAATCAAGTTGAAATTGAGTGGAAATTGAGTGCAAAAATGCAAGAAACAGAACACAAAACAAAACATCAAAAAATTGAAAAACGAGCAGCGCTACTGTTCGCAGTTCTGTGCTGTGCACAAAACAGAAACTTTTACTTTTTTGAAAAAAAACTTTTTTTTTTTTTTTTTTTTTTTTTTTTTTTTTGTGCGCTGGGCACAGTTCTGTACAGAATCGCAGGGAATTTTTTTTTAATTTTTGAATTTTATTTCTTTATTTATTTCTGGGCACAGTTCTGTATAGTGCATATTGCAGAAACTTTTCCTTAAAGTAATTTTAAAAATTTTGCTCTTTAAAAAATAAAATTGGAGGGGAAGTGGGGGTTTTGATAAAATTGTTGAATAAGTGTAGTTTCGAAATTTGGTAAGTGAAATTTTAAACTAAGTTTTCAAACATAAAAGTTTCTAATCGAAATCTCATGTTAGAAAGAATGCAAAAACTGTAAAACCTAATTTATTTTTTTCTTTGTAGTGAAGTGCATTGTAGGTAAACCTTTTGGAGTGGAGTATACTTTTTTCATCAAAAGGAGTAACTTTTTTGGAGCAAAGCTATTTGAGGTACTATCAAGAGCCTTTTATGAGTTTTGAAGTGGTTTTGGTTTTTGTTTTTGTTTTGATATTGGTCTTGGTTCTTTTTTAAAAAAATTGTGGAGTTTAGAATTTTGGGTAGGATTTTTTAGGATCATATATTAAATCATTTTATCTTTGTAGAATTTAGAATTTACGACAGGATCTTCATTATCCTATCTTAAATTCTACTTTTTAAAGAATGGCTCGTGCTTTTTCTACCATTGATAATTTTGTAGATGTCAATGTTCATAGTGTTGGATCAATGTGCATTCAATGTCCAAAATGTTTGGCATTTCGTTTTAAAAAAGAAAAGAATACCATTTGTTGTTATAATGGCAAAATTGCCAACGAACATATTAATCATCCTATTGTTCATCCAATGCTCAACGAGCTTTATATGGGCACAACACCTAAATCTCGAGAGTTTCTCAAATCCATTCGAAAGTATAATCAAGCTTTTGCATTTACAAGTATGCGAAGTAAGTTTCAGTCTAACCAAGTTGAAGGTAGAGGGGTATATACTTTTTGTGTAAATGGAGAGTTATGTCATCACATTGGAAATTTACAACCCGATTTAGACCAAGGTGCTAAATTTGCTCAAATTTATTTCTTGGATGATGATTTACAAACAAATCGCCGTTTGGAGATTTTTGATGATCTTCATCGTGATATTGTTAACAATATTCAAGAAATTTTAGGATCCATTAATGCGTTGGTTCGTGGTTTCAAATCTTCGCGTGATGTTCTTCAAAGGGGACAAAACATGGGACTTCGTATCTCCGGTGAAGTTCCTTTTGGAGAACATCCCCGTCGATATAATCGTCAAATAGTTCCAGAAGTTGCTGCTGTTGTTCTTGACGAACAATACATGAATTTTGGTAGAGATATTATTCTTCACCAACGTGGTGGACGTTTGCTACGTATAAAAGAAATTCATCCAGCTTACGATGCTTTATCCTATCCTTTGTTGTTTCCTGACGGACAATGTGGATGGTCACCGGCTTTTAAAGCAAATACTGGAGTGATTTTAAAGTCATATGTCCAATATTTGCTTCAAAAGCGGCCGGAATCTAATGTCTTACATAAAGCTGGTAGATTGTTCCAGTAATATGTAGTGGATCAATATTTACGTGTAGAACATGAAAATTTGCTTTTCATTAGACATCATCAAACCGAACTTCGTGCAGAATGCTATCAAGGGGTCGTGGATGCATTACACGAAGACAATACGGCACGCATTGGGCGATGCATTGTCTTACCTGCAACGTTCATTGGTTCTCCTCGGTACATGCAAAAACTCTTTCATGATAGTATGGTTTTAGTCAGAGTTTTAGGAAAACCCAATTTATTTGTGATAATGACATGTAATCCGACATGGCCTGAGATTCTTGATGAGCTTGAGCCAGGTCAAAGTCCTCCCGATCGTCCAGATGTAGTCGTGCGTATTTTTGAGCTTAAGTTAAGGGCGTTGATGGATGAGATTACAAAGAAGAACATCATGGGAGAGACAATTGCTTTTTGTTACACTATTGAGTTTCAAAAACGTGGTCTTCCTCATGCACACATTCTTCTTTGGTTGAAAGACAAGGTCAATGATTGTGACCTTGTAGATAAGATAATATGTGCGGAGATTCCCGATTTAGAAAGACAACCGCAATTGTATGCCGCGGTTGCCAAGCACATGATGCATAGACCATGTGGTTTGGACAATCCCAATTGTCCATGCATGGAAGACAATAGATGTACAAAGGACTATCCGATGCAAGCTTGAGATACTACCGAGGTAAATAGTGACGGTTATGTTTTGTATCGTCGCCGGAACCACGGTCGATATATCGAGAAACGCTTACGTGGACAAATCGTTTGTTTAGACAATCGATGGGTTGTGCCATACAATCCATATTTAATAGGTCGGTTTAATTGTCACATTAATGTGGAAATTTGCAGTTCGGTAAAAACTGTCAAATACCTCCACAAATATATTTTTAAGGGTCCTGATCGTGGAGTTGTGGAAACAGATGAGGTTGTAGATGAGATTAAGGATTTCTTGGAGGGCCGTTATGTGGCCGCTCAAGAAGCATGTTGGAGGCTTTTTGGTTTTGAAACTAACAATAAGAGCCATAGTATTTGTCGTTTACCAGTTCACCTTCCTGGTCAGCAATATGTTACTTTTGAGGAAGGAACATCTTTGCAGTCGGTGATTGATCAAAAGGCTGAGACTAAACTCACTAAGTTTTTTGAGCTCAATTGCCGCATTCGTGCCTTAATTGCTTCTGGCAATCAAGGCAATCATATCCTTCTTCGTTATATGGATCTTCCACTTTATTACAAGTGGAATGCGAAGAATAACATGTGGGAAAGAAGACAACGTAAGATAAAAGTTTTTCGTCGGATAAATATGGTTCCCGTAGGTACCGAAGTATTTTACTTGCGTTTGTTGTTGACTCATGTTGAGGCACCAACTTCATTTGAGGACCTACTTTGTTTTCATGATACAGTGTATACAACGTACAAAGCCGCTTGTATTGCAAGAGGACTTTTACAGGATGATACTGAGTGGGAAAATTGTTTGCAAGATGCAACTGTTATTGCGTTGTCTAAACAAATTAGGCGGTTGTTTGCAACACTTCTTGTGTTTGGACAACCGCTAGATCCTCTTAGTTTACTAAAGACACATCTTGACGCTATGTCTGATGATTGGCGCAATGATCAAAATCGCTACTGCAAAGCGATTTCGTCCATTGAGGAATATTTGTCATCATCAAATAAACATCTTACAAATTTTTTTAATATTGAAGAATTGAATGAGTTAGGTTATCCAAACATTGTTGATGTTGGGGGTGATGTTAATGACAACATTGATTCTGATAACCAAAATATTACATTTCTAGAAGAGGATGTAGGTAGGCTCAACGAAGAACAATACATTGTTTTCAATGCGGTAACTATTGCCGTTTTGAATTCCGATTCTCCAAATAAGCTTTTCTTTTTAGATGGTCCTGGTGGTACAGGTAAGACTTTTTTGTATAATACCATATTAGGTTATCTTTGTGGTCGTAGTGTCAAGTGTATGGCAATGGCAACAAGTGGAATTGCTGCATGTCTTTTGAATGAAGGGCGAACGGCACATTCATCTCTTGCTATTCCAATACAATTGCACGATGCATCGATTTGTAGCATTAGTGCCCAATCTACATTAGGTCAAAGCTTACGTGAAGTACAATTGATTGTACTTGATGAAGCTTGTGCGGGGCATCGTTTTATGTTTGAAGCTATAGACAGATCGTTGCGAGATATACGTGGTGTAGATAGTCCAAATGGTGGTGTTGTAGTTTTATATGGTGGTGATTTTCGCCAAACCTTACCCGTAGTTGTACGTGGAGGTCGCAAGCAGACTGTTCAAGCTTGCTTGCGACATTCATATCTATTTCCACTATTGCAACATTTTCATTTGACCACTAACATGCGTTTGCAAAGTCAACCGGACTTTCAAAAGTTTTTGTTAGATATTGGTGAGGGCAAAACCGGTCCAAAGGTAGATCTACCGCTAGGATTAGTTGCTCCTGGAAATTCTTTAGATGGTCTCATTGATGCTATATTTGATGATCCGGTTGATTTTTCTGAGCGCGTTATTTTGGCTGTCCGAAATGATGATGCCCAAGAAATCAACCGAAGAATCACCGATCGCATACCTGGTGATGTGCATCAATGTTTTAGTGCTGATTTTGTGCACGAAAATGATGAGCATGCCCATCATTATCCAGTAGAGTTTTTGAATTCTTTACAATTGAGCGGTTTGCCTCCTCACCAATTAAGTCTTAAATGTGGCCAATATTTGATGTTGCTAAGGAACTTGAATCCGGCAAAAGGTTTGTGCAATGGTAGTCGTTTGCGTCTCTTGCAAGTGTCTCCGAGTGTATTGCTATGTGAAATTGTAGAAGGACGTTATCGTAGCCAAGAGGTATTGATTCCTAGAATCACACATCATTGCAATGATAGCCGCTTGCCATTCACACTTTGCCGGAGACAATTTCCTGTCACTGGTGTTTTTGCCATGACAATCAACAAATCGGAGGGCCAATCATATGATCGAGTCGGCATTTATCTTCGCAATGAAGTATTTAGCCATGGTCAATTATATGTGGCATTGTCTCGTGGTAGACATCCTGCAAACATTAAGGTTGCTAATGACAACAATGAAGCCGTGGGAACGGTGAAAAACATTGTTTATCATGAGGTTTTTACATGACATTTTACACTTGAATCAGGTGGATGGAAAAGTTAAGAGTTTGTTTCAAACTCTGCATATTTAGGGTTCATGCACGCTTCGGCGACGTCCCCTTCCATCCAATTGTATTCTTTTGGTGTCTATCATCATGTTATTATTTCAAATGAAACATCTTTCATGTCGTGTATAGAAGATTGCTATACACAACCAATTAGGAAACACAAGCAATATCTACTTTTATCATACAAATATTTATTTACACCTGAATCAGATGGATGGAAAAGTTAAGAGTTTGTTTCAAACTCTGCATGTTTAGGGTTCATGCACGCTTCGGTGACGTCCCCTTCAATTATATTGTCTCAATTCAGACAATTTTCCATTCAATTGAAGAAGGTTTCACTTTTTATTATTTTACTATTCACTATTCAATGAATGGATATTTTCCAATGCATACATCTTTAGATGCATTTTATTTATTTATATTTCTAAATTTATCACTCTATTTTATTCTATTTACATGATAAACATGATAAAAATTCATGCATAGGTCATAAAGACAAATTTATAAATATAGATTGTTGTTACCATCCTTATAAAAAATTATTATGTGTAATAAAAAAACTACATTAAAATGGTTGGACTAATGCGTTGCAAAGCAAGCGCCAACCGCTAGTTTTCCATAAAAAGTAGAATCAAATAATGCCAACCATACCATCTCGTAGAGCATGTTATTCCAATTTCATTACAATATTTTTAAAATTGTTGTGTTAATTTGGGATTTTAAATTGAATTTAAAGAGAAAACCTTGCAAAATTGAGTAAATATTATTAGTAAAAAAATGATGAATCCAACCATACAGATGTGATCTTCACATTGACATTTACGACTTTGGTTTGTACATCAACTCCATTTTTGTCATTCATCAAACATTTTATAACGAATCTTTGAAAACAGTATTGAATCGGGACGTGAATAGTTAGATTGATATATCCATAAACATGACATTTGCATAATTCCAAATAAACGGAGTGGATTAAAAAATCAATCTGGCTGAACATGATTTCCATATTGAAAAATTGATAGGGGGAATTGATAAGAAACCTTAAACATTAAAATTATTAACATTTTGAAATTCCAATATCCTAAACTACCTCAACTCTGTACGATTTTTTAGCCCCTAAATGTCAAATCTCATAACCACGAAGTCGAACTTCAATTTGTGTGCTCAACCGAACCAGTGAAATTGACCTGGCAATGAACCAGTTTTACATAATTTTTAGTGGATGAAGATTGGCTACCACTGAAGCATGATCTGTTGCAGCGGTGACTTCATGGAGCTAAATCAATCCCAGAAGCTCACCAATTCAATATCAAATAGGTTAAAAATCTGCATCATTCATGGGCCAGTTTGTACCATTGGCTGTGTCATGCATAACCTGCCGGCTGGGAGATAGGGATTAATATCAAGAGGAGCCTGCTTTCCCAGAAGCGTAGCCACCAGAATCTCTGCTGTGCTCAGAGCCTGTCATGCCCACATTGTTTCCGTTGTAAGACGATAATCCTTCACAGCAGTCAGACTCTATGTGTGCCTCATGGGGTATGACGAGAGTGTAAGTTCAATGCAATCCTAACTCGTTCTGACAGGCAGCACTTTTACAGTTGACGAACAAACGAATTGCCAGCATTTCTCTTGTCTACAACTTCAGAGACCTGATTCAGTTTCTAACAAGAGCTACTATAATAAGAAGTAGCTACTGTGAAAGATATCTGGAATAGGAGCACATGGACCAAGACGGAAAACATACCATACAGAGTCCTGAACCTTCATGACCAGTGGCTAGCATCAGTCCTTCAACCCCAGGTACTGGTCCAATGAGTGGCACTCCTCCAAGTACTGCAGCATTTGTAAATCTTAGGAAAGCTGGACAACTCACGGGAGAACAACTCTAATACAGATGGATGCAAGCTCACAATAATAATGTCTCGAGTACATGTCGTTTTTCTGTAAGATTCAGGTGAAAGTATCAGAGAAACTGACCATGAGGGCGAAGTCCAGTCCTTATCGTTTCTTCCCCTAAAACGCGTTGCACAGAAATTTCCCGCAGTGCAGGCAGGAATTTAGATGCTCGATTCAGTATGCATTCTATAGCTTCGAAATGATGTGCTGTATCAAACCCGGAAAACTCTCGGCTACTTCCTGCACCACAACATCGTGAAAAATATACGCTCAAACAACAAAACACCTTGAAGTGAAATCGTAATATCTGCAATAACAAATAGACCATTCACCAGGGAGATCCGCCAGAGCTTGCACCTAAGAGAAGCCGGCCAGAATTATCCATTGAGGCCGTCATTGCAACTCGGAAAATATCGTCTGGTATGGCTGCTGCAGGGTTGGTCACTACGGAAGGCGCCGACACATCTCCGAATGGAGTGCCCCGTACTTTAGTGTAGTTGGCCGTGTATTCAAACTCCATCAACCCATGATTAAGCTTCAGTAGTGGAAGACCCTCAAGCACAAGCAGGTGGCCCTGATGGTGCATTTCAAAAGTCAGCTAAGTTATCCGACAATGAAGTTGCTAAATCTCCCATGTAACATAGATATGAAAACTAGTCAAGTGATAATCGATCGAATAGACCACACCTGATGAACTGCAGTGAAACATATTGAAACATATCTCTAAAACTGCGTAACCTGCATTTAGTGCACAAGCTGGAGACATGTGATCCATAATAACCCGAATATTATTTGCAAGAGTGACGAGACATCCCCTGTCGACGCAAAGATACAACTTCAGGTAATACCTCCAAAGTTGATCGAGAACTTTGGATTAGAAGGTGAAATCCTTACACGCATACAGAGAAAGGAAAAATTAAGAGGTAGAGGGTTGAGACGAAGACTGCTGTTGTTGACCAGATGCATGACGGGGACTATATGGACTAACAGCAATCCGGCTCAAGCGATGCACAATTGTGAACATACTAATTAACATATATATATATATATATATATATATATATATATTCTTTTGTACCTTTCTGGGGTTGACAACAGGATTCAATGGTAGACCCCACTCCTCTGCTGCGTGTGCCAGGATCTTAGAACTCCATGCCCCGGCTGCTACAACGACCGCTTCTCTGCAGTGAAGCTTGTGCCTGGAGGTCTGTACCATCTCTATGGAGCCATCTGCGGGCGAACTTCATATCACATCAAGAGATAACCTGAGTAAATTAGTGATCCATTTCTGTACCAAAAATGGACGGCCATGCCTCAGTTTGCCCAGAGGACTTCCTCACTCCGATTACCGAGATGAATCAAATGTAGCCACGAACCACATGGGCAAAATGCGACCGATCCCAATTTATTCCATCAAATGCTTGTAATAGCATGCCACTATAGAAAAGCAGAAGAGGACATTTACAGTGTGCATAATTTACCGGTACAGTCGTTCAACAGGAGACTCGAAAAGCTCCATGTAGCGTCCTTGTACTCGATATGCTGAGTTTCTCTGCAAAAGAGAAGAACAGACATTCACTCAGAACTAGGCGCTTGAAGGAAAACGAACCAATCGTTGCGGCATTCAGTCGAATCCATACACCCCAGCATATATATGCACAACTCCTATAAAAATGTCCACTAATCGTGCCCATAGGAAGAGAAATATTCACTATACGAATTTAATTCTATGGTACAAAGAGGCGTCATTTCAGTGAGAGACCCTTAGTGTTCATCCAGCGCAGATGTGCACACAAAAGCAGTCAATATAATTACAGCTTCCACGCAAAACAAGGAGGATAAACCCACTTGGCAGACGAGGGCCACCGCCAATGCAGCATCAATCTGGCTGTCACCAGGCACAAAGGCAGCGCCTCCTTCGTGTCCAACGTCAAGTGACGGCTCCACTTCACCGACTTCAGATGCTGTCAAGAATTCAGCGTCCACTCCCGCAGCAGCATCTCTTCAACATGGGATTCTAAAGCATGCGCTTCTTCAGCCGATGTTGCCACGAGCAAGCTCCCTGTCAATTACAGACAGAGTAGTGAGCAAGAATCGTAATTCCTGAACCTTGAATAGTGGCATTCACGCGGATTAATTCCAACATAAGATATACGATGTGAAGCATTTAGAATACATCATAATTTCCTCCTGATAACTGAATCCCACGATTCCTTGCGACTGAGTATAGGCTAGTTGCTACAAGCGTGAGAGGATTAGACCTGTATTTTGCCACCCAATAGCCGACCGAGGATCCGATCCCGAATTGGCTAAATCTGCAACAACCTGCTCCCACAAAAGCTTGCCACGGTGAGCCAACCCCCACGTCTTGCTCGCCGGTGTGCGATGGTTCAGCCAGACGTATCCCTGCCCTTCACATGCACCACATTAACAATCGCCGAGCAGGGACCCCAACGCACGAAACATAATTTCTAACATCACGCAGAAGACGTAGTCTCGCAAACCATGAAATACCACAACATTATCATCTTGTATGAAATGATCCTGTAGAGACAGCCGACCATTACATCACGCAGTCCAAACTGATGAGTTCATCCGGGAGTGCATGGTGCTCGCTGCTCACTGAAGAAAAATAAATCGAGTAACATAACATTGTGACTGTCTCAAAACTCACCAGCTCCCGTAGCCCCAGCACACGGTTGCTTCGCATCCACCACAGCCACCGAGAACGTCGTGTGCGTCAAAATCCGGTTGGCCGCCGTCAACCCAACAACCCCCGCGCCAATGACAATCACATCGAATTCCATGTCCTCCAAGAACGAGGCCCCCGTGTCCCGCGCAGCACTGCGAATTCGCCTCACATTCAGAGTTTCCACATGCGCTGAGGATGTACCGCCACGAGAGACGACGCTGGAATGGGCGACCGGTGAAGAACGCCTGGAACCAATCCCACCGAGAAGAGAGAGCCTGGATTCCGTGGGGTGGTCAAATAATTCATGACTACTCACGGCAAACAGACATTGCTGCTGCGCGCTTGCGAAAGCGACAGCGCGAGCCATCTCCCTCGTGAATTCGTGAATACTAAGGTAGCAAGTGTCAGGAGGTCGCAAGAGAAGGAAGGAATGAAGCACCCACACGGAGGCACGGACTGCGGAGCCGGGGGCGAAGGCCGGGATGGATGACGTGGAAGACGAGAAGAGAAACGGAACTGAAGAGATGATGACAGAACGGATGCTTTTAACGTCGAAGACAAAGGACAGCGGAGGAGGTGGCAGCATTGCAGGCGCGCAGGGACCCAGTCCTGATGGGGGAACGAAACCGAGGCTGATACCCGGCGGACATGACACCAGCCAGCACACAAGAATGGAAGGCAGAGACTAGTCCCTCTATGCGAGCGCTTGCCTGGCCTAGACAACGTCCAAGCAAGGCAGTGAGGCAAGGCAAGGCAAGGCACAGCTTTGCCACCCATATTTGCCATTCGCGGCAACAAACATTGCTTGTTGCCTCTCTGGCTTCCCCTGCCTGCGCCCCTCCCTTTGTCTGCCCCACCAAGTTTACGCTAAGTTATCGCTCGCTCGCTGCCTCTTCTCTCTCTCTCTCTCGCGCACGCGCACACGCCAACTCCCCTGACGGACTCTCTCTCAGGCTCATCTGAGTTTGCATTTCTTTCTCTCCGTATCTCATACTTGTCTCTCTTCATTCTTCCCGCCCAGCCCAGCCCGGATCTCTTCCTCAACCACGGCGCATCCTTCCTCTCGCCCCTCTTCCATCCCCTTCCCATCATCCCCATCCCTGTCCCACGCTCATGGCCTTCACCAACAATGACAAATCGCTCGTCACCAAGGAGCAAAATGACCGCCACAAAAAGGTACGTTGTTCTGCTCCCGGCCCCTTGCATCTCATAGTTAGGGTTTTTCCTCCCCCCTCCCCCCTGTTGTCGTTAGCTCTTCCAAATTGCCTCTTCTCTCTCGTCCATGCCGTGTTTAGGGTTAGATCCCCAGATCTATTGGTTGCTTCTGTACTTTTGCAGCTGTCCAATCGAGGCGGAGACTCTCGCTATCATGTCAGTGCTTTCGCTTTTGTATTGCGCTCTCTTTCTTTTCCAAGTTTCCTCCTCCGAGGGCCAGGTCATATGCTTATTGACTTCTTGGTGTTGCAGATGCTGGAGGCCATGATGAAACTACCCGAGAATCGCGAGTGTGCAGATTGCCATAGCAAGTTAGTAATCTTTGCTGAAGCTCATTGTCATCATTCCCGAGCTTGCAATTCTGGATTCTTCATGTTACCGTAATTGCGTAGTGTTTGATAATCACGTAATATTTTGGCAGTTTGTATAATACTTTGGCATTTGATCGCACTAATACTGCTACCTCCCGATCCTTACTCCTCGGCATAGCGCATGAGTTCTATCCAGTTCATTGCTTATTTTTCATGAGGTGCCGATCTCCAGCTGCTCGTCTTTTGTGCATTCTTTGCGACCGAATGAAGTGTGTTCATGTCATGACTCGAGCTTACAATCTCATCCACCTTTACCGGAGCTTGCGGCAAATCAGATTTTGGGGACATTTTATCATCGGTTATAGATCTCTGTTACAGATGATTTCATGACCTTGATTTTCAATATGACTAACGGATGAATTTTCAAGTCGAGAGGTGTATGTGGACAAGCTATTCTTCCTCAGTGCCACACACTTCCAACAATGTTCTACTACAGAATAGTGGACGAGCTATTCGCTAAAGCGGGCGGTTCTTTAGGGCTGCGATGGAGTCTCTGTATCTGTACAGCTTATCATTTTGTGCTCTAGTACGGAGCTTTTACTGAGCTTCAACATTTTGAATTGCAGGGGGCCAAGGTGGGCAAGTGTTAATTTGGGTATTTTCGTGTGCATACAATGTTCTGGAATTCATCGCAGCCTTGGCGTTCACATTTCAAAGGTGTGTCTGCGCAGACTGTTTCATTGCTTCTGGTCTGTCAAAGCACTTTCCGTTCATCAATTCTGCTGTTTTTTTCGGATTTGGTGTTGCTCTTTCTTCTGCTGCCTGTTTTTCTGACGTAATGTGTTAAGTGACAGGTTCGATCTGTAACATTGGACACATGGCTACCTGAGCAAGTTGCGTTCATTCAGGGTATGTTATTCCACGATTTTAAGTTAGTCTGCCTGAGTATGTGTCGTTCGTCGGGAGCGAGTGCGTTAGTTTTGGGAACAGTCTGCGTTTTCAGGTTACCTTGTACCTGCTTCAGTTTGGCTTCCAGTATTTTGGATTTAGCGGTCCACGATTTTCTATCGGTTCCCTTATTCTGGTTGAAGTCTTGATGGTGAAGATTCTTTTAAATCTTTTTCCACTGAAGGTCTCAGTTATCGGGGTCATGTATCTTCCTGATCAGGAATGGGCAATGTGAAGGCCAATGAATACTGGGAGGCAGAATTACCTCCTTCGTTCAAGCGACCGGGCGAGAATGACCGCAGTGGACTTGAGACTTTCATTCGTGCTAAGTAAGTACTAAGGTTCGCTCTGGGTTTATGTTGTCATCTCCAACTGAAGTAGTTTTTGATTTTTAAAACTCTGGTGAACCTAAATTCTTCGATCTTTCTACTGTGCTGACGTGCAGTCCCTCCTGGATTCCTTTCGTTTTTCTGTCAATTTCTTGAATCGTTTTTATAATTTCTTGTCAAGGTATGAGGCCAAGAGGTGGGTCGGAAGGGGTGGACAGTCTAAAGCTACAAGTAGGAGGGTGTCTCAAGAAGAGAGTGGACGAAGATCGTCAGAGCAGAAGACACCAGAACGCTTGTCACATGAGGGGTCTCGCTTCAGTGCTCATGACAGCACTTCTCAGATTTCAACATTTCGCTTAGATGGTCCAACAATCATTCGCAATCCAATTTTTGCTGAAGTTAATGCAGGAAAGCTCAAGGTAATGTTTGGACTCATGCATATTTGTAACCTTGTAGCTCCAGAGCATGCAATGTCTAGGGTTTGATGCTTCGTATCATCTGTGATGAATGGCAGTTGGCAAAATACTGCATTTTTTTAAGCTTATCTTCATCATTTCTGCAATCTTGTTGTCTTTGCAGCTATCTTATGAAATAGTATTCTTTAGTAAAAGAGAGTTTCCAAGTAGGTATGTGCTGTCACCATGCCATGCCAAAACAGGGTCTGGTTTCTGTTGCAGGAAAAGTCGAAAGCATCAGCCCCAAACCCTCCTGCTCTCAGGGGTCCACCGAGTTCTTCTGTAAGTTCTGCCCCACAAAGAGCGGATGCACAAGCGGATTCCTCTCAGAAAATAGAAACTAGTACGCCTGCAGTACCTGTAACTAAAGAAGCTCCAACGGATCTTTTCGATCTACTCAACATTGACTCTGAAAGTAATAGTGCTGCAGACGACAATGGGTGGGCTGCATTTCAATGTGAGTCATGGAGGTCTTTCTTTAGTGTAATTCTTCTCAGATGCACACCATTTTCTCCTCAGTGTTACTCTCATTCAAGTTTACTTTCATTGTAAACTACCTACATTGAGAACTTGGAATTTGCAGCTGCAGAACCCTTGCCAGCAGCTACATCTGAAGCTCCAACTACATCAGCTGCCTCAACAACTGCAACTAGTGATATTAGCTTGGCATCGTCTTCAAAAGCTAGTAAAAATAGTATAACTGCGGATCTGGAGGACCTATTCATGGCTTCTCCAGTTGTTTCTGCACAGCCTGAAGCAGCAAGCCAACCAAGTCAGCCTAAACCATCTCAGCCTCCCAAGGATGTAAACAGTATACTGAGTCTCTTTGAAAAGGTATTTGTGTGTCCATGTGTCATTCTGCTGTTTTCATGAGTTGTAAACTAGTTTCTTTTGGGTTTGACACTTATTAGGTCTTAAATACTCATCCTTTCTCGATTGTCACCATTTTACAAATTGCCTGGTTTGAAGCAATCTTTGAAGTAGGTTTGGGGTCCAGCATCTAGTGGGTTTTGTCATTAGTCTTCCCTTGCATCTGACCTGTTTGTAGAATAAGCAACGAGTATGGGGATTCATCAGGGTGCACACACTTTGCCTGTACTTATGTTTTGGTTCTGCTCATTGTGGCAGACATCCATGGCTTCCCCTTTTGCAACACAACAGCAGCAAATGGCTGCACTGCTTGCTCAACAGCAGTCCATGATTATGGCTGCTGCTGCCGCTCAGAACATGCAGGCTGGTACCTTCATGCAAGGACAAAATGTAGCCAGCAGTAATGAAAAGTCTGGTCTTGGAAATGTGCAAGGGGGTGCTTTTGGACAGCTTTGGCCAGCTGCTGATCTCCAAGCGCTTGGCAGTTTGGTGTCCAAACCTGGAGTTCAGAATGGAGCGTTGTCATTTTCGCAGGTACAGTTTACCATCGTACTTCACCTGTGGGCGTGGAACTAAATTGATGGGAATTCCTGCTTTACTGGTTATAACTACTACGCCATGTGATGGCGAGGATTCTCAATTAGGTGATTGCAACAAATTGCTTAGAACGAGTATTGTCATTAAGGTTTTCATTCTGGTTGTCTTGTTTCGAGGATGTGCAGCCAACCGGGAATGGAGTTCGACCAACTCAACCTGGACCAGTGGGCATGGGATCAGTAGCTGCAGGAGGTGCAGGGTGAGTTCTGACATAATGGTCGTGCATTAAATGAAAATACTTCTAAGCGTTTGTAAATGTTGTTCATCTAACTGATATTGTATGCTTTGTTTACAGGATGTTTGGAGCTGGCTCCATTCAGAGGCTTTCGATGGCTGGATATATCCCTGGAATGGCTCCAATGGATTTTGGAAATGGGACTTCAGGTAGTTCCCTTGGCCCTGCAATGAACTCAAAAGGCAGCAGCATTTCTAATGGGTCGGATTCATCTAAGCAGAGTGGGGCTGAGTACGATTTCTCCTCGCTTACAGCGGGTGCATTCACTTCCAAGTCATGAACTGTACGTGTTTGTCTCATTTTCATGAGATTGTAGGTGCGATTTTTCCTTGGTACTCGCCTTGTACAAGGACCTTTGCATTGAAGATTGACTGAGGATCTTGTCTAGCCAATTTGATTATTGCGTGGTGTGGGAAAAAATCTTCGGAAAGCACAGTAGATAATTCCTCGCCCCCCAAAGTGTCTATTAGGAATTGGGGGGTGTATTCACGTTGCTTTAGAGTTTCTGCATTTGCCGTTATGGCTGGTGAATTATGATCCAAGGTGCAGAAATCTTTGCAGGCATCCCGTAGTTTTCTGGCAGCCAAAGCTGTACCGCTTTGTTTTGCTGCAGATTTTTAGTTGCTACTGTGCGGTTGGTTCCTTGTGATAGGCATTGTAAGAAAGCTGGCAAAATGAGGGGAAGAAGATTTTTCCCGTGTCCTCATTGATCCTGCAGCCGTAATGAAGATTCCATGTAGTAGTCTTTGATAGAAGAGACGGAATTGAGGAGCTCATAGATGTACACGAGTGAAGTGTGTTCAATCATGATGTGTGTGGCATCACCACCTCAAATGAGAGTATAAAGCATTCATTAAAATAGTGAATTTGATCTGTGGGTATCGCACACGGGTATGAGATTTTCAACTAGTTGACAATGCTGGGAAATTCGAAATTTTGAGAGAGAAGCTGGTCTACTGGTGTTCTGAGATGGTGCCCTGGATTGTTCTGGATATATTGACTTTTTGCAGTGAGTTTTTTAGTATATATTTTATGGAAAGTTAGCTTCATGCATGTGTGATCCGATTAGAAAGGGTACGATTTGTGAAATTTCTATGTCTCATTTCATGTTGTTGTAGTGATTCACCTAAAATTTTGAAGATTTCAGTGTAAAAGTGCTTAGTCAACTCATAATATTAAGCAACCAAAAAATCTCTAAAAATCACTACACTTTGACTATTACATTTCAACCAATTATAACAAATTTCATGTACAAATTGCTAATATCTTATTTGTAATCTAATTACAAAGAATTTTCAATTTCAAGTTTCAAATTTTATACAAAATATTGGTGATAGCAATCGCAGATCTAATCGTATGGATAGAACCTAAAATTGATTATGTACAACTCTTATTCATACATCAAGTTCAGAATATCCATGTGCGTTGCATTTTATGATGCAAAGAATTTGGAGAGTGGTGAGAACGTTTAGGAGTTAACCTCGAAGTGCCTAAAGAGCACATGTAAGACATCCTTATTAGCACACGTTGAATTTGAAATAAAACGCCTGGATGTTTTTCAAAATGAATTTACACAAAAAATACTTTGAAAATTCACTAAAATTTTAATTCACTCATCTTGTAATTCATTATGATTGGTTGAAATCATAATGCTTCAACAGTGGTGAATTTATTTATTTGAAATTTATTATAGTTCAATAGAAGTGTTTTGAGATCTCTTTGTAAGCAATCAAAAGATAATTTTATAGTTTGAAATATTGAACATTATACAAAAGATGATTCAATGTTGTACATTCTGCACATTTGGCCAATTGTTCCTAAATTCATAAGATAATGAGTGTTCTTGTATTTTTCATATAATTAAAACAATAATCTCTTTTGAAATGAAATTTAAACATATTTTGATACTATTAATTAGTTCAACTATATGGATGTCATGGAAAATTCATCATCTACAACTTTCATTCGTATGTCATCTTCAAAGAATGGATTTAGTGAGCATTTTATAGGTCAA
This sequence comes from Pohlia nutans, assembly GCA_022496805.1. Classification (NCBI taxonomy): domain Eukaryota; kingdom Viridiplantae; phylum Streptophyta; class Bryopsida; order Bryales; family Mniaceae; genus Pohlia; species Pohlia nutans. The sequence goes on along the minus strand of CM040092.1, from coordinate 23,455,072 downwards.
ATCCTTAAATTACTTTTACGTCAAAATGAAATGGAAGGACCTAGTAAATTCAATTTTGATTCTTTTCACTTATGTGAAGGTAACAACATGAGAAAATCATGTTAACCCCTAAAGGACCACGAGGCCACCACACGGCTTCCGGAATTAGAAAGTGAGGAAATTTGAGTTGTTGGGCCATGAATTGTAAAGTGAGCAACAAAGAGGGTTCTTTTTGAGAGCTGAATCCGTGGGTACTTCTTGATCGAAATTTCATGTAGTGTGCAATTTTTGGTGATTTTTTTGAGTTGCAAGGAGGCTATTTGGACGTCACTTGAGACCCTCATATCTTCCATCTCACACCTCTAAATTATGTGAAATTTTTTGCACATGTTCAAAATGATGACCATTATACATGGTAGAAATTTCAGAATTTTTGGAGCACTTTTGATCAATCCGATTTCAGCATATGTACAAAATACCCTAAGCGAGTTCCATCAATTTTCTCAACGGTGGCCTTTTCTCAAAAATTGTGTGATTTTGTCGATATTTTTTTCATGAAAATGCTATGTAAGTTTTCTTTAATTTCAACGGTGCCGATCGTCAAAATTAACCCACACCAATGAGGAATTGAGCTTGTTATAAGAGCTAGTCAAGAAAACAAGAGGTAAGCTAAAAAACCCCCCAGTCCTTTGGGGGTTAAAAAACTAATGGATGAAAAACATCACCGCGGATGAAAAATGGTACAATGATTTTGTATATTGTCCAAAAATGAATGATTAGGCAGTTAGGGGTTAACTTTTTGATCTTCAACTTTAAAGAGCATGTGTAAGACATCCTTATTAGTTTCTTTGTCCGGTAATATACTTCCTCAACCCCTTTTCAGTGAGCTTCATGTTGCTCAAACTAGCCAATTTGCTTAGGGTCCACACCACTGCTACTCCTATTGGCTCACGGTTTATTATATTGGATTGCAATGGCGAAGTTAATTTAGGAATTTTTTTCAACATGAGGCTTATTATGGGATAAAGGATAAAGCTTCTCCCATAATTTTATGGATGTCATGGAAAAGTCATCACCTACAACTTTCATTTGTATGTCAATCTCATAATGGATTTATTGCGCATTAAGGAGCTCAAAACCTTAAATTAGTTTTTTTTAGTAAAAATGTAAGCTCACATGAAATGAAAGGACCTAGTAAATTCAATTTCCATTTTTTTCCTAATCAAATTTCACTTACGTGAAGATAACTACCTGCAAAAATAATGTAAAAATAACCACAATGCAAAAATTCTTTCATCATAGATGAAAGTGGCGCCGATTATGTACATCAAGCCTTTTTTTGCATGGTAAGGCAGTTAGGGTTAATTGAAGATTCACCCATGACTTTTGTCTCGTAGAAAAATAAGATTCATGAATAAATTTGATTTGATTTTGATTTTGATTTTTTCAAAGATGATGTAATTTGTATGAATCTTGAGAGTGAAAAAGATAGTCATACCTTCTTGTGACATTTAGGTAGTGTTTTCTTCTGAACGAGAAGTATCATGAATTGCATCCTAGAATCCCAAATTCCATCCACATGTAGAATCCCCACACTAAAATTGCAAATTAGTGTCCATTTGATGTCTTTTACCACAATTTATTCAAAGGTGAGGAAAAATTACGTTTCTGTAATATATAGGAATTTGCCACTTATCATCCTCACATCCATCGATTGAGTACCATGTTCCTCCTAGGTGATGAGAGTGACATGAGTTGGCATCCTATGATTATTATAAAAGTTGCCATCTGTTACTGGAACAATACATCGATTTCTTTTTAGAGGGACACTACATCTCCTAATGGACACTAAATCACAATTTTAGTGTAGTGGTTGGTTTTAGGTTCTTAGGGTAATGGTTGTTGAAGGCTTTGACATGACCACAATGGGAGGCCCGAGTGATTATAGGCCATTTCAAGATTAGAATTTGGATTTGGTTTTCAAATTCTGGTTTTGATACTTGTCACTTCAAGAAGAAAAAGCCAAGGTTGAAGCTTTTATATCCATAAAGATTGAATTGTCAAGTTGCATAAGGAAATGGTGAAGAAGGGGAGGTGATAGGAAGAGATACAAAAAGGATGCATGCACAATTACCCTATTGGATTGTTTTGAAGGGCGATTACAGGAATGACCTCACTTTGTTTATTCTTTATCATAAGGATCTTTAGCCCTTGGAAGGGTTCACCCTTTTGCTCTCACTGCATGTAAGATAGAAAATTCAAAAGATGTGATTCTTGAGGCACGACTGCTATGGACTTCCTACTCTCCACCATCATTCTTTAGCTAGAGAATTACGTGGCATGTCCAATATTCTAAAATCCGCTACAACGATTTTTATTCCTAGATACAACTTACAAGGGTTAAAGATGCGTATGGTACCATTTGGCCGTGTGAACGAACCAGTTATTGAATGGATGGACAATTGGCAGGAATTGACGATGAGGATCTTGGTTTGTTCCACCAGCATACAGACGTACGGAGTACGTAAGTACTCAGCCAGGGTGGTGGGTCTTCTCTACTTTTTGGTATTAGAAAGTGACACGTGTTGGATTTTGGTTGGTTGTGGGTGACGTGGCTCGGTTTTTCTTTCAAATGCTGAGTCGACACGGGCGAAATAATCTGACGTGGACCACAGTTTTCGCGCGCCCGGTCGATCCACTTCAGTACGGTACACTAGCCGCGTCAACGTAGATCGCACAACTTACTAGTAACGTACTACGTCAACGTGGAGTCGTCGTCTACTCCTCGTCGTCATGGACACATCACGCAGTTGGCGTTACGCTCTTGAGAATTTGCGCCCGCAGTTTCACACAAAGCTGCCCTCTCGCTTATTATATAAACTCCTCAACATTCTCCTCCAGGCTTCTTGTTTCAGTGTTTGGATTGGTCGTGTACAACACTCAATTGCTGCGTCGGTGCCACCCTTGAGCTTGATATATCGTCCACGGTACGCTTGCCGCTTTTGATGCTCTTGTAGTCTGGGAGTTTTTGAATGCTGCAGCATGCATGCAGCTAATTACGTTCTGTCAGGGTAGGAATTCTCAGCGCAATCGGTTTGGAATTCATGCAGTGGAAGTGAGTTTTTGTGTGTGAGAAGACTTAGAGCTTGGGACGGATGGATATGGCGCCCATCCCAGAAGATGCAGAGATGTCGACGACGACGACGACATGCCCGAAGCTGCCGCACGAGCGGTACCAGGCGTGTCGTCACGGGCGCAACATTATCGTGGCGGTGGATCACGGCCAAGACAGCCGGCGCGCTTTCGAATGGGCCGTCAACAATCTGGTGCGCATGGCCGACACGCTTCACCTCGTGCATGTCTTACCCACCAACTGTAAGTCGTCCTCCTCGGTAAAATACTTTTCTTTTTAGGGTTCCAAGTGTGTGCAGGGCATAGTGTGATTTTTTTCTTCGTTCGTGTGGTTAGCTATAACAGCAACAACAATAGAATCGATGATGGGTTGCAGACCGATCGATGTACTACAGACTAGGCGATGTACGATAGACTAGAACAGTCATGTTCCTGGGTATAGTCCAGAGACATAGTCTGCATCACAATCATTGTGCTGGCTCATAACTCGTATGTAGATGGAGGAATCGAGTGAAGTCATGGACAGAATTGGCTGGCAGTGGATTATTTCGTGAATTTTGATGTAACTCGTATGTTGGAGGATCAGGGAGAAATTATGAACAGCAAGTGATTTATTTCGAGATTTTTGATATGATAATCACACCTAGTTGCGACAGTTTAAAAGCCGAGCATGGTTTCTATGCACCGGGCATTGGGTGTTCCCGGTTCTTGGATTTTGCCTCAGTCTGTATTCATTGTTGAAGATTTGGAGTGTCGCATTTAGGTAGGTGTCGCAATTAGGTGTGGTTTCCTTAGTGACAGGTACTTAATTATTCAGATGAGTGACAGGTTATGACAGGTAACTTGAGAGTAGATATACAATAGAATGCACAAGACAACGTTAACTTTGTTGATGCAGACTATGGTGTAGTTTCTGATGCATTGTGCTGTGTTGCAGACATGCAAGGGAGGACAGAGGAATCGTCGGCTGTCTTGCAAGCCACAGAAGTATTGTTCGACAAGCTCGCCAAGGAAGCTTATGAGGTTGCCATGGTAAGATTTTCCTTCCCCTCTTTTCAACAGGAGATATTTGTGCTTTGTTGTTCAGGTCGAGTGGATATAGCGTAGGCTACCAATTCATTTCCACTACTTGTGTGTGCTTAGGGCCGTTTTTCCAGTTTCAATACCACCATTTCTTGTGTCAAAGAACAGAGAAAAACCCTAATTTTTCGCCAAGTAACTTTGAATAGGACTTTGTTGCGTTCCATACTCTATAGAACGCCCGGTCTGCATGGTGGATCGTCTATACTACGCCTGTCCTCTTCAGACGTATTTGTATTATGTTGCGTTCGTCTTTGAATGGCTTACATGTTGGTGTTGAACATATTGGGTTGGTTCTGAGCTTCAAAAACTGTATGGTTCAGGTGAAAACGGAGAGGCGGATCATGGAGGGTGATCCTGGCAAAGTCCTCTGCCACGAAAGCGCCCGTCTTGACCCTGCAGCTGTAGTTATGGGATCCCGTGGCCGTGGTGTTGTAAAAAGGTAGCAATCTCTTGATTCCAAGTCACTTTGATGAGCCTAGTTTGCAACTTTGTTGCTTGCCTTGTAAGTGATTTAGAAGAGCTTGGCTACTCGAACACGCCATGCATGACGGAGACTGCTAATTCGTCATGCTCTTTTTCTCTATATTTCAGAGAGAGTTAGTTGCCTTCAGCTCATGCTTCGTCCCTCACCATGTGCTTTAATTTTTTATAATTGACTCGGTGGTATTGGGTGCAGTGTGCTACTTGGAAGTGTGAGTGAATATTGCACACGGCATTGTCTCTGTCCAGTGATAATCGTCCCTCATAAAGGTACGCGATAAACAGAAATAAACTTGCAATCTATGCATGCACAAATGAAACTGAAACTGGTTGTATAAGTGAAAAAAGAGCAGAAGTTGTAGGAAAACCTTTTTTTCTTCTGTTTCTCATCTTTCAAATATTAACCTGTATAATTCTCTTTGTTTTATTTATTGACAGCTTTAGCTTAGGATGTCAACAGCAATTGTGACGAATAGGAAGTACTGCCTCTAGTCTTCTCTCGTCGATAGTGTTATTTCAAGAAAATCACAAACAAATTAATTGAATAAATCTCGAAGAGGGTAATGAAAGCCATTATATCATACATATCAAGAGTAGGCTCTCTTTACCGTTTACTTGAAATAATGTAGTATTTTTGCGGTACAGTGTTTAACATAGATCTGGAGCCGTTGGCCGCTGAGTAGAGTTCATACTCAGGCTGCGTTTTTTCTTTTGATCCTGAAGCAGTGATGCTAAAAAGCAATGGTGCCTGAATTCCATGGGAGAAATATTGAAAGGCGAATTTTGTCTTGTGGGGTTGGAACTGCAGACGATCGCGCTCATGAACTTGAGGATGAGTAGAATCGGATCCTCGGATTCACAAACGACGTTAATCACTTCAGATGAGGATTTCTCTTAAGTTGGGCTGATACATGTATAGATCAGCGATGTATAGTATCAGGTTTGACATGCCTTTGTATAAGAAAGACTCGGGACTGGTGTGTGGGCAGCATGGACAGCCCCTCTGTCAACCATTCAATGAGCATCAGGATGCTTGATCCTGTTGGATTTTATCAGTCAAATTAGACAACGACACTGTTTCTTCCGGTCGCGGAGCTTATCCTCTTTTCACTGTGTAAGAATTCCTTATGAGGATAACGGTAACGAAGAACTTCATTTTGTCCCCTTTGCAGCATAGCGACTTCTGTAAGTTGCACAATTACTGCTATAGCTCTTTACAAACTGAACAGATGGCAATAAGTGTCTTGGGTGTGGAGTACCTGACAGTATTCCAGTGTTGGATCCCAGTTGCAACAGGTATCTTACTGCCTGATAATTTTTTGTGTTCGCATGGAAAGATTCACCATTCCAACAACTAGCAAAGAGATTAATATCCTTTTCCACTCTCACTGTTTTCTGGTTCCGTGGGAAGCAGAAGCTTACAAGGTAACGAACTTGGTTCACGAGTGTCTGCATTGACTTACTGGATAAGTTATACGTATACACAGGTATATGAAATGCGCTGACTTCAATGATATATAAGCTTATCCAATGGCTCTTTCCCAGTGACTGGAGGCAAGGCGTTGCTCCTCCAGTACACTCAGGAATGTGGTATCTTTGATTAAATGTGAAGGTGCCAATTGGATGTGTCTCGGCCATTTGAAGTTACACAACTAGCCCTGCATTATGATAGTCACCTGGTCTAGTGTGTTGAACAGACTTTCAAAAAGAGTTCTCATACAGACTGAAGTGCATCAAGTTCTCTTCATGACGTTCACAATAGGGGTGTCACGCCTCTTTCTTCCCATCTTTAAAGGTTGAATGGGCAACATTTCACTGAAAACATGCAAATTCTGGTAAGAATATAACCGTGTTCGTAGTTAGACAACTATTCACATATTCTTCTAATACACCTTCAAAGCTAGCCAAGTGTTTCCCAGACGCGGTTCTTGAAGCCCTCTAAATCCTGAGGTGACAAAATGAATTCGCCCGCTACAACGCCCGGAGGCACGACATCGTAAATCAAGTGCGCCGGGATCGATAAGCCACGACCACCATAAGGTTCCATCCGTTTCAACAGGATTTTCTCGACAGCTCCAATATTGGCACCGTAGTTGACTCCACTCCGAACAGGACAAACCCTAGGCACAAAATCCCAGCGCTCGATGTAGATCGTCCCCTCCAATCGGTTGATGTGAAGCAGGACAGCCACTCGTGTCTTCCTCTGACTTTGAGTTAACCAAAAGGCAAGATCATGTCTGAGATGTGCTAGTGATTTTGAAAGCCCTACCTCAATTACGAAGGAGGGCCAATCTGATGCCAACGCTCGAGACGCGGGTTTGTAGGAATGATCTGGCTCCTTTGATCTTCCAGTTTGACTTCTGCACTTGAAAGGTCCCATTGGAGCTAACGTGGGACGTACAGCAGGACTCAAAGTCCACTCAAAGGTACGCATGAACTCCATTGTCACACGATCATGATGAGCACTTGGCATCAGCTTCACAATGAGACACTCCTCCGCCTCGTCATACAGAAAAGAGCATCGTGGGAGGCTAGACCTACGTCTATCTCGAAGGCCCTCGATCCGCTTGAAATCCAGTGGGCAAACGCCACGGAATCCAACGTATGGGCATCCTGCACCCTCATTGAAATGCTGCACCACATTCGCACATGTTTCCCCAAAAGAAGACACACTCGTAAAGTCCACCACACTGACATTCGGGTAACTACTCAACAGTGGAGATGGATCTGATGAGACATCTAGGACATCTGCTTCATCTGTTTCAAAACCAAGTTGCAACACTTTAGCAGTGTCCTCGAAACAAGCACGAAACAAGCTCAATAAGCTCGAAACAAGCACAAGAAAATCACTACATTAGCAGTACACACTAGATTGAATGTGAAACGAAAGACGGGTGTGACGGAATGTGACCTGAAATACTGATGGTAATACGGAATGCCAGCAACTGAAACACATAGCAGACTAACGTAAGTAACAGCACTACAAAAGCAGACGGACTGGGATAGGTTCACTCACAGGCAAGATCGTCGGTTTCGTAATGAAGCCTTTCCATGTTCAAACCAGTTGGAGTTTCAGCTGCCTTGGTCGATGCAGCGTTGACTGCACACAAGGTCATACAAGCTATCAATGTCAAAAGATCGTTCTATAGACAATCTTTGGTACTCACTAGGCTTTGCCTACAGCTCATGAACTTATGCACTGGTGAGTTATTGTTTTATACACAAAAGCATCATCGGAACGTTGTATGATCTGCGACTCTATTCATGCACTTGCATATTTCCGTCGTAAAAAATCTACGCATTCACCAAACCGACACTCTTGAAGGCAAAACGTCATTGCATTGCACATGGCAAACGCATTAGTATAAACTTGTTTCGACAACAATCACTGAGCAATCCTACAACACTCCCTGGCGCCAATTCTTGCCAGTCCTTCCAAGAGAAAGGATCAATCATAGCATACACCTCAAGGGACACATGTTGCATTCTCCAGGGGTGCTCCACGGGAGGTTCCCGATATTACATTCTAGCCCAAAAAAATTCACTCTCCTTCCCTTCGTAGCAAGACCTCGCTCGAACAATTGCTTCAAGCCGAAAAAGACGAAACGAAAAACCTCGAACAACATTACCAAACAGAAATGTTATCGCGCGCATTGGAGCAGGGAGCATATCAAGGGATCACAAATTCATTCTCCAATTGTTTCAAGCCAAACCAAAACGAAAAAGAAACTAGAAAAGTGAGATCATCAATTATGAACGCCTGAAATTGATGACCGTCACAGTAACGACATCATCGTCGTGGCCAGAACGACAACATGGCGAAACAGGCAAGTTCTGGCGCGCATTGGAGCAGGAAGCATATCAATCGAGAGAGAAGAGGCAGGGGAGCAAAATTAAGGTGAAAGAGGAATCGATCACGAGAGAGCATGGAGGCGCAAGAATAAAAAGCACCGTAAAAGGGCAGCAGTAATGGAGGCCGCGAGGGAGCGATCGGAACACCGACGGCAGGACAATTCCGGGTGTAAAGCCCCGGGTGCGGCGAGCCAAGTGTTGAAGTGGAAGCTAACTGGGTGATTACACCCGGGTGCTAGTAGTGAACTAGGAATTAACTTTTTGGGTATTGTAGCTAGATTCATTAAATTTCACTGGGTTTTTTCACTATGATTGATACTATAAGAAATACAATGGATTAAATTAGAAAGTAACCGTACAATTGTATTCTCAACAAGAGTGGAGATATTTTGCCAAAATTAGAGAATCATTTGATGGTGGGATTGGAAGATCATAGTATGTCTTTGAACCGTATAATGCACTCAAAAATGAAATTTTGGAGGGTGTATGACTTCAAAGTTAAATTGAATTTGGGTTAAATTTTCACAAATGAAAGTGAAGATGTTTAGCAATGTCCTATGTCAACACCTCTCTATTGCAATCTTGCATATTAAGAACGGACTCACAAATAATTATTATAAATTTTATAAGTGAGAGTGACTTATCCATGTACGGTTTAGGACAAAAATTTATATGTTAAATAGGAGTTGGTACATATCAAGATCGGAATACATACACTAATGGAACATGAACAAGAGAACACATTTCAAAAAAATAAAACAAGATAACAAACTTCCAAACACAAGAAATACCGCATAGTACATGTGTTGTATTTGTAAGTGTTTATTGTATTTTCAAGTATATGCAATATTTTTGCGTTTTGTTCATAGATATTTTGATAGTTGCACGACTCTAAATTTGAAATTTTCTTTTTCTAAAAGATGTATATTATAGGTCTCAAAATCTGAACTTGACAATTCAAAATCCAATTCTTCACAAATTTTCCGTTATTCGCACTTCCGACACATCAACAACCACAAAGTGGTCACTTGAGTACTAAAAGGTTAAGTTGGTAGTTTGAGAATACCCAGAACTCTGACTCGACAATTCATGTGAAATGTTTAACTTTTTGCCGAAATAATGTAAACATTCTCTAATATTTAGGAATATCCTCTAAGATTCTCTTTTCCACCCAAAAAAATAGAATTTTTGTGAAAAAATAATTTCCTAAAAATTTAGGCTTCTAGTTAGTGTTTTAAAAAAAATAAAAAACACAAGAGGACTAAAAGGAATGAAAAGAATAAATTCACCATTCACCATTTGCACACAAACCCCTCCCCCCTCCATTACCAAAAAAATGAAGAAGATGGAGGACCAATGTCGCACAAAATACTCACTTCGGGACAAAAGACATATTGCATTTTAGGGGAAAAGTGATGTTCCATGTCGGAAAAGTTGAGTGAGACGACGTGAACTCAATTGTATTATAGATTTATCAAGTGATACATCGAGCATTGTTTTATCTTAGAAAAACCGTTAAGGCCATTTCTATCTATGGATGTCTTGATATCGTATGTGATGTACTAAAATTAGCGGCCATATAGCACCAAGCCAAGAATTTTTTTGGTTATGTTTTCAACTATACTATGTAGTGTAAGATACCAAAATTCTGACTTATGAAATTCAAAATAGGTGAGGGAGAACTGTTTGTTATATATCATAAAGGTGTTGTACAAAAGATATAGATGTACTAAAGTTGTGATGTATAGCCCCTTTCATTTTGACTAAAGAATGTAATAATGAATTTTGAAACGTCTAGAAGATTTGTGTTAGAAACGACACAATGTTGTGTAGGAAATATCATAAGAATGAAAAAAATTAATACAAAGCTGTTCTAGTTTCAACACTACTTTGACAAAACTTTGTTCTTATTTTGTAACAAAATCATAAAAATTCATCAAACAAAAGCGTATATATTGCGATCAAAAAACGTCATAAAATTAAATGGTTTGAATCGTGTCAATTTTGTGTTACAAAAGTGTCAAAAAAGCGTTTTAAATCCAAGCTCCTGTAAGGTTGGATGTCCTAAAACCACCACCTCCCCCAACTATATTATGTAGAGTTTTCTTGGAGCCACCACAATTGAGACTTAAAACCACCAATTTCACTATTCAAGTAAACCAATTTCATGCCAAGCATTGCGAAAAATTAGTTGGTGGTTTTGGGTATTATTATAAGTGAAAATTAGTACCACATGGTGTGGTTATGGGGAAACCTAGAAGTTTGATTTGGGTCACGAAGTTCTTTTCACTTCGAAAATTTGTATCAGATTGAATGTTGGGAATTAAATTGCAAAAATTTGTGCATTCCGTGAGAAATCTTCTTCCAAATGACCGAAAAATACTTCTCATAAATAACCTTGTTAACCCCTAAGCGCTCAAACGACCATTTTCTGGTAGCTGCCCGAATTTAACGGGCTGCCCAGAACAAAAAAATAATTTTTTGAAAAAATAAAAAATATTTTAAAATACTACATCAAGTCTACTTTCCAACCCAATTTGAATTATGGCAATCCGAGTTAAACTCCACCCGGGAGAAGTTTTCAAAGTAGATCATCTCAACATTAGAGTTATCCTTAAAGTCACCTTGTGTTTGAATTAGATACCGTGAATTTTGCTTTAATATATTTTTATTTGTTCACCTCAAATAGTTAAAAGGTATAGAAGAGCTTAGTGGTCTCTCATTATTAGGTGTGTAAGAGCTTGGTGGTCTTCAAACTCATGGAAAACTAGTTTAGCCGTCTTTTTTGACGGCTAAACTAGTTTTCCACGAGTTTGAAGACCACCAAGCTCTTACACACCTAATAATGAGAGCCTACCATGCTCTTCCATACCCTTTAGCTATTTGGGGTGAACAAATAAAAATATATTAAAGCAAAATTCACGGTATCTAATTCAAACACAAGGTGACTTTAAGGATAACTCTATTGTCTTAGTGTTATAAAATTTGCTATTTGGGGAAAGTAATGATGATCTCTCCATCATTTCTTTTGCTTTTTTGAAGTTTACCGTAGTAGGAAGGCAGGGTCGGCACTTTGGTGTCGAATAATTAATAAAAGTTCAAAAAGTAGGGATCGGCACTTTCAAAAATAATTATTAAAAATTCGGCTATTAATAACTAACATTAAATTTTACTAGCAGCTAAACATTTTCCTTTGTTTTTTGTCTACAATTTTTGTTGACTTTATTTTTGTTGATTTCGACAAAACACTTGATAAATTTATTTATTTTTCCGGCATTTTTTTGGGGAATTATTTTCTGCCGACCCTGGCTTCCTACTACGGTATAATAGATAGCCCAACTTTAACCAATCATACTAAATTTTGAACTCTAAAATTGAAAATTATAATTTATACAAATTTTCAAAGGTTAATGCTTTTAAATTCATTAAAAAATGATCTTAAGTTATTTTTGGAAGTTTGACCGTATGGATAATTTGTAGAGATGATATTCTACATTTTGTCTATTGAACCAAACTTCATCAAACATATGGAAGGCACATATTATAACACATCTATGTTTTGTCCAATACCCCTCGGGCTTTTAGGGGTTAAAATGAGGCCATATTTCTTAAGTCGGTGGTTTTAGGACATCCAACCTTAGTTGTGCCATTCACGCTGCTGCTAGCCCTAGTTCAGCAAGCTCGATTTTCTCCCAAGCCTTGGTATCCAAACGAAACAAAACACATCTCCCGGGCAGCCAGCAATCGTCCAACCCATTGTCAGTGTAGACAAGGACATACTCGTGGCAGAATCTGGTGAGGACATCAAAATAAACGACGAAAGGGTCTGCATCAGCATAGGTGACCCACGAGTACAAGTCTTGCGGCATGCGATCATACACCTCCCACTCCTGCTCGGAACGGTTAACAAGCACATATACAACGAGATGATCGCCGAGGCTGGATTTATATTCCCGTTTCAAAAAGTAAAGAGAGCCTTGCCACGCTCCAAAGTAGTTCACATAACCATCATCCGCACCTAGCGCCCTGAGTGTCCCCCACTCCTCTTTCTCGCTATCGTACGTCTCGATCAAAACCTTCACGCGGCAATCGGCACAACGCCACTGCAACAAACGCCACTGCAACAAACGCAGGTACACAACGCCACTGCAACAAACGCAGCTGAACGTTGGCGCTGCCACATTCTCTGTTCCATGGTATGTTCGTGTAGACAACGTCGTTGTCCAGGAGTTGCTCGCAGAGTCATACTTTTGAGTGTGAAAGTCGTTGCCGCTAAGAACGATCCGGAAGCTGTGGGGGCTCACAGATGAATCCACAATCATACCAAGATAGGGCAATTTTGATGTCAATTCCAGAGCTGGAGGCAACGTGTAATAACACCTTGTGTGAACGCTGAAGATCTCGCAGGCGTTGCAGAGCAGAAAACCTGTGTTCTCGAAGACACCACTCCAACGAGAAGGCAGTCGTGTAAAATCCCAGCGACGTGAAGAGGCTTCGTATGTCAAGAGGCCATGCTGCTCTGGGCTGAAGGCTGTCAAGACGAAGTATGGTTTGGGGATGGGATCTTTGAAGCTCTCTTCAAGGAAAGTTCGATCTGAAGCCAGTCGGTTCCACTCCTTGCAGAGGAGGCGCATCTGAAAAAACTCCCGGAACGACAGCTTGGCATAAATGATCTTCAGATCGCTGTAGTTCTGCAACTTGCCCCAGATCTTAGGTTCCATAGCACTACTGCTGGTCTTACCAGTCGCCATGATCACCCAAGCAGTCTGCCTCCAGATCTCTCGCTCAACTGAATTGCTTTCAGGAGGAGTATTCTATCGTCAATAGCTGCTGATGTATAAATTAACCCCCTTTCACCATTCCGCAACTCCCTAATTGGATTCCAAGCAACACTCATCAGCAACTCAGACACGATTATCAGAACACGTCTTCCAAGCCCTAACCCTAAACCTGCTGCGCCATACCGAGGACCAATTACTCAAAAACACAAGTTGCAGCTATGGAATCGTCATCAACATCGCATCATAACAAAAGTAGCACTCTCACAAAGTATCGTCAACAGTCCGGCAAAATCAAATCTTTCAACTGCTAATCACGAACTTGATACTCAGCAAACACTAAAAAAGAAAACCACGACTATAAACGTCTCTATCAATACGCACGTTTGACAACTTCCAAGACACGCTGTACGCACACACGAAGCGGCAATACTACCGCAAGTAAATCATTCAGGGCACGATGAAAATTTGGATGAAAATTTGTTCAAATGCATGGACGTGCCCACAACAATTATCCACCCACCGTATATGGTGATTTCAGTGTACTGAGTCAGCATTGAATTCAGTATAAATATTATATTTATACAAAATTTAGCTTAGACACTATATTGACAAAGTGATACAAGTACTGTACAAGTTCCAAATACGATCTCTTATTTCTATAAGGGAATGAAAAAGCCTGCGATAGCAAAAAACGCGGTATGGTTACCATACGGTCTCTGTACTAAAATCACTCGCAATTTTTTTCTTAATGCAACCACTGTGGGCACGAAGACATTCTTGGGACGGCCGTGGATGCCGTTCTCCACGCATGTGAACCTCAAGTGCGAGTGTAACAAACCTCCTATCAAAAAAAAAAATTAAAATACATGTATAAGCTCTAAGAGCAATACAATAGCTCAACCATTCAACCATAGATGAGAGACTCCAAAAAGTAGTCACTTTCATCTCCCTCAAGCTTGTTTTTATAGCAAAGATGACTATGAATTTAGTCTAAGACTTTACTACTACTTTTGGAATTCTATTTTTGGTTCCATCTAGAGTTCATCTTTAAAGTAGTAGTACTAATCAATCTAAATCTTAGTACTCATCCTTTTGAGATTGCTATCTATCTTTATCTCAAATATCACCCACTTAGAGTTTTTTTATCTCAAGTGCACTCTTCTAATCTTGGAGTTGTCTCACTCCCGTGCATTTATCATATAGATGGAGATGTTTAACTCCACTGCACAATTCTTTAACTTGGAGTTCTTCAAGCTATTCTTCCAATTGAAGCTCTCTAACCTCTAAGCATAACTCATCCACTTTGAGTTGTCTATCTTGATTCCATCTCTGCTCACACACTAACCATCCTCACATATAGTTAGTGCATTCATCATTTCAAGATTTTAACTATATCTCTTAGGATATCAACTCTACCCCTCAGGGTATCAAGTATATCCCTAAGAATCTCAACTCTACCCCTCAAGGTATCAAGTATATCCCTAAGGATCTCAACTCTACCCCTCAAGGTATCATTTATATCCCTCAGGATATCAACTCTACCATGCCCCACATGGTATCAACTATATCTCTCAGGATATCAACTTTACTATATTCCTCAGAGTATCAATTATACCCCATATGGTATCAACTATATCCCTCATGATATCAATTCTATTATACTCTTCAAAGTATCAATTCTATCCCACATGGTATCGACTATATTCCGTAGAATATCAACACAACTATACCTCACATGGTATCAACTATATTCCTCAGGATATCAACTCTACTACACTCCTCAGTGTATCAACTATACCCTATAGGATATCAAATGTACCTCCAATGGTACCTGACAGCGAGGTAATGAACTACATCGACGCTGTGGACTATTGCGTAGGAGAGTTCTGAAGTCGGTTTAAACACAGCTTTCTTTGCAGAATGATACGATTTCGGCCCCGACGCTACACCGAGCAACATTGCACAAC
This sequence comes from Pohlia nutans, assembly GCA_022496805.1. Taxonomy (NCBI): domain Eukaryota; kingdom Viridiplantae; phylum Streptophyta; class Bryopsida; order Bryales; family Mniaceae; genus Pohlia; species Pohlia nutans. The sequence goes on along the minus strand of CM040092.1, from coordinate 23,439,798 downwards.
GCGTGGCATGGTCCAAACAAATTGATGACAAAAGGGTCGCCGCGGCATTCCAAGCTGTGACCTTTATTCAAGCTGACCAATGGGTTCCCGCAACTAGCGTTCCTCCTTCCTCCCCTGACCCACAAAGCCACAAAGATATTATCATCTTTTGCCAAAATTCTCACAAAATCTTACTTCAAACAAAAAATAGTAGTATATGGAATTATCATATTAGAGTTATCCTTTAATTCATATATAGTAGTCTAAAATGTTATATATAACCTTTATATTCACCCTCCTTTTTTAATTTAAAAAAAAATGTTATATGGGTAGCAACCAGTGTTGGATTGATATGACATCTTTCTACAATGGTTCATTCTAAATCCATGTTTGAGGTCCATGCCTGAGAGTACACTATACTAAACAAGTGAAAGAATATTGTAGAATTAAATACTTATGAGTTATATTGAACCTATGAAAATGTTTTCAATGACTTTGTCAATGAAAGCTAGAATTATTCAGCCCATTACACATATTAACTGATATTTAACTAATTATGGACTTTCAAAAGTCCATAAATAATATTGAATGCATCCGCTGAGGCGCCGAAAAAATTAAAAACAGCTTTTTGAAGTGAAAGATGTCCACATGCAGACTTTTTTGCTTCAAAAAAGGTCAAATCAATGAATATTAGCCTATAATTAGGTCACAAAATTGATTTTTGGCCCAAAAAAAATAGTTTATTTTATTTTATTTTACTCTCAAAAGTGTCGGCCGGCAGCCGATATAATCCGGCTACCCACCAATAAAAGTTTCAATTGTCCAGAATTGAGCATTTTCTACAATTATTGGCAAATTGTTGAGAATTTGTCATTCCAGAATTCGTCGTTTTGTCCATAATTAGTTAAATATCTATTAATATGGTAGGGGTTGATTATCACTTAAAAGTGTATTTGTATACAAATGTTAAAGACTATATATGAAGGGATTTTTTGGTATATATATATATATTGCTACTCATGTTTTTATCATTGTAATTGTATGTGTATTACCGGTAGTGTATTACTTAAGTCCATTAAAAAAACCTTGTACATAGGGGGCTTTAAAAGTATGTTGCAAACGCATGTGATTCTAGGTTTTAATGAAGGGTGCACCCCGGAGATTCACAACTTCTTATTACCACTTTATGTAATTAATTTCACTACAAATTGCATAATACCAATAATACTGGTTTCAACCACCTTTTGCCATATTTAAAAGAGAGAAGAACAATGTTGTGTACCTGTTCATTCAAGGTCCCGTGTGAGGTCCCGTAAAGTGAATGCCCACATGACAATGGAAATTATTCATGAACTATATATAACTTTTGAAAGTACTAGATTTTATAGTACTATTTAAAAGATAATTCAAGAGATCTTAAATGTATCTTGAATGGATCTCAAGTGGATCTTTAATATATTCCATATTTTAAAAAGTATCTTGAAGGGATCTCAAATGCTTTTTTTAATATATTGTCTCTTATATTTTTTGTAAAGGAGTCTCAAAGGGGTTTCTTGTTTCACTTTCTCATAGGTGTTCATAAGTCTCATACAATCTCAAAAGTGCCTCACAAGATCTTTTATATAGTTTGAAAGAATCTCATAGGGGTCTTGTATAGTCTTAAAAAAGGATCTTAGATTCGCTCTTCCAATTCAAAAGGGTCTTTTGTGAGTAAAGTATGTTTTTATTGCAATACAAATTACAAACTACAAATAAAGTCTTCACAACAAATCGTTCATTTATCTCAATACCAAACTCCAAAATTAATCACAAAAGCCTCAACATCCAAATACAACAAACTACTATACAAAGGAATATATAAAAATATTCTACAATGTATAGAAGAAGTTTCTTCAATATTTCTCGAAATCCTAAACTCCAAACCCTAAAACATGCCTTCACTCTCAACTCCAAACTCGAGATTGAATCTAACGAGCAGGATTTTGGATAATTCCAATGAACGGACATTTCGCTGCCAGACATCCACCTAGACATTTTCAATATTAACCGCTAGATCAAGTGTCTGTAAACGATATGACACTTTCATTTGAAGAAATTCCATAGTCATTTGGTCTTAGACACTCAGTTGGTTTGTTGCATTCATTGTTCCATTACACTAAGAGAATTCTAGTTTTGTATGATAATTGATGTGACAAAAGTTATCTTTTTGACATAGAGCTACTAATTCAAAATCGTGATATCAAGTGCAATTTAACTTCTTGACACATGGACGGTCAACTAGCCTGCAAGTAAGGCAATTTTGTAAATAAGTAACCAAATTTTCAAGTTTGTCCAAAATTAGAAAGATTTGTTCCAAATTTTCTAAACCCAAAAGTACACAAACCCTAAAAATTAAACCAATTTTGCCAAACCTGCCTTTCCCAAATGGTACTTTGGAATTAAATGGAACTCGAGTCCCACATCTGCAAAGTTTTCTTCTTATGGAAAACCCTAAAAACTCTAAAATGCGTAGGGATATGTTGTTGATAGTATCAAGCTTGTCATTAGGGGGAAAATCACAACTTGTGATTAGGTTCAATTGCAACTTCATGAGCATCATCCTTGATAATTGGAATGACCTAGAACTGTCAATACAAGTCTGATCTACACCAGTTTTGAAAACACGAAAAGAATGGATTCCCTTGGTGACCGGAGTGGCAGAACTGGCATCCACCATGAGCCCACAGTTGTTCATTAATCTCGACAATTTTCCATATTTGCTTCTAGTTTGAAAAAACAGCGTCTACATCATCAATCGCACTAAGTAACTTGTCCATCAATGCCTTATTCAGTAGATCCACAACATCGTCGTCAGTCTGCACGATACCGACATCACAACAGTATTCTTCAAAAGCTATGGGCGTGTGCCTCAAGTTGCAGAATGCACCGACAACGCCGTGGCTGTGACCGACTGGCACTACTAGCAAAGGCGTCGCCTCGATTCTCACTCAAAACAATGTCAGAGTTCACTGTACAAACTTAACCCTTAAACGTCAAAGTAAGCCCCATGGGCTTATTTATGAGAGAATAATGAAGAAAAAAGTGGATTTTCTCAACCAAATCAAGCGAGGATTGGTGCGTTGGAAAGCTACTGAAAATGTGATCTAGATTCCAAATTTGCGCCTCATTTGGGAGATTTTGGAAACATTGGCAAGCAATCAAAGTTATCAAAATGAACAGGAGTTGAGGTTGGAGCAGCTGAGGTCGTTTCTTGAAAAGTGCCGCAATGCTACAATGTTGGCTAGCAGTGGCTAGCAGAGCCGTTTTCTCATTTTTTTTATCGTTTTTCTTTCCTCTGAAAATTTAAATGCCTTCCGGGCTGCCCCACCCAGGGCCTCTTGACGTTTAAGGGTTAAACGGCGTTACTTCGCACTCACTGTTGAAGCACTCAAGACTTGGTGAGTGCGATTCGCCACGTAGGACGACTCGCATACCGAATGAAAAGCAACGCCTTCTCTTGTAGTGTGGCAATAGGCCCAAGTTCTGCTCCTCCAAGCAATATTGCAAAGCAACTGCAACAAATCTAAATGTACACAAAGCCTAGGTTTTCAAATTTCAAGATGTCTCACAGTAGATTGCAGATAGTCCCAAATGTACAAGGGGACTACATTTCGACATTTTTAAATTGCAGATAGTCCCAAATGTACAAGGGGACTACATTTCGACATTTTTAAATGTCTCACTGTAGTAGACTGCAAATAGTTCCAAATGTCCAGAAGGACTAAATTTCTAAATTTTGATATATCTCACTGACTACCATTTGTACGGTAGAGATCTTCAAAATAATATATTATAATTTTTTGAAAAATAACACAATTGGTTTATGTCAAGTTTCATTCTTCATTCAAAAAGTGAGACTTTGAACATGATTTTCCAAAATAAGTAGAATCAAATAATGGAATCCATACCATCTTGTAGTGCATGTTATTCCAATTTCATTACAATATTTTCTATATTTTTGTGTTAATTTGTGATTTTTAATTGAATTTCAAGAGAAAATCTTGCAAAATTAACTAAAAATATGATGAATCCAAGTGTACAGATGTGAACTTCACAATGAGATATACAACTTTGCTGTGAACATCAACTCCATCTTTGTTTTTCAAACATTGTATAACGAATCTTTGAAAACAGTGTTGAATCGGTTAATAACAGCCAGCAAGGTCAGTGCTGCACCGTAGGTGGTCAAATACAAAATCGTTCCATTAATCGTGAAAATCAGAAATAGGAAAACAAAATCTAACTGTGTAAATTGTCACCGAAACACCCATACTCCATGGTTCTCAGAGCAGAAGGAATGGCAAAGGTGCGTCACTTGGTAAACATAACATAATGATTACCGGTATAAATCGAACTAGCTAGTGAGTGGAGCTAAAATAATGTCAGTCTAAGCAGACACAGCGGAGTTCTTGGCTGCGATCTGGTTCTGAATATGTTGGGGTACAACATCAAACTTAGCAAGCTGCATGGTGTATTGGGCCCTGCCCTTAGTCATGCCGCGCAAATTGCTCACGTACTGGAACATCTCAGACAATGGCACAAGAGCGTCGACCACCTTCATGCCTCCAGGCTTATCACCAAAAGTTTCGATCTGCCCACGCCGGGAGTTGAGATCACCAATGACGTCACCCATGTGATCTTCTGGAGTCACCACCTCCACCTGCATCCTCCAAAATATACATGCTCTACTTAGCTTCAACTTGAGAACCTACACTGTGAATAATGTAGGCTTCCACACGCAGTTACAGAGAAATAGCACCTGAGCAATCGACAGACAGACAGACAGACTGCACTTCACCAGCCACAGACAGACTGCTAAACGTTACTACCAACTGCAAGCAAGCAAGCAAGCATGTTCACTGGAGTTCTGGTTAGAACCAGGAGAAACCCACCTTCATGATCGGTTCCAGTAACTTGGGACCGGCCTTGGAAATGCCCTCCCGGAATGCACCCCTGGCCGCCAACTGGAAGGCCAGCACACTAGAATCCACTTCGTGGTATGAGCCATCCAGCAACACTGCGCGAACGTCCACAACTGGGTAGCCTGCTAGGACTCCATTGCTCATACATTCCTCCAACCCCTTCACAACACCAGGCACGTACTCCCGGGGCACAGATCCACCCTTGATTTCACTCTTGAATTCGTAGCCACTTCCCGCCTCCAATGGCTCAAAACGAACTTCAATCTCAGCAAACTGCCCTTGGCCTCCCGACTGCTTCTTGTGCGTGTATTTCACTGTGGAAGACTTCGAGATACTTTCTCTGTAGTTCACCTGGGGTGCACCCACATTTGCCTCCACCTGCACACGTACAGTAATAGTATGTCATTGCAATTCACTAGACCGACCAACCTCCCAAGTACTTGTCGTACGCAACACCAGCGTTTCTGTGATAATTTTACAGATCCCACCAAAGGACTTCCATCCACTCTCATTCCAAATTTACATTGGTCCAGCATGGCTCATACCTTGAATTCTCGCTTCAGGCGATCAACGATAATTTCCAAATGCAACTCCCCCATTCCCTCGATGACGGTTTGGTTGGTCTCCTCGTCTCTTGAGAAGTGGAATGATGGATCCTCCTGGGCCAGCTTAATCAGCCCCATGGACATCTTGTCTACATCTGCTTTGGTCTTGGGTTCAATTGCAACCTTAATCACAGGATCCGGGAAGTCCATGCGCTCAAGCACAACTGGCTTCTCAGGGTCGCAGAGAGTTTCCCCAGTGATGGTATCTTTCAAGCCTGGAAATACAGAAGAGCACAGAAACTGAGTACATGCTCACATTCTCATGGAACAACCTCCTTATAAGATTCTCACCCACACTCTAGACGATCAATCTCTGTTGGAAACCTCCCATTTAACTACAGAACCATTACTACAACAATAACAGCACTAAAAAGGAAAACAGAAAGAAGATTCCAAGGAGGACGCGCAAGGGTATTATCGGGATAGCCGCTCATGAAAATAAATAATTACAGGAATATTTTTTAATGCAATAGAACAAATGAAATAATGCATACCAGCAAGGGCAATGATATCTCCTGTGCGCGCGGTCTTAACATCTTCTCGACTATTGGCATGCATCTCCAGAAGGCGGCCAATTCTCTCCTTCCTGTTCTTGTTTGCGTTCATGACATAGGTACCCGCAGACAGAGTTCCAGAGTACACACGCACAAAGGTCAATGATCCCACGAAAGAATCATTCATGATCTTGAAGGCAAGCCCGGAAAAGGGTTCGCTGTCACTTGGCTTCCGGTCCACTGGAATCTCAGGGTTCTCAAAATCACAACCCTTCATTGGTGGCAAATCAAGTGGTGAGGGAAGGTATGCGATGACGGCATCAAGCAAGGGCTGGACTCCCTTGTTCTTAAAGGCGGACCCGCAAAGGACTGGGACAAAATCCAGAGCAATAGTTCCCTTCCTGATCAATCTGTTGATGGTTGCTTCATCAGGCTCCACACCTTCCAAATACGCTTCCATGGCTTCATCGTCTTGCTCCACTACAGTCTCAATCATAAGAGCCCTGCAATAACAAGAATTGCTACATTAGTCGTTCGTACAAGGACAGCTACAAGACTGACCAACTCAAAGAATCAGAAGCACAAAAATTTGTACATAAACCCCAATGAAGGGTTGCCCACACATACTTGGCTATAAACCACAAAATTAAGTGAAGTTCCCAAACCCAACCTATATTCATTAGCAACTTCAACTAAGTCCTCGGGGATCTCCTGGTCCTCAAAAGAAGCTCCCAGTTGCTCTCCGTTCCATACAACGGCTTTCATCCTCACCAGGTCCACAAGTCCTGCAAAGCGTTCCTCGGATCCAATAGGGATCTGCGTGAACCCAGTCGTAGTAAGCACACAAGGTACTAGAGACTTCACTGTGAGAACGGCTGTAATGCTAGAAAGACAAGAATACTTTAAAATCAAAACAAAGATCAACAAATGGACTTTGAGATGTGAAAGTATGAGACATTGCTCAATTCATAAGCCAAGTCAGAGGAAGATGTTGTACTACGACAATGCAATGTAGGTTCCATCTCGATGGGCTACAGGATCCTTCGCTTCTCTAAAGTACGTACCTGGAGGACGAGGGGATTAGCTCCAAGATTGCTGACAATCATGTCCCGAGTTCGAAAAAAATTAGCACCGAGACGATCCATCTTGTTCACGAAGCAGATACGTGGGACACCGTATTTATCCGCCTGACGCCAGACAGTTTCAGACTGTGGCTCCACCCCCGCCACACTGTCGAACAGGCAAATCGCCCCATCAAGCACCCGCAGAGCTCGCTCCACTTCTAACGTGAAGTCCACGTGGCCAGGGGTGTCAATAATATTAATACGATGGTCTTTCCACTTCGCTGTGGTGGCAGCCGAAGTGATTGTGATACCCCGCTCTTGCTCCTGAATAATCAACAGATGCAATTAATTCTACAAAATTTTCACGATGCTGAAAACTTCTCTCTCTGCCTTTGGCATGTTCAAAATTTAGCGACCTAAACAAAGCAAATAAGCCGCACCTGTTCCATCCAGTCCATGGTAGCTGTGCCTTCGTGAACTTCACCAATCTTGTAGTTCCTTCCGGTGTAGAAAAGGATACGCTCGGTAGTGGTGGTCTTTCCCGCATCAATATGAGCCATGATACCGATGTTGCGATAATCCTCGAGAGGAAACTCCCTCTTCTCTGCAGAAGAATTGCAGACATCGCTCAGAGAGCAACATTACACCAGACGAGCTCTATCAACCACCGATTGATTCAGCGGCAGTCAAGGACACAGTAATGCCCCTCGTAATGCCCGGGGGATGCACTCCCCAAGTTTTTGTTGGCAGCGAGCAATCAAAAGTAGGGATAATTCATTTAAAAGAGATTTTTGAAAAAATCCTTGATACAAAATAGCACAATTTAAATGTGAAAATTTCCATTAATATTAAAGCATACTCATAGAATATACCATATATTCTTTTATATCATAGAATATTCGCATTACTTCATAGCCCCTTAAAATACACTTTGAACGCTAGTGATCCCCCAATATAACATATAGTGCATCCCCGGGCAGTAATGGCAGCGTCAGTGGCCCAACCCTAGCTCACGTTCGCTAATTTACAGTCTCGTATTCAAATTCTTCAAACGAGGATTTTGAGAATAATTTGGGACCTAAAGCCCAAAACCCCAGAAGTAGCCTGATGTCGGCAGATTAAATTTCTTAGTTGTAAACTGCGGGGATAGAGAAGTCTACCTCACAGTACAACTGTTGGGGAAGGAACGGATTGCGAATGAAAACAGATTAACCTAAACTGGTGTTTTGTTAGGATTGAAATTGCTGGAAAGCATAAAAAAATTGGCAACATCCAGCACGAATTGCAGAAGCACTGGGGTTAAGACGGTCATGCGGTCCGGAACGACTTTGAGCCTACAAAGCTTTCCGAAAAGAGGACGAACAAGCGTACCTTCAGCAGCCATACACACAACCGCCTTGTGACCGCCAGAGGTGACAGAGGAGCTGCCGAAAGCTGACCGGCGGAGGACATCCCTTTGAGCTGCGGCAGAATCCCCTAGGGAGGAAGACAGAGGAATGCGCTTCGCGGCATTCGTGAAACCGGACAATGAAGCTACACTGCTGGGAGCCCTCTTTGACGTGCCCTCCACATCGCGGCAGAAGCAGGGCTGAGCCGCAACGGAAGTCCCGAGGTGGCTGGCCTGCACCATGGACGCCGACATTTCTCCGTCTCAATCTCCTCCCGCCTCGACTGCCCACAGAAACACGTCCCACAGAAATTCTCAAACATTAATCGTCATAACCCCACAGATTGGTCAGCAACGAACACATGGCAGACACAAATTGAGTGAGGCTCGAAACTATGGAACGGAAAGTGTACACTCGAGAAAATGCGGGCGAAAAAAACATTAAAAACCAGGAATGGTGCCTGCCGGGAAGGAGAACCGGGAGAGTTGCAAAGACGGTTGCATTGTCGACAAGAGCGCCATACAGAAGGACGCAAAGCAACCCAAAAACCCAAAGACCATGGGCTCAGAGGGGCGAACGGGAAAGAAAGGAAAGGAGAGCACACACCCAAACCTTCAAGAGCACGGCGTGAGAGACACGAGAAGCGCCTCTGCACCAGCCGTGAATTGCTGGAGCAGGATCAAAGCAGGGAGAGGAGAGCAGGAGGTGGCATGTGGGAATGGGCAGCAGGCATTCTACAAGTGGTGATGATATGGGAATTGGTGGAATGTACAGGACAGGAGTGGAGTGAAGAGGAGACAGGAGGATTGAAGGCAGCCTCGCTCAATCGGGAAGAGCAGTCGGGATGAGGCTCATTTGGTGTCGCAGAAGTTGGCCACGCCGTGCCACGAGGTGTATTTGCGGCCTCCCACACTCGCTGCACCACAAACCCACCCCGGCCCTCCCTCTGCTGCAGACCCCATCCTCCTTTCTTCCTGACCGGATAAGGTCCCTCCTTTGACCGTGCCAGCCCTGGTGCCCACGCCCGTGCACACCACTTTTTGAGCCAACCATTCAATTTCCTTTCTTTTACCAAACCAACCGGTTGGTTTTTTTTAAGAATATAAGGTGGTTACCCCATTCCCAATTCGCGCCTTCAACCAACGGCTAGGGGCATTTTCCACAATCAATGCTGCAATGATGTTGGTTGTAGCATGAGTTACAGTTGGTAATGGGTTCTCTCTTGTTGACTTTAGTATATGTAAATGTGGTTATGAATTCGTTGTTGTTGGTTTAAGCATCTTTAGTGTGTGCAATACAAATCTTCTTTGAACAGAAACAACTCTACCTATGTGATGTGAATGGGATGTGTCATACTTCAACTTTGAAAATTTATAACTAATTCATTCTTCATCCAAAAATTATGTTTCAACTTGTGTTGGAATCTATTTCTTCTTGCCTAACTCTTAAAAAGAACAATATTAAATAATATCAATGTCTCATATCCATATTTCTTATTCAGTTGGGAATGGGGTAACCACCTTATCTCGTATATTTGTTGGCTCTGAACATAGGGAAGAGGCATTGTCGGGACACTCATTTTTTGGGCTAAAAATCACTATAGCAAATATATATTCTTTCCATGATTCCACTGAAATTAATGCATTCTCATCCTTCACTTGTTCTATTCAGGTCAGAGCTCCTCGTAGTGTAGCTGCTTGTTTTATAAATACTAAATATAACTCATTATTAGTCATTTAATTCGGTTTTTTGCCTCTATTCTTGAGATTCAACCAATTATTTTGGAAAATCAACCGGCTGACTTGTAACTAACCGCCGGTTCTCCCCAAACAGTGGTGCACACACTCATCGTATCATAACCCTTCAAGGACATGCATTATTTCTCATTGTTGAGGATCATTTTCACAACTCGGCTTTCCTTCATTTTTTTGGAATTCTTTTAACAATATAGTGTACAACAAAATGAAGCACAATATGTGATCTATTGCCGTCATTGATCATACTAACAACTAAATTCATTTCTCGTATGAAATAGGTCATCAAAAAGTGCCCTCGTGATCATTTTTGGTTCTTCCTTAATTTGGATGACAGGATAAACCTCAAATTAAAAATACAAATGACCCCCAAAAAAAATCATTTCATACACTTTAAATTTTTTTAATATGAGTGGACGAAACCTCCTGGAATTATGCATAGTCAAAGTTAAGTTGACCTTAGGATGTACAAAAAAATTTGATATGTATATCTCACTTAATATTGACTATTTTAATAAATAAATGGGTTGAGACATTTATGGAGGAGGATGATTTCAAAAGGAGGAAATTAATGGAAGATTATGATTCTATTTTATTTTTATGTTAATTAAATATTGTGTGTGTTGAAAAAGAGAACCTTCAAGTATATCCACAGAATTTGACGTTTGTTGTAAACCAATTTTGAAATAAAATTTAATGATTCAACATAATCTGCCTATCCTAACGACCGTGTACGGTGTGCAATCGTCAATGACCAAGTTTGGTCTCTTCTATCTTAGTTATGTTCATCCTTGAAAGTAATTTGGTTTTTCAAGCCTATGTTTGATGGGTTGTATAGAATGCCACATTAGGGCTTGTGTCATAGCTACTTTGGTGCTTACCATGGAATGCCCTCATTCAATTTTCAAACATTTTCATCGTGATTTCATACTAATTTCAAAAACGATTGTTTATAGTTGGTGTAGTGTTGCATGGATGTTCATTGGGATTGATCAAATTATCCATCTCTAGTCCTTGAATGTCCAAGGGTTTAACCCTTAAAAGGCCCTTGGGGTCCCTCTCTACAGCGTGTAGTTTAGCATTATAATTGTTCTATTGTGGTTTAATATTTGAATTGTGATATACTGTTATATACATATCATTTTGATTGTTAATTTCACTTTATATTGAAATGTGTTTGGTCATTGTTATTTTGATGAAATACCGATGAATACAGAGTATACTATGCGATTGCAAAGGACTCTCGGGCCGTTCAAGGGCTAAACCAAATGCAAATGTCTTACACATGAAATAGCCATATTGCAACATTGATGAAGGTTATTTAAAAATAGAAAAATGAAAGAGGTGATTGCAAGATTGATCACTCTTATCTTTGTTTCACATGTTTTGTGCTAGACCTAGTTTACTGTAGAACCAAGCAATTGTAGATCAAATGTTGAAATGCTTTTAATGGATGGTGAAATATAATATAGTTCTAAATAAAATCAAAATAATTGTTATTGAAGTGTATAGTGCACTTGAATTTTTAAGGGGGCCATGCCTTGTTAAATTAGAGAGAAACGTGCATGCAAAGGGTTTTAAATGGGGACTATCACACAATTGGAATATTCTAGATATATTCTACACATATTCTTGATTTATTCTTTATTGGAATTTAAATCATATTATTCTAAATCTAAATTTATATAATTAGGTAGAATTTTTATGTCGCGATGAATATATTGGAGCCTATATTTGATTTCAAATTGTTTTCTAATTTTTGACAACAATCCCCCGGGCTAGAATTGATGCATTATTTGGCAATTTGAGAGTTGTGAGTATTATTTTAAGGTCAAAAATGTGTATTTTGAGCTGAAATTTAGAAGATGAGTTTTCAAGTACTTTTCCAACTATTGTGTGAAGGAACTCGAAAAACCATTGTTTGTTAACCATGTGTGCCTTTGAAAAGTAAATGAACTTCAACATCTCATGATGTGGAGGGAAAATTTTATATTCAAAAGGATTTTGTGCGACTGGAACTTGCTACAGTTGGTCACAATGGCTAAACATTATTTCATGTTATTCAATTCGTTTTTTCGTTTTTATAAATTAAAACATTAAAGTAGCTATTTCTTTTATAGTTAGAAGTTTCTGTTTTTTAAATTTTGCTACGTAGAAAATTATTCTATACATAATTTTATACCGGGAACTCGGAGTTTACAATCTTCTTAAAAGTCTAACTATTAGCCATGTTTTTAAATCTTCTATGAAAATGTTCTTTTGATTATTAAAGTGACCCCCAAGAAATTGCCCTAGAGGGGTAAAAATACAACAAACAAAATAGGTAATTCTTGTAATCGTTTAACCCCTACGTTCCCAAAGGGTTTTGTTAAGAATCTAGCTCGCAAACTAGATGTGTTATAATGTTCATCGCACTCAGCTTTTGTGAGTTACAATCCTTAACTATATGTAGAGCACAACAAGAAGACAACATCAATACGGTTAAATTTCCAAAAATGTTTTGAATTTTTTAATAATCAATTTATAAGAAATATCTTTGAAATTTCATAAAAACTACACAATTAGTGGTTTGGACTTGAAATCAAGTATGATAGATTAGAAACTTTTTGGATTCTTTTTGTAATTTAAACGTCAAACATGTGATTGCAAATTGGAATTTTAATATTAAAATATTATTTTAGGCAAAATTTCAAATTTGCAGCAATTTGAGATATTGTCACTGTGAGGGTTTTGGACTAAAATATGTAAACATCTTTCAGTCAGTTCTTGTCCAAAAATTGGTTGATGGGATTCAAAGTATAGAAGGGAAAAGAAACCATTCTCAAAACTTGTATTATATTGCAAAAGTTGTGAACATTTAAAGTTAGCTGAAATTTTGGTAACTTTGAAATGTTGGATCGACCAAATACGGTCGGTTCATTAATTAGAGGTTGGGACGTAAGTGCCTTTGAGCCCGTTCCTAAACTAACAAGAATTCCTTTTTTGGTTGAAAATAACCAAATCTAAAATTTAACTCTAATATTGGTGTAAAATATTTTAAAGTGGTGAGAGGAATTAAACTGCCCTCACATATATGAGCTGAAAATTTGGAGTGACCATATTTAGTCGCCTAGGGAGTTCGGGGTTAATGTTTGATGTGTAGAAATTATAAATATTGCTAGATTTACAAATTTAGTTTCTAATTTAGATTTCATATGCAAAACATGTTCTTCTTCATTTTTTAACTTTTCTTCCTATTTTTTGGTTTTAGACCCTAACCTTGGAATTTTGACATAATTGACGAAAATTACACATTGTACCATAAGAGTAAATAGTCAAAGCATTCATGGCACAAACATCACAACTTTCTTGAAATAGTGAATATTCTATCACTAGAACAATGTTGAGGCATTTTACTTTGACACATTTTCAAGGATAGGGTTCCGGGTAGGGTTTGGTTTTGTTGGACGTGATTTAAATTAGATAGGAAATAGACATGATTTTCTTATTACATATCGTAGTCTAACCCCAGGTTGCGCAAAAAAATGCCTAATAATTATTCCAACGTGCCTAAAATTTTAGGCATATATGTAGGAAGAATTTGAAAAGTGTAGGCATTCTTTATGAGTTATTTCAAAAAAATTAGGCATCACTTCACAAAGCCGTTGCAAATCATTCATCTAGTGCAACTTACAATAGATGAGTGCAAATCTTGAATTTTACTTAATACCTTACCTTATCACATTCATCGTGAAATTTATGAGATCCAAGGCATTGTAGTTCATGACTTTTTGAGATATGAGGTACCAACCTTCTGTAATTTCCGAAGTTGATAGAATATGGGGAAAATTAAGTATTCTTTTTTGCATAACTTGGGAGTAGCTTATGGTAATGTAAAATTTGTGTAATTTAATTGTTTTCATTAATCAAGGCACTTTATAGAATAAGGACAATGATCATAAAATACTTGATTGGGTTTTTAAGGGTGGATACTTGACAAGTTTACTACATGAGAGTGCTTAACTAGAAATTGTAATTCAAGTTCATGGAATACATACATACATAATTCAAGGAAAGCCATAATAGATTCAGATTTGAAGAAATACATACATAATTCAAGGAAAGCCACATGATATTACTAGACATTCCTAATTTGAATGTTTGTTTGAACAATAATATATCGATACATTAAATTTTTCAATGTTGATTCGCAAATTCTAATTGGACAATTGCAATTATTCTTTAACTTTGTTACATTTTGAAATTTTATAATTACTTTATGATCAGTTAGTATCAAGAACTCATAACTTGGCGATGAAACTTAACACTAAACACACCTTTATACAAACTAACACCCACCCTTCACTACTTCGCTTGTTTTTCGTTTGTTACTGTTATTGTTACTTTGTTTTGGTTACTATAGTGTCCATCCTTGAAAGAGGAGAGTAGTATTGTTCCAATGTCCCTTTGTCCCGTGGGCATCGGGTCATTGACATTACGAACGGACACTTTATTCACGCCGGCCCATGTCTTTGGGCTGGTGTTTCTATCTATCTAGCAGTTACTATCAAAATTTTCATAAAAACTTATTTGTTATATTAACCCTAAATATTCACAGCCATTTCTGGATGTAAAGAATTACAAAGTTGCATGTATAAAATGCAACTAGGAGGGATATTTTGAAGTTGATGTATGAATAAAAGTTTTACATTATGAGTTTTTGATTCTATCCATACAATTGGATCTATGATTGCAATTACCAATATTTTGGTTTAAAATTTGAAACTTAGATTTTGAATTTTTGTTGTAATTCCATTACAAATAGGATATTGCCAATTAGTGGATGTAATTTGTTGTGATGGGTTGAAATGTATTGCTCTAAGTGTAGTGCTTTTTGGACACATTTTGGTTTGTTAATCTTATGAGCTGAAATTTTCAAGAGCACTTTTGAACTAAGATCTTATAATATTTTGGTGAATCATTGCAACATGAAATAAGGCATAAAAATCCACAAATCATCCTTTATCTGATGATTTTGCACATATATAAAGCTAACTTCTCATAAAATCTAAAACAAAAAATCCACATTGGAAAATGTGCATGTCAAATGAGGAAAAAAAAATTGATTCTATACAATCATCATCCAAGAAATGGATGGATAGATGTTGAGGGGTTAAAAGTAGTATTAAAGTCAATGCCAATATAGTTAAAAATAATATTATTGTCCATGCCAATATAGCATGTTAACTCGCTTGATAAGCTATACAATTGATGTACCAACTCAATGGAAAGCATCAATGTCCTTTCACTTCAAAACGTATGTTATCAAATTTAAAAAATAAAAATCATAACATCTATGTGAGTTTGGCAAGGATGTATTTTTATACACCACGTTCCATCTTAGTTCAAACTAGAATCTAGTCAACAATCTTGTCAATTTTGGCTTTAGAGGATATATCCCTAAGATACCATTGTCTGTTTAGAAATGAATTGAGATTCTGGATACATGTATCCATAATGTTATCCTTTAGTGTGATTCAAAAAAATTAAAAATTGGAAGTGGAGAAATGAATGAGCTTTGTAGAAATTGAAGTTTTTTGCAATGGAGTATTGGAAGATGTCGCCCCCCTATCATTCCCTTTTTGTCCTAATAAAGCTCACTTGTGTATAGATGATGCATCACTCATTTAGTGTCAACAAACATGACTTGTAAACACTAAGCATTCCATGTAATCTCAATGTTGGTTTCTATACTTGCTTTGTGTACGTATCAACGTTTCATGACTTTTATAATTAGCTCCCTCAAGACAACCTAGCATGTCATTTGATGATATAAGGCGGAACTTCGCAAAGTCCAAGTGCTCGGTAACTACGCTATTTGCCACCAGTACTAACTACCGTTAATTGACTCTAAACTCCCTACTAGGCCTTTAGTAATCTCACTACGTGACTGGCAATGTGGAATTTGTACTCAGGGCACTAATGAATTTATTACTAGGGATACCAAAAAGTAAATTTAAATTTAAATTTCACATTTTGTGAAAACATACTGGTGATAGGAATCATAGATCTATTTGAATGGAACTATAGATAGAATCTAACAATCATAATGTACAACTTTTATTCACATACCAAGTTCAGAATAACCCTCCTGGTTGCATTCTATAATGCATCTTTGCAATTCTCCAAACTGGAAAAGACTGTAAGCGTTTTGGTGTTAACCAACCCATGCACATCCACGCACTTCCCTTGATTCCGAAGAGCCAGAGAGCTATCCAGAGCAGTGATTTTATTTATTTTTCGATTTTCTGAGGTAGCCCGCTTTCATCAGAATATTTGGGTGATACCTCGGGATGATACTTGGTACTACTGTGATAAAACTTGGGTAATACCTAGGCAAAACTTGACAACTCGCCTAACATTAACCTAAGTGTTCAGCTATTTTTCCTTACTAACCTTCATTAAAATTAGCCTTTGTATCTCTAGTTTAGCAAGTGGGGTGTTCTATAATAGATTTCAATTTAGTGATCCAAATTTTTTAATTAAGAGAGATATTGTATATAGAAGTTAAATGATGATTATTGTATGACTCGGCAACCAACCATAGACGAGAGATCTTGTGAAATACACAATGTGATCTCTTTCACCCACCAACCCACACCTATAGTCCTAGTACTATATGTTTAATAGTATATACTTATAAAATGTACAAATGTATAAATGTGTGACAGACATATTGAGTTACTGAATGAGTGTAAATTCACAAATCATTCACAAAGCCCTTACGAAGAATGACCAGCTGAGCTCATGCATGACAGCAGCTGCCTTGTGAAATGTGAATAGGGCAAGCGTGTCCTGTCAAGCCCGGTGAGTCTGCCTTGATTGATTAGGTTCCTTCTCCTTCTCCTTGAATGGCAGGAGTTCTCCAACTCCAAATGAATCATCCCGTCTGTCTGTCATTGTCCCATAATTATCGCAGAGAGCTCCTTCGATTAATCCGCTTCCAGTGGACATCCCATAAGCTAACCTTCCGCTTCATTGTGAGTCCCATTTCCCTCCTTTATTCTGCGTCACCTCACAGCTCGATCGCTAGCTAGTGCTCACAAAATTGAATTCCGTTCACGATGGAAACGTCCGTCGACGCGTGCATGCTCAAGATTACCTCGACCGGTGTGTCAGAGAAAATGAGCACCAACTGAAGGCGTTGCTGTCACTCCGAATGAATTTGCATCTCTGAAGAAGGAGTCTGAATCACGAGTTGAAACGTAACAAAACTAGATGCGTTGATCGGTGCAGGAGAAATGACGATGATGCTCGATCGGTTGAAGCCGGAGGACGAGGAGAACGTACGAGGCCTCACCCCAAGGCCGAACAGATGACACGGAGCCGCGGCATTGATTACATGAAGGTTAATACAATCACTTTCGTTTTCGTTCAATCTGTCAAATTGCCAAAAGCTGGACGATTGTTGTAGATCGACATACCTAAATGGTCATATATGTTAAAACATTTCGTGTTTCAAATTAATTGTGACACCCAAATGCAGAGACAGGGCTCTGACAACTCGGAATGATTGTTTCAACAATAGAATTATAGTTTCAGACTCTGAACCTCATAATTTCTCATTGACAATCGCCATGCATGATTTATGATTGATGGACAGATCAAGAGGCACTCTACTTAGTTTCAAGAAAATCGTCTTCAGGAGTTGTTTTAGGGTTTAGGGATTAGGGTTTGTATGAGAACCCTAAACCCTTCGAAGCAACATGTAGCCTGTATGAGACGCTATGGCCAAGATGGAACGGGAGAACAAACATTTGGAATCTTCCTTCAAGACTGCTTTCCCTAAGGTATGTACAGTCTTATATCAAAAGAAAGCTCTTCCATCTGAGATGTATTGTCCATCTTAGACACACGATCTAAGAGTGAGTCCGTGACTACTGATTCAATAGAAATTCCTTGTGTGCAATTTGCATGTATCATAAAATCAGCAGGACTCATAATCCAGTTCTGAATGTTTAAATATAAAAATTCCCATTTGTACGTACATGATAAACAATTGAAGTTACAACAAAGTTCAACATTTTATTGATTTTCAGATGAAGAACAGTGTTTTGAAAGTGAAGAATCATTTATATACATGATACTTGATGACTGTAATGATGTGATTTCAAAACACTGATGTAATGAGTAAATACTCAAGAGCATGTTGTTACAGTTTGTGATATGATTCGATGTCACATGATCTATGTACATGTTTCGTATATTATACTTGAATTACTCATGTAAATTACTCAAGATTGGCAATTATGTGTAGAGACTTAATTCATTTAGGCTGCCGTTGCAGCTGCACTTTGGTGCTGAGGCCACGTCCAGTTAGTTGAGATCTTGTTCAATTTGGCATATGTGTATTTTTCTGCATAATGGCTGAGGATGGATTGCGAAGCTTTCCTCTTCTTGTTGCCATGGTTGTTGGCAGCGGAGCTCCGGGCTTGCTGAGCCTGGTTGACCTTCTTGAGAGAAATCACCAACTTGATGCCCTTGGTGGGCTGCTGATCATCTTGGGAAGGCAACTTGACTTGGAGGCTGGGGACAAACTCATCGTCTTCGGGAATTGTCTCCAGCGGGTTGCACCAGTCGTGGCACACTCTTGTGCACCACCTGTGCACGGAGCACTTGTGGAACATCCTTCCACGAGCCATTTTATGTAACTATGATGCTTAGTTCAATCTGCTTCTAGCGTCTGTTGCCGGCCTGATGTATTGAGTAAACGGAGACTCACTCACTACGAGAATGTAGTCAGAATGCGAGAGGCTGCAGAATGTAGAATGTAGAATGCCGGAGGGAGGAAATGGGAGGGAGGCTGTAAAATGTAGAAGTGCAGAAGCAAGAGTCGCAGGTCGCGATGCTCATCACGTACGTCACGCACAACATACATACTTAGATCGAGCGGAGCAGTGACACTCAGAGAGCCCGAGAGAAAGGAATGTGGAATTAATGAGCAGAGAATGCGCAACTATTTATACTGTTGGGGCAACGAGTCAAATGGTGGGCTTGAAAGTCGGCTTGAGGGGAAGTGGAGTTCACTGTGAGTGCGGCAGCCATTGGAGTGTTCTAGACTGTCCGATTTAATAGATTGATTGTGACCGTCCATTTCGTTCACTTTATTCTGATCCTTCCACTCGCCCGTTCCAATGGGTATATGTAAACCCCATCCACACTAATACCGGTTGCGTGGGTTAGTGTCTGTGTCAGTCCATTAAAAATTGCTGCGACTCTCAACTTTGAGGTTGTATGTGTCAAAGAAAAAGAAAAAGAAAAAGAAAAACCCCATCCACACTATGTACACGGATGAAAACCATCCATTCATACCCATTCGTCAAGTCAAGTGGATGCTCCAACTAATGAACTTGTTTTGTAGATTTCGACAAAAATGTGTGGAATACCATGCATTCATCCTAGACTACGGTAGTCGGTCGCCAAGTTCGAGAAAAAATAGTTTAAAATTTAATAGAAGCTCTAGTCTTTTGGAAATTAATTTTTAAAAAACATTATATTGTGTGAGCTGTGAAAAAGAGAACCTTAAAGAATATCTACAAAATTTGACATTTGTTGTAATTTGTAAAGCGATTCTTCAATAAAAATTAATGATTCAACATGACTCGTCCATCCTAACGGCCGTGTACGGTGTGCAATTGTCAGTGACCAAAGTCTTTGGTATCCTTTGTCTTATGTTCATCCTTCAAAGCCTATATTTGACAGTTGTAAGGAATATCACATTAGGACTTGTGTCATAGCTACCTTAGTGATTACTCGCCAGTTCCATTGGACAAACTATTTACACGGATGAAAATCATCCATTCATATCCATTTTTCAAGTCAAGTGGATGCTCCAGCTACTAAATTTGTTTTGTAGATTTTGACAAAAATGTGTAGAATACCATGTATTTATCGTAGATTAGAGTAGTTGGTCGTCAAGTTCGGCAAAATATTTTTCGTCGTCGAGATCGTCAAAAAAGAGTTTTAAGTTTAATAGAAGCTCTAGTCTTTTGGAAATTAATTTTTCAATAATATTATATTGTGTGTGTGTTAAAAAGAGAACCTTAAATAATATCCACAAAATTTGACATTTGTGGTAAAGCAATTCTCCAACAAATTTAATTATTCAACATAACGTGCCCATCCTAACAGCCGTGTACGGTGTGAAATCGTCAATGGCCAACTTTGGTCTCCTTTGTCTTACGTTCATCCTTGCAAACCTATATTTGATGGCTGTAAGGAATACCACATTAGGGCTTGTGTCATAGCTACCTTAGTGATTACGATGGACTACCCTCATTTATTTTTCAACAGTTTTCACTATAATTTCATCCTAATTTGAAAAAAAAATTATAGTACGTGTAGTTTTGCATAAATATTCATTGGGATTGATCAAATAATCCATCTCTAATCCTTGAATGTCCAAGGGTTTAACCCTTAAAAGGCCCTTGGGGTCCCTCTCTACAACGTGTAGTTTAGCATTATAATTGTTCTATTGTGGTTTAATATTTGAATTGTGATATATTGTTATATACATATCATCATGATTGTTAATTTTATTTTGTACTGAAAAGTGTGTAGTCATTATTATTTTGATGAAATACCACCAAATACATAATATACTATACAGTTGCAACTGGCTTTTGGGCTGTTAAAGGTTTAAACCAAATGTAGATGTCTTACATATAAAATAGCCATAGTGCAACTTTGATGAAGATTATTTAAAAATAGAAAAGTGAAAGAGGTGATTTCAAGATTGATCACTCTTATCTTTGTTTCACATGTTTTGTGCTCGACCTATTTCCGGTTCCGGGTAGGGTTTGGTTTTGTTGGACGTGATTTAAATTAGATAGGAAATAGACTTGATTTTCTTATTACATATCGTAGTCTAACCCCAGGTTGCGCAAAAAAATGCCTAATAATTATTCCAACGTGCCTAAATTTTTAGGCATATATGTAGGAAGAATTTGAAAAGTGTAGTCATTCTTTATGAGTTATTTCATAAAATTTAGGCATCGCTTCACAAAGCCGTTGCAAATCATTCATTTAGTGCAACTTACAATAGATGAGTGCAAATCTTGAATTTTACTTAATACCTTACCTTGTCACATTCATCGTGAAATTTATGAGATCCAAGGCATTGTAGTTCATGACTTTTTGAGATATGAGGTACAAACCTCATGTAATTTCCGATCTTTATTGAATATGGGGAAAATTAAATATTATTTTGTGCATAACTTGGGAGTAGGTTATGGTAATGTATAATCTATTTTTAAAATAAATCAAGGAAAAATTAGAGGAGTTAGAGTAGGGTCCATTCAAGATAAAACAAATTGGCTAAGTTGTCGGCTTTGCTTTTTTAGTGCTTATTGGAGGTATTTCGAGTGTTATATTTTAGTTAAAACAGTATTTGAAACGAACGTGGTATGTCAACGTTTGCAACATGTGTATGAAACACAAAATCGAAGACGAAACCAATGTTGTAAAACTTTGGGTATTAAATGCACTAATATAGCTCTGGCATTAGTTGTTTTAATGACTTACTAGCGACTTTGTTAAATGATAAATAAAACTTTCTTGGTAGAAATTTTGGAATAATTGAATGAGAATGATGATTATGTGAATGAAAAATGAAACCAATACATTAAAAAATTGTTGTTTGAATGAAAATCATCTCTTTTTTTTAATCTCAAACGACTCTTCAAAAGACTCTTCCAAGCACTTAAAACGAGGCACCCTTGGCTCGTATTGGCTTGAATGGATCCTAGAATACTAAGTTATGTTTTTAGTAGATAATGTGGCACTACATTGTTATCTACTAATGAATTTCCGACCTTAAAACCCACGAGTACCGAAATTGTACCCCCTGCAACTTAAAAAAGGTTCATTTTTGCTCGAATGGCGATAAGTGCATTGTCATACCTCCAAGTGCAAATATTCCTAATTCTGTGTTTACAAGTTCGCACAAAGTCCCAAGTATCACTTCACTTAGAAATATAGTTACATGGTCTCACTTTTTGAAAAGATTGTCGTTTAGGAATTGAAAGTTCATTCAAGACTGCATCTCATTTAGGATTTTTCTCAGATGTCTATAGGATGACATAGGAACAAATCCAACTTTTAGAAGCTCCATTTTGTTTATTACAATTAAATGCAACAATGACTTTTTAAAAATTTACAAGTCAATTTGACTCAAGCAACTCACTTTCAGATAACAAATTGACTTTTGAAATTGGATCTTTGGTAGAGCCTTGGTGGTATTCAAAAGTAAAAGTGGGTTTTTGATCCATCTAGCAAATACCTTGTAAAAGTAAAAGTGGGTTTTGGTATCATCTACTTTATAACTTAATTTGGTTTCAATTTTAGTTGTACTTTTACTGATGTTTATATTTTGTGAAGTAATAATGTTTTATTTGTATAATTTAGTAAATGACTTTTCTACTTTTGATTCAATAAATCAAAATTTAGTCAAATTTCACTCATTTCATTGTTGTATTTTTCAATGATATAGTTAGTAAATAATGCCGCATTTGTATGGTACGGTCCGCCAACTCTTCTTAGTGAACTAACTACATGGTGCACATTTGTGCACTTTGGTCATTCTGTCTAAAATTCTAACCTTTAAACCAATTTGAAAATTATGTAGCAATAATCTAATGAAAACAAGGTGGCACAATACATCCACTATATGGAAGTTACAACATAACTATTCAGCAACGAAAGACTTATTGAGTGCTATTTAAAAAGCAGACAAGGAGATATTGAAAGACAACAGATTTTTGGTCGTGCAGGATGAAAAGAACTTTTGCAAACAAAACGAATGGAAGAATCTTTCATTGGTATTGACTAAAAGTGACAAGATCATTCTTCATGTAGACCAACATCGATTTGGATTTGGAGAACCAAATTTTGTTTGTTATGAAGATAATGAACATGAAACCGCTTGTTCGTTGAACAAATTCATTACACACTCAATTGCATTGGAGATAGTTATTAGAGATGTAATGAAGTATTTCATAGGTGATATTGATGATGAAGTTAAATTCTTTGAAGCTCTATTTTCAAACGTACCATCAAAGTTCATGATCTTTTACGATGCAGATATGGACATCAAATCATCTCCTGCTTATGAATTTTTTAAGTTCGAGAGCACCGCAACTATAATTGATGTAGCCGTAGTTGGAGTAAACAAATTTACCTTAAATGTTGGAAAAAATCGAATTTAGGAATGTTTATCAATTCAAGAATGATTATGAACTATCAAAAGGGGAGATGCTAAGTTTGCAACTTCGCTTGCATTAATGGATGATGGTTTTGGAGAGTGTGTGAAGAAAATCGACAACGGAAAAGTTGAACATGTACAATCTTTGTCTCTCATTGATGGAGTGAACAAAGGATCCATAATTGCATCAATGTTTGGATCAAGAACATCGGTTCATATGGAAGATGCATTGCTCGGCACATATAATTTGCTGCTAATTGGTGCTCCAAAGGTTTGGTACATAGTACACAAAAGGCGCTCTCGTACATTTGAGCTCATTACATACAATCCTAACTAAAGTTTGTTTTGTACAAGCTTTTGCAAAAGCATGAAATTATTCAACCAACTTGTGCATATCAAGTCGTTCAGTTAAAGACAAAATTCTTAAAATCTTTTGCATACCAACATTCTCTAAACCTTTTGCATCATGTTGGAATTCTTATGCTTTTGCAAAAGCTTGTACAAAACAAACTTTAGTTAGGACTATATGTAATAAGCCCACTTTAGAAAGAAAATATCTAAATGCACGAGAGCGCCTCTTTGGTACTATGTATTAAACTTTTAGAGCACCAATTAGCAACAAATTATATGTGCCGAGCAATGCATCTTCCATATGAACCGATGTTCTTGATCCAAACATTGATGCAATTATGGATCCTTTGTTCACTCCATCAATGAGAGACAAAGATTGTACGTGTTCAACTTTTCCGTTGTCGATTTTCTTCACACACTCTCCAAAACCATCATCCATTAATGCAAGCAAAGTTGCAACCTTAGCATCTCCCCTTTTGATAGTTCGTAATCATTCTTGAATTGATAAACATTCCTAAATTCGATTTTTTCCAACATTTAAGGTAAATTTGTTTACTCCGACTACGGCTACATCAATTAGAGTTGCGGTGCTCTCGAACTTAAAAAATTCATAAGCAGGAGATGATTTGATGTCCATATCTGCATCGTAAAAGATCATGAACTTTGATGGTACGTTTGAAAATAGAGCTTCAAAGAATTTAACTTCATCATCAATATCACCTATGAAATACTTCATTACATTTCTAATGATTTGACTTCTTTTGACAAGTAAGACATGTGTTGTCCATCCTCTTTAGTTTTATTCTCATCAATTTAAAAAAGCTCAAGGAATCTATATTTGGAATTTCTAAAACTAAAATAAATTTAGGTATGTACTTATACAATTCAAAACTTTACTCCATGTATTTCCAAGTACTCAAAATTCGAAATTATTGTATATTTCAAAGCTCGTTATATACAAAGGCTTTACAATTTTACACACAACCATTGTGGAATGGATATATATATATATAAAAGAATGAATTTCTATTAGTCGGCAGAGCATAACCAACTAGCCATAGCACAATAGAGCACTACAATGGAACACCCTTTTGAAAACTGGATCAAAAGAGACTCTTCACTTAGATCCACTTTTCTAAGTAATGAAAGAATGCTATTTTTATTAAATGAATTTTGGGAGTACCGTGTCATTGCCTCGTAAACTTCGTTTCTAACTGTAACTAGACTATGGTCCCATTGCAAAAGGGTGTTAGCTCCCATTGCTCTATTATGCTATTGCTATAAACAATACCATTTTGCAGACATATTGTAGTACGATCGTAATGTCATCAAAGAATAATTCAACAAAAAAGAAATGCAAAAAACCGGCAACTATGAGGACTAAAAAAACACATTATTTTTAGCTATATTTTGCTATATCTAAAACTCATAAAATCATGAGTTATTTTGTATCTTCATTATAAGAATGAAGTTTAAATTTTCAAAAAATAGAATTTAAACACATTTTAACACAAATGCTTAATCAATTGTATGAATGCCAACCAAGTTTTATCATCTACAACTCTCGACTGTATCAAAACTTTAAAAAAACTTCAAAATACGAATTTTATATACATATTATAGCAAATTTTTACAAGTGCTCGAAATAGATATTGAAGGGTATAGACACTCATAATAGGTTTAAAAATATTAAAAATATTATTCAATGAATTGAGAGAAGATTTTATGAAATTAAATTTGTCATTTTGCCAAATCAAAAATTCAAATTTCAAAAAAATTATGTTTATACAACTATTTTTAACCTAGGTTGAACAAATAACCCTCAATCAATTTTTTTCATTAATCATCTTAATGACTCGCTAAGGACTTCTCTAATTGATAAATAACACTTTTTTGGTAGAAAATTTGGAATAATCGAATGAGAATGATGATTGTGTGAATGAAAAATGAAATCGATATATTAGGACATCGATTTTTGAATGAAAATCATGACTTATTTCTCTGACGTCTCTCCGAAGAAATCTCCAAAGGACTCTCCAAAGCACGCAAAACGAGGCACCCTGGGTTTGTATTAGCTTGAATGAACCCAGTCATAAAACTTATGTTTTTAGTAAATAATGTAGCACTACATTGTTATCTACTAAATGTGGTTTTAACTATGGGGGAGACAGTGTTGAAATTAAGTTACTCATAAAGTAATTGAATTATTTATGAAGGAATCTATAGACCAAAAGTCTATGACTTCAAGTGAGTTAGAACACCAAAGTAATAGACTAACTTATTATGTGCATATTCTAAGTATACAGACAGCTGATACTAGGACTATAAGTGTGGCTTGGTGGATGAAGGAGAACACATTGTCTATTCCACAAGATCTCACTTCTATGGTTGGTTGGCGAGTCACACAATAAACACTATTTAACTTCTCTACACATTATCTTTCTTAATTTAACACTCTAGATCACCAAAACAAAATTGCTACAAATAGCCCAATTGCTAAACTAGAAATAAAAAGGCTAATATTAATGAAGGTATTTTTGAGAATATGAAAGGAAAAATAGCCAAATACTTAGGAAAATGTTAAGTGAGTAGCTAAATTTTGCTTAGGTATTACCCAGGTTTCATCATGGTAGCACCAAGTATCACCCAAGTATTGTGATAAAAGCAAGCTACCTTGGAAAATTGAAATGTAAAATAAAAATCAATGCTCTAGATAGCTCTTTGGCTCTTAGATAACTACGAATGTGTATGGATTGGTAAACTTCAAAATATCCCTTTTAGTTGCATTTTATACATGCAACTTTGCAATTCTCCACATCCGTAAAAGGCTGTGAACATTTAGGGTTAATATAACAAATATGTTTGTATGAAAATTTTGATAGTAAATGATCATAAAATATATTTGATCAAGAAGTGTTTGTAAAATTTAAAATTTTAACAAAGTAAAAAAATATTTGTAATTTTTCAATTTGATTTTGCAAAAAGAAACCATACACAAAACCCTATTCTTGAATTTTTTTAAAAGTAGAATGCCTCAACATTGTTCTAGTAATAGAAAATTTACTATTTAAAGAAAGTTGTGATGTTTGTGCCATGAAAGCTTTGACTGTTGGGCGTTTGTATAGTACGGTCCACTAGAATTCTTGTCCCTATGCAATCTTTTGAGGATTTTGAGATTAGAAAAATCCATTTCAGAGAGAGGAAAATATTTTTGTGAAATCTAGAGTTGTAGGATGGATCATATAGATAAAAGAGAAATATTTTATGAGAGAATTAAAAATCCGGCATTATATTTTAATGGAGGATGAAACAAAGGGTAAATTAGTGCATTGTCAGACTGCATAATATGCACTCTAAATTCTAAAAGAGAAGGTGAAGAGAGTGTTGTGGATGGACTTTTGAGCTATGAATTTTTCCAATGTTCAAATATGTGAAGAAAAATATCTTCCAATTTTTTCAAATTTTTTGAATTGAATGAAGTTTTAAATTTTAAAATGTGATATTTTTAGGAGGGATTTATTTTCTCTGTGTTGAATAACCTTTTTAATAGATCTATTTTTTTAATGTACTTGGGAATGAAATTTTTCAAGTTTCCTTATTTTTAGATTTTATAATTTAGAATCAAACATGAGCTATATTTACATTCAAAGTTTGATGATAAATTGGAAAAAGTGTTATTAAAATGGGAGTTTTGATACTCAAGATATTTTAACATAAAATCATTCTAAAATTCTAAATTTTTCTTTTTTGGATAATGTGTACATAAATCTAGAAGTTGGTTCACTCATTTTTCATTGAATCATTGCGACATAATTTTCAAATCGGTTTGAAAGTTAGCTTTTAAAACAAAATGCTCAAAGTGCACAAATGTGCACCAAAGTGTAGTTAGTTCACCAAGGGAAGTTAGTGGACCGTACCATACAAACGACTTGTTCTCTTTTATGATACAATATGTGATCTTTGTCAATTATGTCAAAATTCGTAGATATGAGTATAAAAATATAAAATTGGAAAATAAAATAATATTTAATATTTCAAACTTACCAAAAATTTCAGCCAACTTTAAATGTCTATAACTTTAGCAAATATAACAAATTTTTAACATGATTTTTCCCCTTGAAGACACTGAAAATCATCAACCTTATCAAAATGTCCAAAATTCCATAATTTTTTTTAAGAGATTTTCCTCTAAAACCCTCAAAGTGACGATATCTCAAATTGTTACAAATTTAAAAATCTGCACAAAATCATTTTTTGTGTTTTATATCAAATAATATTAGCTCTAACATGAACAAGGTAACCACAATATAAATCCAATTTTTCTTATCTATCATACTTGATTCCAAGACAAAATGACTAAACGTGTATTTTTTATGAATTTTCAAATATAATTCTTATAAATTGATCATTAGAAAATTTATCACATTTTTGAAAATTTATCTGTATGGATGTTGTTTTATTGTTGTGCTCTACATATATTTAAGGATTGTAATTCATAAAAGTTGAGTGCGATGGTCATTATAACACATTTAGTTCCGAGCTAGTTTCTTAACAAAACCCTTGGGCACATAGGGATTAATCTCTAAACGCTCAAACGACCCTTTTTTGGTGGCTGCCCAAATTTGGAAGGCTGCCCAGATCCAAAAAAAACATGTTTTTGAAAGAATAAAAAATATTTTTAAAATACTACAACAAGTCTACTTTCTAACGCAATTTGAATTATGTTAGTCCAAATTAAAGTCCACCCGAGAGAATTTTTCAAAGTGGATCACCTCAACATTGTCTTAGTGTCATAAAATCTGCCATTTGGAGAAACTAATGATGTTCCCTCCATCACTTCTTTTACTTTTTTGAATTTTACAATATATAAACCAATTTCAACCAATCATGCTAAATTTTAAATTCTAAAAGTGTAAACTATAATTTTAAAAAAAAATCAAAGGTTCATGCTTTTAAATTCATCAAAAAAGTATCTAAAGTTATTTATGGAAGTTTAACCCGTACAGATAATTTGTAGAGATGATGCCCTATATTTTGTCTATTGAACCAAACTTCATCAAACATTTGGAAGGCAAATATTATAACACATCTATGTTTTGTTCAATACCCCTAAGGGTTTTAGGAGTTAAATGATTGCAAGAATGACCTATTTTGTTTGTTGCTTTGTTATTCCTCTAGGACAATTTCTTTGGGGTCACTTTAAAAATAGAAAAAACATCTTCATAGAAAACTAAAAAACCTGGCTGACAGTTAGATTTTTAAGAAGATTGTAGATTATAAATTTGCGGTAAAAAATAATGCATAGAATAATTTTCTACATAGCACAATTTAAAATGTTGAAACAACTATAAAAGCAATAGCTAATTCAATGTTTTAATTTATAAAAAACAAAAAAAAGAATTGAATAAAATAAATTATTTTTGGCCATTGAGGCCAACTGTAGCAAGTTCCATTTGCAAAAAACACCCATTTTATTAAAAGTGCACAATAGCATGTGCACTTTTAATTTTGGTCAAAATTTGCTTTTGGTCAATTGGGATACCTAAAACTACTAGTGACAATGATTCGCAAGTTTTTTTATAAGTTTTTTTTTTACATTGAATTGATGCTACCATTTCCAATACGACAAATACTTATTCCAAATGAATTAATTCATAAAATAAAATAAAAGGGTTAGGCATATGCCTAACTGTCATCACTTGTAATTGCCAATTAAATTTTTGAGACGGATAAAAATATGCATAACCTTTCATAACTTGCAACGTTACAAAATAATTACATCTCACTACTACATAAAATCTATCACCAAGTAGTCTTTTAAAATTGTGATTCAATATCTCTCGAACCTAAGCTAAATTCATTTTTCCCAAATGGAATAAAAGATGATCTATTGATAAACTCCTCAAGCAGCATTTAACCCAGCTATAACTTCAACATGAGCTTGATCATCGAGACCTATTGCATTTAAAGTTGTTGAAGGGCGACCAAATATTTCACCTGGTCCAATTGGTACATTTTCCTCCCTTCTACATCAATATTTGGAACTTCTTCACGTGTATTCCAACCTTCTCCATCAAACCATAGATCAAACTCTGGGGAATACTTACATTCATGTGCATTGAAACCATCGCGCTAATGTTTCAAGAAAATAAACATAAAAGGGTTAGGCATACGCCTAAACCCCTATCACTACAATTATTTTTGAAAATTCCAAGTATTGGGGGGAGGGGTTTAGACATATGCCTAACCTTCCACTGTTTATTTCATTTTAAATTAATCAAAGTGATGGGGGTTAGGCGTTTGCTTAACCTCCATCACTTGCAATTTTAAATAATAATTGAAGTGATAGGGGTTAGGCATATGTTTAACCATTCCATAACTTGGTATTTTAACAAATAATACAAATGATAGGGATTAAGCGTGTGCTTGACTCCCAACACTAGGAATTTAAAAAAATAATCAAAATGATAGGGGTAAGGCATATGCCTAACTCCATCACTTGATATTTTAAAAAATAATTGCAAGTGATTGGGGGGTTAGGCATATGCCTAGCCCTCATTACTTGCAATTTCAAAAATTAATTGAAGTGATAGGGGTTAGGCATACGCCTAACCCTTCCATCACTACGTAATTTAACAAATAATACTATGGCCCCAAAGTTGTTAATTGTTCGACTAGTCGTGAGGAATTTTAAACATCATTTTCGCTTTTGGTGGAATTCTGGAACACATTCTAGGTGTGCAGATTGAGTGACACAAGCCATGGCTGCCCGCATTACGACGCCCTTCAACTACGATTCCACCACCGACGATGTGATTGCAGGCGTCGATCTCACAGGCAAACGCGCCATCGTCACGGGCGCCTCCTCCGGCCTTGGCATCGAGACTGCCCGCGCGCTCGCTTCCGCAGGAGCCCAGGTCACGCTCGCAATTCGCGACATCGAAGCTGGCAAACGAGTCGCCACTGACATCATCGCAAAGACCGGCAACAAGAACGTGTTCGTCGCGCCGCTCGAACTTAACAGCCACGCATCCATCACGGCGTTCACCAAAGCGTGGACAGGCCCGTTGCACATCCTGGTCAACAACGCCGGGATCATGGCGCTACCTGAGCTCACGCTAACGCCCGAGGGATGGGAGCAGCAGTTCACCACGAACCACCTGGGCCACTTCGAGCTCACTCTCGGGCTCCACGACGCCCTCGCTGCAGCAGGGAACGCGCGGGTCGTGTCCGTGAGCGAACCCTAAAACCGCATGTCCCCGATTGTGTTCGACTCTCTGCGCTTGTCAGTTCTATCTGCGCCACCTTGTCTCTCTCTGATCAAATGCAGTTCGACACTGTCGTCACAGATCTTCCTCCTCCGCATGCAAATTGCACGCAATCTGAGAATTCGGCAATCACAGATCCCTCTTTTGCTCATCAATCCGGCATAATTTCGTTGCACCAATTTTGAGGGGCATTCGAGGGATCGATGGCCATGGCGGTGGCTCTAGTGGGAGCTCCATGTGTGACCTTGCCGCGGCTAACGAGCCTCCATCCCTCGCCGAAAACGAGCCGCGATGCGCCAGCGCGAGGGTGGGCGCCCCTGGCAGTGCGCGGCATTGCAACCGGGCCGCCGAAATCCACAACAGAGGTGGAGTGGAAGGTGAAGCGGGAGGCGCTGAAGAAGAACAACCTGCGCTCCGTGAAGCTGCGGGAGGCCCTTAGGTTACAACAAGAGCAGGGCTACACGATTCTCGACGTGCGTACCGAGGCGGAGTTCGCTGAGGCCCATGCCGCGGGCGCCGTGAACGCGCAGCTGTAACGCCTCATCAAGGAGTGGACGCCGTGGGAATTCTCAAAGTCGTTAGGTGCGTTACAGTGTTTCCTTGCTCATCGGTTTAGGGCTGCAGCGTGTTTTTTCTGTCATTTTTCACGTTTCTTTTTTCTTTTAATAGGGTTTCTCTGCAACGAAGCTAACACTGTCAATATTGCTACCAGGGTGATTAGGAACTACACGAAGTAGCTTTGAGAGAATATTGTACCAAAAAAGCCTTATAAAAGTTGGTTTATTAGCCTTATAAAAGTTGGTTTCTGCCCTTTGAATTAGGGTTAACCTCTCGTTGCAATCAATCATCGTCTCCAAAACCCAAGCAAATTTGACTCTGCTCGTGTTGGTTGATGACCTAATTGACTGTGAGAGAATCGTCAAGAGAAGAATGCGGATGAAGAGCTCGCGAGAGCATTGCAGGAGATCTGTCTTGGGTGTAATTCGTGATCGACCTTCAACTTGCGTTCCAGCTTTGAAGCCATTCCCTCTCTGGTCATTGTTCACTCCTTCGGCAATTTCCGCTTCAATCGCTGCACGGGGAATTTTTCAATCGGCAGGTTTTTGGAAGCTGTATGACGGTCGGTGAGTTACCCTAGCCGTCCCCTCCTTAATGCCGGAACATGTGCAGGAGTTCAAAGTTCTTGTTCCAGTCGTTGATATTTGTTCCAATGCTCGTCAGGGGAAATTTGGCAAGCTACCGGGCCGTTGTTGACTCCGTGGCGTATCATCTAATGTGCAAAAATGCAGACCGTGGAGTACATGCATCTTCAAGTGGGGATTTACATCTGAGTTAATACCGCCTACTCTAACCTGTATATCTGTGTATATATCTAATTTATGTTTTTTTTTCTGACACCATGGTTGTTTGTGTAGATACAAGTCTGAAAATGCCATCCTTTGTATTCGGTAAAACAATTATCACCGGAGCATCACTTTATGAGGTGCGATTTAATTCAAACTCATTGAATTTGAAGTCTTCAGAAGATAATTGACAACCTTTAGTTGTGACTATGGATGCACATGCCCCATAAGAAGACCACTAGTTCTTTTATCAGATTTTTTTCTCAAGTGTTTGTCTACGATTGCGGTTTCGTTCTGCCAGGAATTTGAATTTGAATCATCTCAGCCCGTCTCTTTGTTAGGGTTTGTCCGATTGTGGAGTGGAGGCCGACAGACGACGATTTATTTTCTGTTTTGCGTGTTTTTCTAAGTTGCGGTGCAGTGAGTATTGCGAGACAGCGAGGTTCAGTAGTTTGGGCTCACGGTGTTTATCGATTGTGGAGCGTTCGACCTTTTTGTTTGATTTCGGGAAACAAGAAGAGCCAGTCGGTGTTGTTCGTAGTTTCAGTTTTGTTTGGAGAAGTAGTGTCTTCAAGTCTCATCTCTTAGGAGTCTTGTTGAAACGATCGCATCTCATTGTGACGGCTAGCCTTTTAGACAGGATGCGAAATTGAGTGAGCGAGGTCTTTTATTTCAAGACCTGGATCTTATGCTGTTCGTTGTGCAGGATGCGGGGTTTGGAGGGACAACCACTATCACCTCCGAGGCATGATTTTGAGACCTGTCCCAAAATGCCCGCAACTGAAATGTGCTCGGTCATTGGCATATTTACGATAGATTCTGTTTCTGCTGAAGGATAGCCAGGAACATTGCAAACATGCTTTTCAAATCTTCAAATCTGCGTTTGCGAACCTATTGGGAGAAATCAGGGTTAGGCGTATGCCTAACTCTCGCATATTTTATTTTGCTATATAATGGAAGCGTTGGTGGATTAGGCGTATGCCTAACCCTCTGGCATTTTATTTTGTTGGAATTTTTAAGTGTTGGAAGATTAGGCTTATGCCTAATCCTATAATTATTCTATTTTGTTGAAAATTATAAGTGTTGGGAATCACGCATGTGCCTTACCCTCAGACATTTTATTTTATTGAAAATTGTAAATGTTTGGGGGGTTAGGCATATGCCTAACCCTCTTGATATTTTATTTTCCTGTGACATCCAAGTATTTCAAGGTTAGCATATGTATACCTTGGCTCCGATATTATGTTTTGCTATTAGATGCAGTTTTTGGGGGATTAGGCATACGTCTAACCCCCTAAATCACTATAATAATTATTTTTAATTCCAGGTGTTGGAGCGTTGGACATATGCATAACCTATTAACCTCCCATTACTTGGTATTTCAAAAATTAGTTAAAGTGATAGAAGTTGGGCGTATGTTTAACCCCATCACTTAGTAGTTTACACAATAATTGCAAGTGATGGACCCTAGTATAAATCTTGTTCAATGTGATAGGTCTTTTATAACTAAATATCCGTTCCAGTGACTTGTTTTGAGTGACTCAAAATCAATTTTGAATCACTACAGACAAGTCACAACAAACATTTAGTCATTAATGAATGTCACATCAGACAAAATTTGTACTAGTGGAGGGTTAGGCATATAGTATATACATGAAAACATATAAAATCTACAACACTCCAAAAGCATAAACCTAAACTCTAAAAAATCTAAAAACATAATTTGAAAAAACTTAAATAACTGCATGGAGGTCAAACTTTGCCAATGGTTTAATTCAAGAATTACATTATTTTTCGGCATATATTTCTAGAGCATATTTATGCTTTTCTCATTCATACACTGTTCTACCAAAAAATTTACAATGTGCAATTTTAGAGGGGCATGTGCACTTTTAACGAAATGGGTGTTAAAAAGCCTTCTAAATATAACATTTTCTCTCCACATCATGAGATGTTAAAGTTCATCCACTTCATAAAGGGGCATAAAAAGGACAAACAATGGTTTTTGGGGTTCCTTCACAGAGTAGATGCGAAGATACTACAAAAACTCATCCTCCAGTTTTCAGCTCAAAATACTGAGTTTTGGACTTAAACTAATACTCACAATTCTCAAATTGCCAAATAATACATCAATTCTAGCCTAGGGGATGAACATTAGAAATTAAAAAACACTTTAAATTCAAATACAGGGTCTAATTTCATCATTGGAAAGTAAAAAATCTACCTATTTATACTAATTAAGATGTAATATAGGATGCTTTAAATTCCAATAAAGAATAATTCAAGAATATATTAGAATATACCCACAATATTCCAATTAAAACCCATTGCACACACGTGTATCCCAAATTACACAAAGGGTGGCCCCCTTGAAAATCCAAGAGCACTAGACAACAAAATAACAATTGTTTTTGTTTTTGTTTATAAATATATTATATTTCACCATCCTTCCAAAGTATCATAGCATTTCATCAACGATTGCATGGTTACAAGGTAAACTAGGTCCGGCACAAAAGATATGAAAGAAAAATTAGAATCATCAATCTTGAAATCACCTCTTTCACTTTTCTATTTTTAAATAATCTTCATCAAAGTTGCACTATGGCTATTTTATATGTAAGACATCTACATTTGGTTTAAACCTTTAACAGCCCAAAAGCCAGTTGCAACTGTATAGTATATTATGTATTTGGTGGTATTTCATCAAAATAATAATGACTACACACTTTTCAGTACAAAATAAAATTAACAATCATGATGATATGTATATAACAATATATCACAATTCAAATATTAAACCACAATAGAACAATTATAATGCTAAACTACACGTTGTAGAGAGGGACCCCAAGGGCCTTTTAAGGGTTAAACCCTTGGACATTCAAGGATTAGAGATGGATTATTTGATCAATCCCAATGAATATTTATGCAAAACTACACGTACTATAATTTTTTTTTCAAATTAGGATGAAATTATAGTGAAAACTGTTGAAAAATAAATGAGGGTAGTCCATCGTAATCACTAAGGTAGCTATGACACAAGCCCTAATGTGGTATTCCTTACAGCCATCAAATATAGGTTTGCAAGGATGAACGTAAGACAAAGGAGACCAAAGTTGGCCATTGACGATTTCACACCGTACACGGCTGTTAGGATGGGCACGTTATGTTGAATAATTAAATTTGTTGGAGAATTGCTTTACCACAAATGTCAAATTTTGTGGATATTATTTAAGGTTCTCTTTTTAACACACACACAATATAATATTATTGAAAAATTAATTTCCAAAAGACTAGAGCTTCTATTAAACTTAAAACTCTTTTTTGACGATCTCGACGACGAAAAATATTTTGCCGAACTTGACGACCAACTACTCTAATCTACGATAAATACATGGTATTCTACACATTTTTGTCAAAATCTACAAAACAAATTTAGTAGCTGGAGCATCCACTTGACTTGAAAAATGGATATGAATGGATGATTTTCATCCGTGTAAATAGTTTGTCCAATGGAACTGGCGAGTAATCACTAAGGTAGCTATGACACAAGTCCTAATGTGATATTCCTTACAACTGTCAAATATAGGCTTTGAAGGATGAACATAAGACAAAGGATACCAAAGACTTTGGTCACTGACAATTGCACACCGTACACGGCCGTTAGGATGGACGAGTCATGTTGAATCATTAATTTTTATTGAAGAATCGCTTTACAAATTACAACAAATGTCAAATTTTGTAGATATTCTTTAAGGTTCTCTTTTTCACAGCTCACACAATATAATGTTTTTTAAAAATTAATTTCCAAAAGACTAGAGCTTCTATTAAATTTTAAACTATTTTTTCTCGAACTTGGCGACCGACTACCGTAGTCTAGGATGAATGCATGGTATTCCACACATTTTTGTCGAAATCTACAAAACAAGTTCATTAGTTGGAGCATCCACTTGACTTGACGAATGGGTATGAATGGATGGTTTTCATCCGTGTACATAGTGTGGATGGGGTTTTTCTTTTTCTTTTTCTTTTTCTTTGACACATACAACCTCAAAGTTGAGAGTCGCAGCAATTTTTAATGGACTGACACAGACACTAACCCACGCAACCGGTATTAGTGTGGATGGGGTTTACATATACCCATTGGAACGGGCGAGTGGAAGGATCAGAATAAAGTGAACGAAATGGACGGTCACAATCAATCTATTAAATCGGACAGTCTAGAACACTCCAATGGCTGCCGCACTCACAGTGAACTCCACTTCCCCTCAAGCCGACTTTCAAGCCCACCATTTGACTCGTTGCCCCAACAGTATAAATAGTTGCGCATTCTCTGCTCATTAATTCCACATTCCTTTCTCTCGGGCTCTCTGAGTGTCACTGCTCCGCTCGATCTAAGTATGTATGTTGTGCGTGACGTACGTGATGAGCATCGCGACCTGCGACTCTTGCTTCTGCACTTCTACATTTTACAGCCTCCCTCCCATTTCCTCCCTCCGGCATTCTACATTCTACATTCTGCAGCCTCTCGCATTCTGACTACATTCTCGTAGTGAGTGAGTCTCCGTTTACTCAATACATCAGGCCGGCAACAGACGCTAGAAGCAGATTGAACTAAGCATCATAGTTACATAAAATGGCTCGTGGAAGGATGTTCCACAAGTGCTCCGTGCACAGGTGGTGCACAAGAGTGTGCCACGACTGGTGCAACCCGCTGGAGACAATTCCCGAAGACGATGAGTTTGTCCCCAGCCTCCAAGTCAAGTTGCCTTCCCAAGATGATCAGCAGCCCACCAAGGGCATCAAGTTGGTGATTTCTCTCAAGAAGGTCAACCAGGCTCAGCAAGCCCGGAGCTCCGCTGCCAACAACCATGGCAACAAGAAGAGGAAAGCTTCGCAATCCATCCTCAGCCATTATGCAGAAAAATACACATATGCCAAATTGAACAAGATCTCAACTAACTGGACGTGGCCTCAGCACCAAAGTGCAGCTGCAACGGCAGCCTAAATGAATTAAGTCTCTACACATAATTGCCAATCTTGAGTAATTTACATGAGTAATTCAAGTATAATATACGAAACATGTACATAGATCATGTGACATCGAATCACATCACAAACTGTAACAACATGCTCTTGAGTATTTACTCATTACATCAGTGTTTTGAAATCACATCATTACAGTCATCAAGTATCATGTATATAAATGATTCTTCACTTTCAAAACACTGTTCTTCATCTGAAAATCAATAAAATGTTGAACTTTGTTGTAACTTCAATTGTTTATCATGTACGTACAAATGGGAATTTTTATATTTAAACATTCAGAACTGGATTATGAGTCCTGCTGATTTTATGATACATGCAAATTGCACACAAGGAATTTCTATTGAATCAGTAGTCACGGACTCACTCTTAGATCGTGTGTCTAAGATGGACAATACATCTCAGATGGAAGAGCTTTCTTTTGATATAAGACTGTACATACCTTAGGGAAAGCAGTCTTGAAGGAAGATTCCAAATGTTTGTTCTCCCGTTCCATCTTGGCCATAGCGTCTCATACAGGCTACATGTTGCTTCGAAGGGTTTAGGGTTCTCATACAAACCCTAATCCCTAAACCCTAAAACAACTCCTGAAGACGATTTTCTTGAAACTAAGTAGAGTGCCTCTTGATCTGTCCATCAATCATAAATCATGCATGGCGATTGTCAATGAGAAATTATGAGGTTCAGAGTCTGAAACTATAATTCTATTGTTGAAACAATCATTCCGAGTTGTCAGAGCCCTGTCTCTGCATTTGGGTGTCACAATTAATTTGAAACACGAAATGTTTTAACATATATGACCATTTAGGTATGTCGATCTACAACAATCGTCCAGCTTTTGGCAATTTGACAGATTGAACGAAAACGAAAGTGATTGTATTAACCTTCATGTAATCAATGCCGCGGCTCCGTGTCATCTGTTCGGCCTTGGGGTGAGGCCTCGTACGTTCTCCTCGTCCTCCGGCTTCAACCGACCGAGCATCATCGTCATTTCTCCTGCACCGATCAACGCATCTAGTTTTGTTACGTTTCAACTCGTGATTCAGACTCCTTCTTCAGAGATGCAAATTCATTCGGAGTGACAGCAACGCCTTCAGTTGGTGCTCATTTTCTCTGACAGACCAGTCGAGGTAATCTTGAGCATGCACGCGTCGACGGACGTTTCCATCGTGAACGGAATTCAATTTTGTGAGCACTAGCTAGCGATCGAGCTGTGAGGTGACGCAGAATAAAGGAGGGAAATGGGACTCACAATGAAGCGGAAGGTTAGCTTATGGGATGTCCACTGGGCTGTGTAACCCTATACAACTTGTCTGTCACACTTTTACAACTGAAAGCGGTTCAAATAATATAATAATAATAATTCATAAAGGTTCTTTTATGTTTATCCCTTTGACTCGCCTTCGTCCATATAACCTGTTACAACGGACGCTTTACAACTGTTCCCGAGAATTCCATCCAAGCTGGACAATTATCATCCGTCCAATTTTTTCTTGGTTCTTGTGCAAGTTCACTATTATATGTACGAATTGGGTCTCTAAAATCGTTTGTTATGATTATTCCTTAGAGAAATAAAACAATTGATTTTTGTCAAGTTTCTTTCCTAGTTCAAAAAGTGAGATCTGTAATATGATTTTCCAAAATAAGTACAATCAAATAATGGAATCCATTTTATCTCGTAATGCATGTTTTCCTAATTTCATTTAGTTTTTGTGTAAATGTGAGATTTTTAATTGAATATGAAGAGAAAACCTTCTTGTTTTTAATTTAGAAAATATACAAAAAAAATATACAAAAATCCAACCCTACAAATGTGATCTTCACATAATTCACATTTACAAGTTTTCGTTGTACATCAACTATTTTTTTGGTTTCCATCAAACATTTTATAACGCTTCTATGAAATCAACTTTGAATCGGGACGTTAAAGGGTTAGAATTGGACTCGTAGATGTTATCTTGCAACATTTGAAAATTAAAGAAAAATAATTAAGAAACAAGAATCGAATTAAGTATGTTGAATCATTATGTTGTGAATCACTCTATGTTGAATCATTCTATAAAATGAACCCCTAAATGTCGGGCTTATGACAATGGAATAAAGATAAATATTAATAATATAGTTAATAATATAGTAAATAGAGTGAATATAGTTCATAAATTAATAATTAATAATTTGTTTATATTAAACAAAATTTATTTATATTGGGCTCATTATCAAGTGCAAGAGTACTACACTGCACTCCACTTTATCATGTATTATTTGGACATTGTACTAGCATAACCGACTAGCCATAAGATAATATAGTAGTGCATTGGAACACCCTTTTGAAAACTATATTGAAAGGGAATCTTCACTTAGATCCACTTTTTTAGGCAATGCGATTTTTATTCCATGAACTTTGGTACTATCATGTCATTGCTACTTAATCATTATTTCTAACGGTAACTAGACCGTGGTCTCATTGCAAAAGGTGTTAGCTCACACTGGTCTACTATACTATTGCTATAAACGATACCAATTTGCAGACATTCTATAGTATCATAGATATGTCATCAAAGAATAACTCCAAAAAATCATTAAAAACCCATCAATTATAATGACCAGAAAAACAAAAATTGCTTTTAGCTATATCTTTCTATTTCTAAAATACATATAATAATGAGTTATTTTGTCAATTCATATCATAATTATGAAGATTGGTTCATGCAATACAAGGCCTTACCCAAACGTAGAGCTCAATTCCTAAATTGGCTAGGAATTTACAATTAGCTCAAGAATTAAAACTTAAGAGAACTGGGCTAGGGCATTGGTTTGGTTAAAGAAATTTATGTTCTTGATAAGGAAGGAGCTTCACTCGTAACACTTGAGGAAGCAAATGGCCATTTTAAATTTGGATAAATCCAGCCAAAAAGAAAGCCTTAGCTTACTTTTTAGCTAACAAGGGAGATCATGTTCAACTTTGCCAAGAGAGACTTGGCCACATTAGTGTGAAGGAGATGACGGCAATTAAAGAAATGAGGCTTACTTTCAAATTCAACAAAGGAAGCTATATGGATTAAAAATATTTTGGAGGAAATGGGTGTTGCTTAAAAAGGGCCTATAGTAATTTACTATGATCATTAAAGTTGTATAGCTATAGCTAAAAATCCAAAATTTCACCGGCGCACCAAACACACTAGGTGTGGGTGATATTTCATTACCAGGGGAGTGCACTCTTTTATGTGTGTGAGGAATCATGTGAGTGCACAAGAGGGGGATTAATTTGAACTCTACCGTACTATGTATACATACAAGAAGCATATTTAGGGTTGGAAATAAGGTTGTATGTTTTCATTATACATATACACATGAATAATTGTACCTTATTCTACAAGGGGTATTTTAAAAGAAGTCATAAATACACATGATTCCAAGGTGTAATTAACAGTGCACCCTCCGAATTTCATTAGGTGCAAGGTTAATCCAATGAGGTAGAATTTGTCTTTGGGTACAAACCAAATCATGGTAGATACATGCACCAAAAGTCTACCAAAGACTAAATTTGAGTATTGCAAGAATAGACGGGGACTTCAACCTATCAAGTCACTCAAGCTAAAATTAGAGAACTTACATTCAAGCTAATACAAATGGGCTAAGTTGTCAGCAGTGTTTTTTTAGTGTTGTTTTAGAGGCATTTCTAATGTGATATTTTAGTTAAATTGGTATTTGAAAAGAAAGTGATATGTCAATGTTTGCAACATGTATATAAAACACATAGTACAAGATGAAAGCAATATTGTAAAACTTTGAGCATTAAAAGCACTAATATAGCTCTAGCATTAGTTGTTTTAATGACTGACCAACAACTTTGTTAAATGATAAATAGCACTTTTTTGGTGGAAATCTTAAAATAATTGAATGAGAATGATGATTATGTGTAAGAAAAATGAAACCAATACATTAAAAAATTGCTTATTATTTTGAATGAAAATCATGAAAATTTTGTCTCAGACGACTCTCAATGGACTCTCCAAAGCACTCAAAACAAGACACCCTTGGCTCATATTAGCTTGAATGGACACAGTGATACTAAGTTATGTTTTTAGTAAATAATGTGGCAATACATTAATATTTACAACAGGAGGTTTTAATTATAGGGGAGTGTGGGAATTAACTTACTTATATAGTAATTAAAATACTTATGAGGGAACCTACAGACCAAAAGTCTATCGTTCCAAGTAACACCAAAGTAATAAACTATGCTATCACTTTATATTATAAATAAAATAATATATAAAACTCAAGTATAAAAATTGCATTCAAATTTCAAGGAAATGGGTAAGTCACCCAATTGTAAAAACAAAAGTATTTATTATAAAAACAAAACAAAATTAAATTATAAAATAACATGGACACAATAAAATTATAAAAGGTGCAAAACGTAAATCAAAAGCATAACATAAGTGCAATATAAAATTAAAACATTGCTGAACTTAGGTTCCGTGTATTTGTAAGCTATTTTAAGTTTAAAGTATTAAATTTTCAGTTTAGCACTGTATGAAAAATCGCAATTATAGATTTGTTATAATCGCATTTGTTATTATTTATTCTATGGATATGTTAAAATATTTCATGTTGTATTCGAACTCATTCCAAAAATTTAAACAACAAAACAGTTGAAAGAAGTCAAATCATAATATAGTTATATCCCATTCAAATCTAGGAATTTTCACTTGTTATTTTCACCTTAGGGTGTTACCTTCAGCTTAGAGTAATTTTACCATATTTACCTACAATGAAATTTGAACCCATTGTCCATGTGGCATTTTCATGGTTTTTTTTTACATTTACCAGTAACATCCGCAATTTTCTCTGCGTTACTGTGGACGTTGCTATCAACGCTAAGGTAGGATGTCCTAAATCCACCATCTCCCCCAATTATGACATGTAGAGCTTTTTTGGAGCCACCACAGTTGAGACTCAAAACCACCAATTTCACTATTCAAGTAAACCAATGGCATGCAAGCATTGCGAAGAAATAGTTGGTGGTTTTGGGTTAGCTCATGAGCGGAATTTAGGAACAACAAAGTGTGAACTTAGGAAATTGGTATGTGATGTATGGGTCAGAGGTTACTTTCCACTTTGAAATTTTGTATAAAATTGACAATTGCGAATTAGATGTTGCAAATTTTTGCAATCCTCTTCAAAACCTATTTTGAATGCGGTCATGTTTTTTTTTCGAATTTAGCACTGCCAAAAATAGGCCAGAATGCTTAAGTTAATGGTTTTAGGACAATCAACCATATGGTCCCGACGAGCATCCATCTGTTTTAAAAATCATTCTCTCGCTCTCAGGCTTTCTCGGCTAGAGCCACTGTAGACCCTGAATGTGGCCATGTTTCGGGCTATGTTTTTCAATAATGTTAGAAAAAAACACAAGTTTTTTATAGTATGAATCTGAGTGGAAAACATAGGCAATTGTTGAACCTTCATGAAAAGTAAGTTCAAATTGTTGTTCCCGATGACTATAGTGTACGTGAAACAAATCAGAAAAAGAAAATCACATTTCATAGTACTTTCAACATCAACACTACTATTATCGGTACAAGCGTATTTTCACAAAAATACCAATTTCTTAAATATCTAGGTGCTCAATTGCATGTATTCCAAACGGAACTATATCTTCAACTTACACTTCACATTAAACCATACACAAGCAACCCAAAAAAATAAATAAACTGAAATAAAAGTAATACCAAAGTTTAGTTTTGTACAAAGTTTAACACCTAAAGTGTGACCGGGAGTGTGACGCAATTTTTTGGTACTAGTAGCATGCTTCCACCCCTTAAAAAAACTTAGGCTCACAAGCTCTTAGGCGAACGGTTATAGTGGTTCACATGCTAGCATTCTCCAATAGAGAGTCGAGGATTAACCTCGGCATGAACTGAAGGCGGTTAGTGCTAGGGCAAGTAGTGCTGTCACCAGGCACTTGCACATGTGTAGAAGTTCCGTCCCATGTTGCCTTGTAGGAATGTGAGAGCATAGGGGGTTGGAACCTAAGACTAATATGGAAGTTAATGTTGTTGATGCTTAACCCCTAACTGCCTGAGCGTCCATTTTTTGGACGATGTACAGATTTCATCCATAATTTCACATCCGTCATGCACTTTTTGCAGTGTGGAATTTTTACTGTAGATTCTATGGGAAGTTAGCTTCATGCATATGTGATCCGATTAGAAAGGGGATGATTTGTGAAAATTTTATGTCTCATTTCATGTTGTAGTGATTCACCCAAAATTTTGAAGATTTCAATGTAAAAGTGCTCTAAAAAAAGTCAACTCATAAAATTAAGCAACCAAAAAATCTCCAAAAATCACTACACTTAGAGTATTACATTTCAACCAATCACAAAAAAAATTCATCCGTAGAATGTCAATATCTTATTCGTAATTGAATTACAAAATAATTTTGAATTTCAAGTTTCAAATTTTATACAAAATCATTGATGATAGCAATCATAGATCTAACCGTATGGATAGAATCTAAAATTCATAATGTACAACTTTTATTCATATATCAAGTTCAAAATATCCATGTAGGTTGCATTTTATAATGCATCTTTGCAAAACTGCCGAATTTGGAGAAGGCTCTAGGCATTTAGGAGTTAACATGTGTAGAAGTGAAACGCCATTCATACACACAAGTAAGCTTTACTACAATTCAAGAGGGAATGGCAGATTGTGCATTACAGTACCTGAACCACTCAATGTTGGTCCTTTAACTCCTAAACGTCAGAGCGTTCAGAAAGTGGACAACTAACAGATTCAAACCCTTCTCACGTTTTCATCAATGCTTGGATGAAAGTCATTCAATTTTTTGGAGATTCTTCATCAAGTTGTTGTCCTATCTAACGGTTGGATTTAGTCATACTTGATTACATATTTTTCTAAAATTACAAATGTAGAAGTATGTCAAGTCGTTGACCAAGCCAAAATTGCATTGACTGTAGTTCAAAAGTGGCCTTGCAAAAATGAGGTCATAGATTTAAGAAACACAAAAATTTCAAAAAATCAGCATGTTCAAGAGAATCTCATTTCAAATGCATTCCAACAAGTTTTACTCAAAAAAATATTAAAATTTAGTTTGTAATCTAATTTAGAAGGGATTTTAATTTTAACTTTCAAATTTTATAATTAAATATTGGTGATAGTATTAGTGAATCAAACCGTACAGATGGAATCTAAAATTCAAAACCTAGAACTTTCATTTGTATATCAATTCCAAAATATTCTTCTAAATGGTAGTTTATGCTGCTTTTTCGCAAACTGCCAATTCCAGGGACACCCTGGTACGTTTACGGGTTAAGATCATCTCCACCCATGCTCGCTAAAGGTGACTCGCTATAATTATTCATCT
The DNA here is from genome assembly GCA_022496805.1 of Pohlia nutans. NCBI lineage: Eukaryota > Viridiplantae > Streptophyta > Bryopsida > Bryales > Mniaceae > Pohlia > Pohlia nutans. The sequence goes on along the minus strand of CM040092.1, from coordinate 23,394,907 downwards.
ATATTTGAAGAGCCCTTGAAATCACACTCCCCCACCCTTAAACGCCCCTCAAGCACCAAAAGTGCACGTCAAATAGTCAATGCACCAATCACAAGTAGAATGTCAGATTCAGTCAACTAAACTTAGATTTGGAGGGCCATTTCTTAACACGCCAAAGTTGAGGGCCAAGAGGCATTTTTGAAGGGCCCTTAGCATTTTTCATCCACTTATTGCGTGTGTCAGACCCTTGGCGAGTATGGGTGCGGATGCTCTAAGTGGATCATTTATGAAATGTTTCCTTGATTTGTTCTGGTGAGACTGAGTTCTAGTACAAGATATTGTTCATGGACAGAAACAACAATCTATTTGGCATCGTAGCATACAGTTCGACTTGGGCATTAAGTAAGAAGAATGAGGTGTGAAAGTCTGAGCGATGTGACGACAAACTTCCAAAGTAATGCACGGCCATTAACCCCTAAACGTCCCAGCGTCCAGTTTCTGGACGATGAACAGATTCCAACTCACACTACACTCACATTACTTCATGGATGAAACTCATTCAATTTTTTGAAAATACTTTATGAAGTTATTGTCCTATCTAACGGTTGGATTTGGTGTTACTAGCGTACATATTTTTTTTAGATTACAAATGTGGAAGTATGTCAAGCAGTTGACCAAGCCAAAATTGCATTGACTTTAGTTCAAAAGTGAGCTTGCTAAAATGAGGTCATAAATTGAAGTAACATAAAATTTTCAAAAAATCACCATTTCAAGAGTATCTCATTTCAAATCCATTCCAACAAATTTCACTCAAAAAATATCAATACTTTGTTTGTAATCAAATTTAGAAGGAAATTATAATTATAACTTTGAAATTTTATAATAGAATATCAGTGATGGCATTGGTGAATCTAACCGTACGGATGGAACCTAAAATTCAATATCTACAACTTTCATTTGTATAACAATTCCGAAATATTCTTCTAAATAGCATTTTATAATGATTTTTCTCAAACTGTCAATTCTGGGGATACCCTGGGACGTTTAGGGGTTAAGGCCATATTCGTTATATTTAGACTTTTCGCAGATTTTGAGACGGAATGCTAGTTATTCAAAAATTCATTTAAAAAATAATAATTGAGACAAGAGATAAAACGGTTTATCTTTGAGTTGAGGATAAAAATGAGACTGCGAAAAGTCTCAATATAACAAAAATGACCTTCATTGTGGGAGAAAGATGAGAGAGCATAAATCGGAAACGGAACATCAAGGAGTTGAAAATCGATCCAGTAGCAGTGAAACACTCCAAAAATGGGTACAAAAAGTGCATCTTGGAATTAAATAGCAACTCTCCCTTGTTCCGATCGTGGCGGCCCTTCCTGGCTCGACAAAGTTAATTCACGTGCGGCACCAACAGTGCCGCTTCAGGTTGCAGGGACTGGTTGTGCTGACACTGTAAGAGCGCCGGGGGAGTGGCGAAGCCGATGCCATCCGTCCAGAAGTCGAAGATATCGGTGGTGAAGGTGGGCATCTTGACATGCGAATGCGCCGCTGCAGCTGCATCCGCCGAGTAGGTGTCGGATGCATCGCTCGCGCTCGGCGTTGTGGCCACGCCCGTGCTGTACCAGCTGGGCGCCATGTCCACCGGCCCTGAATCCATGGCCATGGGTCCGAATTCATCATCCAGCGCATCCACTGCGCCCAGGGCCTTGGCGGCGAACATGGACTGCGCGTCCAGGTTCACCAGACTGGACGAAGCTCTTGCCATCTCGGGCTCTTCATTGCGCCCCGACACTATCGAATTTTCCGACTCTGCCGGCTCGTCGCTTTTGGCGCCCGGCGGCGTCATGCACAAGGCCGCGTTTGGGATCGCCGCTCCCATCACGATGGACTGCAGATATGCCGCCATGGGTGCATTACAGTCCGAGGAACGGAACGCCGGCATTCTGCAGATGAGTTGTTGCATCAGTAGGTCCTGCCCTGGCAACACATCGTTGTGCGCGCTCTGCAGTACGAATCCTGACGATACGGCACCCATGTGCCCGACCGGGTCCACGCGGGTGAGCTGGTTGAAGTCCTGCATGAGTTGGTTGCACTCGCCTTCTCCTCCTGCTGCTGCTGCTGCTGCCGACGACACGGCCAGCAGGTCTGCCACCTCCTTCTTCTTGCGCAGCACTTGACCTGCAACTTGCTGCAATTCGGCGGCGCTGTAAGAATTCAAACGATCGTCCCATAGAGAATTCTCCAAGTGGTCCGCCAGCTTGCGATTGTGATCTACTAGATGCTGCAGGTCAGCGGCCAGTTTCTGGACCTGGTTGTGCAAGAACGTGGTGTTGTCCAGCTTTCGCTTCTCGCGCTCCTCCGGCGCCACGCCCTTGTAACGGCTGAGCACAGAGTCCAAATTGGGCTGGCCCCAGAGCAGAGGAGGCGCCCCGGCCATGTGCGGGTGGTGGCACATGACGGCCACATCCACGCCGCACAAGATGGACAGCTCCTTGACCTTCTTCAGCAGCCCTTTCTTCCGCTTGCTGTACGTCGCGGCTCGCGAGGCATCACTCTTGATGTGAGGTCCGATGTTGAAGACAAGGCCGTTGCGGGCCCCCATGGCCGGAACCTAAATGCAGAGGGAAGCGCGGCAAGCGGAATTGACAGACAGCGCGGCCGCAGTCGCTAGCCAGAGCTGTCAGATTAAGTTGGAAAAGTCACAAAGTCAAGTGATCGGAAATGAAAGCGTACAAGGTCACGGGTGCAGCGAGCAGCAGCAGCACCACCAACACCAACTTCGGGGCAAAAACGGGATCACGGGTTCAAGGAGCGCCTGAGCAAACGCCGCGGTAAGTGCTGAGCAACAGCAGATGATATGGGGCGCGAATGCAGGGAAGGCACGAATGCAGGGAAGGCACGAAAAGAAAATTTCCCCAAGGACCGAGGTATGGACGGAGATTTGCTGAGATGCTGTGGGGTGTGGGAGATCCTAGACGAGATCGCGAATGGCAGATTCTATCCTACGAGCAGCCCAGGGACTCTTAGACAGCATGCGGCCGAGGACGCACGAAATATCTCGCCCTCCAACTGGCGATTTCTATATTGGGAATGCCAGCGGCGCGTGCAACTGCACTCCAGGACCAGAGGTGGCAGATCGCAGATCAATCTCGTCGCCTTTGTCCCGGGCCTGCAAAATCCTAGTCCTGCTCCGTCAGCTGCTTGCCCACTGCACGGGGCCTCGACGTAGATGCATCGACTTTCTGGCCTGTGCTACATGCTGCACTCACAGAGCGCATGCAAAAGTTCACCGCTCCAGCTTCAGTGCCATCCTCCACACAGCGTGTTCATGTAACCGTCATGAACCGAATCAATTTCTTCTTCGTTCATATTCATGGCGGGTTCACACTTACTCTACCCGTTTGGTTTCAACGGACTTTGCACTAAGTTACTCCACTAGTTTGGCCGAAAGGATTATGTAAGAGTTAGTAAAATATTATAAACTATGGCCTTTGGTCAATCATGGTACAAGATAGTCAATGTTGGGAATGGTATCTGAAATATAATCCTCAATAGATATAGCATACCCTATCCATCGGTAAGGATATCTCAAATCTATGAAGGATATGAAATAGATTTAAAATACCCGCACCCATACCCATCCCAACATTGCACATGGGAGTGCTAGCATGTGAGCTTGAGCAGTGAGCTTAAAAGCTTGTTAGCCCGAGAGTTTAGAATTCCTTTTGCAAATTTTTGATTACGGACCTATGATCGTGTTAGCCCGAGAGTCTAGAATTCTTTTTGCAAATTTTTGATTACGGACCTATGATCGTGGCTTAGGTCATATTAATTATTAAATAATTGAACCTCTAACATTCACAAAGTACAAAATGTGAAAAGGGTTTAGGGATGGAATGCAATAATTAGAAATTAGAAAGGATATATTAGAATTAACCCTTAAACGACATACAAAGCTTTACGGACTTACTTTTTTTTGGATGAATCTTGCTCATAACTTCAACTCTGGGGAACCAAATGGGGTTTCTTAAATGCCAAAACGAACATATTTAAGGCATCTATACATCTCTAGAATATACTAAAGTAAATTAAAAAGAAAATCATGCTTAAAATGAAGTTTAAATAAGATTTTTGGTGTGGGAATTAGGAAAGCCATGTCCCTAAGGATTGAGGGAAACTCAAGTGAATCGCTCAAGGTAACAAGAAGAGAAGAGAACAAAATGTAGTGCCGTCCCTTTCAATCTCACTACCAATTTCACGGACATATGGGAACCTCCTATCTAGTTTACAAGTATCATCTAGAACTTTCCAAAGCTTTTTAGAATATTATGTAGTTTTTTAGAACCTTCAAAAAAAATCCATTGTCTTCTAGAACCATTCGAATCGTTCCATAGATGCTTATAGGTTTTAGAACTTAGGACCTCTACAAGAGTCTATCAAATGTCAAAAGACTATTTTTAATGAGAGGCGAGATGAGGGGCTCCTCACTCTCGTCAACACAAGTTGTGAAGAAATTTATAGTATTGCCTTGTCCTTGTATCATGTTCTAGTTATCAATCTAAGTTCTTTCTATATTTTTGAGAGCCATCTTGCAAATCTTGTATCTTTTATCTTCTAAACTTTGCATCTCTAATAGTGGCGATTCTAGCATCTTGATTGACAACAATTTGGCTAAGGCTATCACAACAATATTAGAGTTTGGTTTTTCTTGATAGAGAATATATTACTCCTCAGTCTTGAAATTAGTAGAGCGTTTTTAGAGATTGCAGATTACCCTCTTTTGCACTGGTATTGTTTGGTATCTTGACCTCTTGACAATCGAGATGCCGGGAGTTGATAATATTGATATATGTGACATGTCGGAGTCAAAGATAGATACATTGTTGAGAGTTATTTAAGCATTGTCAATTAAGACCAAAGATGATTGAAAGCTTTATTACTAAGGGGGTGCAAATGTGCTAAAATGACCCATCTAACTCATTTGGAACAAAGTAATGACCCCTATTACAGTCCTTACCAAAATGTGATAGAGCATTATTGGCCTAATGTAGCCACGAGTGGTTTAGGGATTTTTTTAGAAAAAAAACAAAAATATGGCCTAATGTTGTATTTCTCCAAAAACCATATAGAGCCATTATTTCCATTATAGTAACTAGCTGTCATTCATGGTATATACTCTAATTTCCAAATTAAGATTTCTGAAAGCACTTTCAAAGCGTAATATCCTAAATTAAAATTTTTTGACACTTCAACACGGAATAATACACGGTTCCCATCTACTTCATAATAGATGAAAGCACTATTGGATAGACCAATAGTAGTGTCCAATACAGAATATTCAACAACATTGCAACTTAAAATGAATATAGTATAAGCAAAACTAATGAAAATGAATACATAAATCCCATATATCTTGGGAGAACTTTATCATCCAATGTATTTATAAAAATACATTATATCATTGAGCTATTTGCAAAGTACATAGATTCGTTCACACGTTGAGTAATGTCCATTTCAGTAGATGTTCATACAATTATAAAAAATAAATTCATAGTGAAGTCCAATGGTTCTTTAAAATCAAATTGAGGCTAAGAATACCCACTAGAAGAAAAGAGGGACTTGCACACTAAGCACATGCACTCAAATGTGGCCAAATTCACTCAGAATCCCACTCCATGCTAAGTATACAAGTCCCTCTTTTCTTCTAGTGAACCACATATGTTAAGATAAACATTTAAAAAACAAATGACTAAAATTTCCATGCATGATAAATCCCAAAGTCGATACTAGTATGAAATTTGTCCACATTGATAATTGGCGCTAAAGCACAACTAAATTATTAAGATTATCTTGAATACAAGAACAACTATGTCATAGAAGGATTTCGGGTTTGGTTATAACATCACATGATTCACATACACCCCCTTATATGCAATTAACCAAAACATCTATATTGGTTTGATTGGAAAATTCTATTAAAAAAAGCTCAAAACAAAATAAATGAAGGAAACATTAAACTAATTTTTGAAAGCCTTTAAAGATGTTTTCCAACAATAAATTTTGCGAACTTTCAATCTTCTATCCAAATTAATTATGTTTGCTTGAAAATAGTAGCATGTCGCATGTCAAAAGTGCATGTGAAGTGCACCTAAAATATGGGAAGTTCTAGAAGGGGGTCAAATTTTAACTTCATAAATTTTTAGCAACATACCACAAGTGCGTACATAGCTACCATATTTTTTTAATTTTGGGTATTACCCTTACTTATTTTTTAATCAATTGTTTCACGATGTCTATGTTTTTCTATTATTTTGTACAATTTTTTGGAATTTTTTTGGAAGTGAAGTAAAATTTGGGTGAATTTCAAAAGTGGGACATGAAATACATACTACACAATCCCCCCCCCCCCCCCCCCCCCCCCCCTTTAGCATATAAAATCCCTAGTTTGCTAGAGAAGTTTGATGGTAAGCGCTCAAAATTTCAAGGCTTTGTCAACCAAATTTGATTGGTCACTTTTCTTCAACCTCAATGGTATCCAATAAAAAAGTTACAAATTGGTCTAGGTAGGACGCTACTTACCTTGAACAAGTTTTTTGTTATTTGTCCCAGTATTGGAAAAATCGATCATTGATCCTAAGCAATTTTGATGTCTTTTTAGTAGCTTTTGAAGAAGGATTTCGAGAACATGACAAAATCCTCTCGGCAACAACAAAGATTTGCTGGTTATGGCAAATAATACGTTCTGCATCTAAATATGCATTAGATTTCAAGTAGTTGTCTTGTGACATCAATAGGAATGATGAAGCACTCATGAATCAATTTCACTTGGGATTAAGAAACAAGGTGAAAGACCTATTGCTATCTCTGTCTCACCTTCAAAAACTCAATGAAGCAATCAATCAAGCTTTGAAGTGTAACAACCGATTGTTCCAACATTGTCAAGATTAACTTTCTTGGACTACACTAAAGCATCATTCTAGGTATTCACACTCAATTGCTTCAACAACTATGACTAAATTTTCTTTTGGAGGCCGAAAACATGCAAATTGATGCAATAGAGAGTTCTTACACTAGGGCGTCTCGGGGGGTTTACTTCCAAAAAATTACAAATGGCGTGCAAAAAAATATAGGGTCCAAATAAATCTAGGAAGGTAATTTTTATAAATGAATTACATTAATATAGGATGCTAAAAATTGATTACAAGAATAAGTATGAGAATATTCTTGAAATATTACTAATTATAGTAAGAATTACTTTTATTTTTAAGGGTACTTTTAAATACCCTTTTTTCACACATGATACGCAAAATATACTAAGAGTAAACCCCCCGAGTAGGGCGTCACATTTGTCAAAAAAGAAAAGGTGTATTGTATGTAAAACATTTGCCATTACTTTGTCATTTAACACTATATAGTAATTATGGAAAATGTTTAAATATATTTAAATGGAATATTTTCAAAAGCTTCATAATTTTTTTACATTATTTATATTATTTTGAAATAATTTGGAATATACATGTAATCTTTTTGAAATCTTTACACATTTTATGCAATGTAATAATCAATAATATTACACATTTAGATCCAAATGCCATTATTAAAAAAATAAAAAAAATTTATATCAAAGGTTGACATTGTTCTATATAATTTTTAACTCCTTTATGTAAAAATATTTTTAAAATATTTTTATAGATACCATAATTTTATTAATGCCAAAAAAGCCTAAAATCTCAAGTTGTAACTATATATTTTGGCCACCCTACCGCGGTTTCACCCAATACAATTTAAGCTCCTCACAATACAAAAGAAAAAAGGTTGTTTTGAAGAAGATTTATGTTTATATTGCAGAGAACTATGTCGTAAAAGCCAACAATTGCCATAGGAATCAGTGTAGTACTTTCAATGTACAATCGAAAAACAAGGACGCCCATCCACAATACGGGTTGTGTGGCGGGACTCTTCAAACCAAAGGATATCTTTCTTGATACGTGACCTTCTTGTTGTTTTACTATACCACTTTATCTAAGTTCACGGAACCTCCAAAAACTTGCTTTGATATATTTTTTAGCCTCTCCTTGCTTTCTTGATGAGGGATTTACAAAACTTTATAACATGGTGATTGCAAGTTATGGTACACCGCTTTATATGTCACACTGCAGGAATTGTTGCACTTTTTCAATCTTTGGAAAATCACCAAATGAGATGGAATATTCTTATCAAACTAAATGCATTGTTTGAAGAATTACAATGTTGAAGTGCCTACCACATTTTTTTCCTAAATTTGGTTATCCCACTCTAAATTAATCAATGACTCTTGGAAAAGGTGTGTGTCACTTTTCAAAAGTGCACCTACATTATGGAAAGTACAAGAAGGGAGTCTAATTTTAACTTCACAAATTTTTTGCAACATAACACAAGTGCGTAAAAAGCTACCATATTTTTTTATTTTGGGTACTACCCTTACTTATTTTTTAATTAATTGTTTCATGATTTTTTTGTTTTCAATTTTTTCGTGTAGTAGAAACAATTTTTTGGATTTTTTTTTTCGGAAATGAAGTAACGGTCCAATTTCACAGGTGGGATATGAAATACATTTTTTTGTAAAACCTAGCTATAGAGGTTATGTAAAAAAGGCTTTAATTACCCCTGATGTGAAAGAAAAAAAAAAAAAAAAAAAAAAAAAAAAAAAAACTGTTGAGCAAAGTTGAGAGTCTCGAAAAGAAACATGACGATCTCCAAAGAGGAAGTATTAGTAAAAACTTTATTTTAGATCATGAAATTTTAAACTTAATTTGAAGTCGAGAGGTGCATACTACTACACAAGTAGCATGAGTTGCATGGGTTTTAGCTGCACTCCCCTATTGGTAGACTTCAGCTTGCAAATTATGTTCATATTTTCTATAGTTCGAAATCAACATCTTGTTTCAGTAGAGGTGACAGATGGACAAGCCTTATCTTCTGGAGATGTTACCAATGAAACCATTCCTTTAGATGTAATGTTAGAAAATCACAACGGTTCAATTGTATTCAACATCATTAAAATTCCTTCCAACATTATCATTTTTAGATTGTCTTGGCTTAAGAAGTACAATCCGCATATAGATTAGAGATCATTCAAGATGACTTTCTCAACAATGCCTCCTGCAACGCAACCTTATCAAGAAGTCTCAACCTACTAAATCATTGTTTATTGAAGTAAGAACTTTTATGAGAGCTACCAAGAGAAGTACCCAATACAAGAATACCATGCCCGAAATGATTGAAATTTGACAGTTTTCTATCAATTATGACGGCATAGGCCGTTTTGAAGCATGCTTTGAGGTACTCAAAGCTTTTTAACGTTTCAATTGACATACTTGTATTGGTGTATTTTATTTCTGTCAACTAGCATTTGAATTCTCACTACACCATAATTTCCACTACATTTTGATGCACTATTGAGCATAGCAAATGATCTTATTTTGAAATGTTTTCAACTAAGAAAAGTTAGAACGCCAAGTCATCTCCCACCTTCCAAAAGAAATCTGTGATTTGAAGTTTCTATACATGAGATATGGACAAAATTCAGTAGGGTTGTGTAGAATGTGCATGAGTTGTTTGAGAAGAGAACGTGTTGTGATCAGACTTTCGAGGCTCAATTCTGCATAGTAGACTAGCTTATTTTGAGAAATGTTAAACTAAGAATACTTGCACAATCAAGTCATCTTCCACCTTCCAAAAGAAATCTACGATTTGGAGTTTCTATGCATGAGATATGAACAAAATTCAGTAGGGTTGTGTAGAAAGTGCATGAGTTGTTTGAGAAGAAAATGTGTTGTGATCAAACTTTCAAGGCTCAATTGTGCATAGTAGACTAGCTTATTTTAAGAAATGTTCAACTTAGAATATTTGCACAATCAAGTAAAATTTCACCTCCCAGAAGAATTTTGTGATTTGAAGTATTTATGCTTAGTTATGCACATTTTTGTAGAATAGTTTAACCGGTGAATAAGAGAGAAAAATGGGAGTTCTACATATCCCATATTCATTGTCAACACTAGTGCACTGAATTTTGTATAAAGTACAAGACTACATCTCTTCTTCCACCTACGATTATGAAGATAAATTCACATTCATCCATCTTGGACATACCACTTGGATATGGGCGAATTTTTCTTTAAATATAATTTAAAATGCCTATTTCTTTATTAATTATAAATTCAATGCCCACAATAATTAATTGACTACAATGGAAAGATTGGCTAAAAGAAGTAATCTACTTAAGGGTAATTTAAAAAATAGAGCTTGTATAAATTATCGGGATCCACTTGTAATTCCAGCGTGTCATCCATGTAGAAGCCACGTGGAGGCCAAGTGTCACAACCATAGCTTCCCTCATGAGCCACCAAAATTGACAGAATTTGTACAGAACTTTGTCAAAACAGTGTCCGAATCAAGTGATCCGAAATGACAAAAAGATTGATAGAAGACTGTTTAAATTCTGTCATCTTGGATGTGGTTCTTGTTGTAGTGACCCCATTGCAATCTACGCACAACCTCAACTCGTAAGGAAACTACTAAATTGTCAACTATTTTGGACCAATATAAGGTGTTTTAACTTTCCAGATGTTTTTGAGAAGAAGAATTTTGACATTTAACATTATGAGCATCGCCCATATGAATGTGCCATCTGATATGCAATAAGGTACCCAACTACCCTTTGGATTAATCTACAACCTATCACAAAATGAACTCTTGGAGTTAAAAGAGTCCATAAATGAAAACCACGGCACGAACTTCATTCAACATTCAAAGTCTTATGTTGGAGCAAACAATCCTTTTTGTGAAAAAGAAAGAAAGATCCATTTCAATATGCGCTAACTATCGAGGCTTGAATAACATAAGAATGAAGAATTGCTATCCATTGCTATTGATATCAAGGTTCCTTGATCAACTTGGACAACCCAAGATCGACACTAAGATAGATTTTCAAAAAGTTTATAATTTGGTGTGCATCAAAGAAGGGGATGAATAGAAGACTGTGTTTCAAACAAGGCACAAACATTTTGAGTACAATATCATGCCTTTTGGACTTAATAACGCACCGGCATCTATTAGCATTTAATGAATGATTTAAAAGAAATAAAAAATTAGACGCCTTTTTTGTTTGCTATATGGATGATACAGTGACTCACAAAACCAAGTCAATGTTTGCCCATGCTTAGTATAATCTGAAATATCTACTACATTAATGAGGATTTAGAGGTGTCATCAAGAGTAGATGATTGGTATCCAAGTGTCTACTAATGCATAAAAAATGTGCAAAGGTCATTGAGATATTTAATTTTAAAAGAGAGTTTCTCACTGATTCACTTTTGGTCTTATATATCTACACCTCTATTTCTTCCATATATTGACAATGTAGTAGAGAGTTTCAATTCAGTAGTGAGTGTCGTAAGTAAGCAAGAGTGTCTCTTCTCCTTCTCAAGTAGTACATTACATTTTTAGTTGTTCCATACTATGACAAGGCCATTGTCTTATGAAAAGCAGAATAGTGTAGTATCATTGCTACAAAAAGAACATTAAGTAGCCAAATGGCTTGACATTAGTCAATGTAGTGTTGAGAGAATCCAAAAGAAACGTCTTTCTAACGCTAAATTATTTGTAGAAGGAAGACCAAAAGTGATTTCAGACCACTTCAAGAAGGCATGTGTGAGAGTGGTGAAAATTGGAGGATTTAGTACTGCTACAAAGGCATGCAAATTAGTTAGGGAAGAATTTGCCAATGAGATTAGTGTTCAGACAATGCGACCATCATTAAATTCAACAGGTTTGGAGGCTTGTGAGAAGAAGAAAAAGCCTCTGCTATTATAGATGAATATTCAAGCTTGTTTAGATTTTGCCAAATTTCATGAGAATTGGACCATTATGGATTAGAAGCGAGTGGTTTTTTCAGATGAAACTAAGATCAATCATTTTTGCTCAAATGGTCGTTATTAGTGTTAGGCTTGAAACGGAGAGGGTTATACAGATCGAACAGTGAGGAAAACACTAAAACACGGAGGAGGTTCAATAATGGTTTGGGGTTGCATGAGTGCAATTGGACATGGTTTGATTTGCAAGATAGAAAGTAGAATGAATCAATATGTCTATCATGAAATATTGGAGGCCAACCTCTATAGCAAAGTATGGCATAAATGCATCTAGAGTCATTTTTCAAAACACAATGATCCTAAACATACAGCAAAATCTATGAAAGAGTGGTTATCTAAACAATCTATAAAAGAGTGGTTATCTAAACAATCTTTCAATGTTTTAAAAGGCATGCTCAATAACCCGACCTAAACCATATAGAGCACCTATAGGCAACACTAAAACGAAAGCTCAATCATTATCCAATACTTCCAAAGGGTCTTCTAAAATTATGGGAGCGTGTGCTTGAGACTCTCCATTCTATCACTTCCATAGAGTGTGAGAAGCTCTATGAGAGCATGCCACGAAGAATGCGGGCAGTTATTTTTGCAAAGGACAGATGGACTGATTTTTGATTGTGTATTGATTTACAAGTCCAAAACTAAGTCAGTGAGGGGTTTGACATTAATATGAGTGCTTCCATATATTATGTGTGTTTTGTTTTCAATTCCCATGTGAATAATCAATAAAGCTTCTACTCTCTAAAGTGATTTTATGTTTGTTTAATTATATATTTACTCCATGTGCTGACATTGCTCATTTACCAAAAAACATTCAAACACCGACTCGATTTTGGGAGTCACTGTATATTGATATTTTTATCTACTCAAGAAATCACAAAGAACATGAATGACATGTGCATCTTGTATTAGTGTGTTACAAAAGTTGCGGAATGTTGAATTATATTCCAAGTTGTAGAAGTGTATATTTCATTTCACCATGACAACTAGAATATGAACGGTGAGCAATGAATTGTGAGGGGCAATTGCAAGCTACAGACTACCAAATGGAGGTACAACTAGTGCAGCTCAGAGCCGTGCAACTCATGCACTAGAGGTGTAGTCACTACTAGAAAATCACGTCCAAATCAACAGAAAATCAACTCATTTTTGTTGGTCCGTGCACTATAAGTGCCTTTTTCACTGATTTCTAACTTTCTATAAATGCAACAATAAAAGTCACTTGATTTCTATTGGTCTGTGCACTGTAAGTGCTTTTTTCACTGATTTCTGTTGGTCTGTGCACTATAAGTGCCTTTTTCACTAATATTTAACTTTCTGTAACATTAGAGGAAATCTAAAGCCTCATCAAGACTGCGAGTTCTCAAGCACATAAATTAATAAAATAAAAAATACTAAAAAAATTGAATAAATTTTAAAAATATTAAATATTAAATATTAAATGTGACGTGGACATGATGTGGCAGCATTTCGGCCACATCAGATTGGATATTAAAATTTTAATATATTTTAAATATATTTTTACTATATAAAAATAAAATTTTAATTTTTTTTTTTTTTTAACATTATAGAAACATTTTAAAACATTTTTGTAATACTTATTATTATTTCTTTAAAAATTTATAAAAATTTAATTTATACTTATTATTATTTCATTAAAAATAACAAAACAATTTTTTTTTCAATTTTTCTTTTTGCAGTGGATCAAGCGGGTTTTTTTCTATATCTACAAAAAGTTTCAAAACATTCCAAATTTTTTAATTTTTTGACGAAATTTTGATGGCCGGGTCCGCTAGGAGCTATTTTTTTCCACAGCAGAGTTTGGATATTTTTAGCGATGTCAAAAACTCTTTTTTTTCCAAATTTTTTTTGCAGTGGATTAAGCAGGCTTTTTTCTATATGTATAAAAGTTTCAAAATTTTCTAAAAATATTTGTTTTTTGGTATCAAAGACAAAAGTTATTTTTTGGTTGAACCACCTTCTACTTAAATGCTTGTCAAAAATTCTCAACATATTGTATTGAAATTAATTTTTTACCACTAATACTAGACTTCAAGATACAACTTTTCCAACAATTTTTATTGAAAACAGACATTCTATGAGGGAGTACTACGCCTCCAAAGTTCACTGAAATATAAAAAAGTCAAAAAATTTGGACGTCCGTGTTAGTAAGTAGCAATAAGTAGTGAGCATGTGTACAAAGATATCTACAACTGGTGGGATGGTTTAACTTAGTGGATTATCAGCACGAGGTCACCGGTTCAATTCCTAGTGGTGTTAATAGTAGACCGGAGGGGAAGCTAGATGTGGTAGGCCCGGTTGATGTAGGAGTAAGGTAGTGTTTAAATTTAAAATCCGGGCAATTGTAAGAAATTCGGTATAATTTTTTTGGGCAACAGTAAAAAATTTCGGGCAACAATAAAAAAATTCGGGCAACAGTAAAAAATTTGGGCAGCAGTAAAAAATCGGGTAGCAGTAAAAAAATGTGGCAGCAGTAAATGAATTTGGGCAATTGGAATATTTTTTGGGAAATTTGAGTATTTTGTTGTGAATGGATCAACAGATTCTTGTTGATTCATGTCCAGATCAACTTGACTAAATCAACTTAGATGAACAACTGTTTTGGGTTGATTTGGTCAGAGTATTTTCTAGTAGTGAGTGCGCACCTCTCAACTTTCAATTAAATCAAAATTTTACCATCCACAATAGGGTTTATTCTAATATTTCCTCTTTAGCGATTTTTAAGTTTATTTCGAGACTCTGGGCTTTACTCAACAACCATTTATGTTTTTCCCAACCATGGGTAATTAGAGCCTTCTTTACATAACCTCTATAGCTAGGTTTTATAAAAAAAATTATTTCATATCTCACTTTTGAAATTGGACTGTTATTTTATTTCCAAAAAAAGAATCCAAAAAAAAGTTTTAATTGCACGAAAAACTTAAAAAACAAATACATCAAGAAACAATTAATTAAAAAATAACTAAGCGTAATACTGAAATAAATTAAATATAGTAGCTTTGTATGCACTTGTCGTATGTTGCTATAAATTTTTCAAGTATGTTGCTATAAATTTGCGAAATTTCAATCTTTCTATTCAAGTGAATATTGTAG
This sequence comes from Pohlia nutans, assembly GCA_022496805.1. NCBI lineage: Eukaryota > Viridiplantae > Streptophyta > Bryopsida > Bryales > Mniaceae > Pohlia > Pohlia nutans. Next base: position 23,379,899 of record CM040092.1, on the reverse strand, counting down.
GTGCTCATAGATGCACTTTTGACAAGCAACACGGTACCAAATCCAAGCATAATTGATTAACTAGAATAGAAAGATTGAAATTTTGCAAATTTTATTGTGGTAAATATATTAACTTTGGAATTCTAGAGACAATTCAATTTGTTTTGTCACAAAATTCCATCCCAATATTTATTGGTGATTTTCCGAAGATTGAAAAAGTGCAACAGTTCCTACACCACAAAAAAAAAATTGGGTGACCGTAGCTTGCAATCACCACGAGTAGTAGTGAAAATTGGGGTTTAATGAAAGATGAAGTATCTATGACCCCGGTTTAAGCAGTTTAGGAGACATAGTTCATAACATTCTTTAGCTAGTATAGCAACACAACCTTTTGCTTGTGTAAAGAATCAGCATCTAAATAGGGAATTAATAATGTGGAACATGCAAAAACTATTAAAAAACATAAATTTTTAGAGTTGCCAAACCATCTTTTGCTAAATATGGCTTTGATTCTCCAGAAGATCGTGATTCCTGCAACTATTCTAACTTGGAATGATGATTCCCAAGGGTGAACAATGAGGTTGCTAAAGAATGTTATGTTGGTCACATAGAGTGTTTTTTTTTGCAGAGAAATAAGATCAAATAATCAATTGATGTAGCATGCATCCAAACCCACCTCGCGACCGATCCAAGTCCGTAGAGTGCTCTTCATTTGTAATGGAAAATCAGTGAATTGGAACATCAAGACTTCCACTGAAGATCATCGCAATCAATGGGAGAGTCTAAGAAATATAAACTAAAGCAACCATTCTTCATGTCAACTTCCTCCCATACCCTGGACTCGGTACCATCATCGATCTCTAGTCTAGGATTGAGTCTAACTACAACGTGTCTCGTTGTCATGCAGTATTCTGTTGCCATATTTCAATGAAATTACCCAAAATAGGAAACCATATATGGAAGAAAATAGAAGATGGTAGAAATGGGATCTAGGTAAAATTAAATTCCAAAATATAGGTGAACTTGGATATTTATAAAAATTCTTAAAATATCCAAAATACCAAAGACAAATTTGGGTGTATGAAGGATTGTGCCACCAACACTCTTAGAAGATTTCAACTTCAAACTTCTAATATTTTGAAAGTTAGAGCAATCTACAAGGGATGTCCTAAGAAATCACCAAATTTAACTTCTCAAATGTTGGATTTGTTGGATTTGTTGAAGTTTCAAATTCTTGCGTTTCCGGAGTGCCACGTTCTCAATACTCGTCCTCAACATTGTTGCTCGACTGCTACAAATGCTTGACAATTTTGTTGCCCGACAATTTCTACTGCTACGTAACTATTGTTATTGGTATGTGCAATTGTTGATGGTTGCTTCTCTTGCTACTACCACTTTAAAAATCTCACATTGCCTCTTCAAGGACTACTCAGAATTTTTGGATTTTGGATTTAATTCTTACAAGCTTATTTATACTAGAATAACTCCTTTGGATTGATTGATAGATCAAGTCTTACAAAACAACCATAAGAAATCCACTCAATTTTCATTCTGCAAGGGAAAACATGAGAGCCAAGCTTTGATACCATGTAGAAAAACAAGAGGTGTTTATGAAGATCGGATTTTTACTAATGTGAATAGAAATGTAGCTCTCGACCCAACCATAGAGGTATGATGGCAAGATTTTAATCAAGAGCCTCTCTTCCAAGCTCTTATACAATTGATCTAGTTGTCTTAGACAATTCACAACAACTATGAGTGCATGCACTCAACTACCTATTGCAGTGGCTATAGTCAAAATTGCTATGATTTGGCAATCAACAACAATTGAAAGTCACAGTGCATAACCAATACATGTTCTAATAGGAATTACTAACACGGTAAATGTACTTCTACTTCAATCTATTTATTTTAAATTTGTACACAATTATTTCTAAAACCAATAATACCAATTACTCAAAATATAAAATTTTAACCCCTAAGCGTCCCTTGGTTTCTTGGATTTAAAAACATCATTGCTTTTGAAGTGTTATAGGTCTAAATGTAAGTGACATATAGAAATCTCAATCGTACAATCTTGTAGTGCAAGTGTTGTAGATGATATGTTACAAATTTGGAATCATTTGGCCACATAGATTGCAAGATCATTATGGTTTAATGTTGAAAATGGCTGCTGAAATTTTTCTAGCAACACACTAGAGTTGAAATTCTACTTCTAAACCTACTCAAATGAAAAAACTTAAAACAATAAAGTGGTTCAAATTATCATATAAACTCATTGGTACCAAAAAACTCATGAAAACCTTTGATATGTCCTAAAACGGCCCAAGTTTTACATACTTCAGCAAAAATTGTCCAAAACTAGACCTCCTTGTACTCAAACGCTTGCCAAATATTCATAACACCTTGGATTGAAGCAAGATTTTTATTTTAAAAACAAGACTTGATTTGAAATCCAACCCAACAATTTTCTTCAAATCCCAATATTTGATGAAGGACAAACGGCTCCTTGAAGTTTCAGTCATCCAATGTTACAAAAAATGACATGGTTCGGCACGCTTGGGGTTTAAAATTTTGAAAACACATAGTTTTCAATAGGTACATTGAGTGCCGCCTTCATGGCCTCCACTCATAGATGCATCAATGTAGCTTAACCCTTAAACGTCAAGAGGGCCTGGGCGGGGCAGCCCGGAAGGCATCTAAATTTTCGGAGGAAAAAAAACAAATTAAAAAAAATTAAAAAAATGGCTCTGCGGAACACTGTTGGCCAGCACTGTAGCACTGTGGCATCTCAGCTGCCCCAACCTCAAAAACTTGTTCAATTTCATAACTTTGATTGCTTACCAACGATTCCACAATCTCTCAAATGAGGCGCAAATTTGCAATCTAGATCGCTTTTTCAGTAGCTTTCCAACGCACCAATCCACGCTTGATTTGGTTGAGAAAATCTACTTTTTTCTTGATTATTCTCTTTTAAATAAGCCCATGGGGCTTACCTTGACGTTTAAGGGTTAACATTATGAAGATCTAGGATACCAAAGAAGCATAATAGAATATATTTGTTCAAAAAATAGTATGAAGTTGTTAAAGAAGTCATATATATATATATATATATATATATATATATATATATATATATATATATATATATCCAATTTTTTATTAAGCGGTTGGAGATTTCTATATGTTGTAGCAAAAAGACACTCTAGAAGTTCGAGCATATCAAATTTTCTACCTCGTATATAATTTTCTCCTTTCAAATCTTCTACATTATATACAATTTCCTCCTGTGAACTATCATTATCACTATCAATACTATGAGTCTTTTGGAATCATTCCACCAATGATAACCACTTTAACGACACTCTGTATTTCTCTTTGCATTCACTTTCCATTTTCATTTTTGTATTTAATTTTGTAATAAGTAAATCCAAATATGAAAAATTATTACAGTTTTACAATGAATATACTCTATTATAAAAGTATTAATATTTTGCAAAAAACCCACATGAGTACATACTAGAAGGATTTCAAGTTTATAATAGAGAAATTCGTAAAGTCCTGAAATCTCAGGCTTCCGGTATTGCGTCAGTAAAACTTCTGGCTCACAAGACAATAAAAGTAGGACTGTCGGGGTCCTAAAATAAAAACCGGATGAGTTATATTTCCGGAAAGTAAACATGGGTGAATGAATTTGCTCCCGTGTCAAGGCGCGCCACCGGGTGTGCTGCCGGAGCTCGCCCAATAATGCACCACAAGATTGAAATATAGCCGCCGCTGTCGGGTAGAGAGGGTTTTGCTCTGGGAAAACGTGGGGTTTCTAGCTGCAACTAGTTTGAATTCAAGGTATGGGGAAATATGATAGTGTAATTTATTGTTTATACCATTAAAAACCCAAATCTATGTTTTATTTTGCAAAATAGCAAACCGTGTAAAGGCTTAAACCTTTAAAAACACTGTCAGCATTCAAATGAATGCCACAGACACATACTTGCTCCAAATCAAGTGTGCTATAACTTTCTGAAAAGCTAACACAAAGCTACACAATCTGTAAAAATTTCAAGAGAAAATGATTTACCATTCAATATTTATAGCGTGCTGAAGTTGAGACTCCAAATATTCACGGCAGCTGTACATCTCTCCACTTCGGGACGCATATCATCTTCATAAAAGCTCCAAATACATGATGCCATAATTTTTTAGAAAGCTAACATCACCATCTACGTTGCCTGTAAATCTTAGCTTAAAATATCATACTGTCCGTTTTCTATACTTCGTCAAAAATGGAACTTCTATATTGAGCGGCAGTTTCACACCCTCAAACTTCTACAAGCATAACTTTCACGTCCTAACTCCAAAACAAGAGTTTAATAGCTTTTTAGAAAGCTATCAACATAACACATGTGCTCACAAAATTTCAAAACTAATCGATCATTATACAAATTTCTACAAGAGTTTAAAGCGACTGCCTTTGAATTTCGACGGCATTAAACCCTCTTTCACTTCTCAAGGCATAACTTTCTCATACTAACTCCAAATGACAAGCGCCACACACCATTGGAATCACAACAAGAAGAGGAACGTGCTCTCAAAATTTCATTGAAATCCGAGCTATACACAGTAAGTCACTTGTCCTCAAACACACGGCACAAAACTAGAAAACTAAAACATGAACACAAGAAGAATGAGGTTCGGGAGAAGAAGGCCCCCCTTATCAAGCCACAAGGGGGAACACATCAGCCCATACCTAGCCACATGGGCACCCTAAAACTAATTGGGTGACCCAAAAGTCTCCCATACCTCTATCCATTCGCTTATTTTAATGATAAACTCACAAAAAACTAAAAGAAAGGTAAAACAATCTTCACCTTTCTTTTCAACAACTATCAAAACTCAAATTAAATATCAAAACTCATTCTAAGAAGATAAATGTAAAGTTTGACTCTTATTAGTCAAAACACAAGGCAATTAAAACCTTGTAGAGATTATGAATCAATTCATAATCTTTCTCAAATATTCCCTATTCATTTCTTCTTTAAATGAGATATCTTAAAACTCATCAAAATAACAATACTATAAGTTTTTACACTATATGCGCATTTGCATCGCGACACCGCCAAGGATTGATCCTTGGACCTTGTGGCCCCAAGAGCCTCATGGGCTTCCGACACACCTAACCCGACACACCTCTCTTGTGCTTGTGTGATGAACTTCTCGGATAACTGAAATATAAAGGATGCAGGATGGAGCTCTGGATCAGTGATCCAGAGACTTTACAAATTTCTCTAATGTACATAAACTTATATCTTATATCCGTTAACCTGTTAACCCCTACATGCCTACAGCCCTCTCCAAATTGGGCAATTTTGCAAAGATGCATTATAAAATGCAACCAAGAGGGATATTTTGAACTTGAAGTATGAATAAAAGTTTTACATTATGACTTTTAGATTCTATCTATGCGGTTAGATCTATGATTGCTATCACCAATCTTTTTGTATAAATTTTGAAACTTGAAATTCAAAATTATTTTGTAATTCAATTACGAACAAGATATTGACATTTGTAGATGAAATTTGTTACGATGGGTTGAAAGCAATACTATAAGTGTTGTGAATTTTTAAGATTTTTTGGTTGCCTAATTCTATGAGTTGACTTTTTCAAAAGCACTTTTAAACACTTTTGAACAGAGATTTAAAAAAAAATTGTGAATCAATGCAACATTAAATGAGGCATCAATATTTCACAAATCATCCCCTTTCTAAATGGTTCTCTCATGCATTAAGCTAACTTCCCATAAAATCTATGGTAAAAAATCCACACTACAAAAAGTGCATGACGGATGAGGAAAACTGGATGAAATCTATACTTCGTTCAAAAAATGGATGCTTGGGCAGTTAGGGGTTAACCCCTAAATGCCTACAGCCCTCTCCAGATTCGGCAGTTTTGCAAAGATGCATTATAAAATGCAACTAAGAGGGATATTTTGAACTTGATGTATGAATAAAAGTTGTGCATTGTGAATTTTTGATTCTATCCATGTAGTTATATCTATGATTGCTATCACCAATATTTTTGTATAAATTTTGAAACTTAAAATTCAAAATTATTTTGTAATTCGATTAAGAACAAGATATTGACAATTTGTAGATGAAATTTGTTATGATGGGTTGAAATGTAATACTCTAAGTGTTGTGATTTTTGGAGTTTTTTTGGTTGCTTAATATTATGAGTTGACTTTTTCAAAAGCACTTTTGAACACTTTTGAACAAAGATTTTAGAAAATTTTGGTGAATCAATGCGACATGAAATGAGGCATAAAAATTTCACAAATCATCCTCTTTCTAATCGGATAACACATGCATGAAGCTAACTTCCCATAAAATATATAGTAAAAAATCCACACCACAAAAAGTGCATGACGGATGAGAAATAGTCAATGAAATCTGTACATCGTCCAAAAAATGGACGCATGGGCAGTTAGGGGTTAAGGCCTGAGGGGTATAGAGCAAAACTAAGATGTATTATAAAATGTAACTTCCATAACTTTTGATGAAGTTTGTTCCAACAAAAAATATACAAAACATGATGCTTGAAAATTATCCATATGGTCAAATTGTCCAAATAGCTTTAAATCTTCATTTAATGAATTTAGTAGCAATCAACCTTTAAAAAATCGCCAAAATTTCATTTATTATTTTTTGAATTCAAAATTTGATATCATTGGTTAGAATTTTGTTATTCATCTTTATGAGCACTTTGTCCGCATGAACGGTCAACATGTCATAAGAATTGGGCCGAGGGGTTGCGGTTTAAGTAAACCCAAGCAATGGACTCCTATGTAGTAATGGAATGGGAGATAATACTGGTTTGTGGCAAAAAGAGATTAATGGAGTGCATCAATGGGTCAAATGAGCCCTCACAAAAGGTGGCAGCACGCAATGAGGCATACAATTGGGTACTAAACCACAAAATACTCCATACATTCAGACCAAATAACCTTAGGTACTTTGAGTATTTCAATTAGGGCTCAAATGGCCGAATAATCACCAAAAGGAGAAAATTGCACCCTTCTATTGGAATGGCAGCATATAAAATAATATGAAATGAACACTAAACCACAAAATACTTCATGAACTCAAACCAAATGGCCCTAGGTACTTTGAGTAGCTCAATTAGGGCTCAAATGGTCAAATAATCATCAAAAAGGGGAGAATTGCACCCTTCTATTAGAATGGCAGCACACAAAATAATATGAAATGTACACTAAACCACAAAATACTCCATGTACTCAAACCAAATGGCCCCAGGTACTTTGTGTTCCTCAATTAAGGCTCAAATGATCAAATAATCATCAAAAAGGGCAGAATTGCACCCTTCTATTGGAATGGCAGCACAGAAAATAATGTGAAATGGGGGTTCACGCACTCCAAATTCATCTACTTATCATCTAAACAAACTCCAATAACGAAATTGCCAACTACTAACACTTTGACTATGGAATGCAAGTGGGATGGTGGAAATTTTGGATAGGTCGGGGAGCGCTTCCGCGTTGTGCCTGTAATCCTAACTTTGAAAACACCAATGCTTACTAAATTAAGCAAATTTCCATCAATTGAAACCAAGCCCGGTGCAATTTTGGCAACGCTTCCACACTATGCCAAGCACTAGTATTTTTAGATTCCAAGCACAACCACACCAATCTAACAATTGAGCAAAAACAACCTCACCACAAATACCAAATAATTGAGTGAATCAAGGAAGCAAGGACAATTCGAGAATTAATGAGAAGGGCAATTAGAATCGCAATTTAAATACAAAGGGGCCTCCACCAACCAATTTGAATGGCAAGAGACGAGGTTCACCTCAAGTTGCACCAAATTGAGGGAGATGGAGGTGATCAAACCCTCCCTCTCTAATATCCCCTATCAACCCTCCGTAATATCACACGGAGGAGACATGGGATGATGGAAATTGCAGAGACTTTCCTTGGCCGCCATTGCCTTCGCCTTATGATTGCTGAACCCCGTCACTTTAGCCGTTGTCGCCTTCGTGTTGTGATCTCGCTGGACCCCAACCTAATCTAATCGACCAATTTTCTAATGCTCCATAATTCCTACTCTCCCCACACACCATGGCTCTATCTGGCTCCAAACTACCAACTCCCACAAAACTATCGACATAGGATTTGAATCCCTTTCCTTCACAATCTTCATCCATCCACTAATTATTCATCCAAACCTCTACGAAAGGTTAACTCTCTTCTACTCTTTCTCCACTCCTAGTTAACTCTAGGTCTATCCTATCATTTTCTAAAAACCCAAATCACGTCAATATTATGCCAAAATCCACAGTTAAGCTTACAAAACCCACTAACTTACCCCATTCATGCAAGAAATTCATTCCATGACAAAACACAAACACGACTACAAAATTACCTACAATAATACCTCAATAACTCCCATTTGATAAAACACCATGAATAAGAATTAGGATAATAGAAAATATTACCAAATACCACGGTAATTGTTTACCATAGATCGTGAACCTGTTGAACGGTTCACAATCCTAGAGTTTAAAAAAATTATGAAAGGAACAACACTACTTTTTCCAAATACTAAATTTTGTAACACTAGACAATGTAAAAGTGTTTGCTTTAGAAAAATTCCCCTAGGTGGAGTTTAACTTGGATTGGCAACATTCAAAGTAGGTTTAATTTTGTGTTTTAAAATATTTTTAATTTATTCAAAATTTTATTTTTTTCACCTCAATCAGCCTCTAAAAAAGGGCGGCAAACAAAGAACAGTCTCTTGGAACATTAGACACAACAAAAGAATTGAACAATCATAGAATTACAAATAAGAATCGTCAATTTTCTTATGCAAGTTCCTTCAATTAATGAAAAGAACATCATATTTGATAAATTGAAACTATTACTTGAATTTGATACTTGAAGAATCATCTTGAACATCTTATATGGTCTATATTTAGTATTAATATGCATTATAAATATATTATGTAGGTTTATATTTTTATTTTATGTACTATAAATATACATATAACTTGCATTTAGATTAAATTGTGTTTATTTTGGTTCAGCTCTGGGACTTTGAAAAGTCTTAAATTAATGAGTATAGTGTTAAAAGCAATTGAAATAGAATCTCAAAAGAAGAATTTTTTGTCATTTTGAGAAATATATAGGGTATGTATTAATTTTATTAAAAATAAATAGGGTTTTAAATTTTTATTTTAAATTATTTTCCTTAAATTTTTATTTAAATTTGATATTAAAAATATTTTAGGTTCAAAAATATATACATCAAAATTTAATAATATCAAATGGGTATGCATGTTACTTAGTCTCCCAAAAGTATCATTTTTTTGCACATAATTTCTTTCTGTGCTATTAAGTGCCTCATGTGCGTAGAAAATTGATTAGCTTGTAATTGAAATAGTTTAAAAATTGAACCAATCTAGGATTTGATAGAGGAGTCAAGCAATAAAGAAATCGTATCCTTATTTGGTCATCTACAAGATGATAAAAAAATATTTTATGCATCATTGGCCAATGAACTTCTTAATGTCTAAGCCTCCAAAAGATTTAGATCAATCTCAAGTTATATTATAAAATGTGCCTTCCCCAAGTTCGACGAAGTTTTGTTCAAAAGAATAAATGGAAAATTTATACTTAGAAATTATCAGTGTAGTGAAGTATCCAAAAAGACACTTTAGATTTGTGTTAAAGAATTTCACTCAAAAAAATCACTACTATTTCAATTTTACTTTTAGCATTGAAATGCAAACATGATTAAGTAGCTAATACTAAATATTATGCTATAGAATGAAAAAATTCAAAAGAATACAGCAAAGACATCATTACTTTATTGAAATGGTAATTTTTTAACAATACGACAATGTTGAGGTGTTCCACTTTGAAAAAAAATCCACATCATGTAATGTAATACTTTAATAAACATGATTTAAATTAGATTAGATATATACTTGATTTCTGATTAGAAAATATTTTACTTTTAAGAAATAAAGCTTCTATTATGAGCATACTAAAAAAATACAACAAATACATAATGGTTGTTTGGTAATTTAGAGATTAAGTGTCACATTTAATCAGTTTACGACATACACAAACAAACAAAATCTTTAGACAGTGAAAAATTGGAGAATTACCTCACAGATTTTTTAATGTAGTTGAAGCCTAGATATAAAGGATGAGTAGTCATAACACCACAAAAGTTTAATTGGTCATGAATTGAATATTCCAATTTAAAAGATGAATAGCAAGTTGATAGAAGCTCACTAGAGATGTCGTTCCAACAAGCTATCATTTTCAAAATTTGGCCCTAAAATGAGCACAAAAACTTCAAAAAGAAATTAGGGCAATTTTTTACGCATTGTTTGTGTACATTGCCATTGTGCTCCTTCAATTGTTAGTATTTAATAATTTGAATTAGAAACCATAAACTAGCTTGTGAAAACTAAATTTTCAATAGATTTTCAACAACTTTTACAAAAAATAAATTGATTGACGATTGTAAACAAACCAAATTAAAAATAAATAAAAAATTTGATTGCAACCCTTATTGCATAATATTTAATTATCATAACCTTTAGTGCCCAACAATTTGGTCTCTGAACATGCCAATATAACCACAATTTATTTATATAGTATAATATAATATAAGATCAGAGATGGGCAACATGAAATATTTTGTGATGTAGGTCCTAATGTCGTACCAACATTGTATATATGGAACAACTAAGTTTATATTGTATTTTGGCTAAAGATGTCTTTGCATCATGACCTCCATCAATGCAAAGGCAACTTCGGCACCTCCAAGATACAAAGACGGGGAGGTTAGTTCATTTTGTTGTTCATTATTAATATTGATTTGATGTAGAATATGTTAGATTTAACAAGTGTATTAGAAATGTGTCTCCAATTTGATTTTCATCAATTGTTTTTTATGATCATATCAGGGCACATTAATTCAAATTTGCATTGTTTGTAACGTTTTCTCAATTGTGGAATCATTTCTATTCCACACTATGGAAGTTTATGTACATTGTTTATACTTGCACAGGCACCACCTCTTCCAGAATGGCCCATCAATTGGTCATGTCTTGGGATGTGCCTTGAAACTTTATTGAGTGTGGATCCGACCACTCTTGTTGAAAAGGTGAACGAAATGAGACCTGTATATAGCATGGCAATTGTGGATGCAGGCATTATGACATCAGAGGTAAATTTATATCATTGTTTTTTTGAACTTTATTGCCTTATTTAGTGTCTATATGTCTTTTCATTTTTTGTTGTTGTTTTTAGTATAGTTAGTATATCTTAAGGCAATTTACAATTGTTATGTTGTTGCAGGAAATGTCTATAGATCCACCAACAGCTCTTGGTTTAAAACTTAAAGCTGCAAAGGTAAACCAATTGTTAAGATTTTTTCTCAATTTTTTTCCTTTACATTACATTGTTTTCATAAAAATAAATTGGTAGCACATCACTGCTGCGCCTAGATATATTTCTTCAAACTTATTAATTGCAAAAAAAAAATTATTCAATCACTAATTGGTTGATTACTTGGTTGCAAATCATGATTTTAAATTTGGTGGTTTTGAGTTCTTTCTTTGTAGTTTATATATTGTGTTGTTACATTTTTATCTATTATTAAACTTTGTATTTATATCTTCTTGATCAAAATATTGTAATTTTTAAAAGTTATCAGTAAAAAAATTAATTATTATTAATTTACTTAGGAAATTGGAGATCCTAATTGGTTGACGCCAGAACTCTTGAGTGAAGTATTTCAAGGTAATCTTTTATTTTAAAGTGTCAAATTTGACCACATGCTTAAATAAGTTAAATCATATCTTGCATTACTTTTACAACTTATGGATTATTAACATAAATATTAATTCTATAAGAAATATCAAATAAAATTGAATAATGATGTATTTTTTCCTAATTTGTTGATTATCTTAAATGAATGATTATATGCATTAATTCGAATGAAAATGCAGCAAGATCTATATTAGATAAAGATGATGAGCACATGAGAGAAGCTCAATGTAGGATCGATGCAGCTGAAATATGTAAAAAAAATATAGAGGTGATTTTTTTCTAAAAAATTGAACTTCATTCTATAAATTGTGATGGAAGTTTTGGTTGGTCGATCTATTAGAACAAATTTATAGCGTTGAATAACATGTCTTGAATGATGTAATAGGAAGCATTGGTGAAAGAAGCAGAGGCAAAACTACAATTTGAAGCATCTTTATTGCGACTAAGAGAGCTTGAAGATATAGAAAGGGAAGCAAAAGAATTAGCAGAGCATAATCCTAACATTGCAAAGGCTACTACTATAGCAACAGCACCCGAAAAAGGAAAACCACCTCCTACACTAGGTTATATTTAATTTATTTATATTACAATATATATATATATATATATATATTATTGATAGAATTGATGATTTGTGAAAAAAATTAACATACAAACTTGAATCATTTTTACTAGAGACAATGATTTAGACGTATTGTATTGTATGTTAATGCAAAAATCATGGAGTTTTATTGAAATTAAATCTAAACTGATGAAAATAAATGAATATCGATGATGTGGTCTTAAAATGGTCCAATAATTGAAAGTACCGCTAGTCATAATACGTATTGTCATTTTAGCAGCAAAAGGTGTTTCACCATCTACACTCGTAGGTGGTTTAGAAGGAGAAAAGAAAACACTTGAAGACAAAACAATGGAGCTCAGAGCTCTTCTTCAATGCTATGAGACAAAGGTGAACTTATGATGTAGTTCCAGCCTTGAATGTAACGTATTACAAAGTCACAATGATTTATTTATTAGAGCAAACTGCCAAACTCCTTGTATTATATTACACAAGGTTGTCTCATTCCGGTGGCATAGCCTTCCTAGAGAGCATGTGAGCGTGCACAATTGTGCTTTATATAATAGATTGCACTACATCAGGAATTTAGGACTTCACTTATTTTTAATGATTTCCGTGCGACATCTGATATTTCATGGGTTCGTACATTTTTCACACGGATTCCGCACGGAATTCACGCTAATTCTACACTGAATCCACACTACTTCTACATTCACTCTTTTCGTTATCTTACACAGTGCAAAATCCATGTGGAATTAGCGCGAAATCCGTACAGAGCTCGTGCGAAAAATGTACGAACCCATGAAATATTGGATGTCGCACGGAAATTGTTTAAAATCCGTGGGGTCCTAAACTCCTGATGTAGAATCGAATTGCACTACAAGTTTTTTTTTTAAAAGCTTGCACTAATTTTTTTTAAAGCTTGCACTAAATTCTTTTTTAAAAAGCTAAAAAAACTATGATATTTTTTAGTTTTTTTTTTCTTGGATGTTTAAATTTCCTATGTAATGCATACAATCAAGTATAACGTACTATAGTAGGAAATTTCAAATTTAATAAAACCAATATTCAAAAAAAATTAAGCATTTATTGTGGCAGTTCTACCAAATTCATTTTCACTTTGTTGTTATGAATTCCTTATGATTATTAAGCATTGTCATTTTACAGGTAAAAGTAGCTCAATATTGGGACATAAAAGGAGAGCCTGAGAAGAATGATCCTATGACAATGACTCGTATTTATTGGTGTGTAGGGTTTGGTAGCTCAGCTGAAACTCTTTCACAACAAGTGAGAGTAAAAAACATCTTTCAAGCAATTTTCAACTTAGCAAAGAAGCCTCCACCTCCTCTACTAGAAGAAGAGGTTGTGTCGAATCAATCCATGAAAGTTTCATTAATCACAAACAATGTTGAAGCTTCAACAGAAACAAAACCTCTCCCACCATTTATACAAGAGTTTCGTGCACTTTCCATGGCCTCTAAACTCGACCACCCTTCTAAAAAATTACCAATAATAGATGTATTGTATGAAGACCTTCCATTACCAAAAGAAGAATTTGAGGTCGAAACAAATATTCTTCTCACCATTAGACCATCTATATATTCATAAGATTATTGAGATGTATGCAAAGTTCCATAGATGCAATGATGTGATGATTCATATTTTTTTACAAATGTTGGTGATTACGTTATATTATATGTGTGTTATTTTTATTGTATGATATTTATATGTATAATAATGGTATTTTTTTTTTATATGTTCTTAAATTAAAATTGAATAACATTTACCATTTGAAATGAAAAAACATGCAACAATACATAGATGTTAAAAAAAATCTTGTTCTTTTTACTTGTGTTTGAATGAATATATGCTATACTATTGAAAATAAATTTGTCATATACCATAGGTTGATAGCAGTTTTGGCACAAAATAACTCAAAATTTTAGAAATATGCCACGTGCTACTTTCTAATTGGCTACGGCATCTAGAAGAGTGGATGTGGTAGGCTAAAATTTGAAGTCATTTTTCAAAAGTATTGGAACTATTATCACCTTACGGTATCATATACCATACTTGAAAGGCAGGATTGGCAACTCCTGCCGAATATTTAATTTATTTGTCAAATTAATTTGAATATTCTTGAATATTATGTGAATATTCTTCAAGATTCTTTTTTCACTATAGAAAATGAAGTTTATTTGAAAAAAATTCCTAAAAATTTGGGCATCTCTTTTTATATCTCTTATTTGTCGATCCTGCTTTCCGAGTACAATACATGACTTATTAAAGATACAAATAAAAATAAAAATGTTATATTGGTGTAATATGATTGATATATTTTTATCTTTGAATGAATATAAGTTTACATTTCAAATAAATATAATAGAAAAATAAATCTTATTCTATAGGAATATATCATCTAAACTTTGATATGAAAATTTTCCTCGTTGTTTAAAAATAATAATTAAGTGCAACATTATTACAAGCATTTGTGCAGGATATAGCTATAAAATTACCAACTAAAAGAGTTGGAAGTTCTATATCTAAAAAACCAAATCAATCAATAGGTGGTTTGCCATATGAACAAGTTGCTAAGGCAATTGTTGATGCAACAATAAACCTAAAACAACAAATTGAAGCATTTGCTGCATTAGAAGCAAATATATCGGAAAAATGCACAATTCCAATGGCTATCCCGTCAAAGGTAATTTGTTGTTATTATTATTATTATTATTATTATTATTATTGTTGTTGTTGTTATTTTATTTTATTTTATTTTATTGTATGTAATTCAACGTCTTGTTTAGATAAATTCATCAAATATTTATTCATATATTTCAACTCCGTTTGTTCTCTAGGATGTAAACATGACATACTACAAGGTACTTCTTGATGAAGTACCTAAAAACCTTTTAAGTATTCCAATTATTGTTCATTGCATGGTTGCGCAAGTATCCATCTATGAATGTCCAAATGAAGATTTAGAAGCTCTAAGGGTTGCTAAAGCAAACAAACATTTGGCTAAAGGATTGCAAAACACTTTTCAAAAGTTAGGTCACGGACTATTATGCATCTGCAAACCATCTGAAGTTCTCTTAGATTTAACGGAAAGAATAGAAATGCAAGTGTCAAAAGAAGCTGCTCAAAAAGCTTTACAAGTTGAAAAACTTGTTGCAATAGAAGCAAAAAAAAAATCTACAGAAGTTACAACGGCCATTCCTGAAGCACTTTTAGAAACAAACGGTGAAAAAAATTCTTCACCACCAAATTTTTTTGAAAGAAAAGAATCAAGTTTGGTAATGCAAAATCACAACAAGTTATCAAAAATAAGCTCTACACTAGTTGAACAACAACTTTCAAAAATTGTTGATTTAACACCACAAGATCCTAAAATTCTACTAGCTATTAGTGAAGTTGCTGCAATAAGAGATGATGTGAGTCAAATTTCAGAATTGTCTGAAGGTTCATCTACTAAAACTCAAGAAGGTGAAGAACACTTATTAATTGTTCATGAATTTAATAGAGTGGAAAGACTTAAAACAACAAGGCAACAACCAATTTTAGAATTTAGGGATTCCATCGATGCCATTAAAGTTGAAAAGCATATGTTGTCATTGCTTGCATCTCCAGGTGTGAAGCTCCATTGGCATTTAAGAATAGGAATTTGAATACAAATTAATAATCAACTAAATCAATCAAAATTAGTATATTCAATTTCTTTTTACTAGCTTAAAACAGGACGTTTCAATTTTTTTTTTAAAGGAAAAGCACGAGCATATATGCCTATTGTTCCATTTTTAAGTGAAGAAAAAAGGCATGCATGTTTAGAAGCTTTGAAAATGTTTGCTAGTGGTGGACCACAAACATCTGGAAAAGAAATTTATCCTATGCGTAAAGAATTGGATGACATCTATGGTCCACCCGTAATTCTAGAAATATTAGAAGATCCCAATGGCCCATCATTTTCACTTGTGCCTGTTAATATTGCTGCAGTGCAAAGATATAGAAAGCTGGTGAATTTTTGTTGGTTTGTTGGTTTACAGTTTTAGCCATTAATTTATTTTAAAACTTTCATAAATTTATACAAAACAAATCAAACTAATTTTTCATCTAAAAATTATATCAATTTTTTATAAAATAAGTCCTACTAAGTATTTTTTAAATTGTACTACTAATTATTTAACAAATTGTGATGAATTATTAACAAATTAATGTAATTTTTCATTTAAGATTTTAAATAGTAAAATTTTCAATTTCTTTAGTAGTAAAGAATTATTCATTACGATAACTCGCATTACTTTTAACATATATATACTAATGTCTTTGTTGTATTGATCTATAGAAACTATTTTTAGAAATTTTATTAAAAGAACAAAAAAGAGCTTTTAATATTCTTGATATTGAAAATGAAGAAACACCTCCAAAAAGTATTTGCTTTGAAGACGAGGAATTTGAACCAAATGATGGCCTCACAGATTGCGAACGTAATGAACGTGAAAAGGAAAAATATCTTGTAGATTGTGAATGTCCAGGGGTTAAGATTTATCGATTTCCAACTCCACCACTAGAACCTGATCCATCGTCTATGTCATTGGCATCAACAAAATCTACAAACATATTTCCATTATTTTATTCAATATTGAATAGAAAAATGATCGAATCATTTCCTGATGGTCTTTTAGGAGAAATTTATAATAGGGCAAGAACTCGTCTACCATACAGAGTTCAAAGGTGCTTAAAAACTCTAATTACACATTAATTTAAAATTATAATGATAGTTTTATCATTAAAAATTCATTTATGATAATTTTATTATTCAATATAGGTATGATAGAGATGATGATAGTCTTCTTGAAGCTTTATATGCTGATGAAAGAGACCATGAATGGGAAGGAACTGTTCCATCCGAGGTAAATAGCAATCAACATTAATTATATATAACATATATTTTATTTGAATATACAAATATTTCATTATTACATCGAGAAGATCATTGTATCTAAAAGCTTAGATTTTTTTAATTAATGTTAATTGCACTTGATTCTAGAATCTAATGCTATAAAGATAGCTAATTTCATATGGGATTAGGTGATTTTGTTGCCAACATGAGTTCTCCATTACCATCAATGATAATTCATGCAAAACATGCAACTTATGACATTGAACAAAGTGATGGAACTATTTCGGAACGTTTTAGATGCCATTTAACGGAAAATCAAGGTCTTGTATAAACTGGCTTTCCTGCAAAGAGCACCATTCAATGGGAACCTCAAACAACTATCATTAAAGTATCTTATTGTTTACTATCAACATTTACAAATTATAATTGTTATGATATAAATCAAACTAGTATTACAAATAAAAAATCATAAATCATAAACTAATATTATTTTCTACATAGTCATATATTACAAATATTATAGATTTAAATTATTAGTTAATATTTCAAATATTATTATTCCATCTTTCTTTCTTTATGATGAAAAATTTCTTTAGGATGGAAATATGATCTTATTACGAGGTTATGGTCCAAATGACAATTCAGAGTCACCAATTTTCAAAAGCATAATTGCAATCTTAAGAGACGGCCTTGTAGTTTGTTTTTTTCTTGCTCCAGACGGAACAATGAACTTGCAAATCACTAATGCAAAAAATAAAACAATTGAAATCAATTCTATGGGAGTTATTCTTATGTTTCCTTCAGAAATGTATGCACAAGATGAACCCAATGAAAGCACAAAAGGTAAACATAAAAATATAGAGTAAGTCATTTGGTTTTGAATAAATAAATAAATGTAAAGAGTAAAATGAGAAAATAAACATTTCAGAGGAAGAAGCATCAATAGCTAGTGATACTGGAAAAGAGGCTTCAAAAGAAATTTCAAAAAAGAGTCCTAAAGAATTTTTGAAAGAAACTTCAAAAGAAAGTCCCAAAAAAGGCTCAATAGAAATTGAAGCGGATATTGTTGATGAAAAGAAAGATAGTACAATAAGCAACATTCAAACTATCAAAGATGTACTTCTCCAAGAAAATGGTGACACAGAAGCATGGCGTTGTATACTACCCACAGGCACAATAATTCGATATAAAGACAATGGAGATGCTCAAGTTAGTAATTCTAAATATTTTAATAAATTTGAAATTTAGAAATCTATATATTAACCCCTAAATGATAGTGGGGTATTGGACAAAACGTACATGTGTTATAAAATGTGACCCTTTATCTTCAATGAAGTTTCACCCAATAGAGAAAATGAAAAGCATGATGTTTTAAAATTATCCGTATGGTTAAATTTCCAAACTGAATAGTTCTAGATCTTTGCGTAATGAATTTAGAAGCATTTAACTTCAATATTTTATCAAAATTTTAAAAATATGTTTAGAATTTCAAATTTGGTATGATTGGTTAAAACTAGACATCCTATTCTAAAATTTTAAAAAGATTTTTTTTCAAAAGAAAGAATGTCATTACTATCTTCAAATAGCAGTAAATTTTATAACAATTCGACAATATTGAGGTATTTGTCTCTGAAAATTTATCCTTGGAGGTGTTAACATAGATTGACATGATTCAAATTGGATTAGAAAGTATACTTGATAAATTTCCTATTTGAAATATATATATATATATATATATATATATATATATATATATCTCTGTGTGTGTGTGTGTGTATTTTTTTTTTTTCTTGGGCAGCTTGTACAAAAAAGGTAGCGACCATAAAATGATCGTTTCGTCACTAGGGGTTAAAGATAGTAGTTTGTTTGTTTGTTTTGTATGTCTTGTTTCATTTTGTTCTCATTTGTATGTAACGTTGAGATCTCCCGACTATGTGCCTACCGATCAGTTTCCGAAATCGTTAGAAAGCTTTTAACGAGGTAAATCTTTCAAAATCTTTCATTTCGTTGTTTTTGGACGTACAGTGTGAGAGTAACGGATTTTGAGTGATTTTTGTCACCATAAATTGAATTAAATTATAAAAACTGAAATTTTGGGAATCTTTGATGTCATTTTTAGCATCGTCGAAAGGCTCTCGGCAAGTAGGGGTGGACCAAAGTTGTTTCATAGCTTTTGGACCTACGATGTGAAACTTGTGGAGTTTTAATCCAAGTTCGTCACCATAAATTGAATTAAATTATGGATTTATTCTTTTAAAAATAAAATAACAATCAATTGAAGCATGGTTAAATCATGGGGAACACTAGGCCGATGGCACATGGTGACACCAATAGAAGTTGAATTATATCTAAATAGGGGAGTTTTTCATTTGCTCAAAAATAAATAGTACAATCTTTTGTCCACATTTTTAACTGGGAGGTCTAAATAATCAATTAGGAAATATATATATATATATATATATATATATATATATATATATATATATGTTTATATTTATATATATTTCAGTTGTTTTCCAAAAAACTAAAAACTAAACAAATCAATTTGGTAGAGTGTGAACTATTAGTAGTTGGGCGTTTGTATGGTGTGGTCCGCTAGAATTCTTGTCATTCATCAGGAATCTAGGACCCGACGGATTTTAAACGATTTCCATGCGACATCTGATATTTCACAGGTTAGTACAATTTTCGCACGAATTCTGCACAGATTTCGCGCTAATTCTGCAAGGATTTTGCACTTTGTTAGATAAC
Organism: Pohlia nutans; assembly: GCA_022496805.1. Taxonomy (NCBI): domain Eukaryota; kingdom Viridiplantae; phylum Streptophyta; class Bryopsida; order Bryales; family Mniaceae; genus Pohlia; species Pohlia nutans. The sequence continues at coordinate 23,359,844 of CM040092.1, read as the reverse complement.
AAAAAGAGTGCATGTAGAAGCCGTGCGGATTAAGTGCAGAATTAGCGCAAAATCTGTACAGAATTCGTGCAAAAATTGTACTAACCCATGAAATATCGGATGTCGCATGGAAATCGTTAAAAATCAATGAGGTTCTAAATTCCTGATGTTGTGCACTCTTTTGATGATTTTTAGGATTTGAAAAATCCAATTTGGAGAGAGAGAAATATTTATGTGAAATCTAAAGTGGTAGGATAGATCCAACCAATAAAAGGGAACAAATTTTTGATAGAAAATTAAAAAATTGGCATTATATTTTAATGGAGGATGAACCAAAGGGTAAACTAGTGCACTATCACAAGAAGATTATATACACCAAATTCTAAAAAAGAGGGTTCTAGATGGAATTTTGACTTATAAATTTTTCCAGTATTCAAATATGTAAAGAAAAGTATCTTCCAAAATTTTCAATTTTTTTGAATTAATTAAAGTTTCAAATCTTAAATGTGTTATCTTTGGGAGGGATGAATAGTTTCTCTATTTTTAAAAAACTTTTTTCATGGATTTCTTTCCTGAATGTACTTAAAAGCAAAATTTTACAGGTTTGCTTAATTTTAGAAATTTCAATATAGAATCAAACATGAACTATAATTACATTCAAAGTTTGATTGGGAGTTAAACATGAACTATAAATTGCTAAAACTATTATTTGAATGGGAGTTAGCAGATAACTATAAAATCTTCAAGAAAAATCATTTAAACATTCTAAACTTTTATTCTCGGTTAATATGCACATAAATTTAGAAGTTTGTTCACTTCATTTTTCATTGAATCACTGCTATATAATTTTCAAATTGGTTTGAAAGTTAGCCTTTTAGACAAAATGCTCAAAGTGCACAAATGCACACCAAGATGTCAGTTGGTGTACCAAGAGGAGTTGGTGAACCGTACCATACAAACGCCCAATTGTAGATACTAAATTTTTCATAAGTGTATGGTACGAAAAATAAAGTACACATCGAACAAGTAATGAACTCAATATATGTTAGCCTATGTTTTTAATTTTACTTACATATACATATACACTTAAACTACTATAGTCACACATCGAGTCTAACACTATTTGATTTAATTTAATTTCAATTAGTCTGAAAATTGAATCAAAACAGTACTAGAGGCATATTTTAGGATTAGTATCTTTGATAAAAAGTCAAATTTTCAATCAAATATATATATATATATATATATATATATATATATATATATATATATATATATATATATTTATTTATTTATTTATATGAATCAATTAAAGAATTTAATAAATTTAATAAAAAAATAGAATTTTAATTATTTAGTTAAAGATTTCAAAGATTTCAAATTAATGAAGCAAAGAGAATTAACCTAAACAAGGTATTATAAATCCTAGAATACTTTTGGCATTTGCAATTTATAAAGTATTAATTTCAAATAATAATATTAATAAATATCAATTGGTGTAACTTTAATATCATACATGTATAAAATTCATAGATCTTGTGTCGGCAAGGCAATGTAAGCGATTGGCGAAATGACTTTGAAGGAAGGTCATGTTGGATAACTGCCAACAATAAAGGATTTTTAGTAGTGCAAGTAAGTTTCTTAATTTTTTTTAATTTTAGGAATTTTAATTTATTATCGAACTAAAAAATTAATTAAAAAATTATTTAAGTGATTGTACTAATAATATCAAATAATTAACAAAACAATTAATTATGTTCTTTTTTTAAGGAACACGATACAATTTCAAATGTTTAAGAAAAGATCATGACAAATTGATCTTACTTGTCTTTAAAATATTATTTTTTTACAGGAAGACCCTCCATTAGAAGAACAAAATTCCTCACCTCTTGAAGCATTAAACGATTTTGGTATAATTATGATTTTTTAAATATAAAATTTAGTTTCTTATTTCATTTCAAATAATCAATCTGTAAACTAATTGAACTTTAGTTTCTAAAACAAAAATGTATGTTTTAGATAAAATAAAATAAAAGTCTTTTAATGTAATGAATTAACCATCATTTGAAACTTCAACATTGATTTGTATAAACCTTTTTTGTAATTGAACGATGTAATCTAAGATTAAATATCTTGAAGTATTTTAATAAATATAATAATTTTGAAAATTGGATTTCATATCTTTGTGGTAACCAATAATAAGCCATATTTTATTGTTGAATGTTTGCAACTTTCAGATAATCAAATAAAAGAACCACCCAAACTGATTCTCAAACAACAAAGTGATCTTAAAGTGGCTCAATTTTATGATCCTGACACTGGAGATGAGATCATGACTAGGGAAGATTTGGTGGTTGTAGTAAAATGTGAAGAACAACATTCTATTCTTGTACAACATGCTGATGGCACACACATTTATAGTGAGGTTTGGGAATATTTCCCCCCTGCCTTTGTAGAAGCTGTCATCTCTCCCGAACACATTTACGATTGGCCAACTTCATACCCTAAAAATAAAGAATTTATGGTAGAAGGTGGAGACATTCCTAAAGTTCAAAATATCTCTAATGCTGATGATGCAAAGAATTTAAATATTGTTGAAGATAAACGCAACATTGAAATATTAACTCAAAACAATGAAATGAACAAAACAAATGATATGAATGTAAAGCCAAAAACTGATGATTCCAAAACAAAAGACAATGAAAGTTACCCTAAAAAACAACCACTTCGTGGTTTACTAGCTGAGCTTCCAAACATGATAGGTGTGAAATTTAGTGATTTTGCAGAAGCACAAAAGAAACACTCTCAAACATGGGCGTTGGAGGGATTTGGAGAAACTCCAAGAGAGATTATTGATTGGGTGTGGCCTCCTCAACCACATGAGCATTGTCGAAAAAGATACAATACACCCCCTCTAGAAGAAATATCATTGATTGTTGAACCCGAGTCCAAAAAACCTCAATTTTCTACTACTTGGCACATACGTAAAGATGGCTTTGCTAAAGTTCATGGCAAGGTGCAATTACATACAAAATTTCCACGTTTTTATTATTATAGTTCAACAACATGAAAAAATAAAACAGTTTACATTTAAATTTATTTATTTATTAATAAGGCTAAATAGATGTGCAAAAATGTACTGGAATACGAAATTTAAGGTGGAACTCGACACGTACTATAAAAATTTGTTTTGAATAATTTATTTTGTATATATATATATATATATATATAGATGCATGTTGTGAAAAATTAAATGCACAGGTTGGATTTGGCACATGTGTTGAATTTGCAACTGAAGATGGTCATTATGTTGCAACATGGTCAAAAGAGACTTCTCAACTAACTCTAACAATGCCGGGGGGAGCAACTTTATATTCTATTGGAAATATTGTCACATATGATCCTTTTTCTAATTTAAAGAATCAAGATGATACAAAACAAACTAAAAATTCAACTCAAAAAGAAGATTTTACACACACTCAAGATCTAACTCAAAAAATAAATTTAGTACAAACTAAAGACACAACACAAAAAGAAGATTTTGCACAAATTGAAAATTTAAATGATAAGACCGAAATTATTCCTTTTTTAAATACACGCGGTGTTTACATCTTTGATGTGGTAAAAGTTAATTTATGTAGATTTGAATGAACATTTTATATTTTAGTTTATGAGGAAATTAAATTATTATTATTTTTTTTCTACATTCTTACATATCATAGCATTAGCAATAAATTTTATTAAAATCATCTTCTTACAGCTTGAAGGTAGTTTATTATTCACCGATAATACAGGCACTGGATTTAAAGTAATTGGAAGAGGTTGTGACTTTGAGGCCATTAGTAATGGCAAATTAGCTAATCAAATAAAAAAAAGAAACAGAAGAATTGCATAATGAAATTTTAAAAGCTACTTTTGATGAAGTTGAAAATATCCCGATTGATCTTGAATCGAACAATCGCAATTCAAAAGTTATCAATAATGTTAAAATACAACAAAATATCAAAAGTACAATTTTTTTCAAAGCATTTTAATATATTTTTTCAATATTATTAAATTTTCATTTAAAAATTTTACAATGTTGCAAATAAAAGATATTAATAATCAAATTTATAATTATTTATAAAATCATTGATTGCAACAGACTTAGAAAAGCCTCTTGAGGTCTTTAACAAAGAATGTGATACAGAAGTGCCTTTTGAAACAAATTTCAATGAATATGGAAAATTGAAATCCAATAAGTTCAAAATAATGACTAAAGAAGGACAAACAATAAAGAAATTTGATCCATTTGACGGATTTGACTTAGAACCACGAGGGACTTGGATGCCAACACCTATTCCAACACCAACACCAACACCATTGCCTTCTGAACCTCCAGAGCCAATCATATTGGGTCCATTTCCTCGCTTATTTGTTATTCAAGATGGAGGATATGGTTATGAAATTTTAGCTGAAGAAATGTATCAAATATATGAAATAGCTAAATTTTATAACAAAAATTGCACCAAAAAAGATGATAAATGTGTCATCAATGATGAAAATTGTATTGTACACACATTTGTTACAATTGAAAATAAAAGCAAAATAACATTGGATGAACTTCTGAAAGATGAAGAAAAAACCCAAACATCATTTCCTATTTCACCTTGGTTGCTTACACGAAAAGTTTCACAGTTTGCACAACGCTTCCAAGCCAAACAAAGAAATAATAAATTGCAAAATCAAACAAAATGTAATTGGCTTCAACTTGAATTTATGTTACCCAACTTGCCACATATAATAAATCCAGTGGTTCCAGAACTTGATCTAGAAATAGAAAAATCAACTTTTTTCTTTTGTCAAATTTTAGAGACTCTGATGATTTTGGAAGAGACATGTATAAATATTGAAAAAATATTGGAAGCCTATGCCAATTGGCTATTGGAAAACATAGACCTTCCAGGATGTGATATTGGCCCAGATACAAGATCTGATTGTGAAATCCAAATAGAAAAATTCATTGCAAGATGTAAACAAGAGGTAATTTTATTAATACAAATCAAATTATCAAATTTTCCAAAAAATAATTCAAGTTGATATGATATTATTCAAGAACATTATTTTAAGATATTTCAAATTTTCAACATAGCAAACTATTGTAAACCATATGACAAAAATCATTCATAAAATACATTACATTAAATATAAATTGTTGTAGAAATTGGCAGAGAAAGAAGTTCAAAAAGCTCAAAAACAACACGGCATTCAAATTCAAGATGCAAGGCGTATAGTTCGTGAAAAGTTGCGTGAATCAATTCAAAAGACTACTGAAATAGTTAGACAACAAAATTTATTAGAATCTGATATTAATGAAGATTGGAAGCTTTTTGTAGAAAGTAAAGGTGGACCTTTCCAATGTATGCACAAGCCTACAAATTTATTGCAAATAGAACCACCATTCCATCCACTTCCGAATATTCGGTTCCTTTTTTTCCATGCCGAAGAAGGATTGAGATATCTTTTCATTTGTCAAGTGAGAGTTAATTTATGAGAGTGTATGAATAAATTTAATTTGTTTAAAATTGTTACATTATCAAACTAAGTGTTTACTATTTAATATATCTAGACTAATTCACAATTTTTTATAAATAGTGTATTTAAAATTCCATGTTCAAATTTTAAATTAATATTTTAATCATCTGTAGCAAAAAGAGAACGAAGCAACACAATGGTCTATAGAGACAATGCCCCCTTCTTCCAAAAGCTCAATACATAGTAATGAGTATTTTCAAAACTTAACAAAATCTGAAGAAAAGGATTTGACCAACATATTTTCTGGAATGATAGAGAAAGTTGACGTATGTTATGACAAATGATTTTTTAATCATTATTGTTTTACGTGATTATTTTATTTTAAACAAAAAAAACACATGTGTGTGTATATACATACATATATACATGTACATATATGCATATCAACAAATGAAAACACATCATTTAATAATGCATCAAACTGAAATATGATTTTAAAAAAAATGCAAATGTTTAGTAAACTATATATTGGTGGTAAAAATAAAATTTGCAAACTTTGGCAAGAAAAGAATTATCCTTGTGGTTGTATGATTAAATTAGTCACCTTGTGGTTGTATAATATACTATGTGTTTTTCTTTAATATATTCTTATTTGTTCACTCCAAATAGTTATAAGGTATGGAAGAGCTTGGTGGTGTCTCATTATTAGGTGTATAAGAGCTAGGTGATCTCTAAACTCGAAGAAAACTAGTTTATATTAGCCGTCAAGAAAGATGGTTGAACTAGTTTTTTTGAGTTTGGAGAACACCTAGCTCTAACACACTTAATAATGAGATGCCACGAAGCTCTTCCATACCTTATAACTATTTGCTGTGAACAAATAAGAGTATATTAAAGAAAAACACATGGTATCTTGTTCAAACACAAGGTGACTTTAAGGATAACTCTAATGTTGTGTTTACTTAAATAAATTAATATGTATTATTTTTAAAGTTCAATCTAATCAATGAATAATAATACAAGTGTGCTTGTGGATATACAATATGGCTCAAACCAATATATCTAAATGATATTCTTAGGAATTGTCAAAAGAAGTACTTACAATTGAAGAAGATGAAAGAAAAAGAAAAGAAAGAGAGAAATTTTGCAAACAAGTTTTTTCAGAAGTTGTAATATATTTAAATACTTTCTATTATTTTGGTTCATATATAGTTTTGATTTATTTATATGTTAATAAAATTTTAGACAATCTAATTATTTAAATGCTTCCAATAATTTTCTTGCTATGATTTGATGGATCCCAATATGCTCACGGATAGCTCCATATTTGACATTTAAAAATATGTGTTATAAAATACAATTTGAAAGAGTAACTAAGTGGATTACTTGAACAAAAGTTGCGAATTGTGCCTCATAAATTATATCTATATAGTTTGATTTACTTATATCATTACCAATATTTGTGATGAAAATAGAAACAAGACAAATCAGTTTTTACAAAATTTAATTACAATATTTAGTTGTTGGTAAATTTTGAATGATTTATTTATTAACAGTTTAAAATGAAAACTTTCAGTATTACAAAAATCTATAGTTTTTAAATCACTAAGATTATTGATTTTTTTACTACATTTAGAATCGAAAAAGCCATGTTTTTGTCTTGTAATACTTACAAACTACTATTCATAGAATATTACTCCCTTTGTCCCACTAAAACACCTAGATAACAACACAAAAATCAAGGAAACTTTTTTGAATGAAATCCATGATTGTTCATGATCGCTACAAACAATCAATTCTATCTATTATTACAATGGCAACCTCTAAATCATTTATGAATTAATTAACTCACATCATTATTCTTGTCTTTTTTGCAGCTTGTATCAAAGGATCCCTTTTATGATTTTACAGCAGAGGAATCAAGTTCAGAGAATGACGAACAATGCATATTTGATTATCCACCAAAGTTGGTAATAAAAAATTCCATGCCAATATTATATTATCAAAATTAATTACCATAGGTGGAAGGCAATATCAGCAAAACAAAACCTTTTTAAAATAAATTTTCAAATTTTTGGAAAATTATCAATATTTTTTTGCCGAATTCCATAAAATTTACTTTTTGCAACTGTCAAAATGTTGAGATATTACCATTTTCACATTATTTTTATTTTTATTTTTGGTAACCAAGCGTGATTTTTAGAAGGAAAAAAGCTCGCCTTGTTCACAATCAAATTCATTCTAAATTACTCCCAAATGATATGAGATAACACAAAGTTGCAATCCGGTGTGAATTCTTACAACACTATATTTTAAGTAGATTTTGATGCACAACTGGGTACAACTATTGATGTTATTTTGAAGCTATCTTCCTCCTCTAAAAATAATTTTGTGAAATTAAAGTTTTATGCATGAGATATAGATAAACTTCAATAAGGTTGTGAAGAATGTGTATGAGTTGAATGAAAAGAATATATGTTGTGATAATAAATTTTGGGGATCAATTGTGCATAGTACATTAACTTATTTTGAGTTTTGTTAAACTAAAAAAGTTGCACAATCAAGTATTTTTTCACCTGCACAAGAATATTGTGATGTGAAGTCTTTTTGCTTGAGTTATGCACATTTACGTAAAACAAGTTTAACCAGTGAAGAAGAGTGAGATGACAAGAAATGAGAAGTTGTATTGTACATATCCCACATGCATTGTTGGCACTACACTTAAAATGTGATTTAGTGTCCAACAAAAATTGACGTCCTTTACCACAATTCATTCAAAGGTGAGGAGAAACAATGTCCCTACATTACATAGGAGTTTACTACTTGTTATTCCCAATCAACAACCTCGTGAATATGTTTATTATAATTTTTCCATTTGTCATTGAAACACTAAATCCATAAGGTATACTTAAAATTCTTATCATTTTAAATTTTAGAATTAATTTTTTTTACAAGGACACTATATTTCCAAAAAGTCAAATAGTATTTGCATTGAGAAATAGTGTCCTCGGCACTAACTCACAACTTTAGTGTCGTGCACTAAATCACAATTTTAGTGTTGTGTACAAAATTTGTATAAAGCGCAAGGCTTTTCTTCTCACGTAACTCACATTTGTGAAAAGTAATTCAATTTTATACATTCTTGACATTTCACTTTGATTTTCCAAATTAAAAAACTAAAAAAAAAATGTAGAAATTTGATTGGTTTTATTTGATAATGCCGAATCATCATTTTTCACTTGAATTAAATATCCGGCATAGATGTGTCTTCCCTACCCCCCACATGAGGTATTCATTCTATAATTGGTATTTAAATTTAAAGATATTGGTTTTTTTTTTAAAACTCAATCAATAGTAGTAAATGTCAAATTGTTAGCTTAAATTATAAAATATCAAAGCATTTTTATGGCAGGTGTATGTTTTTTTACAATGACATTTAGATCTTTTTTTTAGTTTTTAAGACTTTCAACATTCATACTTCTTTCTCCATAAAACAAAATCATGTAATTTTTAAAAATTTAAGAGCTTTATATTGATTTTATAATTTTTTTAATTTGGAATTATCATGATAAGAAAAAGTCATCAAATGTACCCTTTTTAGTCTTGAACATAAAACTTTTTGGTATTTTTCAATTTTGGACTGTTGGAATATTTAAATCTTATTTATTGTAACTTGGTAAAAAAATTATATTTTATTATTTTATGGTAAAAATCAAAGAATATTTTCCTTTTAAAGTTTAAATTTAAGTTGCTGAAAATTTTCAAGTAACGAAGCTTTTGAATTTAAAAATATTACTAATAAAACATATTTGCAACATGTTTGCATTGAGTCCTAGTTTACAAATATGTACATATTCTTCCTATGTAATATTTTATATTCCTCTTAAATTTAGACTATTGCATTACAAGTAATAGTTATTTTAAAGCACTATTTAAATAAAAGTGTAGACTCGTCACTTTTGTTCCACAAATATTCACAATTTGTGATACTAATATTAATTGAGTGTTTGATTACTACATTGAATAATAAAAACATCCATTAATGACAACTAGTTTAATGAAACTATTGATTTAATTTCTTTTGGTTTTCATTATATTCAAATTTATCATTGTCTATTTATTTTTTTACAATCAAATATTTATTACTCTATATCCAATCAACTTGGTTTTTATTAAATGATTTGGTTATTCTTTTTCAATTGTAAATATTTTGATCTTAATATTTAAGTTTTCAAGCTTCGATCATATGATCTATTACATATTATGTTTAGAAGAAAAAAACAGTAGAAAGATTTTTAATTTTTAATTTTTAAACACACAACTAAAATATTACACTTACACAACAACTTTTTTTAATAGGAAAAAAAGCCTACGCCACGTCTACCGGTAAATATTCCCACTATTGTAAATAATTTATTTTTTAATTTTATATATGTATAATTTTCAATGCTAACCAAGATTATGTTTTAATAACAACTATTATAAAACGTTATTCTATTTTATTTCATATACAAGTGTGTTATATATGTATGGCAATTCTTGTAAACTATATAAGAAAGAAATTGAAATTGAAAATCATGATCATTTTAAAAACCTAATATTAATATATATATATATATATTTTTGCAGCATATTTATGAATTTTCTCCCATGATTCCTCTGTTAGAACCATTGCTACCGTCACCCCAGCCACCACCTTCTCCTCTTCCACTAGAAACACCACAAATGCCCGTGTCCCCGGTATGTAATCATTTTACAAATAATTGATTTATTTATATCATTATAATATTTGGTTAATTCAAAATAATAACAAAATGAAAATTATGTTGTCTTTTTTGTATTATATGACAATTAATTAATTTTTTGCAGGCATAAATGAATTCATTTAAAAAAATAATAATTAGATTTCTTTTTTTAGTGAATAAATTATTCAAAATTTGTAGTCCTATATTATAATTTTCATGAATTTATATGTATACTATGAAATTTCGAACAATGATACTACATATTCAATGGTCGCGATTTTTTGTAAATGTATTACAATCTTTTTAAGCGCAATGTCATTGTACAAGTTCAAAAATCACAAATTGCATGTTAACATGCTACATTCTTAGAAATTGATGATTCAACAAGTTCAATTATTTCATACATTGTGTAGAAGTTGGTAATTATCTCGCCTGTATCTGCACCAAATCGTCTTGAAATTCCATCAAATGAGAAGAACAAACTTGCCCGTGATGCATGGTATGCACAAAGAGTGGTAAAGTTCAAAACCAAAATAGAAGGCCAATATTCCAGTATGTGTGTTCCAGTATGTGTGTTTCAGTATGTGTGTTTTTTTTTTACTTTTATTATTTTGAAGTCAATTCAAAATCTATATTTAATAAACTTCTAAAGGTTGACTAGCCCCTTTTGTATGTGTGTATTTGTCTATGATTTTCTTGTATTTTCTAGGCACACAATAATTTTTTTGTTAGTACTAATAACAAATTTCAAAAATTCTCAAAAAGTCTCAAAGTTTTAACAACTTTATATTGTATTTGTAGCCATCATGCTATTGAGATACTATACATAAAGTGATACAATATACTAGTTTGATGCTTGACTTCGTACCAAAACCCTAAACCCTAACCAATATTGAAATTTTATTTTTATAAAATTATAAAATTATAGAGTTTATATGATTTCTGGATTTTGGATAGTTACGTTTTTAGACATTTAATACTTCTAACAATGATTATTTATTAAGATTAATTTGCTACATTTTAATTTGAATTTAAAAAAAATTGTGTTTGTAAAATTGACTATTTCATTTATTTCATATTTATATCAATTTATTTCAAAATTATTATAATGAAATTTCATGGCCCATTTTGAGAGGTTGGTAAAGATGGCAGCTAGTAGGTGGGTGATTGCAAGCTACGGTCTACCAAATGGAGAGTGCAGCTTGTGCAGCTAAAGGCCGTGCAGCTCATGCACTAGCGTTGTAATACGCACCTCTCAACTTTCAATTAGATAAAAAATTTCACCATCCCAAATAGGGTTTATGCTAATACTTTCACTTTAGCAATTGTTAAGTTAATTTCAAGACTTCGTGCTTTATTCCACAACTTTTTTTGTTTTTTACCGAGTAGGGGTAATTAGAGCCTTTTTTACATAACATCCATAGCTAGGTTTTATGAAAAATGCAATTTATATCCCACCTCTGAAATTGGATCATCATTTCATTTTCAAAAACCAAATTCAAAAAAAAAAGTTTTAACTGAACGAAAATCTTAAAAAATAAAAACATTATGAAACAATTAATTAAAAAATAAGTAAGCGTGATACCAAAAATAATAAAATATGGTAGCTTTGTACATACTTGTGTTATGTTCCTATAAATTTGTGAAGTTCAAATTTGACCCCCTTCTAGCATTTCCCATAAAATAGGTGCACTTTTGACAAGCGACACACTTCCAAATCCAAGTAGAAATGCTTAATTTGGATAGAGAGATTGAAATTTTGCAAACTTTTTTGTGGTAGACATCCAAACTTTGGAATTCTAGAAACAATGCAATTTGTTTCGTCACAAAATTCCATCCCAATATTTATTGATGATTTTCCAAAGATTGAAAAAGTGCAGCAATGCTTACACTGCGACAAAAAATGTGGGTGACCGTAGCTTGCAAAATTACCTGTAAGGAAAAGGAGATAGAAAAGTAGTCAAGGTGGACGACTTAAAAGGCTTTTGGAAGGGTTTTGTAAAAGATTGTTTGAAATGTATTTTAAAAGGGTATTTTAGAAATTATTTCTTACTTTCTAAAAGAAAATGCGCAAGCATATCAAACCAAGGTTTTAATGAAATGTAATCTTTATAGTTGTGAAAGATCTTATTCAAAATTTAAATAAAAAGTCTTGTAATTTTAATAGAAACTTTTAGAATAGGATTGTAAGGTCTTGTAACAACAAGCAATCTAATGAAGCATAGGAGAAAAGACAAGAATCCAAACAACTAAAATAGTGAGATGGCAAGGGACTAAATCAAAATATTTTATTAGAAAAAATGTATAAATATTGTATCTTCAACCACAAAATGACTACACGGGCACTTATAAGTTGATAACGGGACTCTACATGATTGTGTCAAAGCCTAAACCAACTTTGATTTTTAAATCATCATTCAAATGATTAACAAGGTATCGGTAAATACAAAGGGCCCTAGGTGTAATTTTTTGTTTTTTCTTCACAATTTTTCTTTTCTTCAAACTCAAAAAATTAATCCAATAATATTATAAAAATGAGATGTGAAAATTATTTTAAAACTACTTTTAAATTATTCCAAAAAATAAGTTGCCAAAATTATTTAAAGATTATTCCAGAATTTTAAAAATTGTTCCAAAATATTCGAAACCATAACCTAAAAGTGTAAAAAGGGTCATGTCAGCAGCAGAAGGTGTCCTTTTTTGAACACAATGGATATTCCTTGTCTAAAGGACAAGGCCCAATAAATTTGATTGATATGTTATTTTCTTAAAACAAAATTGAATATACTAAACCTCGTAGAATGTATTTAAACTTCAATGAACCTTAAATAAGCAAAACATTATTTGTAGTTCAATAAATTCAAATATGTATTATAAAGTATAACTTTGTAAGACGATTCATATTTTGAAAATGAAAGTTATGTACAGTGTTCTATAAAAAAAATTATAGTAATTTTCTTTATAGTCTTAAAATATTTATTTAATAATACTTTTTCCAAAGGCCATTTTTGGAATTAGGGAATTTAATTTGTAAAGGAAAATATACTTTCACTATTTTTATTATGAAATGTCTAAGTGAAAATGTTTTAGAAATCCAAATTGTATAAATATTAAACAAAAAAATAAATTATTTTAAATGTATGGATAAAGAATAACTATTGATGCATAGTAAATATGTTAAAATTTATTCATCAATTAAAATATGGATGTTAGTATGATCAAACATGAGCCACATGTTAGATTGATGAAATGTTTGCAGGCTTAAACACTTTTTGTAGCACCATTATACATTGTTGAGGCTTCAAAGCAGTTGTTGTTTAACCCCTAAGTGTCCTCACCCCTCTCCACATTTGGAGAATTGCAAAGATGCATTATCAAATGCAACTAAGAGGGATATTTTGATCTAGATCTATGAATAAAAGTTGTACATTGTGAATTTTAGATTCTATGCATACAATTAAATCTATGATTGGATGTTTTTGCAATAAGGGTGTCTTGGTCGTGAACAAAAAAAGTTCCTAATACTGTAGGATAGTTGATTCAATGATGTAATATAATAAATAGGGAAAATATTAAAAAAATAAAAATAAAAATATATAATTTTTTTGATTCTTTTAGAATAGTATCTTTTTATACCCTTTTGTAATAGGAATTAAAGACAAAAATTGCCATTACCATATTTTCAATGAAACGTATCAATTAAAGAGTTAACATATTTAGTTTGTAGTGTGACGGGATAAAATATGTCACATTTTGGTTCAAGTACTATTTTATATTATTTAAAAAAAATTTATATACATACAATCCTAGGATACCTTTTAGTGTTGTTGATGCTTTTGCCGAAAAGCCAATTTCAATGACCAATAGAAAATGTTTACCGCCAAAATTTTGTTGTTGTGCAGTGTGTCACTACACATTTTAGTACGCCCTACTATGAAAACACATGATTCCTATCAATTTAATGTAGTAATTCTATTAAATAAAAAATTAAATAAAAGAATTATATGTGTTTTTTAATAAATAGCTTTCATATATTTTATAAAATTATTCATCCAAGTTTGATACCTTTTAGTAAGATTAATCTATTAGTAAGATACATATATTTAATCTACTATAAATAATCATATATAAATGAATAAAACTCAAATTTTTCTATAATATTAACATATATTACAATTTGAACATTAAAATTGTTAATACTAGAATTTTATAAAATATCAAATATGCATATTATAAATTATAGCATCTTTTGTTTATTTCAATAGTTAATTTACAATTTAATAAAAAAATTATAGCATATATGCATTATTTTAGTATTTTGTAACGTTTTTAATTTTTAACAGGCTGAAAAAGCGGCGAGAGCAAAGATACTTGGTCCCAATTGGAGTATTCCCCAAGAGTTTGATTATGATTATGAAATGTATATGAGAGCAAAGGCTTTTAAAAAAACGTGAGAATCTTGTGCTCATTTTGAAAACCTCTTACAATGTAGTATAATATAGAAATAAACTTTGCACACACGTACATACACATATATATACATACTCGCGCGCTTTATGCAATATGGGAAATATGGAATTTATGCATTATTTACAATTAAAAAAAACCATGCTCAAGAATTATGCAGATTTCAAAATGCTTCATGGAAAAGTAACAAGTTTTATATTAATAGAGAATTGCCTAATAAAAGACCAATGCAAGTACAATCATATGAGCGTATGAAACTTTCTCATGATCCTTTGCCAACTGAATGGGTAAACCGACAATTTCGAATATTTCCCCCAATCATTGACTTCCATATTGTTCAATTAGGCACCATGAGAATGAAGGCAAGTTGCATCTTGCGGAATTTCTTAAAATTTCTATTTCATAGTCAATTTTGATTTTATTTTGATTTTTAAAATGTATAATTTAAAATTCTAATGAATCATGTAACTTTAGTATGTAGATTGTAAAAGATGCAAAACTTGTATGAAAACAATGCTGCAAGTTCTTTTTAATGAATTGTAGTTTATAAATAGATTGTGATTGTCCAAAATTATCATGGACCTCGTAGCGGCAGAATATTTATCCACAAAGAAGACAAATTATCAGTCAAATTTCATTACTTTCATGGCTCGGTAATTATATGTAGTTTCACAATAATTATTGATACTATTAATAAATTGAAAACTAAATTTAGTGCAAACACCATGGTTCTATAATAATTCCATTAATTTTATGTTTTTGTATTTTATATAAATAGTTTGAGATTGAACTTAATTGATGTCAATTGTGGCTCTGATCATATTAATACAAGGACTATGCATTGTATAGTTATATTTTTGAATAGACATGTACATATTATATTTTATTTCTATCAAGCAGATTGCACCTGGAATGTATACAATGCTTCGGGTTTATTTTCGTGCATCAAAATTGGGTGTACATCTTAGCCAGGTTATTCACGTTCATTGTAATCAAATATTTGTTATCATCAAGAAAATTTATAAATTTTGATGTTGTTAATGTTCATTTAATGATGTATAAACATGTTGTAGGCTGAAATAATGACGGAATTTGATGTTTATTCAATTACAATCAAGGCTTTTGTGATAAGTGGGATAGCTCCTCCAGACCCAGATGACCAAATTGAAGAAATAGTGCGGAATCCATGTGATGAGCCTATCGATCCATGGGGTGCTCTAATTTTGTGCAGAAGATGTCTTACACATCATTTGCATTGGTGGTCCAAAAATTGGGGTTTATACGAAGTACCAAATGTTGGCATTTTCACATTACCCAAGAATGGCTTGATGCCATTGCTGAAAAAGCACGACAAAAACGATTAAGTGATGAAGCCAAAAAAACAAATCGTTAGTTAATAAAAGACATGTCTTCTAGCAGATGCATAAAAACAATGCATTGCTTCACCTATTGTCTATGCGATATGAAATTTGTAGATTTGTTGTTAGATTGTAGAAAACATGATTGGTTTTTCGTCAAAGTAGTAGCCCTCTTATGAAATATTGGAATATAATTTAGGATTTTTTGTATTGACCAACCACGACACATTTTAGTGAAGAGTATAATTGTAATTTAGTTTTCTATCTGCCCATTTTGAACAGTGTCATTATATTGCATTGACGAGATTTTTTTTCACTATTACTTACAATCCAAGGTGACTAAACTAAGTAACTCATTTCATAACCATCAATCAAAATTGGAACAAAATGAGTGTAATATACGAGTCAATTCTTTGAGAGTGAATCTTTTTGAGCCAAAATATGTATATTTTTAGATTTCACGCATTTCACATGTGGTTACTTGTGAGTGGTTCATTATCTTGTGAGGGCCGTGTGTTAACCTCTAAATGACAGAGGGGGTAAAGGCAAAACCTAAATGTATTATAAAATGTTACTTCTACAACTTTGATGAAGTTTGGTCCAAAAGAGAAAATGAGAAGCATGGTGTTTAGTAATTAATTTAGAAGCATTTACCATTTAAAATTTACCAAAACTACAATTTTTATTTTTAGAATTTGAAATTTGGTATTATTGGTTAAAATTAGACATTATATTCTAAATTTTTAAAAAGAAAAATTTCAAAGGTGAGAACATCATTACTTTCCCCAAATAGAAAGTTTTATAACACTAGGACATTGTTGAGGTGTTTGCCTTTGAAAAATTCCTTAGTGAACCTCAATATTGCAAATGAAATGCATCAAACAACACTAGGACATTATCTCTACCTCCCATTTTGACAAAAAATCAAAACTCAAAAAATGTCATTTTCTGACCATGGGCAGTCACTGTTGTTTGGGCTGCGACCAGAAAATGGTCGATCGGTCATTTAGGGGTTAATAGAGGAACATGCTAGAATTGAGAGTCAAGAGGTATTTTTGAAAGGCCCTTGGCACTTTTCATCTACTTCTTGAGTGTGAGAGACTCTGGGAGGCCATGGGTGGCCATGCTCATATGCATTACAAAGAAGCGCAAAAATACCTTCTTTTCATTCTTTGCCCATGTGTCATAGCCTTGCGAGTGTGCAGGTGGTGAAGCTAAGGTGGTTACCCCATTACCAACTGGCGCCTTAAACCAACAGCTAGGAGCATTTTCCACAATCAATGCTGCAATGATGTTGGTTTTAGCATGAGTTATAGTTGGTAATGGGTTCTCTCTTGTTGGTTTTAGTATATGTAAGTGTGGATATGGATTCGTTGTTGTTGGTTTAAGCATTTTTAGTGTGTGCAATACAAATCTTCTTTAGACAGAAACAACTCTACCTATGTGACGAGAATGGGATGTGTCATGCTTCAACTTTGAAAATTTATAACTAATTCATTCTTCATCCAAAAATTATGTTTCAACTTGTGTTGAAATTTATTTCTTCTTGCCCAACTCAAAAAAATAAAATACTAAATAATATCAATGTCTCATATCCGTATCCGTATTTCTTATTCAGTTGGGAATGGGGTAACCACCTTAGGCTCGTTCTCCCCTTTCGTTCCCCCAATCGTTCTCAATGGCTCTGTGCCGCATGACCGTAGATCCTGATGCTGTTGCATCAAGGGCTGAGGATGCAGAGCCTCTCATGACTGTGGTGTACTCCTGAGTGCACTCATCAAAACCCTTAACCTCCGTTGTTTTCGCACTCCGTCTCGATTTAGCAGAGCTAGTCTTCGTTGTGCTCTTGCTAAGTTAGCCATCGCCATCTCTATATTGCCGGTCCAGGACTCCGACTCCGACTCCGACCCCGAATCGGCTCTTCTCTCTTCCCTCTCTCGCAGTGAGCTTCTGCTTCGAGCCGCCCGCTTGGCATCATTTCTCACACGGGCGATCGGTAGATGAGAGATCGCGTGGCGATGTCCTTCATCATGGTAAGTTGCTGGCGAGATACCGTGTGAGGATGTGTGGCTCCATTTGCATTCGTGAACGGATCCTTGTTAAAAAAATCAAGATCACGTGACCTTGAAGAAACTAATCACGGGAAAGGCAATACATTGTATGCCTCTGGCGCCTCCTTGCTGATGCAATCGTTTTGTTTCGACTTTCAGTTTGTTTGTTTCCGTCGGATCTGCTTGTTAGCTATGACTTAGCGAAGCCAGGATTGATATGCGCGCTTGGTATGTGGACCTCAGATGTTCTTGTTAAATTGTGTGAGTGGTTGTGGACATTGTTGAACCATTAGGTTTTGGGTTTCATGTTCAGCAGGCCATGTGGACCTGGATCAGTATAAAGAATTCGAACCCATTTTTGTGAGATTCTCGGACTGGGCTTCTGTCAGTACAATCCAATTTGATTCGGAGGATTTGCAACATGATCGAATCAGGGTTCCAATTCCTTAGCATTGATTCGATTTTCATGTGCCCCGTCTGGGCGGATTCGCTTAGGTTTAGGGTTTAGCTATTGATATTCTAATGTTAGCAGTGATGCAACTACTGCTCATCTCAGTCTATTTGGGGAGTACAAACCTGTACGAATTGTTAAACCCGGTCCTATGCTCTGAACAGTTTCTTCCTTGTCCTCTTGTGGTTTTCCTACGTTTGGCTGGTGTTCTTAGGTGTGGGAATGCCATTGCAGCTTTTGATTAGACAACCTCTGTGGCTGCTCTTCTCTTTCCTCCCTAGTTGGATAAGTTTCTTCACTTCTATAAATTCACTCCATGATTTGTTGCTTATCAGTGAATGGTGTTTATTTGATTACTTACATGTGATTTTGCTTGTTCAGAAGTTCACCCGCTTCCACTAAATTTGCTAGACATTGAGGCCATCACAAGAAGGTGTGTTTCACTAGTTGTTAGTAATCTAGTGTATGGGTAATATGAGTTAAACGTTTCTGGTGAAATGTATGTAGCGTATGTCATGCATGTTTTGCAGATGTAGCGTCTAAGGTATATTTAAACTTACTTAAGGGGCATTCTGAGAGCAGGAAAGGTTTTTCTAGAGTTGCAGCAAGTATAATGCACTCTCTGGGCAACATTATAATTTTGAAAATGGACTTTCATGTGCTTGAATGTGGATGATCAACACCATCTCTCCATGCTCTCCTTGCATTGTGTGGAGTTAAGTGCGTGCAATTAAGTGCGCAATATTAGGGGACTAGTCAGAAATTGTAAAGTATTTAACCTTTCAACCATTGGGCAGC
Organism: Pohlia nutans; assembly: GCA_022496805.1. Classification (NCBI taxonomy): domain Eukaryota; kingdom Viridiplantae; phylum Streptophyta; class Bryopsida; order Bryales; family Mniaceae; genus Pohlia; species Pohlia nutans. The sequence continues at coordinate 23,340,481 of CM040092.1, read as the reverse complement.
CATTCTGATAGCAAAAAATATCGAATTTTTTTGACGAAACCCATGAAGTGTATCCAGCTCACTTATGCAGTCTTGAAAAATAAAACTTACTTATTTCAAATTATTTTTGGAAAATTGATGTCACCTGCAAGCTGCAGGTGCAGACAATTAGGATGCCTTACCTTAGTATATGAGATATTGAGTATTCATGCTGAACTCTCTGAATGTATTGTCTGTGTCCATACAACTGGTGTCTAGCACTCACGTATCTAAGATCTCTTGCAGCTCGCCAGTTGAGTGTCATCATCTTCATCTTATGTTCTATCACTGGTGATTCGGCAGCTTCCATTTTGAGGTCGCTTGAGCGATACAATACAATGGTTGCCAATGGCGAAGCCACTGGCAGTTACGAATCCCAGCCACTACAGGGTATGCACTATGGATTTTCCTGTTGTGACATCCACCTTTCTCCTTTGTCCTATGTTGGGCTACATAACAAATGAGAGCATGTCGAACTATCATCTCTTGAAGTCGCCAGTCTCTTAGGAGCCGACTGTGCAACTCAATCTTTTTGAGAAACAAATGATCTTATCTTTGCCGTAGTCTTTGCAGTGGTATGTTTTGTTGTTTTTGTCAGTGAGATGAGGGTTGACCCCGCTCTTACTCTCACTTTCTCTATGTTTGCCACGATTTTGGAAAAGCTAGATTGTCATCTTGGGGTTGTTATTATAGTCACACCATGTCTCTCTCTTGGCTGTCATTTGTTAGGTCATTCCCCTCCCTCTCCTCCCTGGCATCACAAGTTTCAAGACCCTGACGATGGCCGACAGCGCTTTCTGCTCGAACTTGAATTTGTGCAGCTTCTCGCGAATCCTACGTATATCCATCGTGAGTGCTATAATCCTCCTCATTATTTCCTTATATTTTATTTCCCCAATATTTTCATGCCTCGTATTCTTATTTTGGGCCTACTATATTCACAGATTTGGCACAGAATCGCTACTTTGATGATGAGGCGTTTGTAGGGTATCTCAAGTATCTCTTGTACTGGAAACAGCCCGAATATGCCAAGTACATAATGTGAGTCTCAAGTACATCATTCTTGCCTTGTGGGAATCTGTGTGATTCTGTACAGAGTTTTTAATTTCTTTGTTTGGGGTCCACGAAGTTATCAATATTAGTGACGCCAGATCGCTGTTCCTGACGTTGAGGCTTTGTTTTTGTTGTAAATGGAAATTTAACGTTGTGGATTTTTCACGTGTTTCGTTTCGGAACTGTTTTCTTTTCTGTCACAGGTACCCACACGCATTCTTTTTCCTGGATATGCTTCAAAGTCCAAATTTTCGTGCAGCCATGGCCCATCCTGCAAACAAAGTAAAGCTGTGTTTCTGTTATCTTTATAGGCGCAGTATATTAAGATGTTCATTCTTAAATGTATTTGTAAATGCTTCTAGGTATAGTAGCTTTTGATGTTCATCCTGATCAAAGATGTTATTCACATTGAATCATCGAAATGCATTTAGTTTAGGTGTTTGAAACCCTTCAGCTTATTGTCCCAGAAAGTTTACCCAAGGAGCAAGCATTATGTAGAGGAAACACAATTCAACTAATTAGTACTCGGGAAAGAGGTATCCGAAGTAATGCACATCACTGCAAGTGATTCCGTCTTGCTATTTTTCTGTCGACTATGGAGCACTCTTTATGAACATCATGTGACGAACAGACATCGATAAGTTTCAATATCTGGTAGTGGATAGTGAAGAGGACATTAGGATTTCCAGGGATGTTTCTTTTGCTCGAGTCTTGATCTGTTTGGCAAGCCATTTAAACGTCTGGGTCCAACATCGATAGGCACAGGCAGTCGTTTGATATTTGTTTGTCTTTGTTCACATATACATTTATTAGAAATTATGCAAGAAGACCAAACTTCGAGTCTCACATGTGGGTTTTCATGACCATATCATTATTGCAGGAGATTGCACACCGTCAGCAGTATTATTTCTGGAAACACTACAGGAATAATCGGTTGAAGCAAATACTGCCTCGCCCCTTGCCCGAAGTGCCTGCTCCAGCTCCTGCTCCAGCTCCCACACCTATAGTGACCGCAGCACCTACAAAGCCGGAAGGATCCACAAGGGCAGGTGCTGGCGAACGGAGAAAACGGAAGCATGCCAATTCGTAGCACCTGAATGGTTTTCTCTCATCCCAGGTACTAGGGAGATTATTGAATGTGGACATACCCTAATCTCTTGAGCATCACGGTGTGTTGACCTTGAGGTTTCTCCTTAAAACTTACGTTGTAGGAAGTTTGGCTTATCCTCAGGTCAATAGTCGCATAGTTGTATATGAAAGCAGTGTAGAATACAGCAAATATCGATAATAGAGCATGAAAGTGGTCATATAATCGGCGATCCCAGGACTTCTTTCAAGAAATTAGAGTTGTCCGTAACAATCATTTCAAGATGATGTGCAGCCGAAGTCCAACAAAATATAAATGTTGAATAGGAGCTCTTCCTTGGATTTGAGGGTAACTAAACTCTTTCAAGCAGGCTTCCAAGATGTATCAGGAAATGAGGTATGATCAGTTGTTTAATGGTAGAGAATGCCTAGTGGTGGAGAATAATGGCTTTGTTGGTGCCCGTAGTTGATGTTTGATATTTTTTTAACGATATCGTTCACTTGTTCCTGTGCATCAGATCAAAATTTGGTGGTCCAAAATGGACAAGAACGGTTATGGACGGTACACTCCTCAAGACTCCACAACCCTTTTTGGGCGTATGTGATTGAATTTTGCCTTATATCCAGCAAATTTAGAAGATTTTCGTTGGGAAAGCTAACAGGTAAGCAGCTAAGGGAAACTTTTGCACAAGTTTCAGTTGGACGGTAGTGGAAGTATTCATGCATCCTAGTTTTCTGGTACTAGACAGAAGGGTCTATAAAAGTTAAATTTTTTCCTTCTCTCTCTTTGTTGTTCCCAAATCCATATGACTAGCTGAACACTGTGACCTTCACTCCAAAGGAATTTCATGCCCTTGAATATGATGGTGCAATTAGTTTTTCAAAATCCAATCGTTGTTTAGAAATCTCTATTTTACTCCATTTGAGTACTTGTAGGTCGTAAACTTTGCAGTCTATTGGACTATTGCAGTATCAACTTTGCAAGGAGAGTTGTGAGTGCTGATATTTCCCACATGTTCACTCAATTAAATTAAATTAAAAACCATCTTCAATATTTTTGTAATTAATTATTATGTTGAACAATGAAAACAAAATAAGAAATTTACCAGAACGGAATTTCTCTTTCTGTAGGTTAACTTTGACTTGGTTGATTGATTAAGATTGCATAAGAAAACAATGTTATTTGTGTAGCAGAAAGCATAGGTATTATGAAGGGACGTGAACACATTTCTTTGAAAGGATATGGAAGAGATTTGTAACTTTAGTAGACCTTAGTGTACAGTGCAGAGTTGAAAAATGCACATGATACGGTAAAACGAGGGTAAGTAAAGATGTGTGGTAATAGTGAGACGCGGTCCACGTGCACAGTGGTGGACTGAATCGCCCCTTGTGAGGGAAGAAGCGTTGGCTCGTGGCAGTGGATTGGTAGCTCAACCGCAGTTGAACGGGAGGGGCCATGTTGGCGATTCTTGGAGGCAGCTTCTGGGGAAGCTGCAAGCGTGAGGTGATGAAACGCTGAATATTGTTGCCCCACTGACTGCCCAGCAGGAATAAAATGATGGCAGGATTGGCAGCCATGTCCTGTACTAATAACTGAAGTGTAGGATGGGGCAACGGGGTCAAAGCTTCAAAGGGCCTGCACCAGTGTGGTGGGAGAGGAGAGGAGAGGAGCATGGAGGATTGGAGGTCCGCAGAATGTGGATAGAGCGAGCGAGCTTGTGGGTAGGGACCTCCAAGACCTGGTCGGAGACAGGTGTCCCATGCGCTCTCTTCCTTGCCACTCAGAGCATTTCACCTAAATAGTCAACTAAATAGTGATTTGAAGGCCCATTTTCTAACACGCTAGGATTGAGAGTCAAGAGGTACTTTTGAAGGGCCCTTGGCACTTTTCATCTAATTCTCGAGTGTGAGAGACTCTGGGAGGGCACGGGTGGCCATGCTCTCAAGACCCATCCGGGACGCACGCATGACGGCCCAACTGACCAGTGGCTCCATAGTCGGCCGCCGGGCCAGCACGGAACCGGGTTCTCAACATACAGTTTTTCAATACCTCTCACACAAGAATTGAAGCCGAAACTTAGATTTCAATCTCACATCTTCCTCTATACCGGATTACCGGTACAATAGAGTTCCCGTTTTCTTAGATGCCCTCTCTTTTCTTTTTTTCCTGAAATTAGACCATATCACATCATCATGTTTTTAATTAACTATCATGCATGTGAGCATTGGTCCGGTGGATACAGCTAGAGGACAAAAAATGAGGTCCCAACTTCCATCCATGCTCCGTAAGCGTTGAAAGCGGCTTGCAAAGTCACTCACTTCACCATGCCATCGGTGAGCTACGTGAGTGGATGCTTTATGGAGAATTTTTAATTTTATCCACTTGATTGCTCTACCGAGGGAGTACGGAAGTGGTCTGTGCTTTTTTAATTGGTGAAGAGCTGTTTGGGACTGGTCCGACTGTGCATGGAAAGGGGTCCTAAAACATCTTATTTTCACTAAAATCCATGGATTAACTCCTAAACGTCCTCAGCCTTCTCCACGTGCCAATTTTGTGATAAAACTCAAACAGCTTTTGTGAATTTTTTAGATTAGTTTTTAGTTTTGGACAATAAGATTTCGAAGGTAATGGAGTTAGGAGCAGTGTTGGTCTGGTATCGGAAGGATGTCAAAAAAATCCATGCTGAGTACATTTGATCATCTCAAGGACCTCAAACGGATATCTAGAATGTGCTTCTATCTAGGAGTTCACTGTAACTTGATGCCATACCAGACCAACACTGGTTAGGAGCGTGTGGAAATTGAAAAAACTAAATTTTGTGCAACGGATGAGGAGATTACAGTGATTGACCAATGCTTTTCAACGTCCACTTTGAATGGGCAGTGGTGCTTCTTTCAATGATAATGCAAAATGTGACCTTGTTATCTCGATAAATACCAAAAACATTATGAACATGAACTACACGAGATCAAGCAAGTATTTCCGCAGTCAGATTCAAAAACGGAGCACTGCAGCTGAAGTTACAATCAATACATTGTGACACAAGAATGAGAAGCTTTCGACAAGCATTAAAAAACCTGCCCGGACTTGATGGGCATGAATCATTAACCAATCATAGCTCATACCCAAAGCTTGAATTGTAACCTGGGCTTTCCATTTATTTTTTTATCAGAAATGGAAACATACGACCTTTGACTAAATGTGGGAAATTCAAATCAAGTTATTTTTTCGTTGTTTTGGGCAAATTAGGACCCTACCTACCCACAGTTTTTTTTAGTAAAAAAACCACCCTATAGAAAGTGCCCAATGAATGTGCAATCGCGACTCCATTTTATACGTCAAGCAAAAAGTGATTGCTTGGGCAGTTAGGGGTTAAGCTTAGTCCTGTGATTATAGAGGGAGTATGTTGATTGTGATGCAAATCTATAGATTTTGTGAGTATATAGGGAATATTTTGACTGCTAGAACGTGTACACATGATCGAAATCCATGACAATACTCCATGATCACCATCATCAAAATCCGTGCATTAAACTGCCAAATTGTTTGCAATGTCGTGAAGCAATTGTTAAGCGCATGCGAAGCTTAACCCTTAACTGCCTAAACGTCCATTTTTTGAAAGATGTACAAATTTCATCCACGTTTTTTTAATTCGTCATGCATTTTATACAATGTGAAATTTTTACTATAGGTTGTATGCGAGGTTAGCTTCATGCATGTGAGAACCGATTAGAAAGGGGATGATTTGTGAAATTTTTATGCCTCATCTCACGTATCAATGATTCACCAAAATTTCTAAGATTTTAGTTCAAAAGTATTCAAAAGTGTTCAAAAGTGCTCTTGAAAAAGTCAATTCATAAAATTAAGCAACCATTAAATCTCCAAAAACCACTACACTTAGAATATTACATTTCAACCCATGTCAACAAATTTCATCCATAGATTGTCAATATCTTATTTGTAATTGAATTACAAAAGAATTTTGAAATTTAAGTTTCAAACGTTATACAAAAATATTGGTGATTGCAATCATAGATCTAATCAATCATATGGATAGAGTCTAAAATTCATAATGTACAACTTTTATCCATACATCAAGTTCAAAATATTCCTGTTAATTGCATTTTATAATGCATCTTTGCAAAACATCCCAATTTGGAGAGGGTTGTAGGCATTTAGGGGTTAATTGCTAGCAGTGATTAGTACAGTTGGAAATCATGGTTTTATTTTGGGGAAAAATTTAAGTCGATATCATGATCTTTTAGTAAGACATAGGGAGTAATTAACAACCCCTTTTTGCACTTAGTTACCTTGAAATGTCCAACCATCCAAAAAGTGGACAATGTACAAAACCAAACACAATTTTCTCATTTGTCATTGACTTTTTGCAGTGTAGGTTTTTTACTATATATTTTATAGGAAGTTAGATTCATGCATGTGTGATCCATTTACACCGTAGTACGAATCAAAATTTGGAGTTGTGCTTGCCACAAGAGCTTATTGGGTATCATCTTTTTGAAAATCAAAGTCTTCACCATTCGTTAGCATTAAAATATTGTGATTTGAGTAAAACCAATTACAAGAATAAACATCAAGATGTAGACTCTGAGTGTCACTAAAGCTACACTTGGCTCAAGCTAAACATGCTTTAGTATATGAAGTGGCAAAAGGTGGCAAAAAAATTAGGGTTCATGAGTCTCACTCTCACACTAATTTGAGATGTATGAATAGAAATCAGTCGTGAAATCACTGTGAGGATTGATGTAAAGTCTCACTAATTTTGTGACTCACAGTAATGACAATAATCAATGTAGTTAACATGTAGATTTTCAAATAACCAATTTCATAATGTTCTTCAGCCCATGCTGGACCACACCCTTTCTCTACAATGTTGCTACGGTGTAAAGTACTAATAAAATAATTCAACCCTCCAATCCTTGTTGTCTACATCAACTTAACCCTTAAACATCAAAAGGGTGTTTGTGGGCACCGAGGAACGAATCTTAGAAACACATTGGAGAGGGGCAACATACTGATATGTACAGAGGCTGACATGAACAAGCAGCTACGCTACGAGGAGCTCTGACCGGAATCGAACACGTGAAGAACGAGAATGCATTTTAGTGGAATCATAGACGGAATATATTTGCTACAATGATATTTAGCCCAAAAAAATGAGTGTCCCCGCAATGCCTCTTCCCTATGGTAAGAGCCAACAAAACCAAAGGATGCCAAACGCAGAAGGGCTGGTGCCAACACATCAACGGCCATGATCAGCAGTTACTGTCAGGGGCTCCATGCTCAAACAAAATTTCATGTCCTTCCCGAACTGGCTTCCCTCTCCAGATGAATGTTGATGTATAGTGTTGCGCAACTCCTACAACTCAAGACAAAATTTCAAGGAATCTTGGCTCGCGCAATCGTCACCTCCATCCACCCTCATTTTCATGAACTTTGGTTGATCACGAGTGAACTTTGGGGCAAGATTCCATGTTGAATAAGTCCGAGGGGCTTGCTTTGACTTTTAAGGGTTAAATTAGAGAAAATTCTCTGTGATTCCTCTCATCCCCTTGACAGATGCTTGATATTCGAGGTCCAACAGTGGGCCTCTAAAGAACATTATGTTTGTGATGAGTTGAAATTCTTTTACCTCATTCAATACTTTGTGATGTGGGATGAGGAATAACTTTGTGTAACTTAACATCACCCCTGAGATTCAAGGAGGAATGATGAGATAAAGTAGGGAGTGAAGTCAGTGAGCAATCATTACTGCATAAACTTTGGGAGTGAACGATGATAACGGCATGTCAGGTATGCTCCCTGAACCCATCTATGAACCTTCATAACATTCAGTAGCATGCACTGTCCCTGTATTCAGTAGATGGAGTGGAATATTCCACACCAACAGTACTTCATCGGTAGCTAAGTGGACAAGTGGAGGCTCAAGGTGATGAGCAAAGTGCATGAAGAAAAAGCAATGGGCACGGAGGCTACTGAATTTTATGTTTCTTGCAGACGTAAAAACCTCCATCTCTGCTTTCTACCTCAGAAAGAGAATAAGAGAGAGGGGCGGGGGGCGCCGGGACCTACTCTAAGCTGAAAAGGCAAAAAGAGGAAGAGGGGAAGGGGAGGGAAAAAAGGAAAAAAAAAACGGGGGAGTAGAAAAAAAATAGAAAAAATAGAGTTGAGCGTTGAGATCTCCTTGACTCTACGTCCGCTGGTCACGTTTTTGGTATTGTTGAAAAGCTCTCGATGATGAGAGTTGCACTAAAGTTGTTTCGTTGCTTTTGGACTTACAGTGAGGAAGTTATAGATTTTTGAGTGATTTTTGACATCATAAATTGAATTAAATTATGAAAAATGAAATTTGGAAGTTTTTGATGTGATTCTTAGCATCGTCGAAAAGCTCTTGATGGGTAGGGGTGCACCAAAGTCATTTCGTAACTTTTGAACCTATGGTGCAAAAGTTATGGATTCTTAATCAAATTACGGATAAATGAATAAAATAAGTTATGGATAAATGAATCTAAAAATAAAATAAAAAGCAAAAGCATGGCTTAACCATAGGGAACATTGGGTCAACATCACATGGCCGCACTAGTTATTGTCTATAAGTCAAACACAAAAAAATTACAATGATCTTTAATTAAAAAAATAAAATAAAAAAGAACTTTGTATTTAAGGTGAAAAAATTGTTAAAAATTGAAATTATAAATGAAATTTAAATTCCTTAAATAATTAAATTGATCTTGAATAGGCTTTAAAAATACTAAAATTTGACTTTCTAGAACAATGTTCAATGTATTGTATATATTTCAATTTAATGGTAAATTTTATGATTTATTAAAATTTGATTATTATTTTTATATTTGATTTTTTAAAGGTTTTAGGGTATTCTTAAAACAAAAAAAAATATTGAATCAATTTAGCATTATTGGAAAATAATATTTCAATAATGATAAATTGATTGTAAATTCTATATAATAAATGAGATAATCCAAATTGAAGTGAAAATTAAATGAAATTATGTAGTAAAGTGAAGAATATACAAAATGAATATAATAAGAGTTGTCATTTTATTTCTACAAAGAAACATGTGTTGAATTTGGAACTACATATAAAAATGAAAACCAATGCTCTGTAAAAATCATCAATATGACAATTTGAATCTACACGTCATCATAGTTTTACATATGTGACAAAATCTATATACCGGTATTGAATGAAATACACATAAATAGAACATGCCAATTTTTTTGAAATTGTAAGTAAATTTTGCCGAATTTCACATAAATTATTTTTTGAAATTGCCAAAATGTTGAAAAATCACCATTTTTCACACTTCTTGATATTCTTTGAGTAATTGAGTAAGAGTTTTTGGAGGAAGAAAGAATTGGTCTTGTGATCAGATTCATTCTAAGTCACTCCCAAATGATATGGGATAAGAACTTGCAAGCCCATGTGAATTCTCACTACACCATATTTTTCAGTAGATTTTGGTGCACAATTGAGCATAGAAAATTATCTTATTTTGAAATGGTTTCAACCAAGAAAAGTTAGAAGGTCAAGTCATCTTCCACTTCCAAAAAGAATTTTGTGATTTGGAGTTTTTATGAATTAGATATGGACAAATTTCAGTAAGGTAGTGAAGAATGTGCATGAGTTGAATGATAAGAAAATGTGTTGTGATCAAACTTTCGAGGCTCGATTTTGCATAGTAGATTAACTTAGTTTGAGTATTGATCAAAAGTGAAAATTTTCACAATCAAGCAATCTTTCACCTCCAAAAAGAATTTTGTGATTTGGGGTTTTAATGCTTGAGTTATGCACATTATTTGCGTGATTATTTGTAAGGGGGTGGGGTGGGGACCAAGGTGGGGACAAGACCAAGATAGGGGTGTGAGAGTTTGCGACTTATGTCCCGCAAGAGGAGGTGATTTGGAAACAAAATTTAAATCTTAACAAGGGTTTCGTTAAAAGTGCCTATTGAAATGTGCACTATTTTTTGGGATTATTTTTTAATATTTTAATCACAAATTTTGGTATGTATAAGCAATAATATTGTACTTTGGCTAGAGTCTTTTCAGATATTATTGATTGAAAATAAATCCAAAGCATGCTATATAAAATATATGTATGTCATATTTATTTTGTGCTTTAAGTTTATAATCAAGATTTTTTTATAATATTAGATCAATTAAACGGCTAAAAAACATTATTTTGTGCATCTTCAATAATTGTTCGTAAGTTTAATAGAAAATGTAACACTTACACCCTAATTTTTAGTTAAAAGATTGAAAAATAAACCAATCCTAATTGGCAAGACATACCATGGAAGCAAAAACATTCAAAATGATAAATTCAAAAAAAAAGAATAATGTACTTGTGTCACTTTATATTTGAATACTTAAAAACAATAAAGTCAAACAAAAAAATAAAGCATGTGTCTTATTTATGTATTTGAAGTTCTGAAATTTTAATAATTAGAACAACAACTAAAAAATATATACTAAGTTTTGAGAACCATATCCATAGTGAACACTTGTTTCGTCAAAAGTGCACATAGCCATGTGCACTATTTTTTAGTGGTATGTGCACTGCATTTCTTTTTATTAAAAAGGGGAAGGGGGGTGGGAACATGCCCACCCCCCTTTAAAATTCGCACTACATTTCTTTTAATTTTAAAGAGGGGGGTGGGAACATACCCACCCCCCTCTAAAATTCGTACTACATTTCTTTTAATTTTAAGCAGGGGGGTGGGAACATACCCACCCCCCTCTAAAATTCGCACTACATTTCTTTTAATTTAAAAGGAGGGGGGTGGGAACATACCCACCCCCCTCTAAAATTCGCACTACATTTCTTTTTATATAATGTACATTCAACTTTGGCACTTTATAGGTAAAATATGACTATATTTTTTTCAAATGTAGAAAATTTCAGCATGTGCATTTTTTATATGGCACGTGCACTTTTAATGAAACAAGTGTTAGTGGTAATCTTAATAAATCCATACAATCAATTAAACCAATTTTGTATTTAAATTTACATATTACAATGTATACTATAATGAGATTGAATGTGTGGTACTTTTTATGAAAATAAACTTTAAATCATAAAAAAATCTTATTGAGGCAATTCCAAGCAAACAAACTAAATTCAATTTGTTGATTATGTCTTTATACAGTAAATTCTTTGAAGGAATTTGAAAAAAGATACACCATGATAGTAAAACACAATAATATATAGTATACTCAAGTAATAAGTTACATGGTAACAAATATTCTATACTCTATATCATATCACTATAATACTATAATATATTATTAATATCAACTAAACAAATCTAGCCATCCAAAGAGTCTAAACTCCAAGCCTAGAGAAAACATATCCTTGCGCACATCTGGATGTATCAATGCATTTTCTTCTTTGGGGGGGCCTTTGAAGGCCCGCCCCCTTTACTCCGCATGAGAAGTCCAAAAAGACCTCCTAAAATCACACAATAACATCAACAAACAAACAAATAGTCAATATGCATGAAAAACTACGAATAATAAGAATAAGTGATCTTTACTAAAAGAGTGCGACATGTGCCACACCTCCAAAAACTCCAATTGCAAAAACACTCAAATTTATAAAAGATTCATTCTTTGTACAATCAATCAAAGAAATGCCACACCTTTCAATATAACATCAACAATAGGAGTGAAGCATGTGCATCACCCCCTCAATCCTACATAAGCAAAAAAACTTAAGTACAACTAAATTCAAAATTATACAGAAAGAGTGTGGCATGTGCCTCACCCCCTAAATTCAAGAAAAGCAACAATGCAAAAAATACATACAATCACATCGAGAATAAGAATTAAACACATTGAATGAGACATGTGCCTCATCCCCGAAATCCCATATGAAAAATAACAACTAAAAACGTTATAAATAAAAATTAAACACAAAGGGTGCCACAACCTCACAAAAATATGAGAGTATAAACTCAATGACATCAAAACAAAAATCAAACACAACGGGGGACGCACGTGCCTCACCCTCACAAAAATACAAGAGCATAAACTCAAGAACATAAAAAAAAATTAAACACAAGGGGGTGAGCCATGTGCCTCACCTTCACAAAAATATGAGAGCTTAAACTCAATGACATCAAGAACAAAAACCAAACACAAAGGGGTGAGGCATGTGCCTCACCCTCACAAAAATATGAGAGCATAAACTCCATGACATAAAAAAAAAAAACTTAAACACAAAGGGGTGAGGCATGTGCCTCACTCTTAGAAAAATATGAGATTATAATCTCATTGACATCAAAAACATGAATCAAACACAAAGGGTGAGGCTTGTGCCTCACGTCCAAAATGTCACATGAGCAAAATCAATCAAGTACAATCAAAATTGAAATCAAACACAGCAGGGGAGAGGCATGTGCCTCACCTTCAAAATTCTACATGAGTGAAATGCATAAATACAATCAAAACGAGAACCAAACACATGGAGTGAGATATGTGGCATACATTTGGTATGTTTGCATAATGAACATAAAATGAGATTGTGATTACGATGCAAGGAGTGAGGTATGTGGTGAGTGTAGAAATTTAAAATCAGATTGCAATTCAAGTAGTGAGGCATGTGCCTCACTCCAAAAAATGTTCACAGAAACTCCACACATCCTCCTCAAATTGAAAATAAAAAACATTGAATTTTAAAATTTAGAATTTGGTAATAAGTGAGATGAGAACTTAATTACAAAACTCATAATCTAGATTTTGAGATTGTGTCATCAAGTGATATATGTCCTGAACCCTAAATATTTAGAACTTTAAAGGAATGTGAGTTATAATACAAATAATTTAAGATATTGATGATTCAAAAATTCTCAAAGATGCAAATTTTAGAGTTTCATAAATACAAGCAAATGTTACTGGAACTGAGATTTGAGATTGTGATGTGCACATAGCAACAATTTGGTGGTTGAATACTAAATGAAGCTGGAAACCCTAAAAAGAATTTAGATCTAGATCTAGATGAAATTTGAAAGTCGGAAATTTACCCTTATTTAAGTACTGAAGTGATAAACACAATAGATCTGAAGGAAACTAAGAATCAGAAGCGCTCCAAAGTAGATCTTAGTACGAGAAGTTGGGGCCCAAGTGAGATAAATCAACAAGATTCTTGGTAGTGTGCTGAAACTTGTTTATAGATGAGATGTTAATCGCATAGTAGAGTTGAAGTGATGCGACCTGTAGCAAGAAGGTAGAAGGTTTAGTACCTCACAAACAAGGTTATCTAGATATGCAGAATAAGTAGATCAGAACGTGGGTTGTACCAAGGCGGAGGCATTAACGTTGCAAATCACCACTATACAAGATTCGGCACTTTGCAAGCAAAGCAAGACGGTGGAGAAGAGAAGCGCCGCACAAGCAAGGAGCGGCTGAAAGGAAAGGCGGCGGAGAAGAGAGAAAGGTAGGAAGAAGCGAAAACACGACCTAAACCCTAAGCGGCCGTTTAGGTTTTTCAAATTTTAATTTATTTATCTTTTGTGAGATCTCCAAGTCTGTATAGCTTTAACTTACACAGATTTAAGAATTTTGACTTGAATTTTTTTGGGAGCGCCGGTGGCACTATATTAATAGCACCCTTAAAATGGTTAGGCATGTGCAATATTAATTCCTCTACTTAGTTTCATTTACTTCAACTTGTTACTCTGCAATTTAATTTTGCTTGTGACTAAACAAGGTGACGCAAATCTTATAACCTTAATAAATTTATTTGGTTTTATGAGGTTTAAAAGGGTGAGGCACATGCAACACCCTTTATGAGAGTAATCACCTTTGTTGAAGTTAATTTCACTTAAGTTTATGAGGGTTGAGATACATGCTACACCATCTATACATGTAATTGGTTCAGTTAGGATTTTAGAGGTTACGCATGTGTCACTTCCTTTATGAATTTAATTGCTAGGCTTGCGAGTAAGGCACATACTACACTCCATATAACACTAATTAACTTTGTTAGAATTTTAAGAGGTGAGGCACATGCCACACTCCACATAACAATATTAACCTTGTTCAAATATGAAGGCATAAGGTAGGTGGGACACCCCGTAAGACAATAATTTGTCTTGATAGAAATTCAAGGGGTGAGACATGTGCCACACCCCATATAAAAATATTTTGCCTAGTTAGAATCTTAAGAGGTGAGGCACATGCCACACCCCTTAAGACGATATTTTGCCTAGTTTGAATCTTAAGGGGTGAGGCACATGCCACACCCCTTATGACAATATTTTGCCTTATTTGAATCTTAAGAGGTGAGACATGTACCACAATCCTTATAACAATATTTTGCCTAGTTTAAATCTTAAGGGGTGAGGCACATGCCACACCCCTTATAGCCCTATTTTGCCTAGTTTAAATCTTAAGGGGTGAGGCACATGCCACACCCCTCATGACGATATTTTGCCTAGTTTGAATCTTAAGGGGTGAGGCATATGCCATACCCCTTATACCGTAGTTTACTAGCAGGTTCGGCAGAAAATAATTCTAAATATAGATGCCTAAAATTTCGGAATATCATTAGCATTTTTTGCCGAATATAATATAAATTATAATTCAAAATTGCCGAAAAGTGAGAAATTGTTACCTTCCACTAGATTTTTACTTTGTTTGGAAGCATGTGTGAATTGTAGTGGAGAGAAGGTGTTGCTCTTGTAATCAAGTTCATTTACATCCGTCCACAAAGAATATGGGTTAAGAAGTAATAAGACTCTAGCTTTTGAAATGTGTTCTACACAGATTTTTGGAGTCCAATTGAACATAGAAGATGAAGTTTTATAGAAATTTGTCCAACTAACAAAAGTTGAGAAATCAAGCCTTCTTCCACCTCCAACAAGTTTTGTATCAAAATAAGTCTTTATGCAAAAGATATAGACAAAACAGAGGAGCCGTGTAAAAGTCAAAATCAAAATGCGTTCCTAACAGTTTTTCGGAGCTCATTTGTGCATAGAAGATCAACTTTTTTGGAATTTTGTTGGTTTAAGAAAAGTTTAGAAATCAAGTAATCTTTCACCTCCAACAAATTTTATGTCATTTGAAGACTATGCAAAAGTTATGCGTGTTATAAAAATGAAGACTAACTAGGTGCTTCACCTCAAAGTTTACATATCCCATATGCCTTGTTGGATACAACTCCACTTCACTTGTATAAAGCATAGAGTATTCTCCACTCTTATCTAACATCTTACTTGTCAACCAATGCAAGAGAGTTGTACATGACAATAAGCCGAGAGTATTAATATACTATTTTTAGGTGCCGAACCTACTTTTTGAACTTTAATTAAATATTAGGCAACAAGTTGCCGAACCTGCTAGTAAACTACGGTAACAATATTTTGCCTAGTTTAAATCTTAAGGGGTGAGGCACATGCCACACCCCTCATGACGATATTTTGCCTAGTTTAAATCTTAAGGGGTGAGGCACATGCCACACCTCTTATAACAATATTTTGCCTAGTTTAAATCTTAAGGGGTGAGGCACATGCCACACCCCTTATAGCCCTGTTTTGCTTAGTTTAAATCTTAAGCGGTGAGGCATATGCCACACCCCTTATAACAATATTTTGCCTAGTTTGAATCTTAAGGGGTGAGGCACATGCCACACCCCTTATGACAATATTTTGCCTTATTTAAATTTTAAGGGGTGAGGCACATGCCACACCCCTCATGACGATAGTTAATTTTGTTCGCATTTAAGAAATTAAGGCATAAAGTTACATCATCTATTTTGATTATTTTTGAATTACATAAAACTTTTTTTTAACATGTTCTTACAATCATCTTGTTGTTTTTGTATGACCAGGCATTGTTTTATCTTAAAACAAATCATATGGATTGAAACTTAGGCATTCCTTTTTTTTGGGCAAAAGTGCTCTCTCTAAGTCAACAAGCTTGTGAGAACGGTATTACAAACGTTCTATGGTATCAACCAAGAATGCCAAGAGGATTACAAGATGAAGAAGGGACGTTTCACAATTGGTACACGGATTGTATACACCGTGCTTGGGAACCCTCTCGAGAACCACATGGTTGTGTTCCAATTGATTCTATTTTTACTGCCTGGGAGAATACCGTTGGGACCCAAAATTTGATTACTGTTTTGGGTGTTAGAACCAAGAGAGAGTTAAAAATTCCAAATGGTGAAAAGTTTCATTTTGAATATCACCTTAACCTTTTAGAATAGATTTGCCATATTAGCTCTATATTGTACTTTATACTTGACAATTTATACAATACGATATTGATATATAATTTTGTCAAGGTTTCATGTGAATGAGATTTTTTTATGACTGAAAAGTTCTTGCTATTAAGTGTGTATTTAAATATCCAAACTTTGTCATATGCAATGATGTTTTCTCAATATTAGACGTGCATGTACATACCTCAATCTTTTATCTTGTAAGTAAAATATATATTTAAATTTATAACCATATTTGAATTATTAATATAAGAAATAATTTAAAATTATAAGAAATTTCTAGCAAGGTTTCTCATATTATTGTTAACTCAACTTTTTTTATAAAAATCACAAAATTGTAATTTGATCAATAACCAAGCATAATGAACCTAAAATGTACCCATGTCTATATTCTTTATTTTTCTTACTCGGATAATTATAAAATGATCATATTTTCAATGAAATTTATAAATTTCCAAAAAATTGTTTATGTGCACTTTTACATATTGAAGTGCACTTTTAACGAAACCCTTGTTTCTTATGGTTGGGGTTACTTCTTTTGCACGCTATTGTTGGTTGGGGATTGGGAAGTGCCTAAGCAATAGGGGATGTCACGACGCTTTTGAGAATTTGGTTCTCTAAAGAGTTGAGAACATAGAAAGAGAATTTAGGATCCAATTGTGACCATTCTCTACAAACCAGGCCGTAACTTTATAAATGCGTATGAAGAATGAGAACAATAGTGAAATGGGGGAATTCACTACACTTCAACGCGAACCTGTGACCAACAACCAGGGTGAAAACTTCTCCACGGAGAATCATAATCATGTCCATTCTTCACTTCAGAAGGAGAAGAATAAAGCTTCCCAATCTTCACAAAATGGGTCGTCCCAAATTCAAGGGGAAAGTGTCACATACCCATTCTCTACAGATTGAGAACCGTGTTGAGAATGAGAAGGTGGCACCCCTAATATTGGAATTTCCACTTTCAAACCACAATTACGCTAAATGGGCTATTAAGTGTATAGTGAGAATTGATGTCTTATACCACAATTTGTTCAAAGGTGAGAAGAAATAGTGTCCCTACATTACATAAGAGTTTGCTACTTGTCATTCCCACTTCATTGAGAGTGCCATGTTCCTTCAAGGTGATGAGAGTGACATGACTGAGTGGCATACCAGGTTTATTATAAAGTTAGCATTTGTCATTGGAACACTACATCTAAAAAGTTTATTTGAAGTTTTTATCATTCTAAATTTTACAATAATTTTTTTCTTACATGGACACTATATCTCCAAAAAGTCAAAGACATCTTCCTAACATTTGGGTTGACAGACGGGTTAATCTGTAAGCTTCCTCACTCCCTGCTGATGCACGTTTGTTCGAAGGAGATCCTTTAAAATTGACCAGGTGTGTATTCATTGTGAACACCTATGCTAAGAGCAGGGCCACCCATGCCCTCCCAGAGTCTCTCACACTCAAGAAGTAGATGAAAAGTGCCAAGGGCCCTTGCAAAATGCCTCTTGACTCTGGATCCTAGCGTGTTAGAAATTGGGCCTTCAAATCACTATTTAGTTGACTATATCCTCCCATTCTACTTGTGATTGGTCCATTGACTATTTGATGTGCACTTTTGATACGTGAAGGGCGTGCAAGGGTGGGGGAGTGTGAGTGCAAGGGCCCTTCAAATATAGATGAATAATTTCAGAGAGTTAGTCCTAGCGTGCATGGGTGGGAATGCTCTAATTCATAGTTGCCTTCTTGAATTTATTTCTTGCACTGTTTCCATACAAACCGTCTTGACCATTTCTGTTTGAAGCTTTACTTAGAAGTTGTGGATGTAGCACGTGCTAAGTAGTGGTCATCTTTTTGTTTTCAGGGTAAGCGTATGCCTGGAGATGGCAGGCATGTGTTATTTTTCAATCTCTCAACGGCTGAGTATTTTTTTCTTCAGAGAGATGAACAATTAATCGATCTACACAAAAATATGTGCTGGTGGTCGGTCCCGGTGTCAGCGCCCCTCCTGATCTCCCGTGTTGACAGTGAAGATCTCGACCGTCCATGTAAATCGACGGCCCACAACTCTCTAGCCCTTCTTGAAACCAAGGTATTTTTTTAATTTTTTTTTCTTACTTCTTGAAGCCTGATTCTAGGATCTCTTTACACTAGAGGCGAGAAGCCGTGAGGAGAGAATATTTCAGCCAATGAGAGATTGGCCTTCTCGCCTCCCATTGGCTGAAATTTCTCTCCTCACGGCTTCTCGCCTCTAGTGTAAAGAGGCTCTAATGTTGTGGCACAGTCACAGTGGTCTAAATGTGGAGGGACCACTCCACTGCATGCATGGTGCACTGCTACAGCGAAGAAAAAACAGCCCTGCCTGAAACTCACCACTGGCTCGTGACGAGGCTAGCCGAGTTAAGACTTGTGGTCAGCGGAGCTGCCAGAACGGCAGCAGAGTTCATCTATTCTAGGGTGCAGCAGAATAGTATTGCATACCTGGGACCTCACGCGTCGTCGCTTCCGGCCCCCCAACTGCGCCAAGTTCAACTTAGGCTTACTCTCGCGGCTTGATTTCCGACTGACGGCCTCCCATTCATTCATGCATGCTGTCTCACTGCGCCGGCTCCTTTCCCTCTCCCTCTCCCCTCTCCTCTCTTGCTCTCGTTCGCTGCTTCCAGGTACCATACTCATCGTGCTTGCCCATGCTTCCTCTGCTCCAATTATCTCCTTCTTTCTCTCTTCTGCGCACTGTGCTATTCTTCAATCCATGTCGCTGTCGTCCTATGGCAGCTCTTTCTTCCCTGGATGCCGCCATTCCCTCTCGCCTTTGGCTTTGCTACCCACCCACCGCTCGCCTTCAACTAATCTGTCCTTGTTTGCTCCCCCTGCTCTGCTCTGCTTGCTACCCAATTGCCCAATTGTATCTCCATCCTTGCAATCCTTGCACATGCTCGGTGGGAGACAGGAATTTTGGTGTGGCCACATGGTCGCATTCCGGGCTGGCTCTACGATTTGTATGTGACTGCGTCGGTACCGAACCCTAACATTGACCAGCGCCCATTTTGCAGAGGTATCCAGCGCTGTTCGTAGTGCACATGTACAAGTCTAGAATCCAGCCAGCAGGTGACGTCGCAAAGGGTTGGAATCTTTGATTTGCAATGGCGGAGGGAGAAGAAGGCATATGTTCGCCCCGAGGGCTTCGCCCTCGACTGGAGAATCTCGTGTCGATGAAATTTTTTCAGATTGCTGCCAAGGGCGGCAACCCTGAATCGCTGGAAGCATGGCGTAAGTTTAATCTCGTCCTGAATGCCGCCCGCCGATTCCGATACTGTGCCGATTTGGAGAAACGGAAGGAGGTGGCAGCTGCAATGGAGGTGATTCGTTATTTCTACTCCTTGCCTCTCATTTCTTTTCATTACTCATGGCCAGAGTAACGCACTTACGCCCTGTCAACTGACTCCATGCTCGGTTATCATGTTGCTCAATTTAGCATACTGTCCGAGTCTCTAAAATTTTCTTGAGGTTTTGCTTGTGAACTTGCTTCAACTGATGTGAACTTAAACCAAAGCAAAATGTATTTTGGTCTCTCAATTTGAATACAACCGGATGCAGAAAGAAATCTCATGTCCGAAGTGCCTTCACATTCCGAGTGCTGGTCGCATCCGTGAAGAGTTCGTCAAGCTAGTGAGGCTTCTCTCAGTAACAGTCACTGTGGGAAGCCGAAATCAGTGCGTTATGTACTGCCGCCGTAGACAGTGTAGGTGGCTGTTTGTCAACAGTATGCCTGGCCTGATTACCTTAGAGTCTCTGAAATGGGCAATATGTCGTGACTATGGTCATATGCCTGTCTGTGGAGTAGGTCCCTTACAAACCAAGGTTACATTCTGTCCGTCATTGAGCATGGCTACGCTTTTCTGTTCTGATAATTGCAAGGACATTGTGCTCGAATTTTTTCAGGCTAAAAGGTGTAAATTTCGTCAGATTATTGCTGCCACTAAAGCTGTATCCAGAATTAATGGCTGTAAGTTTACTACCTCTCGCATTGACGTAGTTTTCCTCTTTACATGCAGCATGAGAGGTGCGAACCTAAGTGCTGGATACTGCTCTGGCAGTAAAATTCTTTTCATCTCTGCGTGGGATAGGGGATATAATGCTGAGTCTGTTCCGGTATCTAATAGCGTGCTCAGGCACTGTATGGATAGTTTGGAATCACATGGATGGTTGGAAATGTGGCTGCAGTGATAAAGGGTCGGAAACCGCCGCATGACGGTGCAGTGGACGGGCAAGTGAGCAATGAGTATGGGGTGGGGGCGAAACAGCTCGCACGTTTAGTAGAGAAACAAGAAGCAGACATGCTGCATCGGTTGGGTGGAGTCACGGGCTTAGCTGGGAAGCTGAAAACCTCCTGCAAGAAGGGTCTGCAGATGGACGAGAACGACCTCACTGAGCGACGTGAAGTCTTTGGGACAAACACGTATCCGGAAAAGCCGCCCAAAGGGTTTTGGGTGTTTGTGTGGGAGGCCATGCAAGACTTGACCCTCGCCATTCTGGCCGTGTGTGCAGTCGTCTCCCTCATCATCGGTATCATTACCGAGGGATGGCAGGAAGGGTGGTACGATGGTGCAGGAATTGGATTCAGCATCTTGCTGGTTGTATTGGTGACGGCCACGAGCGACTACCAGCAGTCGCTGCAATTCCGGGATCTGGAAGCCGAGAAGAAGAAAATCTTCATTGAAGTGTCACGCCAGGGCCGCCGCCAGAAAGTGCTCATCTTCGAGCTTTTAGTGGGCGACATTGTGCATCTGAGCATTGGCGATCAAGTTCCAGCAGACGGGTTGTATGTCTCAGGATGTGGTTTGGACATTGACGAGTCGAGCATGACTGGCGAGAGCGAACCGGTGAAAGTCAACGAAGATAGTCCCTACCTTTTGTCGGGAACTACAATCCAGGACGGCAGCGGCCTGATGCTTGTCACCGGGGTGGGCATGAACACAGAATGGGGTCATCTCATGGCTACACTCAGCGAAGGTGGTGACGATGAAACCCCCTTACAGGTGAGCCTGCTCTCTAGCCATGTCTTTCTCATGCCCACTTCGTCTCCCCTTTCCTGCTTTCTCCGCTGCTGGAGATTGAGATATGTAAGCTGCCGCTCTTCCTGGAAAATCAGTTGGGACTGTTTTTAATACTGCAGTGGAGGTTAGAGCGCCACAGCCAAGAGTACAGGGGCAATTGAGGGCCGGGGTTGCGTCTGGCTTACGCTCGCATTTTTGTGCAGGTGAAATTGAACGGCGTGGCTACCCTTATTGGCAAGATTGGGCTGTTGTTTGCCGTTGTAACCTTCATAGTCCTCTTAGGACGGTACCTGTATGGGAAAGAATCTCTTTCTGAATGGTCTGGCGCGGATGCATTGGTCATTGTGAATTACTTCGCCATTGCTGTAACGATCATTGTTGTCGCCGTTCCCGAAGGCCTCCCCTTGGCGGTCACCCTTACTCTTGCATTTGCAATGAAGAAAATGATGCTGGACAAGGCTCTTGTGCGGCATCTGTCAGCCTGTGAAACCATGGGATCCGCTACCACGATCTGCAGTGACAAAACGGGGACCCTGACCACAAATAAAATGACTGTCACCAAGGCCTGGGTTGCAGGGAAACTCCGTGAGGTGGGGAATATCAAATCTGACGTGTCGACCAAGTGTTTTGACATCCTTCTGGAGGGGGTGTTCCAAAATACTGGCGGTGATATTTCGGAAAGCAACGATGGTTCACCCCCATCTCTTCTCGGTACACCCACTGATACCGCCATTTTGAGCTTTGGCTTGGCCATGGGCGGAAAGTATAAAGCATGCTGTAGTAAAGGTGACATGGTGAGAATGGAACCATTTAATTCCACTCGCAAGACGATGGGGATTGTGGTGGCGGATCATGAGACTGGGATATTTCGTGCACATTGGAAGGGTGCGTCTGAGATTGTATTACAGCAGTGTGACAAGACTATCAATGCCGATGGAAATATTGTCCCCTTCGATGAGGCCAAAATGAAAGAGATCAGTGGCGTCATTGACACAATGGCTGATGATGCTTTACGAACGCTGTGTCTTGCTTTCCGGGAGATTGACACTTGTCCTGGTCGAAACGACCTGATTCCCGACCAGGGCTTGGTCTTGGCAGCGGTTGTAGGGATCAAGGATCCTGTGCGACCCGGTGTGAAAGAGGCTGTGCAGATGTGCTGTGCTGCTGGAATTAAGGTGAAGCGACCGTATATAGATTCGATACTTGCTTTGTTTAATTGGCGCTATTTTAGCTGGTGTTCATCTTGAGCCAGGTAGAGTAACTATGAGAACGACCTGCAGCTGATAATATATCTTATTTCAATCTTGTGAAGGTGCGTATGGTGACTGGTGACAATATCAATACTGCCAAGGCTATCGCTCGTGAATGCGGGATTCTTACTGATGGAGAGGCAATCGAGGGCCCTAAGTTCCGAGTTTTGAACCCCGAAGAGATGCGAAAGCTTATCCCGAATTTGCAGGTAACATCTCCTATGGGACTGGTTTGTTCATGTTCCAAGTCACAAGTCTCTGTTCTCAAAGCTACTTCCTGTATTATGGAATCTTCTCATCTTCTGTGCTGGAGTTTGGATTCGTGACAGGTTATGGCAAGGTCTTCACCCACCGACAAACACACGTTGGTGCGTGAGCTTCGTGAGTTGGAAGAAGTGGTGGCTGTGACTGGAGATGGCACCAATGATGCGCCTGCTTTGCATGAAGCTGATATTGGAATGGCCATGGGCATTGTGGGCACAGAGGTACGTATCTGTGCAAATTTAATGACGAGTGGTCTGCTGGACTGGTTACGTCCAATTAGCAGGAGATGTGGAATACGTAATGACACCGAGGAAACCTATAATCTAAACAAATGAAGACATTTTTATTTATTTAGGCTGTACATCTTTGAAGGGTTTCAGAACATTTGAGTTCTAGCGGTCATGCGTGGGTTATGCGGTGAACTTGATACGGTGGCTCTCAGGTCGCAAAGGAGAGTGCCGATGTGGTGATACTGGACGATAATTTTGCGACCATTGTGGTGGTTGCCAAGTGGGGTCGCTCGGTGTACACCAACATTCAAAAGTTTGTTCAGTTCCAGCTCACCGTCAATCTGGTTGCTCTAACCATCAATTTCAGTTCCGCGTGCATTACAGGTGACTGCTCTATGGGTTTATGGTTGTAGGATAGCCTCATGCTTGATCTCATTTTGATGAAAGATTGGGTGTCTACTTGTTGTGGAGTGACATATTTGGACGATGCATGCTCCCAGGGACTGCGCCTCTCACTGCTGTTCAGCTCCTGTGGGTTAACCTGATAATGGATACGCTAGGGGCACTTGCGTTGGCCACTGAGCCCCCTTACGACGAGCTGATGACGAGACGTCCCGTCGGTCGGTACGGGAACTTCATAAGCAATGTGATGTGGCGCAACATCTTTGGTCAGGCTATCTATCAGTTAGCAGTTCTGTCGGTGTTGCAGTACAAGGGAAAGCAAATTCTCCACCTGGAGGGCGATGGCTCCACCGAGCTATTGAACACAATGATCTTCAATGCTTTTGTCTTCTGTCAGGTATTGTGTTACACGTCATTAAATAATTTCATAGTGTGCTGGGGACTCGTTCGTTTGCACCTCTGAACTTTGCATCACTTCACGTACATATCCTGAACTGCTGTGGTGGGTGGGTAATTTCGGGTTTCAGGTATTTAATGAGGTCAATGCGCGAGAGATGGAGAAACTAAATGTCTTCCAGCACACATTCGACAACTGGGTCTTCATCCTTATCCTTACTTTCACCGTGGTCTTCCAAGTGTTACTGGTGCAAGTCCTGGGGAAGTTTGCAGGCACAGTCCCGTTGAATCAGGAGCAATGGCTGATCACCGTGGGTATCGGGTTTGTGAGCTTGTTTGTGGCCGTGATTGTGAAATTCATTCCCACACCCGACGCCCCGGTGTTCGGTGGTGGTGCCTCGAGAAGCCAACCTGAGTACATCGACGTCGATGGATATCAAGTGCTTCCCAGTGAACCTCCTCTGAGCGCATGAACTCCAAAGTGTTGATCATTCCGATCGTTTATAAGGATACCTGTACGACAACGGCCGGTCCTTCTCGGGATAGTCGAGCCAGACATGGAGGGTTTTGGTCATCTGCATTTTACATGTGTTTGGCTTCTCTTCTTTGGTATTTTTCAATACAAAAAAGAAGTTATTAGAGATGTTGTTTCATTTCTATTCTACAGTATTAAGAGACATTTGTTCAATCTTATAAACCGAAGTACACTATAACCATAGTGGCTGTATCATATCAGCTTGTCTGCTGTAAAGCTCGAGACACTCAACTTTTGCAAACACTCACTCTGTTGTCACATTGTAGTATGTTAGTTTTTTCTGGAATGCAGGTACGATAATTTTCAGACTACGGACGAGAACGAAAACGAGATTGTGGTTAGCGAACTCCAACTAACACTTGCGTCTGCATTACCTTTGTCATAAATTCTGATAGTTGTAGTGTGGTTAAAGCTACGGGCCTTAGCAGCTGCGTGCTTTAGTTTGGGCCGATTGAGAGAAGAGTAAGTGCTCTGCTTCTGCAAGATCTGTGAGCTTGTGAGTGGTGGGTGTGATTGTTGTCTCTGTGTCACTTCGAACTGAACGATCTCTCACAATAGTTGGGCAAGCGTAGGTGGGTTTATATTCCCTTTTCTGCAAAAACGTGGTATCATTCCTGATATTATTCTTGTCAGCTCCATTGTCATAATTGCGTTGCTTTGGGTCATAATTTTGATTGTCCACTGTCCAGTCCCCGGAAGAAAGTCGCGTAACAACGACAGAGCTCGTTTCCACCCACTCCCACGTTTCCACTTCTAACTCTCACCAGAAACATGATCTACAGAAGATTCTCGATGACTTGGAAAGTTGAGGTAGGGTTGATTGTCCTATTACCAACCACGTACCTAAAACCAACCACCCTGATTCTTGCCTAATTTCTAGATATTAAAAGGGAAGATGTACCTCATTTGTACATTAGAGCATGTGATCGGTTTTGGGTCGGAGGTTACTTTGCACTTTGGAATTTTGTATAAAATTGAGAAATGCAAATTATAAGTTGCAATTTTTTGCAATCCTCATGAAATCCTATTTCGAACGCGGTCATAATTTTTTTCCGGATTTACCACTGCCAAATATAGGTCAGATTGCTTAAGTGGTTGGTAATAGGACAGTCAACCCTATTTTACGGTTGTACTAGTGAATGAATTGCTTCTTGAATGGAAAAAATTGACTCACCTACTTTGAATTGCAATGTGCTTTGCCTTCATAGTGAGGTGTGATTGGAAAAAGAAACGAAATTTGAGAACCAACGTGAGCCAAAGTCGACTTGAATTGTGCATCCTTCCATCACCGGACATGGGTTCTACATTGTAGTGCATGGTGTTGTTCTAGCTTGGTAGTGTGTTGTCAATTCTAGGGTGATTGTGCTTCACTTTGGGTTGCTAGCATGTGAGCCTAGGAGCATGAGAGCCTAAGAGCTTAGAATTTTCAGAGATTTTTTTTGATTTTTTTTGAAAATGACCTATAACTGTGGGACTAGGATTTAGGGTTTTGGAGGTGTATTTAGACATGTTATGTAAAAAATAATTATTTTGGATACTAAATCCGTACGATATATAATTTAAATTTGACGGTTAGAAAATAAAGTAAATAGAGATTGAACATGGAAAATAGAACAAAAACAATAGAGTGAACAAATAGAGATTAAAGAGTACAAGAGATCATAGTGTGAAGTATAACACAGATGGAAAAAATCATGAGTAGTGGCCCTTTTAATCTCCCTACAAATATCAATCATAATGAAAGTAGTACATAGATGTGGATAGAAGATCAAGGCTCCTTTGCGTCATCATCAGAATTACTAGTACTAGCATACCCTCAACAAGAGTTACATGTAGTGCAAAATGATGAACTGAAACCGTCACACCCACCGAGAACACACTATACAATCAACAAGCTCTGCTCAAAGAACCATTTCAATTTCCAATATATGTTATTTGTCAAAGGAATAGACTACCATTTTGCATATAAATAACAACCAACAAACCCAAAAAACCAACTCTAGAAAATAAACATTAAAAACAAAAACAAAACCATCTCATTCAATCATCGTCAGTTGAGACAATTAATTGCAAAGCAACCAATATTATTACTCCTAAATTCCTAAAGCCCTCTCCAAATTCAGTAATTTTGTATACACTATAAAATAAACTAAGGGATATTTTGAACTAGATGTATGAATAAAATTTGTATAAAATTTTTGGTATAAAGTTTAAAACTCAAAATTCAAAATTCTTTTGAAATTCAATTATGAATAAGATATTGACAATATATGGATGAAATTTGTTGTGATTGGTTGAAATGTAGTACTTACTGTAGTGATTTTTGGAGATTTTTTGGTTGCTTAACATTATGAATTAACTTTTTCGAGAGCACATTTAGACTAAAATCTTCAAATTTTTTGATGAATCACAACACAAAATGAGACATAAAAATTTCACAAATCATCTCCTCTGATTGGTTCACATATGCATGAAGTTAACTCCCCATAATATCTACAGTAAAAAATCCACTCTGCTAAAAGTGCATGATGGATGATAAAACATGAATGAAATCCGTACATCATCCAAAAAATGAACGCTCAAGCAGCTAAGGGTTAATAAAGACACGAAGTTCAAACCTCCAAGAACATGCAAAGATTAAAGGAATGGCAAACCATGTAACTAATATCAATGGCGCACTTTCTAGCGTCTTGCACATCTCCCGACTACTTTCGATCTGAAAATTTCCAACCCCATTACCAGTAATCACCACAAGAGCAGACACCATCTTTGAAGTGGTGAAAGCGATTGGCATCCCTGGCCACAATCTCCTGTCCAGTCACCTTAAAGATGAACTTGGTTGCTGTATGGCAATCTGAACACACCCGAAGATTCTTGTACACACGAATTGGCTTTCCGCGAGGGGTGTGCATCATTCCATAAGCAATAGCTAGCTTTTCACTGTGAGAGCAAAGAGCAAGTTCTTTGTCCTCCTCATCAATATTGCGTAAGACAAGCCGAGTATCAGGAATGTAACCTTCAGCCCTTAACTTTTTGGTCAAGTTATCCAGCACAGCATAGATCTGCTTTGCTTCTGGGTGAGAGGTATCTCCTACAACAAAGCGATGAATCTTGTTATTAATCTCAATCCAGCTAATCCCTGGCTCCTTGCGAATACCTCTTTCCTGCATCATACACCGTATTAATGACACCTGATCCCACTGGCCAGCGGCAGCATAGATGTTGGAGAGGAGCACAAATGTAGACGCACACTCCGGATCCAACTTGAGAACCTCTTTAGCAGCAAGTTCGCCCAACTCCACATTACCATAAGTCCTACACGCACCCAGCAAAATTGCCCAAGTCGCTGCATCTGCTTCAACTGGCATGTTATCAATGAAGATCATTGCTTCCTCCAAGTGTCCTGCCCGCCCAAGAAGATCCATCATGCACGCATAATGCAACACAGTATATTCGATGCCATAATCTAGCGCCATAGCTCGAAAGAGCCGACGGCCTTCATCAACAAGGCCTGCATGACTACAGGCCGACAACACTGCCACAAATGAGTACCCATCCGGTTTCAGACCATCAGCATTCATCTTCCTGAACAATTCCAGGGCTTCTTGGCCACGTCCATGTTGTGCAAATCCACCAATCATTCCGTTCCATGTGATGACATCACGTTCCTCCATTCTCTCAAAAACTCCTAGGGCATCATCGATGCTGCCACTCTTTGCATACATGTGAACAAGCGCACTCGCCACACGCAAATCCGACTCCAATCCACCTGCCAGGATATGGCTGTGCACGTCCTTCACCCACTCTAAAGCACCCGCACTTGCACATGCATTCAAAATGCTCACATACGTGAAAGCGTCTGGTACACAGCCCTGGCTTCGCATTTGAAGGAAACATTCATATGCCTCATGCCCACGTCCATGATCTGCAAGTCCACCAATCATAACGTTCCACGTGATGACATCACGTTTTTCCATTCTCTCAAAAACTCCTAGGGCATCATCGATGCTGCCACTCTTTGCATACATGTGAACAAGCGCACTTGCCACACGCAAATCCGACTCCAATCCATCTGCCAGGATATGGCTGTGCACGTCCTTCACCCACTCTAACGCACCCGCACTTGCACATGCATTCAAAATGCTCACATACGTGATTGCGTTTGGTACACAGCCCTGGCTTCGCATTCGAAGGAAACATTCATATGCCTCACGCCCGCGTCCATGGTCTGCAAGTCCACCAATCATCACGCTCCATGTGGTGACGTTGCGACTCATCATTCTGTCAAATACCAGTCACGCATCATCGATACTGCCACTCTTCGCATACATGTGAACAAGCGCAGTCCCTACACGCACATCTGATTCAAGGCTATCGTGTCTAATGAGCGCATGAAGTTCTTTACCCCATTTCAAAGCTGCTGGACTGGCAAATGCCTTCAGGATACTCAAGTAAGTAACTTCATTTGGCTGCACACCTTCTTGGCGCATTTGATTGAAAACTTCCAGTGCATCTTTAGCACAATTGTGCTGAGTATAACCTCCAACCATGATGGTCCAACTATAAACATCCTTCTTCACAAGTTTATCAAACACTCGGCGTGCATCCTGCAACCTCCCACATCTGATGTACACACTCAAAAGGTTGTTCGCCACATATACATTTTGCTCCATTCCACTCTTGATGATGCAGTCATGGGCCTGCTTGGCCGCCATAAGGTCTTTCTGCTTCAAGCACCGCTTCAAAACTTCAACAAACATGTACGAGTCTATAGTGATGCCTTGTTGGAGTAGATTCTCCATAACAGCAAGCGCTTCGCTCGTGGTACTTGTGCTCCAAATGTGCTTACTACCAACAGCATGAGAATGTGATGTGCCCTGAGTGACCGATTTGAGTCTTGCCTTCACCCAAGTTGGAGTTTTCCAGCCATTTAGCCACAACGCTTCTCTTTTCACCTTATGTTTGAAGTCAGGTGATCTGCGGTTCCTCTGTAGGCACCACAACCCACCATCAAATATGCAGCATGTGACGCATATTTAAGCCCGGTTAATCTGCACCCAACATTCAACAATCAAGGACAACATTTTTTTTCAACACTGCAGTGATCAGACTCCACTCCAAAGTAAAAAAAGCACAATACCTATGCTTGCCTAGTGCCCACATCCTTTGTACAACTAAGAAATATCCACCTCACGTGTCTGATCCAAGGCTTACATCCACTTTCTAGCATCAACCCACTGGCAGTCCTGGGATACCTTGTCAACTCTTTTGTCCCACCACTGGGAAGGATCCGCAAAGTACTCTTCCCAAAGTTCTTCAGTCCGCTCAGCTTTGTCTGAGGCAAGTGCAACACACTTCATGTCAGTCACGTTCTCTCCGGGGAAGACAAATCCCATCCACCTCATTCCACGAGAGCCTGTCACACACCTGGAGCTTCGGCACGCGTGGATGATCTTCTCCAAACCGATGATGCCGATAAACACCTAATTTGTCCACTACGTCCTCCATGAGAGCACAAGAGCACGGATAACAAAGGGTAGACAGGCCATGGAGACTTGAACAGTGTGTTCGCACGCACATCCTGCTCACAAAAAGCCCAACAGTGATTCAAAAAGCACACTAGTAGCAGAGCTCAAGCACACCTTCCTATCAATACTGGGGTCAGGGTTCAGTCGACCAAGTTCACGTGCTGCTACTTTGGGGAAAATGTAACAACCTAGATATCAAGCATTGCCTTCCGAGCAAGTGCTCACCCGTGATCACCACCTTATTCGTACACAAGGCAATTTAATCAAGAAGCTGACTGACAAGTCTTTCTGTCCGCCCGCAAAGGTGTATATCTAACATAAGGAATGAGCCTCATCTTGATGCTCCGACGGTCTTTATGGCTCGCTAAGAATTTGAAAGAATCCTCAACTTTCAACCTGAAGGCGCGACCGGAAAGAGGCCAAACCTGGAGTTGTGGAACAGCTTTATGCACAAGGTTGATCCGTTGCCGGTTTCCACAGGCGCCTCTTATTCGAAAAGAACGTCCACAAGCTTTGGATGCATGTCTTTGCTGACGAGTTGAAATAGGAGGCCCCAAATATTTTGTAGAATACGAGGTGCTCGCGGTGATGGCATCAAGCGCCGACGCTGCCCGCCAGTCTGTAACCACAACTGAATGCCTTTCGTTTTTCTGAAGAAACGAATTGTCAAGCGTGAGAATCCACTAGATTGGGCAGCGACGTTCTACACGAAGAGCGTACCGCAAAAAGAACACAATCACCAATTCGATAATTAGCGAAAGACAACATAAACCAGCTGTACTACTTTGAGTTGCCTTCTACAGAAACAACCAGTCAATTGAAAATCCGTTTGGTGATTACTTGCAAACGCCACTGACAAACCTGCAACAGGGTATGATCCAAAACACCATTCAGCTCTTACCAGAAATTGAAAAATACCGACACTATAGCTTTATCGCGAGAATCTGATCATTGGAAACGGAAATCCAGAGAAATGAATCAGCAACGTCACCAGCAAACTCGACAAAAACAAACCCTATCTCTCTGCACGTTCACGACCGCTTACACCACATGCAAGAAGCCCAAAGTTCACTGCCACACGAAACTGACACTCTCAACTAGATTACGTCTCATTATGAACCCTAAAAACACCAGAAACTCCCCACCAGACAAAGCCATTCGTTGCCATTTCTACAAATTCCAATCCACACCTTCTCCTCAACAACCACCTGAAAGCATCAAACCCCTCGCTTTCTCGCATTCAATTTCTCGCTGTCTCGCACCATAGAGTGCTCCTCTGAAGCCTGTGGAAAGAAAAGCATCTGAATCAATAGTCTACACAGTGACCACCAAGTCACGGATGTGAGGTCTAACTCTGAACCTTTAATTCGAGCTTGTAGTCCCAAGAGGAAATGGGCAACACCAAAGGAGATGCTTACACCCTTAGAGCAAGCTCAGCAGTGGGAGTCCAAATTCTTCTCCAACTGCATTTTGTTTGGGTTTCTAATGAGCTTTGGAGGGTAGGCCAACATGCCAACCCCAACAGCACTAGTTTTATCACACCAAGCTATTAAAAAAATATTGAAAACATGAACGAAGTGAAGGCATGTGTCAGAGCTAGCACATAAGTTGGAGCAGGTGTCGAGTTGGAATGAGCTGCGCATCTCCCAATGCATGATTCTCTGTTGACTCCTCTCTACAATGGTGTTTGGCGTTAGTAATTCTCCTACGCCAAGTGAAGCTCACATGGCGGGGAAACGTCAAGAAAGAACATGCCGCTATATTCTTTAGCGTCAGAACTTGTATTGTTGGGGGCATTTTTAAAACACCAACCCGTGATCTACCACTACCTTGGCGTTGGTCCTACCAAAACTCATGTTGTTGGGCATGCTTTTAGGACTTGCAGAAAAGACCCCGGCTCACATTGGACGCTACATAATAAACTGCATGTAGAACAATCATTGAATCATGGAGAGAAACTCTGGCCCCAAGGGCCAGCATGAATGAAGAGTGGCATGTTGAGTTCCCTAAACTAGGCAAATTTTGGGGAGTTCAATGTTTCCTTTCTCTATCACATTTTCACCACAAGTAACTCGAATTCATCTCAAGTCACTTGAATTCATGACCTACACCTTGTATACATAGAGGATAGTACCATTGGTAGGATAAACATGCTTCTATCCCAATATTCTCTACAATTCCATCCACATGCAGATAGGGATAAGGGAAAAAGGGTGGAGATGCTTTTAGTGCCCCCTTTCGAGGGTACACTCTATAACACAGTGTGCAAGTAACGAGAATATTAAGTAATTAGAGTATATTATCCTTGTTTATGATCGAGGTATTTATTTTGGATTGTTTTGTTTTATGAGGGGGTATTGTTTTAGGTGGTTGTAAGCCGTTCAAAGGGCTCACGGACCACTGTAAAGCATTTATTGTGGTGTTTTGTATTTTATCTTCGTTCCCAATATTGAACCTAGGCATATTGTTAGATTTGAGTTATTGGTGATGTTGTAGTAGAATAATTAGTACGAGGTTAGAGTATTATCATGAAAATGATTTATGGTGTGATTGGTATGAATTTGTAGAAGGTAGATGGGTTAATCGTGACTTTTCACAAGTTATTAAGGTAGAGACGGGTATTCCCGTGAATTTAAGCCATTCAGCATATATGGGATTGAGAAAATTATTGAAATAAATTTTATACAAATAGAACTTAGGTTGTAAATCACAAATCTAATTTAATTTCTATTTTTCAGAAATTTATCAAATTTTTTATGATTATTTCAAGTACAACAGCGTAGACCACTATAGTTATGAGTAGGCACATGTAATACAAAGATTCTTGCATCCAGAACATGATGGAGTCAATTGCTTACACCCATAAAAATAAATCCAATTACAAGGGCACAAGACTTAGTAGTTCACATATATAGGTACAAAGACACATTCACAAAGGCGTAGTAACCGAATTGGAGATGGCCAAAGTCGTCCCATACAGGTCCTACCATAGTAATGCTTAGATCCGGAAATAAACAGAAACATACACAAAATTGGTTGCTGTAGGATCAACTACCACTCCTCAGAAACCTAAACCACATATCTCGGAACTTGCAATATTGCGCTACTCCTTATTTCCAAGAACCAAAAACCAAATAACTACTTCTACAAGAACTATCACATATCACACATAGATATGGAATTTAACCCAACAATCCAAAAACCACTTTTCCATAATCTCCACTTCCACTAATTCCACTCTTTAACTCTTAACAACTCTTTAACTTCAAGTCCAATGACACTTTCACTCTAGCAACTCGATGAAGAAAGAAGAACTTTAGCCCGAAAGGTCAATGTGAGATGAATAGTCTGTTAAAAGAAGTGCTACCACCTTGACCACAAGAACCATGGCGCGTGCTACCCTTGACTTGATGAAGACCAAAATACAGCAAGATCCATCGCCTGAATGCAACACAAAATCTAAAGAGACTTGTTGAAAACCTTTGGAAATCACAAACTCCTGCAATTTCAATTAGACCAAGGATGTTATTAAGCACTTGTAATTTGTAAACATCCAAGAAATAAATTTGTGCATAGAGGTCAAAAGTCAACACAAGAAGTACCATATATTACGAAATTAAAGCTTTCTGAACTTCAACGACAATGAGTGATCTACAAGAGTTTACATACCTGGAACTCAGAAACGCTTCTTAAAACACGACCACATTTTTCTTGTACTCCTTCAAATGAAGACCCATGCAATCTTTCTATAGAAGCGTAGCACCAAAGAATCAAGAGCTCTAGAAACGAGATAATGCCGCTTAATGCTAATAAAGCAATATTTACAAGAGGTATACTCCGCTGGATCAACTACAAACAAGCAATTATTATCACGAACAACAAGAAAAAAATAATATTGTAGTCGACTGGATGTATTCATGGGAACGATTTCTTCATAGCAACCATCTTCCACAGAACCAAAAGCTTGAGCCTCCATAACACTAAAAGTGAATAATGTTGACTTCACTCTTCCAAACCATGCCCTTCTTGATGCTTGCAATACTAGAAACTTTGGATGTCGTGCTTTACTGCCAGATCCATACTTAGTCTTTAAAAAAAACACCTGAACAAAACACCATTAATTTATTAGCAAATACCTATATTTACCGTCCACTTCAAAAGATGTGATTTAATCTAATCAAATACCTCAAAGTATGACAATCACATCGGTCTCCACATTGCTTGCGTCACAGTCATCTAAATTTCACTCTAAGAAGCAAAATTAGAAACTGTCGAAGCGGTCTCTAAGATTACACAGTCACTCGGAACACGATCACTTCTAATTCAATTCACTAATTACAAAATAGACCCACAAAAGTAGCAAAGCTGCACTAGACGCCCACTGCTTCCCAAATAAGAATATATGCCAACCTAACACACTGTTGGATCCTATACAATAGAACCGCATTTGTCAGAACCCATGTGAAACACATTGAACTATAATGAAAAAGACTTAACCCAGAACAATGTACATTATTGATCCTTGACCACTGCCATGATGTACACAACTTCCCAAATACATCACCCCACCAAAAAAATTGATCGGAAGTTATAATATGGCAAAAGAGGTATGTGAATATGAATGACATGACTGCCATCCAAAGACGACATCCTTGTTGTACCTTCGTCACCCAACCAAAATCATTACTATGTACAGTAACTTCGTAACCCTTCAATGCTCAATGAGCTCTTGAATTAGATGCCTGTTGACTAGCGCGGCCAAGAGGACGCCGTAATGCTCGTTCTGCCCGTTTCTGTGCTTCAAGCATCTCCTTCGCTGCCTTTCGGGCTTGTCTCTCTGCTTGTTTGCGTTTTTTCTCCAATTCTTTCTGTTCTTTCTTCTTTCTGCTCTCAACTCTAGCTTTCTCTACTTCTTCTTTTTTCTTCTCACGCTCAGCTTCGGCCAATTCACGTTGGGTGGCCTTCTGTTCCATTGCAGCAATATAATCATCAGATGTCATGATTATTGATTTGATGAAATCAATTAGTGGCTGATGTGTGCGCCGTTTCTTTGTTGGTGGAGCATGTGGCAGTTCCAAGAACTCATTGATATGTGGCAAGGGCTGCTCACAAACTCCATCGCCTCCCTCTTGGCTGCAACTCCAATCCTCGTCTCTCGTCACCACGATCTCATCAGCATTAGAGCTTTGGTCGGCATCCGCAATGTGAACATGATATGTTTGATGTCTCTGTCCCTCATCATTGCCATCACTTTCAAGATCGTCTATGTTTTCAACATCTGGAGATGCAATTACACTACCGTCTTCGGGCTCTGGATCTTCACCAACATCATCATTGGTGTAGCATTAACTTGGTCCAAGCTTGTCATTCACTGCATCAGCTCGCAATGGCCATATGCCAGTTGCATGGAACCCTGCTTGAATGTCCAAAGGTGAGAGGGCCTTCTTCAATGCCTTGGAAATCCAACTTACAAGGTCTTCTTTCTGCACTGGCCTACCCATGCGTTGAACACTGTTCATGTCTCGATATGCGCGGAATGCAGTCTTGAACGGCTTGAAGATGGACACATCCAACGGTTGCAATGCGTGACTTGTATGGGATGGAAGTGTTACCAAGTCCAAACCAACATCGTAAGCTTTCTAGACAACCTCGATTGTAACGTGACTGTTATGTCCGTCGACAATTAGAAGATGTCGATTTGTGGGTGATATTCCCCAATGTTCGCCAACACATTTGAGGAAGTGAGAGAGCCAACTAAAGAACAAAAAGCCCGTCATCCAAGCTTTTGCTTGCATTGCCATAGTAGAGCCAACTTTATAACGTTCTATGTAATTTCGGCGAAATCGTTTCCCACGGAATATGTAGAACGATGGTATTGATTGTCCAGCAGCATTGTAACATGCAAGCACAGATAACCATTCCTTCTCATTGGGAATGACAAAGTGGACTATTTTTTAACCTCTTTTGGCAATGACGGCTGCACCACCTGATCGTCCAGCTTGTGCTCCAGTTTCGTCACAATTCCAAATATGCAAAGGGTCATATTCATGACGATCATATAACTCCTTCAGATTGGTGTAAAATGATTCAACTCCTTCTGGACATAAGCCTCTTGCGTGTGCAGCTTCTAAGCCTTGCGTTGTCGCAAAGTCAACTCTGGAGGACGTCGCCAAAAGCCTTTCATCCAACCTTTGCCGGGGACACCATTTTTGAATGGAGTATATCTACTCTGTGTGATTTCAGCAACCTTTAGCTGCAACTGCAAAATACTAAGAGGATGCCCATACTCTTGCATTTTCAAGAGATACCTTTTCAATTCTTCTTCCTCATCTGAAGTTAACACAGTCTCTGGTCCACGCTTTCGTCCTCTTGTTCTTCCATAGACGTGATCACGTAAAGAAGAAGCAGGTATATTCATTGTTCTTGCAATTGTAGCAATCTGTGTTCCTGCATCAATAGCTGCAATTGCTTGTTTCAGATCTTTGTCGTTCCAATTTCCATTCTTCTGTACAAGTTTTCGTACTTTCTTAACTGGCTCGTCCGAAGTTTCTGTTCTAAGTGGTGGTGCAAAAAGGAAGCGCTTGGTTGCGGCTCTTGCTCTCTCCCGACTAGCACATTCTCTTAGCGGGATCAAAGGACGACCTCTGCTGCTATGATGTTCAGTTGCATATTCTTCGCCATATCTTCTCATATATTGGCCATATGCCAAGTCCATGGTTTCATTGAGTGGCCGGAATGTTGATGGTTGGAAAGGTGCCCTCACTTAACACTGCATGTGCGGTGATAGAGGTTGGGTTGAGCTTCCACAACGCTCGTCTTCACATTCAATTTCGTGTCGGGCTGTGAAACTTTGAGACATGAAGGTTGAAACTCCAGGTTGACGACAGTGAAGGTTGGCGTCTTCCATGCGAGGTACGTCAAGGTCCATTGCATCAGTGGTAGTCGCATTTTCCTCGCTGGTAAAGGCATTGTAGAGGTTGTCGTTCTGCCAACGACTTCCATGAGATATGTTGCCGTTGTAATTTTGTACGCTACCTCT
The DNA here is from genome assembly GCA_022496805.1 of Pohlia nutans. Classification (NCBI taxonomy): domain Eukaryota; kingdom Viridiplantae; phylum Streptophyta; class Bryopsida; order Bryales; family Mniaceae; genus Pohlia; species Pohlia nutans. The sequence continues at coordinate 23,303,362 of CM040092.1, read as the reverse complement.
ATACATGATAGAAGAAGGATCGGTTATACGGGCGTCTGTACTGTGGAGACCAAGATTTTATCCCAAAGCAGGTGCTAGCAACTGCTCATTGTCAATATTCATAGATTCTGTCTCAGTCACTACGTTGTCATAGAGGACATCTTCGTCGTTCGCAGTTACAACTACAGTACCCATCACGGTCCTTGCAATTCCAGCAAAGTAATTGTCAGGGTCCTGCAACGATGGGTGTGGTGGTCCTTTATGTAGAGTCACAACATTCCCACGGTAGCCGCCTCGATTGTTGCAGTTATAGTCCACGCCCCTCTCAGTATTCATGTGCTCTGTTAATTGTTCCACATGCCACCGGGATCCATCACATATGCAGATCATTTGTAACAGTATGTTCAAGCAATTGATCCAATTGATCTCACACGCTTGCTATTTTTTCTATATCGTATCTCTTTCAAACAATGATTCAATATTGATCACACAATCACAGCTTCTTTTTGCACAAGATTGTCACCCAATAGGCTACCTCATCGAATCTTTGGTCACAGACTCACATTTGCTATTCACATCTCTAGTCACGATAAGCTCAATCGCCAATTTGTCATACTCTCACAAATTTGACTCACTAAAACTGATCACACACTCACACATTTGCTCTCTATTCACTCACCAATTTGTCACACTCACAAATTTGACTCACTAAAATTGATCACATACTTATATTTGCTATCCTTTCATGCATCAATATGTCACACACTTACATGGCTAATCACACATTCACAACTTCTTTTTGCACAAGATTATCATCCTCATAGCATTTTTGGTTAGAGACTCACATTTGCTATTCGCATCTCCAACCACAATGAGCTCAATCACCAATTTGTCACTCTCACAAATTTAACTCACTCAAACTGATCACACTCGTACATTTGCTATTGTGAACTCACCAATTTGTCACTCACAAATTTGATTCACGAAAACTGATCACACACTCACACATTTGATCTCTGTTCACTCACTAATTTGTCACACTCACAAATTTGACTCACTAAAACTGATCACATACTTATATTTGCTATCCTTTCATGCATCAATTTGTCATACACTCACATTGATCACTCACAACTTCTTGCACAAGATTGTCATCCAATAGGCTACTTCACAACATTTTTGGTCACAGACTCACATTTGCTATTTGCATCTCCAGCCACGATGAGCTCAATTACTAATTTGTCACACTCTCACAAATTTGACTCACTCAAACTGATCTCACACTCCTACATTTGCTATTGTGCACTCACTAATTTGTCACTCACAAATTGACTCACTAAAACTGATCACACACACATTTGATCTTTGTTCACGCACCAATTTGTCACACTTACAAATTTCACTTACTCAAACTATCACATACTCATATTTGCTATCCTTTCGTACACCAATTTGTCATACACTCACACTGATCACACAGCTTCTTGCACAAGATTGTCACCCAATAGAGACTCACATTTGCTATTCGCGTCTCCAACCACGATGAGCTCAATCACCAATTTGTCACACTCTCACAAATTCGACTCACTCAATCTGATCACACTCACACATTTGCTTTTGTGCACTCACCAATTTGTCACTCACAAATTCGACTCACTAAAATTGATCACACACTCACACATATGCTCTCTATTCACTCACCAATTTGTCACACTCTCACAAATTTGACTCACTCAAACTGATCACTCACACATTTGTTTTTGTGCACTCACCTATTTGTCACTCGCAAATTCGGCTCACTAAAACTGATCACACACTCACACATTTGCTCTTTATTCACTCACAAATTTGACTCACTCAAACTAATTACATTCACACATTTGCTTTTGTGCACTCACCAATTTGTCACTCACAAATTCGACTCACTAAAACTGATCACACACTCACACATTTGCTCTCTACTCACTCACCAATTTGTCACACTCACAAATTTTACTCACAAACTGATCACATACTCATATTTGCTATCCTTTCATGCACCAATCTGTCATATTCTCACAAATTTGACTCACGGGAACTGATCACACATTCACATGTTTGTTATTTGTTCACTCACTAATTTCTCAGTCTCAATAATTTGTCTCTCTCACTTATCATACGCTCACAGGTTAGCTTACGTACATTAGACGGTTACCAATTACCAATTTGGAAGGTTCAATATGTCAACACATGTCTGTAGTGTTCTTAATGTTAAGGGCGGCTATTTGCGTTCAGCACGTCACATATTACCATCGCATTAAGTACATGGCGGCGCTTCATACATAATGATTACAATTCTTCTTGGACTACAATTTGCATTCAATACTGATTGCCACATGTTTTCCAATGTAGTCATTTACCACAAACACATGCCCAATTACCATCCATTCTTTAAATTATTTTCGTGAAAAATCTGTTGGGTGCGGTAATCAGGTGCAGTCTGATGGAATATTGGTGCTTTGGTAGGGCATGGATTCAGAACCCTCGCGGAAATACTTTAGGCAATGTAGAACTAATGTAGTTTGATGGTGAAGGGAAAGTCCCGGTGCTTATTTAAATGGCCATTGGATTGGAATTAGAGTTCGCTGTGACAATTGTGCGTAAAACACTAGATTGGTGCAAAACGCCAATTTAGTGCGGTTTGCGCTAACTAGGAGTATTTGCGCTAGAATAGGGTACGAGGTTTTTAGATAGAGTCGATTAGGGTTCTAGGTGCAAATGGGACCCACAAAATGGGTGAGGTTTGCATGTGCGGCTTCCTCTAAATTATTTTTATTTTTTACTTTTTATCTTCTCCCGAGCAGGTTCACGAGCGCAAAGATTTTGGGAAATTTTGACATACGATTCCTATTGCGGTTTAGTATAGTTTTCAGAATTTAAAAGATTAGGGCTAGTTTGGTAATTAGTGGGTCTAGGGTGTTTTTAGTAGGGGGGCCTAGTTGAAGTGGTCTTAGTGTTGAAGATGGATGAAATCATTGGAGAATAATTTGTTGGTTTTTTTCCCCATATTCTCTAATTGTTTGGCCATTGGATCTTTCTTTCTTTTTCTTCTTCTTCTTCCTCCTATGGACCAAAAAGCCCAATTTGACCTCATGTTTTTTAATAGTAGTTTTAAGTAGGTTTTTATATAGAATTCCTTTTGTTCAATTTATTTATTTTTACCAACACATACGATGTTCTTCACTTATTCCGGTGATATGAAATTTGGTCCTTTCTAAAATGTATTTTTCATAATATTATTGATTGCATTTATCATTTTAAAACTTGGGCCTTTGCTAGTCAGTGTGTTCAGTCCTTGGATGGTTCAAAGCTTTTGTGATTAGAGTCCCTGGATGGTTCAAATCTCATGCCATTTGAGTCCCTAAGCCGTGGTTCAAGTTCCAAAATATTTTTTTGTGGCTTTGCCCGCATGTGTGGCAACCTTGTTTTTCTCAATTTCCGGTGTCATGTTTTTTTCCAATTCACAGCGGACATATGTTGTGGCCCCCCGCCCTCGCCTCTAAGGGCGGGACGCTGCAGGACTTGCGCCTGCCCTGCCCTGCCTTGAAGTTGCCCGCTGCCATCCGTTCCCGACCCCCGTTTCCGCTTGCCCCCGTTCCCAGTCACCTCCGTTCCCGGCCGGCTTCTCCTCCGATACCCGCCCTTCTCCCTCACAGTCCGATATCCGCATATGTACTATGAGATTTTCCTCCTGCAGCAGCATAAGACTGGAAGCAAATCGCCCCTCCCCTCTCCCCTCTCCATACACTCCAATTCCAAGCATACTTATTTTCCTTCTTCCACTTTCACATCTTGTCTTTTATGTTGTCACAAAGTATGTACTTCCATTTACACTTCCACTTCCACATCTTGTCACAAGGTATGTACCATGCATTGTAATAAGTTCGTAAGTGTCTTTTATTGGCAAAAAATAGGTAGTGTTCTACACATTTGTGTAAAGTGTGTAGCGTTAATGTTTGTTCTTGATTGCAAATTGTGTACTTTTCTTTTGCATTGCTTACAAACTTGAAAATAGACCTCATAATTGAAGAAATACAATTAGGGTTCTCAAAACTTAGGGTTTACTTATTTAATTGCATACATTGTTCTAAAATGTGAGTGTGTATGTGCACATGGGGTTGTTTTTATAGAGCTTTTGTGAAGCTTTGGCGTCAAGGATGGAGGATGATGGAGACTATATGGAGGATGACAATTTCTACCCTTCCGATTATGAGGATGACTTAAATGAGTTGGTGAAGGTGGAAGAATTTCTCCAAGGTGTGCATGAAAGAAGTAACACAAATATTAGAAGTTCAATATTCCAAGAAACGTACTTCTTATCATCGAATGGAGAGATGAATATGGATGAGGAGGAAGGAGTTGAGGAGATTTTGGAGTCTTGGGAGGACTTGTTGATGGAAGGTGTTGAGCATATCAACATTGAAACCCCAACACCTCATGAGTTCTCTTCATCATCCTTTGAGAACATTTCCATTGAAACGTTTCCAAAGTATGTACATTTCATCCACCAATTCATCACACTTATGATTGATTGCATAAGGGGGGATATTTTCCTTCATTTCACCAAATCTATGAAACAAACCCTATTTTTTGACCCTCTCAAACCTTCATGGGCGTTCCACAATTAACAACAAGGAAACCCATACAATTGAGAGGTGGAAAAAAAATTCAAGGGAAATTAAAAGTTGTACAAGTTTTTGGTGTCTTTGCATTGTTTCCTTTTAGAGACACAAAGGATAGATAAATCCCTCCAATTGAGTATTGGCGTTCGATTGTGCATAAAGAACATGTTGATAGAAATGACAAACATTTATCAATCTCTTTGACAATAAATGTCATTCGTACTCAATGGAGTACGGATATCAATGTGAGAGGTATTAATTCCTCATTCATACAAGATTGTGTCAATTCTTGTGAAGTGTGTCAAGAAAGGAAAATTTGGGATGAAGGAGTAACGATTCCATTAGAGGACCTAAGTGCAACCCTTGATGCACTTTGCACAAAACGCATTGTGCTAAGAAGGCGTTATAAATGCCGTGTGTGGAAAATGAAAACGAGGACTTATTATCGTTGTCACCAGGGTAAGGACAAACATCGTTCTCATAGAAAAGGGAGTGATGTGAAACCCATAGATCGAAAAGAGTCTAGAAGAGATAGGACTTCTAGGTTATGTGATTGTGAGTTCCAAATAAAAGTAGTGGAACCCAAGATATCGAAGTGTTCAAGTAGTTTGGTCCATGCCACTATATATATTCATAGCAAACATAGTGGTCACAACCCGGGATCCGATGCGGATCTTTTTATTTTCTACCGGTTCACCCTTACGTGATTGCATGGGTCATGAAAAATTTAAAATACATGCATTCGCCACGAATCGTGGAAGCGGCATCAGAGAGGGTGCAAGACATGTTTTTCGGAAGGGCGACGGATTTAGAGCGTGCTACATATAGGTTCTTCATCATAAAAAAGAAAGTGCACATTCTTGCATATTCCTTGAGAATCAATGGTATGTTATTTCCTTCTATGACTTCATTTTCTTCCTTGTGATTGTAATGACCATTTTAAACATAAATAATTTTTTCTACAATAACTCATTTTATACAAGTTTTCTCATAACATATACTTTTAGGTATAATAATAATAACGTCCTTTGAAGTTTTTAATTTGTGATGATTGTATGGGTTTTATTAAATTTTAAAATTGGTAGAAAAATATTAAATTATAGCTTTTTAACTTAAGATGTACCAAAATGTTGAATGTCATTACCATTGTAGTTAGTGTTGCTTTTCATTTCATAAATGTATAAGGTTTTTGATCTTCTAATTTGCATATAATTGTTATTTTTATTCATGTAGATGCATTTCGTAAGGACGATTAGGATGCGGTCCAAATTGAGATCACTAAACTCCAAGCCCAAGGAAAAGTTCTTTACTACCAACCATATGCACCTACGAACGAGGACTTACAAAAAAGGCTATTTGTGGTTGTCATTCAAGATGAGTTCATGAAAAATTCGGCTAAAAGATTTTCCGGTAACAACTCTTGGGCCTTGAACTTCATTTTCAAAACTAATCAATATGGATTGCCGCTTTATACGGCAATTGTGCCGAATCAAGATGGATTAAGAATTCCGGTCTTTTATATGCTTTGTAGCAATGTTATGAAACAAGGGCATGAGGGTATTGCTATAGAAATAGTTTTAACTTATGTTTTTGAGTTGTTGGGGAAAAGTAGGTGTTCCGCCATTGTTATTGATAAACACAAGACATCATTGAATACAATTCAAAATGTTGTAAACAATGATGTCTATTGTTGGACTCATGAGGGGATACAAAAATACAAACCGGTAGAAGGGTGTTTTTGTGTCACTTCTATGTCATGAAAGCATGGAGTGAGAATTTACTCACCCGGGTTCCTAACGAGGACAAAGACCGTGTATGGAGAGCCTTATACGTCTTGATGCTTTGTCCTAGTGAGACTCACTTTGATGAGAACTTGAGACGATTTTGTGTTGAATTTCAACACATTCCGGCATTTGCTACATACATTAATTCCAGATGGGCCGGAATTAATGTGCCTTGGAGAAGATTGTGGCATCGATTTGGGAGGCTTTTTTCATATGGTGGCATGGACACAACGAACCATGTTGAACGACATTGGGAGTTGATAAAGTATACTCTCCTTCAAGGGAAGGTCAAGTGGTCTCTTAGAGACCTAATTGTGGCAATTATCGGAAGTGCCAAAGATGACACCCATTTGGGTCAACCCACATTGTTGGGTCAATTCAAAATGACTCAACGAATAAGTAAGTTCCTTACTCTTTTTGTTTTTGTATGATTCATTTTTTTGTTTTTGATTATCATAATTTAGAAATGTGTGTCATATGTGATATTAATTTGAATCTTACTTGTTTAACGTGTAGATGATTCGGAGCGATTCATAAGAAGGGGAAATGACAAAACTCATCGACATCGATTAAAAGGAGGAGAGATGATTTTTAAAGCTTATCAATCCTCTCCAATGGATGTTTTGGAGGTGGTTGACAAAGAACATCTTCTATTCCATATCAAAAGTGAGACAAACCCTACCCTTTGGTATAATGTGTCTTTAAAAGCATACTATTGTAATTGCCCGGACATGGTCTCTACGTGCAAGAATATATTTGGGGTGCAATCTATTGTCAAGGAATTTTTTGAAGAGCCTAAAGACGATGAATTTGTAGAAGAAATATTGCATATTGAATCCAACATGGAAAACATGGATGCTATGAGTCCATCTCAAGTGGATGAACCAATAGAAGAGGCTACTTCAAATGATGCCATGCGGGAGAAGGTGCTCAACTCATTGAGTGAACTCAATTCACTATGTAGAGCTTCTCTAGATGTTGATAATAAAGAGGAGATGAAACGGAAATTACAAGCTCTTCAAGCTTGTATTGTCACATTTTTGGAGCCTACAAGTTTTGAAAGGCCTAAAACAATCGATCTCCTCCTCCGAGGTTCTATTTCTTTTATACAAGTGAATGTGAAGCGTACAAGAATGGGACATGGGAGGAAACGCATTATTTCCGAAGTTGGTGAAAGAAGTGCACCATGCCCCCCTTTGAAACGGCCCCCTCATATGCTTTTATCACACTCTATGAGACACCAGTTCGGTCCTTAGTGTCCACAGTAGTTAATTGTTAGGTTTTTTTCGATTTTTTATATGTTTATTATTCTAAAATAGAAGATTAGTAGAAATTTTAGAATTTAGGATGGAATAACCAAATAAATGTTTTATTTTTTATTTTTTAGTTAATAGGTAAAAATATCATAATATAAATAATTTTCTATGTAAAAAACTATTAATAGTCATAAAAGGGTCGAAATTGCAGGAAAACCAAGATATGCATTATATGGGGGGATGCCTTCCAAGACCACTATGTAATATGAATTAAAATATAGAAGAAAATAGATAGTAAATACTACTTAGTTGGCAGTAAGTAGATCAATAAATTATAGGAATAATTAAAGTTATAAAAAAAAATTCTAAAAAAAATCCACAAAAGTGTTTTGAGTCTTAGAAAGACTCCAAAAAAATTATAGATTTTTTAAATAATTTTTCAATAGGTATTTTAGATCTTATATGTAGTGATTAGGACTTAGAAAATTGTAGAAAATAATTGAAAAACTCTAAAATTACCAAAAATATTAGGAAGGGTCTCTAGAGCACCTTTTACCTTGTGGTAAATTTTGGTGATCATTGGAGTTAGGAAGCTACTTTAATTTTTTTTAAATGAGAACTTACCTTCATTCGATCAAGCGGTTGAATTTACCAGGCGTGCCCAAGACGACTTAGGAGCTTGAATCGGGTGTTACTAAAGGCTATTTTAGTTATTTGAACCCCAAGGATTCCAATGGTAAAGTCAAGTAAGTCAAAAGTATTTTTTACTGGATGGCGTAAATTCGACCCGTAACTGCATCAAAGTAAAAACGGAAGTTTTACCGTTTTGATCAAGGAAGGGTCTTCGTAGGCTAATTGGGGCCTTCTGAAGCCATTGGTGAAGTCAAATTTCAATTTGGAGCTATATATAGTACGTATTTAAGGACCAACAATGAATAAGGGTAAAAACGGACTTACCGTTGGCTCTTTTCGACATTTGACAACCAACCGGTCGCATTATTGAAGGGGGTTGGTGAAAGGAGCTAAATGAGTTTGACTCTATTAGCTAAATACATTCATAAAAAGATGAATGACATTATTAATCTCTACAACTAGTCAAATGGAAGTTTGTCAAGCTAGTTGTAGGATAAAACAATTTTTATTAGTATAGTATTGAAGATAAAACAAAAGGGTTTATTAAAGAGGAGTTGTGCCTTGCATGATGGAGGGTATTAATTACCCTACAATTAAGCAAAACAAAAAAATACATATATAAAATTAGAAATAGTGGTAGAGTAAAACAAAGTTTATTAGCACTAGTTGTAGGCAAGTCAAAGAAATTGATTAGAGTTGGTAGGGAGGAATAGTACCTCCAATTATTAGTTTAGTATATAAAGAGAGGCCTTGTGCCTCTCAAAACACCCTATTGTTGATGGTCACACGCTTGTACGTGGTTTTAGTGTAGAATTGAAGCTCTCTTCCTTTTGCTCTATTGTCTCCATTTAGTTGTGAAATAGTAGAAGTTTTATATCAAAAAGTTAGTGTGTTATTATGGAGTTAATACGTCAAATTGTATGAATTAGCTAGGTGTGAGAAGGAAGAAGCCTAATTTAAGTTGTAGTACTTTTGTTTTCCGCAAAAATCGCAGTTTCATCCATCGGAGGACTAAGTAGCGTTATTTTTCATCCAAAAATCCGTTTTTTCAGCCGTCCATAACTTCCTCATAGAGTGTCCAAATTAGAATTTTTTTATAGTTTCGGAATGTGCAAAAGAAGTTCTAAACTGTAGTATAGTTTGTTTTCTTAAAAAATTGAAATAGAAAAAAAAGTTTGGAAATTTAGGGATAAATTTAAAACGCTGTTTTAGAGTCAAAAAATCGTCAAAAAATCGTCAAAACTTCAAAAAAACATAACTTTTTCATATTTTATCCGTTTTTAACGTATTTTAGCAATTTGGAAACTGTAGAGCATGTGGTTTTGTATAGTATTAAGAGTTTCTTAGAATAAAATAGTTAGTAAAAATGTCCGTTGCTAGGAAGGCTACGATATAAATTACCATCAAAATATTATTAAGTGACCATCAAAACATAAAAGTAGTGATACACCACGAAAGTTAAAAATTGATATCTCCACTTAGGACTTGTTGTAGCTAAAGGGACAACCTTTAGCTCACACACTCCAAGCAAAAAAGGACTATTTTTCGTAAATTGCCTAAGGTCACTTGTGATATATGTGTCACAAAGACATTGGTAGAAGGAGGAGCAAACTCTATTTATTGCAAAAATTGTGACCATGAAATGTTTGTGAAATAAAGTTTAAGTTTTGGAATTTGCATTGACTATCTTATTACTTTGTATTCATATATCTTGATTTTATATGCATAATGCATGAATTTTATTTTAATATGCTGAATTTTGAGATTACTTTGTAAACCCCTTTTCACTTTACATATATATTAACCCTTAAACGAGAATGCAAGCCCCACGGGCTTGGTTATATTTTGGGAGAATCTTGCTCATAACTTCTACTCCATTGCACCAAAAGGGGTTTTTAAAATGCCAAACCGAGCACCTTAGAGAGATCTATACTTCTTTAGCACAGAGTTAAAGTAAATTAAAAACAAAATCATGTTTAAAATGAAATTTAAAAGAGATTTTGGGTGTGGTATGAGGAAAACGTATGTCGTTTAAGGGTTAAGAATGCAGTGAAGGAAGGCAAAGCAAGGGAAATTTGTTATTTGGAGTTGGAGGACTTCGAGAGGGGAGGGGCGATTTGCTCCCAGTCCTATGCTGCTGCCGGAAGAAAATCTCAAAGTACATATGCGGGTATCAGGCTGTGGGGGAGAAGGGCGCGTATCGGAGGAGAAGCCGGCCGGGAACGGAGGTGACTGGGAACGGGGGCGAGCGGGAACGGGGGTCGGGAACGGGAGGCAGCGGGCAGCTTCAAGGCGGGGCAGGGGAGGCGCAAGTCCTGCAGCGTCCCGCCCTTAGAGGCGAGGCCCGCCCGCTGCCCCTGCTGCGGCGGTGGGCCCCTGCCACGTGGCGAGCCCTAAACCGCTTGATCTTGAAGGTCGATCCGACGGCCGACAGTTGCTGTGCCGGCGACAGAGCAACTCCTGCTCTCCGCGCCTGAGGGACGGGGGTTTTCGAGGTAAAACAGAGCTTGCGTTTTTGGTATTTTGTTAACAGAAATGGAGCAAGGGAAAGCAGGAAGTGAAGGTCAACAAAATGGTCTTGTTGGACCAGGATACGTACGACAAGTTGTTTTCGGAGGTGCCGGAGTTCAAGCTGGTCACTCCTTCCGTGTTGCTTGACCGTCTGCGTGTAAGTAACTCATACAAACATCTTTTTCTTTTCCAGAGGCTCACTTACAAAGTTTCATTTTCCTCGGAGCTACTTGACACTGGAGATCGAATAGGACCTCATGCTTATTTAGCAGTTTAGGGTTAGGGTATACTTGCACTTTCTTCTTTTCATTTTCATTTCGTTTCTGGCAATGTTGTTCACTAATTCTGGTGATATTGAATTCGCTCAATCTGAGTTACATTAGTCACAATATGAAATTGTTCGTTTTGAAACCATGAATCCTTGGTTCATTAGGGTGTAGGTCATTACGAATTTGTCAGTTCCGTAATTAGTAGCCAGTTGAGGTTGGGATGAGAAGTATCGAGTGTGGAGTGATGATGCAGGTAAGGACGATTTCGCATATGATGCATGAGCCACTTGCGAACAATAAAGTTTGTGTTCGTAATCCTGTATTAAACTTGCCGTAGGTGGAATTAGCACAACGAGATGATCAATTGGGACAGTTAATGGAGGTCACTGCGATTCCATTGTATGGAATGATGAAGTTTCGCATTTTTTGAGGGGCGTTACATCATAACGTGTTTTGGGGGGTGTCAGATTGTTTAGTCATTTTATCCTGTTCACAAGCTTCTTCCATTCTGTATATGTTTGTCTCGATGATAGATTTGTACAGAATGAACAAATAATGACCTGGTTTTGGTTGTCTATTGCCGGATTGAGGGTGGAAGTGGAAGCTCTTTGAATTTTGGTTTAAATCCACAGTTTCTTCATATGTCGATCAGATAGAGGTGTCCAAGTCAAGAAATTGGGAGCTACGAGAGCTTTTCCAATGAGGATTTGGCGTTCATCATGCTGGGATGCTAAGGTCGGATCGAAATCTCACTGGACGGCTCTTTTCAGAAGGATTAATTAAGGTATTTTCTACTCTGCTCGAAGCTCACCTGTCCTTTCTTGTGTCTGTTTTAGTTTTCTCGATACTACTTCCGAGACTTTTGTAACATTAGAAGTTCTAAGGATAACAGTCCGTGTAGGACAGATTTGGAGAAAGATTTTGAGATTTTGAGATTTGTAGAAAGATTTTTTTTTTTCTTTCTTTTCCTGTTTAAATTGATCGTTAGTTGAACCCATGTGCTATTCTGTGTTAAAGAAATCTATGAACGGTTTGTGCTCTTGACCTTTATTATCGAGCCATGTTAGGAGAAATGGCTGGAGCAATGGCCTGGTTAGGAGAAATGCTTCAATAGTCTCTTAAATCTTTAAGGATTGGTGCAGGTGATAGAGAGTAGAGACACGTCCCGGTACTGCTTCAGTGCAACCTTCGGATGCTGTCAGGGTATCTGTTCTGGTAAGTGCATTGTGCAATTTGTTTCCTTCATTCCAATTGCACTAGGACAGAGACTCACGGTCACACTGTTCTTGTTTATTGACCCGGCGAGATTGAGTGGTTTCCAGTGTTAGAAGCTGTTGTTTTACACTGGACAAGATTAGATGCGCTTTTCACCGTTGTAAATTTGCCCCGTCGATGGAAGGCATTGATCGTAGTGGTTTTTGTTTCCAGTTTGAGGCAGGCGATTTGATTATGTCGAGACATGAGATGACTTGTCAAGTTCGTGGAGTTTCGAATGGTGCGAGTGAGTTTCTTATATTTTTTTTGAGGAGGTGGAATATGGAGGGCGGAGCGCACTGTTAGTTTCCTAATAGGATATTATATGACCTAGAGATCTGCACAGATTAGAGATGCAGAGCATGGAGGGAGTCGAAGGTGATTCGCAATGGGCCTCCTTCAACAAACTAGCGTTACAGAAGTTACCTACTGAGCCTGATGAATCGGCAGACGAAGAGCAGGACGACAAAACCATCTTGCAAGTGTTATTGAGGCCACCCGCCTTCAACACAGCGCTTAAGATGGATTTCCCTGAATTATGCAGAAAGTTCAGGTGCTCACGTTTGTCCATTCCTCCCTCCCTCTTCCATTGGGTTGTCCATTTTATTCATGGGGCCCTATTCTTCTCTAGTCATTGATGCAATATCTATGCGATGTTTCTTCTTCATTTTTCATTTTTGTCTCCTTGTCCATATATAGCATACATATCTTTTTTTGGTACATTTTAGATTTAATGGGTGGTGTGACGATTCGAGACTTCGACTTCTAGAAAGAAGGCGATTCGGGCAACCCAATTTGAAATCTCTACGAGAGGCTTAGTTCTACGAGGGGCCTAGTACTTTGAGACGAGAAATTTTGGGCCCAGAATCACTGATGGTCGCATTTGGAAACAAAAAATAGAACCGTCTCAGGGGAATTGCAAATTTGACACCCCCTAACTATATGTTTACTTCGACCCACAATGTTTGCTAAATTTTTTACAAGGGGAGAGCAAGTTGGGTCAAACTATCTTCGCTGTCGTGCTCAATGTAGCAAGCAGAGAGATCACTTTTGCAGGCTGTTTTATGCTCAATATTGACACATAAGAGGTTGAGATTTTTCACTAGAGGTTGGCAATGAAGGTTGAGCCTCTTCAGGGGACATCAGATTGGGCACAATCATGTAGATTTCGATTTATATTTTTTCTGCCCACAATGATAAATTACGATCTCGCCACTGTGCAACACAACTCCTTTTAAGTCGCTGTAATTTTGTTAAGGAACAAAAACTGTCCATAAAGCGCATCTATAGCTATCTTAAAGAGATAATTCTTTCTTTCTTTAAATTTTGATATTGCATATTGAAACAACGTAGTCTCTATGTAATTGTTTCTTATTAATGTGTGTGTTGTATCATTTGTACAGCGCGGTTGCATGGTGTTCAAAGACCAACCTCATTTGCTGCGCTGTTGAAACATGTTCAAGAGATCAAGGGTAAGTTTGCGCCTCTTTGGGAATATCTGAAGGCTTAACATAGGGTCTTCATTCTGCAAAGTAAAAAGGTTTGTTTGTCCTCAAATTTCTGTATTGATCTCAAGGGCTTCGAAAGTCGCAATAGATATCTTGTGACTGGGGCTACTAGAAAGGATTTAGACTTTTTGTTGTTGTTGTAGAATCTTTTCAGATGATTAATACATTGCATGCTTAGAACCCTCGTCCCTCTTTTGGTTTTATGTTATTTAATTTGTTGTACATTGTCGTACTCGCCGTAATATGGATAATGCTGTGCATATCAATTCGTGTGATCAAGTCTTTTTTGAGGCTTCCTCATCTATTCACGTAGATACTGTCTCTCTGGGATCAGGTCTACTCAGGAACCTGTCTTTTGGATACCCATGCATTTGGTTGACCCGGAGCGACCTACAGAACATTCAATTTTCAACGTTCCTGCCGGTAAGCTTCATAGCTGTCGTGTGTTGTGTGACTGATCATGATGCCTCAAGATTGCTTTGTTCTTACGGGTAAACTCCTGGAGGATCAATCCTAACATTTAGTATTGATGCTTAAATCTTATCCTTTCTTCTTTCAACTCATCATTCTCTGAGCCCTGCTCATTCAAATTTTTGAAGTAGTAAAAAGAGTATGAAGAGTATCATGCAGATTGTTGTCAATTGGTAATCTTTTTGTTGTCCTTCAGTTCTCTTCTTACTTTCTCAAAAGGGTGGATCACTTCAATCTACTGATATTTTGGTAGAGAAATGTGCATGAAATTGCTTCTTTAAAAAAAAAGCTTTGGTTTATAATCTCTATGGCACATTGAATTATCTATAGGATGGGCTAACCTAAAATATGACAGCAAAGCCTAATTTCGGGTGTGAGAATTTCTTTCTAATTTTTTCTGATTCTGATCTCACGTCATGTTGAGTTCGTGTGGGTGTGGTGGAAAGAGTGCAAGTGTACATTGTTTTTCAGTGTTTAAAACCTTACTACATGTAATAAAGAAATACCAACTTCACTGCTACTGATCACCGTGTATATGTTTTTAATGTCCATGGATGGTAATCGGTAAGTGCAATAAGAGGCTCCTTGTTTTCTACAGTCAACATCTGACTTGCAGACTGCAGATTCGCCTGGGGATTCTATTCAGCATCTTGAGTGGTCACCGAATTCTTGTCCTCGGGCTCTTTTAATCGTGAATGCTGGTGGGCGAGCTAGCATCTGGTCGCAACTAATTCAAGTGAGTGGTGCATATTCTCTATGTCCGATTCTCTCCTTATTGGAATCTTGCTACCTTTCATGGTCCTTGTTAATTTTATTGTGGATAGTCTCAACATAATGTAGAACACCAGGAGCATTTAATGTCTGTATGAATGCTAGGGAGGAGCAAATGTGGCACACACATGTAATGGGTGGAGTTGCGAGTACGAGTGGCGGCAAGAGCAGTCAATTTCTACCAAATGGCTTGAATCCCCCCCACCTGTAAGATTCTGTTTGTTTAAACTGAGGATGAATTTATTTAGTTACATGCGAAGAGTAGAGAATGTGCAACTCTGCTTGGTACATCTAACTGTTGTCAACTGTAGGATTCTCATGATCATATAGTATTTCTTTATCTTGAGTTTGTTTTTGAAAGATGTTCACTGTCTTCTTTGGTGAGGTTGGCTATTCATTACAACCTTATGCTTGCGTCAAGTATGCGTAAGTCGTTCTTTTCAAATGCTATGGAGGTCTATCAATCTGATTCAAAGTATTTCTGAGAAGGATTATTTCGAATTGTCCAAGTCATCGGAATGGTGTTGAGGTATTGCTGTTAAAGCAATTGTCTTCTTCTGCTGACATGTACCGAGCAATATCTTTTTGCCATAATTATGATAAATCTAAAGTGTGTTGTGCCAGTATCGATGGACGTCATCACCTACAGCTGCTAAAGTGTCATTCGAGGAGAAGTTTTTGCCACATCAGGCTCGTGCGTCTGGTTGGAATTCTGTGCCCATTCTCCCTATTCCTTGACATAACTCGCAAGTTTTTGATTCTATCTATATAATTTGATTTTTTTCCTATATAATGTTTTACTTCAAACCAAGGTGATCAACGTGGATGTAGTTTATCTGATGTTCTATTCAGAGCTTTTGAACTTTTAATTGAGGAATTGAGGAATCAGGCATGTATTTCTTGCATAACCAGTAAGCTTTAATCCTCTCTGTTGTAAGGACTGATTAGTCGGTTTTGTGAGAGAATTTGACGGTTTCTGTTCTGAAATCAATTACCGTTGCATTCAAAGTATTGTTTAGTTTTATAGGAAGAGACTAATCGGAGTCATTGTTTCTTTATTTTGCAGCGCGCTGGCCAAATTTCTTGTGTGTGTGTAGTGTATTTTGGGCTGGCACTGTACAGCTTCATTGGAAGCAATGGCCCGCGAGTTCCTCTAAGTGGTTTGCTACAAAGAAAGGAGTTTTAGGAGCAGGCGCATCTGGTGTTTTTACTGGAGATGCTATTATCAGTGATTCTGGGTCTCTCCTTGTCGCCGCTGCACCAGTTGGAAACCCGTCTACTGTAGTTATTTGGGAAGTGACTTCATGGGATCTTAATACCTCTGGCAATACACAGCAAGTTAGTGCAAAGATTACAATGGGCAACATCCAATCACCACTACTGACTGCTTCACCGTCATGGCCTGGATTTTCTTCTTTGGCAGCGTACTTGTTTACTTGGCAGGAGCAAGCAACACCAGAGACATTACTCGAAAAAGAAGATTGTCCGGGACCTTTGTTGCATTGCTCAGTGGTATCAAACTTTTCAGCTTATGTTAGCCCAGATGCTGCTGCAACCACCTCCTGGGGTTCTGGTGTAACCTCTGTGGCTTTTGATCCTTCTCGAGGAGGTTCTGCACTCGTCACTACCGTAGTTGAAGGTAAACATGTAAACCGAGCATGACGACACATGCTTTGAATCCTTGACTTTACAATTACGTTGATGGATGTGTCATTTTCTTTTTCTGTCATTTGTTTGTGATTTGACAATCTGGTTGTGCCGTTAAATTATCGTCTGTGAACATAATGCACAGTTTGACAGCCCTTGTGCTTCTTAGATTTTGCTTACTGAATAACATTCATTCGGTAGGACTTACAGATTGATCTTCATGTGTTGTCGTACTTCTATTTGTTGGGTTTCCTTTTCGCAAGCTTACTTATATGGTGAATTGCCTATGGTTGTGAACATTTTGTTGCAGGGTATTACATTTCTCCTGGAAACCCAGACGCTGGGCCAGCATTGACAGGTTGGCGGATTTTAAGGTGGGAGTGTGGAAGCAAGCCAGTTAACATCCACCCTCTCTTAGAAAATACGAGCGGCCCACCCCCCACAATGACAACATGGACATCCGTTGCAAAGCAAAATATTACCAGGGGTCGCTTTTCTAGAAATTCTCATTTTCAACATAAACAGCCTGATCATGAGCGACCAGTGAATCCGCGTTCTGTGGCCAGAGTAGTTTTTGCGGCTCATGGCGGTGAGCTTGCGGTGGCGTTATTTAGTGGAGAGGTTCATGTCTTCTCAGGTTAGTCTTTATGGTGAATGTTATGTTTTTTGTATGAACAGTGAATCTTTAAATCATGCATTTTAATATATAGCACTTTATTGATCAAGGAACCTCCTATGCAGTACCGGTATTCAGTTTGTAGCACTCTTTAGGATCACTGATGCATGTATTAGATGCTCATATTTGTGAATACTGGCTGATAGATTTTGTTATTTTATCTGACTAGAATTTTAAATTTCCAGGCCCAGCGATGACTCCTGTGGATTTATTTCATGTTAAAGTGAACCCACATTTACCAACACCAGCATTTTCTCCAACCAGCTGTTGTTTAGCTTCAGTCTGGTATGACAAACTATTGGACGTGTGCACACTCCGAATTGCTCAAATTTCCCCCCCACCCAATGGCCCTCCTGTATTGGAACGCCATCTCGCGGACAGGTAAGATGTGTACTTATGCAATTTCATGATCTCTTTCAGCGTCAACCTTATTAGGAATTGTAATGAAAGGTGACGATGATAGCATCAACCTGCTAGAGCAGTTATTAGATGCTAAATCTTTTTTAAATTCGACCTCTAAATCCTAGCGTTTTTGGACAAAACGTCAAAACTAGGATGTGCTATAATATATAGGGTTGATTGTCCTATTACCAACCAGGTACCCAAAACCAACCACCCTGATTCTTGCCTAATTTCTAGATTTTCAAAGGGAAGATGTACCTCATTTGTACATTAGAGCATGTGATCGGTTTTAGGTAAACCTATGACTTTCGCTTTGAAAATTTGTACTTATTCAAATACTTATTCTTATAAGTTGCAATTTTTTGCAATCCTCATGAAATCCTATTTCGAACGCGGTCATAATTTTTTTCCGGATTTACCACTGCCAAATATAGGTCAGATTGCTTAAGTGGTTGGTAATAGGACAATCAACCCTAAATTTTACAAAATTTTGGAAGTTGATGTCTTAAAAGAAGATGTTAATCCCCAACTGCTGGAGGTTTTTGATTAGAACATAAATGTTGTATAATGTACAACTTCTATAAATTTTTGGAAGTAGTTCAAAAACAAGATTCTAAGCATGATGGCTTGAAATTATTTGTACAATTGAATTTGAAAAAAACATCGTAGATCTTGTTAAATCAATTTACAAGCATTTAACTTTGAAAATTCACCAAATTTCGATTTTATGTTTTTGTACATGAATTTAGTATAATAGGTTGAAATCATGAGAGCATCAATATTGTATAAAAAGTTTTAAATTTTTGTTTAATTTGTACCAAACCGTAATATATATATATATATATATATATATATATATATATATATATATATATATATATAAAATACATAGTAGTAAACATAGTTGAGTGCAATTGAAAAGCATACAGTGGAATTTCTCTGTGTACAGATGCAAAACATGATTTTGGTTATAAAATATCGTATGTAGTATTGTAGAACATTCTAAATGGATGGAAACAACATTCAAAGGGATGGACAAGACAAATGTCCTCTCTAGCAGTTAGGGGTTAAGCATGATATAGTAGAAATGATGTATATGGTTGAACTTGAAAAAAATAAAGAAATCATGGATTTTTGTCAATTCATTTTACAAGGATTTAATGTTGAAATTCACTAAAGATCTATAAATTTCATAATTAATGTGTTTTAAGTCTTCAAATTGTTCAGTTATTGTTAATTTAAACAAAGTGAAAATTTTATCATACATGAGCAGTTTGAATTCTTAATAATTGAGAAACCATGTAGTGACTATTGAGATTCCTAATTGTACGGATACAAAGCCGACTTGATTTTGGTTCTGGAGATAATAGATATGTTTTCCTAGAACCTTCTAAATGGATGAAAATAGCTTCCAAATATGAACATGATATATGTCCTGGGTGTTAAAATTCTCTCAGAATCTGCTAGTTTCATTTTTTACTTTGACTTACATCTGCCAATTTCCTTCTGAAACCCTAGTACATGTGGTCTAGGCAGTTGCGTCCATTAGAGAATTGTTGAAATGATTTGTGGCTGAAATTAGTTGTTCGTTCTTCTCCTGTGTAATCACCGATTGTCGCGCATTAGGTTCTGGTGGAGTTTGGTGAGCGAGGTTGATTGGTGGGACGTGATTGCCACTACTCAAGCTGCCACCGAGGATGGACATGGTTAGCTTTTATACCTTTAATTCGATTGACATTTCCTAAGCTTATTAAAAGGCATTACCGTCTCTCATTTCTAGTTTATTCACCTTGATTTGACCACTTCCAAATCTTATTGTTGTATTATACAGTTACTGTAGCCAAAGTTATGTCGGTACTCGACACCGATTTCCATGCCCTTCAACCTCAGCAACGGCATCACTATGGCCCGGTACGGTCGTAACAGTTTGGATGTAGAACATGTCTGCAGCTTACAATATAGTACATACATCAATTTCTGTTGTCATTGAATGAATCGCATTTCAACTACACAGTTATCTGGTTTGTTCTCTCTGCTAGCTCCCTGTATAGTGTAGATGGCAAATGTACCTATGTGCCTATTATTTAGGAGTGTCCATATAAACTTTTAATATTCATGTTTATCCAGTCTGGGTCCTTCACATCATTGTTTCTGGAAGGTCTTCTTTTTGCATTTTGATACCAGTGTTGAGGGTGAAAGAGATCTGGGATATTTTGTATTCTGGTCCTCAAACGATGGTAGTTACTTGAATTGTTCAGCTAGTTACACTTCCTATCAATGAGTAGATCTATCAAAATAGTGCTGTATTTCTTATCAATGAGTAGATGTATCAAAATAGTGCTGTATTTCTGCTGTGGTTATGCTACCTTTAATTAAAGACATCTGCTAGACAGGCTTTGGACAGGCTCAAATGCCGGGTTTTGGAGGGTGTCGAAGCAGCTGATGTCCGAGTGCTAGTGCTGGACATGCAAGGACGTCTGATGCTCGACTTTTTGGGGCGCGGGATTGAAGCCGCTTTGATGAATCCATCCACGCTGATTGCTGAGCCATGGCAAGCATCAAGTGAAACTCTTACTGGGCTTGGAGCAGATGCAATGGCTGTTGACCCTGGTCTTGTTCAAACTATTCAGGTCACGCTCTCCTCTGACCATGTACATAGCACTGTGAATACATTAGCAGTTTTCTGTAACTTTGTACCGGCTTCATCACTTGCAACTGTCAATATTTGAGTCATTCTAATTGTCATGCTTGATGGATTCAATTCGTAGCAGAAATTTGTTACCGAAATGATGCTTTGAAGCCTGTTTTTTGAGTTATATCTTGGAACATACCTAGCCAGGAGAAAATCATCAATAGCTTATCTCTATCAAGTAACTTACAGAACATGATGTTCATTTTGATCAAAGCGTGGAGAGGAAATTAACGGGCCTTTACTGCCAATACACGTTTCCACTGTCAATCATCAAATATGTTGGTATTAGTGTCTTTGGGTTTTTGATCTCTCCCTTATATGAATCGTGTAAAGCTGTAACGACTGATGTTTTTTAGTATCTTTTGTTTTTTGCTTGCATGCACAACGCTTATTTTACTGATAGTGGAAATTATAAATTGGAGTCCGGCCTAGAAATTAACGACATCTATTTGAGTCGTGGATGGTACATTTCACAACTGTGTTGTATTAATAACTACTGTGTTCTAAAAATGACAATATTGACCTAAAATAGAAACACATTTAGCATAAGAGCCAACTTCCATGGGTTTAAGAAGTTGCCCAACTAGGCAAGAGGAGGGGAAAAGTGGTATTACATTTTGTCTCATACCCGGCCATGAAGTGGTGCACACTTCCATGGCCTTACATAAGGTGAAACACGAACAAATTTGATTGGTTAGGGAGAAGTTTCCATGAAGTCTTGGGCTTGAGAACCCTCCATACTTCATGACAACTTCACCACTTTTTTCTCAAAAGCTCACTTGAAATGTGGAACTTGGTCCCCTGAAGTCTCTAATAACTTGTCTCTTAGCGAGAAACTTCACCCATGGAAGTTGGCTATAAGGCTGGTTGAACGATCATCCGATAAGCCCTACGTTCATTTGGATTAGGGTATAGGCCCTCCGATTTTACCAAGTTACATATATGTAACAAGACTTACGCCGGAGTAAAGCAGATAGTATCTGTTTGTATCAGTTTTAACATTATTGTTGCAAATATTGCCGTGCATTTAAAATCAGGGTGTACGGTTTCAATTCTGGAACTGCCAATGTGGACATTCCAAAGCTGGGGCTGAATGGTGAAGGTGTGGGTATGTGACTACAGGCGTATGTGGATGGCGTTTTGGATCTCGCATCACATTTCTTGACAAGATTAAGGCGATACGCAAGCTTTTGTCGCACTCTAACAGCACATGCGGCCTCAAGTACTACCTCGGCAACTACAGCTGCCCGATCTGCCATTACCCCCAGCGCCACTCCTACATCTGCCGTCCCTGCTAGCCAGGGTAAGCCACATGTTCACTTGAATATTTACAGTATATCGGCTTTACCATCACAATCCGCACCTTTTGTAACAAATAGCTACATCATGTGTTCTTGTATGCTATTATCGTCCAGGTCAACATTCTGTCTTAATTACAACATCTAGCCACCATTCAAGTACCTAGCATCTGTTATTACAGGGTGTGGCGCTATTGAGAAGTGATAACGCATGACTCACAGGTCTTGTAGTGTCTGTGGTTATCAGAGATAGAAGTGGTGCCTATTTGTCTCTATTGTGATCTGTGAAGTAATGCAATCTAACCAGATCTGTGAAGTGAAGCAATTTTCTTACCTTTCTTGGCATATGAAATTTAATCATTGCATACAGTAGTAATTCTTTGTGACCCTGATTGTGGTATCGTTGGGTTTTTTACAAGTACTGGACATTTACTCTTTACTTCTGTCTTATGCCTCTACTCCATGTTAGTATTAGGTCTTATAGACAGTGATTTTGATTTCTTTGGATGGAATTGATTTCTTCAATTCCTGCTTAAATGACCTTCTTTGAGAGTTTGTTTCATCATCTGCAGTGAAAGTCAACTCGTGTTTGGTGCTGTGAAATGGACTCCCATTATATTCATGGATACATGTGTAATGATTACCGTAGATGTGGTCAGCTATTCTCGGTTTTGTTTTTGGCAACGTACAATGAGGGGGATGTTAGAAAGGGAGAGATTTCTGGAGACATATGTAAACAAGGTCTGCAGTTATTGTAGTCAGGCTGTAATCGTTAGTCTGCAACCGGCTGTTGTGTCACTTTGGTTTCTCTGTAGCTCATTTCAGTGGGGGTGCCAGCAGGCACTGTAAGCAGCGGTGGAACTGCCCAGGTTCAAGCAGGTGTCCAAGCATGGGTGCAGGGAGCTATAGCCAAAATCAATTCCAGCACCAATACAGAGTCACCTACTTCTGCAGTGACGAGCACAGCAGTTGCTGGACCTGCTGCAAACCTTCCCTTAAGTGTCAGCACTGCCACATTTCCAGGCACACCAGCTGTACGCCTTATCAGCGACTGCCACTTTCTTCACAGATTATGCCAACTGCTCCTCTTCTGTCTTATATTTCGGAAACGACAATTTCCTCGGCATGTCCAGATTTTCGCAGGTCGATCAACTGGGGCCGTCGATGGTAATAATAAGTTAGGGACTATCAAGGAGGAGCCTTCAATTGGTCAGCGGACTTTGAGCACTGCTCCTGTGAAAGTCGAAGACGGGGGTCATAGCGTTACTAGGACAGCAAGCACTATCAGCAAAGGCGCTGAAGATAATGCTAACCCTCGAGCTCAGCGTGTTGGTAATGGAAATTGTGGTCAAGGTTACACGTCCGATGAGGTTTGAATCTGAAATTAGTACTCCTTGCTTGTATCAACCCTTGGGAATACAACCACGGATAGTGTTCTAGGTATTGCTGATTTGTTGTCCAATTCAAGAATTTATCATAGGTAGATGGCTTGTTTTATATGATTTGTATTTCAAACTTCTATCCATGCATGGTATTAAATTAAAAAATTTCACATCCTTGCAGGTGAAATACTTATTTCTGGTGCTCGTTGATCTTTGTAAGCGAACTACACCACTCCCGCATCCATTACCAAAATCCCAACTCCAAAGTGCCAACCCTCCTTCATTACGGCTTCACTTCATTGATGGCCAGTTTACTGTTGCTCCGGAGGTTGTGGAAGCCTCTCTCGGTCCTCATATGCAGGTCTATTTCCCGTCACAACTTGTTCCAAGCTATTTTTAAAAAAAATCTTGGAGACCTCTGCAATTTTGAGTTCTGCGTGCTGCTTATTGAGCAATAGTTTCTGATTGAATTGTATGTCGAAAAGTTAGTCAGCAAATTTTTGTATTTCTGATCATGACAGAATTTGCCTCGTCCTCGGGGTGCTGATACTGCTGGACTGCTCATGCGGGAGCTAGAGTTGCATCCTCCAGCAGAGGACTGGAACCGTCGCATGCTAGCAAGTGGGCCAGGGTCTACTTTTTTGGAGAGTAAGTACGAAGCAGAAAATCTAGATCCTAGCCCTATCGAGTTGTGGCCTCGGAAACGCCGGCGTGTAGAGCATGATGCAGCTTTTGGACTCCACACAGCTGTTGGGCTTGGAAGTTTTACCACTCTACTTGGGTCACGCAGGGATGTGATCACCTCCCAATGGAAACCTCCATCACATGGTGTATGGCACAAGGTTTGTCTTCATAACCTCAACTTGCAAGTTGCGATTGTGTATACCTGATTTTTCAAGCATTTGTTGACAAATTTGTAGAAAATTAAATTCTTGGAATTGGATGCAGTGCTTGCGCTGTGGTCGGCAGACATCAGCCTTAAGTGTCCCTAGCAAGAATACCATACCACAAATTCCACCTCAAACTCCATCACAAGTTATCAAGGAAATCTGGTACGGGAGGTGGGCCCATGGGTGTCCCATGTGTGGAGGACGTTGGTCTCGCATTGTGTGAGGTGCTGCTGCCTGCTGGTATATCAGGAATTTCTTGGTCTGGTCGGTAGCGTCAATGCTGAGTCAATGTCCGTGTGAATTCTCTCCAGGAATATGATTCAAGTGCAACTGTAGCATATATTGGAAGATGTCTGACTTGTAGCGAAAAGACATCCGATAACTGCTGCTATGTCTGGCTTACTTTCTGTTTGATTATTATTTGAATAGTGCTTCCCATCAAAACAGTAGGTCACGTATCAAGACGTACTTGTTTGATTACCGTGGTGCGAATGGGAAATCGTGTTGGCAGTAAGAGTACGAATCTCAGATGAGCTCAAAAAGTTGATTGGCTTCCCGTTCTAGGTTACGTTGAATGGCCAATTTTGGGATTGAGGACCCTGAGTGAGTTCTAAGAAATACATGGCGACAGCCTGTCAGCTCCGACTAAAGACGCTCAGAATTGTAGGGTGAGTGATTTTGGTGTGCGGTTTGAAGATTCTGGCCTTACGTGATCTGTTCATTGTGATCTTCCACGTGGAACAGTTGGAATTACGAGGTCCATTCGCAGCTCCAATATTCTATTGGCCTTTTTGAAATATTAAGTTTGTGGAATATGCTTACAACTTGATTGGAATGGATTTAAGGAATAAGAAGAGGAATGCAAATCTAAGTCCCGTTTGGTTTCCGAGAAGTCCCATGGTGGGTGGGAGTCTCGGGAGAAGTTGCGTTTTCATTCTAACCGTGGAACACTGGTTACTGTCCGACCCATTAAGAAAAAGAGGCAGAAAGTGCTTTGGGAACTGTTTTTCATCAGTTTCTCATCCATTTCGTGTATGGAACATGTAGTTATTGTCTATATTGACAGCTTTTGCATCTACAATGTGCAAACAAATGTCTTAACCCCTATGCGTGCAAGGAGCCCTGTGGGGCTATATTAGATCATTTTCTGTCAAATGCTGATTTTCACCGAGTTCCAAATTTTAAATGAAAATAGTCCCAATGGATTACAGCCTGAACATCAAGGCTGGGCTACTACCAAGCCTGAACATCTGCATGTTGAGTACACAACATGGATTAAGAAGCAGCATGAAAGCTTCGACGTAGGTGCTATCGTCAACGAGAGTACCGTACGTGGAAGGCAGGGTTGACACTTTCATGTTGAATAATTAATAAAAGTTAAAACAGTGGAGGTCAGCACTTTCAAAAGTAATTATTAAAAATTCGGCTATTAATAGCTAACACTAATTTTTTTTGGGCGGCTAAACGTTTTATTTTATTTTTTGTCTACGATTTTCATTGAGTGTTATGTTTTCATCCAATTTCAGCAACAATGGTCTAAGTTGGAATTATGATTTCAATGAACACTCTCTTTTCTCTTGATGTAGAGTTTGTTTTATTTTTTTTCGGTTTTTCGTTGACTTTATTTTTGTTGATTTCGACAAAATACTTAATAAATTTATTTTATTTTTCGGCATTTTTTTGGGGAATTATTTTCTGCCGACCCTGCCTTCCATGTACGGTAGTCTAGTCGTTCTTACCCAGCCACAAAACAAGAAAGAATTAAATATTACCAAAGACGGTGAGGTAGCAAGCACTTATATGAAGAAAAGAAAGTATCAATCATTCTTTCATGTATCATACTTTCTTTTCTTCATATAAGTGCTTGCTACCTCACCGTCTTTGGTAATATTTAATTCTTTCTTGTTTTGTGGCTGGGTAAGAACGACTAGACTACTCTTGTTGACGATAGTGCCTACGTCGAAAAAACATGTAAAAAGGCACTATGCTCATATACAAAATAGTTTATATAAATACTCAAAATAGAGACTTGATTTACCAGGAGACGATGGGCACAGCTCTCAATACCGCCGCACGTGACTATCACAAGGTGCGCGATCATCGTTTCCCCTTCTCAATCCTCATTTCTTGCCAATGTGTTCACTGCTTTGTGTTTTTCCAGTTGAGTTAGGAAATGCTGCAGTTATTTGTGCTTCTTGAGAAAATCAGGAAATTGAAATTCAGGGTAGAATTTCGGTTCTTATACATTCGTGTGATGTCCATGGATCGATAGTATTTCGCAAATGACCAGATGGTTGTTGTGAGCTGAGATTCATTGCTGGTTGTTTGATCTATAATTGGTCTCTCTGGACATGGCTCCCATTTGTGTATGTCTCTGTGATGTCCATGGATCAATAGTATTTTGCAAATGGCCAGAAGGTTGTTTTGAGCTGAGAATCATTGCTTCAGTGTGCTCAATGCTTGTTTTTTTTGGAGACACGCCCCTCGAGCATTTGTGTGATATAGGCTTCTTGAGAAAATCAAGTACAGTAGAGTTTAGGATTTCAGAGTACAGATCAATGCTGTTCTCTGTAAGCATGGCTCTTGTTTTTATATGTCTCTGATGTTCATGGATAACATTGCTCGAAAGAGTATGACCACAAGGTTGTTTCGAGCTTTTCAAATTTTCACAAGGTTTGTTTGATAGACGACAGCAGTCGATTTGTCGATTCATTTGTGTGTGGATGTCTCAAGTGTCGGTTCTTTTTGTAATCCTCTGTTTTCGACTTGACATCACATTCTTGAAATCTGCTCTCCATCTGCTATGCAAGGAAGAGTTAGATCTAAGGTAAGGGGTATCATTGCTGTCAGTTTAAGCATTTCAACGTACATGGAGCGCTGATTTTCAATGATAAAAAATTGCAGCACATAAAACTTTGGGTTTCACAAGGAACCCTGACCATATTACTAGGCAGTAAAGGGTACAAGAATGATGGTGAATTCTTGGTGATCACATGCTAAATTGAACAACCACTTGGAAAACTTGCTATAAACAACAGCTTGGCAGTAATGTTTACTTCCTAGTGAATTGGACAAAGTTTCTTGTGTTTAATAACCAAGCTCAATTTTTAATTGATTTTTTCACAATGTATGATTTTGATATAAATTTTCAATCCTAATATGCATGGACCACTATTGATGTTAGTAGGTGTACCAATAACTGTCTTTCATTTCTAGTCCAATTAGATTGCTAACTTGGTATTCATAATCAATGCTTGTGATAACTAGATTGGGAACTCGTGAAGTTGAAACAGGTGGTGCTTCTACCTTAGTGATTTACTTTCTTTGACATACTTATGGTAACATGTTGAGTTCAACATTTGAAAGCAAACTTCTTGACATAAAGTTGCACAGCCTTAGGGCCACGTGACTGTTGAAATTACGAGGAGAATTGTATCACTGGTGCTTTGAGTGGGAGAGATCACTTTGGGTACAAGAGCCATTCAAGTCTGTTTTTGTATATTTACTGATGGAGTTATCTCGGTTGGTGTGATTGTAGGTGACGATTGATCCGCCTGTAACTAATAAGGTGTGCCAGGAGCCCGGGACATCATCAAGAAGTTGCGTGACAATGTTATGACGCATCCAATGTTATCATCCAGCGCCCACATCTGGAAATTCAAGGCATGTGAACATGGTGCCATGATGGTGCATTGAAAGTGCAATTAAGATTATTTGGTGCCAACCCTCATACCAACCTAGTATGAATAAAATGATTCTAAAATGACCTGTATGCGGCCTTCGGTGTCAAAATGGCACCAAAATAGTCTGGCCCAACTTTTCTATGGGAGGTTCTCTACTCATCCCCGAATGTATATTTCTGTTCTCACTAGAAGAAAAGAGGGACTTGTTCACTCAGCCTGGAGTGGGATTCTGAGTGAATTTGGTCACATTTGAGTGAGTTTGGTCACATCTGAGTGAACATGCTCAGTGTACAAGATGCACATTCCCATTGAAGCCCTCCTTCCAGGCAGTAAGGTAGAGGGCTCATAAACCGATCAAATTTCAGGTTGAACAAGTTCCTCATGGAGTGTTCAAAAGAGTTTTTTTGGGAGAATGTGCAAACTTTGTTGGAGAGCATTGATGATGGAATCAAAATTTTCCAATTTTTCTTTATTTAGTTATGAAATTTGGAAGGTGGTGTCATAGGTGTTCCTTAAACCGATCAAGCTGTGGTGTACATTTGAGGGTGGGCTTGAAGGCTAGAATCTTCTTTCTGAGAAGATTGGCCTAGTGCACGGTTTCTGGTCCTGCACGGATTATGAGCCCTCTACCTTACATGAATGGTTGGGTAGAAATGAGGACATTTGTCATCTCTTAAATTTTGAGACATTGTTTAATTCAAAAGCGGTGAGTTTTGGAACTCTGTGTTCTATTATTTTCACTGCATGGGTTTTTGGCACAATTTGCCGAACCAGCACGCTTGCCTCCAATGCCTTGGTAAGTTTGATTTGTTTATGAACAACCAATACTGTATTGTCGTAGCTCCAAGTGCATGCGTTCCCCTAAGCACCAGACGTCAGCTTTTGATAAACCCTAAAGTCTACAGTAGGGTTTGGTCATGCCGTCTTGCTGAAGGATCTAATTAAAATTTACTGGGTTGATCTCATTTTTATTCTTTTTTATAAATACTCTAGGGGTTTCTAAGATTTTGCTGGCTTCCATACTATATAGAACGCCGGGTCCTCTATAATTCTCCTGTCCCACATTGTGAGTACACCGAAATCACCATATATTGTGGCCCACTGTAATTACTAGAGGCTTTACTAATAATTGTTTTTCCAAAATATTGTGGTGAAATTCATCCAAATTGGATGAAATTTTGTTTAAATATATGAGAATTTGTCC
Source organism: Pohlia nutans (assembly GCA_022496805.1). Classification (NCBI taxonomy): domain Eukaryota; kingdom Viridiplantae; phylum Streptophyta; class Bryopsida; order Bryales; family Mniaceae; genus Pohlia; species Pohlia nutans. The sequence goes on along the minus strand of CM040092.1, from coordinate 23,274,391 downwards.
AAATGGATGAATGTACTGATGCCATTCACGCACCCAGAGTATATGGTGATTTCAATGTAGCGAGGTTTTGAAATGACATATGGAACAATTTTCAAAAACAACGTAGTTCACTTGATGCATTCATAGTGTCCATTAAGCACACTATGCGTCCGTTTCGTCACTGGTGGTGCGGAGAGCAGCGAAACCCTAGTTAAATTTGCAAGGTTTTTTCTTGGAATTCAATTAAAAATCCCAAATTAACACAAAAAAATAAAAAAGATTGTAATAAAATTGGAATAACATGCACTACGAGATGGTATGGTTTCCATTATTAAATTCAACTTATTTTGGAAAATCATGTTTAAGCTCTCACTTTTAGAACTAAAAATGAAACTTGACATAAACCTATTCTGTTATTTAAAAAAAAAATCAGTAGGTTGTATGTTGACGTTGTAATCTGGTATTTGAAAGTGACCTGGTTTCTCTTTCTTTTTCGTTTTTTTAAGGGTTTAAGACTTAGGGTCTAGGATTATCATCCATTTTTCCAATGAACCTCATCTGGGAGGTCGGTCTAGCAGTCACATCACGTTCATAACCGTGTTCACTTTGATGTGGCCATCTGAGTATGGGGATGCTCGTCGAGGTTTCGTGTTAGGGTTCACTTTGTCTCATTTGCTTCAACTCAGCTGACTTCTTTCTGACGAGTGGGACGTGAGTTGCTGAACATTCACGCCGGTGGATATTCTGGATGTTGATATGGATAAGTTTGCTGCACATCGATTCTAATGCAAGGTTCGGTGGAATCGGTGATGAGGACTTGTGTTCTGGGAGTAGTTTCGACAGATCATCGTCTCGGGGTTTAGGGGGTCGTGTTCTTGGCATCGGGCTCTCATCGTTGGTGGGAAAGCTTGTATATGAGCGTAGAGCGGAGAGCGGAGAGTGGTGAGCAAAGAGCGGAGAGCAGAAATTTGACACTTATTTAGTAATGTTAAAACATTTTCTTTTCTAAATTAAGAAAATTTAAAAACAAAGTCGTTTGAATTTAGGGTCCGAGAACCTTATATAGTTGATTTTACCACAATAATATTTTTTAATTTTTGTCACGCTTTGTGGTAATTTACCATGTGGTAAGCTTTATGTGCGAAATCCCAATAACTTTCCAATAACCCTAATACCTATATTGAGCTACTGTCATAAAATTTATGACAAGTTAGAACAAGATTATTCGCTTTAAGAGGAATCCGAAAGATCTGATTACTCGCTCGCCGGTCAAACTGCCCGTCCGTTTGTTTGTCCTCTCGCTGGTTCATCCATCTGACTACCAGCCCGTCCGATCGCCCATCAGTCCGATCGTCCGTCTGCAAGTCCCAAGACTGCCCCCAGACTGCCTCGGCTCAGGACTACCTTGGAATAGCGATGGGGACTGCCACGGTATAGTGTCCCAGGACTACCCTAGGGCAACTAGGGGGACTGGCCCGATGCAAGGCCCCAGCACTGCCCCGATATAGTGCCCCAAGACTGTCCTGGGGGTTGGGACAGCCATAGAGACTACTCTGGGACTGCCCGATATAGTGTATCAGGACTAACCTTGGGCACCCATAGGGTCTGCCCCGGAGTTGCCACAGGACAGTGACGGGGACAACCCTTATCTTTGATGAACTTCATCCTTGCCTTTATGAATAATAATAAGGATTCTGTAAATGGATTCAAGAGAATAGCACGGTGGTTCAAGGACATTGACATCTTCAAGTGTGATTATATTTTTTTGCTTATCTTATTCAGGTATTCAATCTATGTTTTATGGAATCTTATTTGAAATCTTATTGAAATTTCAATTTATAAAAATGCTACTAACTATTTTTTTTTCATGAAAATGGACATTAGAGCATGGTTGTTATGTGCTACCTTAGAAGCTTCACAGTAAAACCTTGTTCACTCTGTTTGAATTCAATCAAATCAACAATTCTCGCAACAATTCACTTGGATTTACAAGAACATATTAAATTGTAAGTATTTTGCAAGTATGTCAATTTGTTCCATCATATCTTCCAAATGTTATTGGTCATTGATTGTAATGCATTAAGGTTGATGATATATTATTCTTATGGCAGTTTTTTGAGCTCAGAATGGGAAAGACAAAATAGCTTGGAAACTTTAAAAAATTTCAAAAGGGATCTACTTGAGCTTCAAATGCAAGTGGTTGAAGTAAGTTATAATCCCATCATGTGTTTAAAGATGCATTGTTAATTTAGCATATTGCATTGAATTTTGTGTCTTTCAAGTTTGATACCGACTTGTGTTCATGTGTTGTATGTATGTAGGTTCCTCAACAACCCAAAGACAATGACACAAAATGTGGGATTTATGTGATCAAAAGTGTGGATATTTTTTTGAATACAATTGCAGAAGGTGTTTCTTTGGGACCAAATAGTGAGTACATAGTAAGTGTACATCTCCTATACCGTTATATAAACTAAAGAATTTGAAGAGTCTCAAGTTTATTTGAATTAAATTTATGTTAATTTGAATTATGGTATTTCAAATGCTCTATGTGTTTTTGAATAGATTTAATGTTAACATTAGGAAAACAATCAGGCCAAAGGAAGGCTGTTTGTCCAACAAATCGTAGAGAATTTTTTTAGGCAGCCCGGCAATTGCCCTTGAGCAATGATGAAAAATACATGTTGGCATAAATGGTGCCAAAACGTCTCATGAGCTGCTTTTTTGGGGCAGGAAGTGATCTCTAATGCTGCTTTGGAGTGCGGGAATGAATCTTGTACGTTGAGGCATGAGGACGTTGCAGGACTGTTCAAAATCGGTTGAAACTCTGTTCAATATTTGTTGGAAATTTGTTATCTTTGTTTGCAAGTAGGGTTTGGTGAGAAGGGTTTGGTGAGCGAGGGTTTAGTGAGAAGTGCGGAGCTTGGATTTTGATCAATGAACAATTGTTTGGGATCGGATTTTTCTTTTGTGGATTGCGGAGTTTGCCCTAGCAACATGGCGTTGTCTTCTGCAAGTTGAGAATCTTCATCATTTAATTGCCAGTGAGTTTTGTTCTGTTTATATGCGATTCACGTTGTTTAAGTTATAGCGACAATTGAATGGCCTGCTTCAATTCCTCCGTCGCCTTCTTTAACTTATGTGTAGCAAGGTATGTTGAAAATTCCCTCGCACAGATAAATTGTAGAAGTTTAGTCACTGGGTGCATTCACAATATAACGAGCCAACCCCGCCCAAATCTAACGACTCTTGATGAGTGCTTAGAAAATTATATCTTCAATTTATGTAGATATTAGAAAAATTTAAGGACATTTTGCGACATATTATGAACATTTTAGTACATTTTAGTCGTTATTAACGACTAGTTACGACCATATTTTAGTCGTTTTGGAGTACCCATAACTTCTCAAACATCGTCAAACTTTAGTATATTGTAGAATGACATATAATATACATAGTTACTAATTTATATTGCACTTTCAATTCAAATGATAAGATTATTGCTTAATAATCCGTTAAATTAATCACTGGTTACAGTTTCCTTGGCTTGTTATAATGTGAATGTACCCCACTGCAATTGACCTCACTCATAAAATATTCGGTACTGTTGCATATGGTATTGTTGATAATTTAACTTAAAATAATTGTTTGTCACATCAACTGTGAACTTGAATCAAAAAGGCCCCTAGGCGGGCTGGTAGGCGGGCGGGCTGGCTAGCTGTGGCTGAATTCGATTACCGAGTGAAATTTCTTTGAAGCCCTGGCGCAAATTTTTTAGAAACCTTGGCACAATACATCTGCAGAAATCCTGGCGCGAAATCAACAAACGAATCACGTGGAAATCCAGAAATTTGGCATAAAGTGACAAATAGATTAAAATTGGATGAAAAGAGAGCATGTGTGACAAAATCGTGGCAGATGCCATGATTGGAGTACGGGCAGGTGGGTATCCAAGGACGAATCAGAGCACACAACTGTAACTGCTCCAATGATGTCGTGAGCAGCTATAGGGGAAAGGCAGAGCCCAATATGGCACGCAGGGTCCAACAAGTACGATTTATAACATTTCTTTAACAACTTTATTGAGGCCTCATTATTTTCCTAATGCTTGTTCTTAATTTATGTTTGCTTAGTTGAAGAAGGTGCATTGGGAACTCCAAAATGTGACATTTTAAGATACAAAAGCAAATTCTAAGCGAATGAGTATAAAACAGACAATATTGATGCTTAAAGGAGGGTCAATTTTTTCAACAAGTGATGATGACAAGTAAATCATCTAATTAATTTTTGAAAAAAGATTCATTATTTTATTATTTTTTACAAATTTGTTTAAATTTCTTACAACACGTTGATGTTCAAATATTTATATCACTGCTGGAATAATATCTGTACATTGGAAAGTAAAGGAGTCCTATCCAACATTTTGAAAATTCCTTCATATCCTTGTTCGACAAGGAGAAAACCAAAAAATCCTAAGAGATTGAATCCCATGGAAAATGCCTCACTTCAGAAGAATTTACCTAAAATAGGTCGAAAGCAGCAAAAGAAGAAGATGACAATCTTTATGAGAAAGAGGAAAAGAAGAAGAAAAGAGCAGACTTTGCTAGGGCCAAAAAAGAAGCAAAAATTCAACAAGAACTTGAGAAGAAGATGGCTACAAAGTTCAAAAGGACAATGAAAAAACCTCATCAACTTCCTATGCTTACAAAGAAGAGGGCAACATTTGTAACTCCTATGATGAAACCTAACATGCACGGATAGTGAATGGCACATTGATCACACATTGATGCATATAGTTGTGAACTTGATTGTAGAAAGGTCAGAACTTTTCAAATACAATTGTCATTTAATTTTACCACAATACTCTCATCTCATTTACTAATTACAATTTTTTTTAAATAGTAAAAAGGTGGTATCCACCTTGTGAAAAACCATTTGAAATCCAAATGTGCATGGTGAGTAGCATGTTTACGATATGAGTGACACTCTAGGTGGTGGCCAAGGACTGGCCAAGGTCTTCATTTATGCTTGTGTTATCCTCAGTTATGCCCGCCGTTGTGCGACGTTGGTGGTTACATCTTCATAATTAGGTCTTCCTTGGGCTGTGTTGGGTTTCGCCTTCCATGGGCTCCGTCTTTCTTAGCTCGTTCTCACTTCGCTTTGCGACGTTCTGCTCCAAAGAGAGGCGTGGATCGATATCTGCTGACTTGGGTGTTTTTTGTCTGCAAGCAACTATTTTTTTCGGAAGTTGAGAGAATAGAAGCTGGCTTCGATATTTGTGTGTAAGCAATTATGGTGGACGGGGAATGTTATGGGACTGAGCACCAATTTGGGAGTACCCTAGGTGGTGGCTACAAGTGTTGTCTTGCACGTTGTGGCATGTTTGCAGGTGAGACAAAATGGACATGGCCCTTATCATTTATGAGGCGAAATTCCAAAAGGTGAGTCATCATCTGAAGTTGTAGAAGAGTTTCCGCTAAAAAATTCAAGCCCTCGCTCAATAATCATGCTTCCAGTTGAAAATTTCCCGCTGTGAAGTTACAAGGTTATGTTTGTAAAAATAATTGCATCTATTCTGACTGTAAAACTAATTGCGTCTATTTTGAAGTTACGATTACAAGGTATTTTTGTCTTTGGTGCAGAGTCAGGTTCTTTCGTCTTATTGTGAGAATAATGGAGCAGAATTGATATGTGAAAGGTTAGCAGGCGCGTGAAGATGATTGCTTGTGGAAGTTTTGAGTATGTGTGCAAGAAGTTGAGAGTTCAACCATTTTTTGACTTCTAGTAACGATACGGTGTGCAACGATTTTTATTTTTATTTTTCTTTACTTTTCTTTACATTTTTCCAAAATAAGGTAAGGCTTAACTCATCATTCTCCTTTTGGTTGATTTCTTGAAATTGATGAAGTGTTGATTTTTTTTGTGTCAGGCCGCTATGTTTTGACTGGAAAAAATCACTCGAATTAAGAGGCCGGGGTTTAGACTACAAGTAGTCTAATGATTGCCTTTACTTTCCAAAGTCGTTGCTGTAGATTTAGACTCTTTGTGAGATTTTAGACAAAGAGGAAAATAAATCAGAACTAGCATGCAAAATTTAAGAATTAAAATTTATTTTCATCTTTTGTGCGGAGTCAGATTTTTCATTTTGGAAATGTTGACTGTATTTTTTTAAATATTTTATGGATTTTGATGAGTGCAGTAATTTTTTGGCAATCAAGCTAGAGTATTGGAATTTATATGGTTAAAGTTTATGCCAAGATTCTTGCATTTCAGTTTTAGATGAAGGGGAAGGCTTGTATTTTAATGCGATGTTTTTTAGTCATCTACTCTTTATTCCGACTCTTTGATCTTGTCTCAAGGTTGAAGCACTATATTATATGTTATATCATATTTTGGTTCTTTGATCTAGTCAAACACCATTTTTTTAGCACATATAAGATGGTGCTTAAGCTTCTTATCCTTAAAATATAAGATGGTGCTTATCAGATTCTTATCATAAGCCAAAGAAATATAGTTTCTACTTGAGATTTGAATAATGAAGCACTAGGAGTCTTGGGATGTTGGACATTCCTCATTAGAAATTGTCTAAGAATATCTTATTGTGCTAACATTTGCTCCGCATGGACATCATTCTATTTATTTTAGACTCTTATTTGAATTGTGAGGCAACTCTTTTGTAAAATTAAACGAAATGTAACTACTCTTAAGTTCTTTGGACCGTAAATTAGGAGTTTGAATTTTTTTTGTGTGTTGTCCCGCTTCTTAAACATAGTCATGCCAATTGACAGTGCTAGTAGGTAGATTCCAATTTCCCAGTTGCATCATTTTTATGTTGCCACAATTGATAATTTATAATTAATTTTACGGTGGACTGATTGCACTGTGAAGACTTTCTGAAACTACCTTTGGATTTTGTAGGAGACTCTTGTCAATCTTGAGACATGGCTGGACCCAACAATTACACTTCAGCCAAAAATTCTGGCTTGATCAAAGAAGGAAGTTGCTGACAAGCTAGTAAGCGATATAGTGTTCACTTCCAAATACTGCGAAGCTTTTATTGACAATGAGATCGATGGACGAGAGCTCCTGGATTTAAAAGCGTAAGATTTGATAGAGTTGGGTGTGACGACACTAAAGTACAAGAAAGATGTTTTGAGGTGGATTGAAGCGAATACTGTGAAGTCTAGCATGTGTGAGTTGGAAGTTGTTCCAACACTTCCAGATTTGCACATCCAGCGGCCCATGCCAATCCAAGTCTCATTTCTAAGTCAAACGCTGAGGCCAGAATCGAGTTTGCAGAGGGTGAAGTCTTATCCAGGGCCTTCCTATGAGAGGATTTTCAAAGCTCTAAAGACAAGTGAGCTTACACTTGAAACATCTCACATGTGGGGAAAGAAATGTTTGTTGGAGTATAATTATCATCATCAGTACAAACTATAGAAGAACAACAAGGGTATTGTGAGGAATTGGTTTCTGAACCGATCACAGCCATTGGTCGATTCTTTTTTCCACCATAATTGTGAGCTTCAAAAAGCCTTAAAGGTTTTCATTCAAGAAAAAGAGAGTGAACTAAGCTCTTTGATTTTTGATGGGGGTTACTCAGTCATAAGGTGGATGGTGGACGCTATTTACTTGTTCTTTTTGGAACAAAAGCACTACAAGACTGAATAAGGCGTTGTATTAGATGCGAAGAAGAAGGGAGTGATGGAGAAGTTGACCTTGGTGAAGAACCACGGTTGGACTAGGCGGATTTCAGCAACAATGGTTGTTCCCGATGCTCCTTGTCTTTCTTCTCAAGATCTTGAAGTTCTTGAGTTATGCTCTAGCACACATTCTTTCGACATGATTGGACTAAAGAGTCAAACGTCAACTACAAAGTTGGTTGTGCAAGATGTCATAGTAAACTATTCTTCCACACTTACAAATGACCTATCGGGGACCCGGACAAGAGATATCGGACTTTTGGAACTTTTCAATAGATGGGGAGTCCAGACTGCTATAGTGTTTGGCATTGGGACTCCATTGACATTGTTAAGGAACAAACTCTATATAGCATGGTCTGTTCAAATTAATACATTTAGTGAGATTGATGACGTTTGCTCATCATGGTTTGTTCCATGTGGACAACAATTTTTCTATCACAATGCAACAATTGGATCCTTGAGTGTGGTAAGTTTTAAGAGTATATGCCTTCTCTATATATATTTTTAATTTAGTTGTAAGATGTGCAATTTTTTGTATTAGTTTTGGTTTAAAGTCTTGCTATTGAGTATTGTCTTTGATGTAGACTAACATGATTATGTTTTAAAATATTCTAGGGACAAGTGATTGAAAGTCCAATTTCTTACGTTATAGCACAAGAGTGGGATGTTCAAGTATGTAAATTATTAATATTTATCCTTTTTCTATTGTCATTTCTTTTTATTGGAGCTTGTTGTGGTTACTACAAAGTATTTGCAATACCTGTGAACAACAAATGATAGTAGAAGTAGCTTTGAAGTTGATACATTCATGCACTTGCAAATTATCATTTTGCTTTTATTGGAACCAAAAATGCATCCTTAGATTTATTTTTTGCACATGCAGTGTAAGCCACTCCATTGAGTGGCTTTACTGTGCATGAAGGCGTTTGCTTAAAGCCCCAGTTGCTTTACATTGATAGGACCACAAAATCGAGACAGTGGCTTATCCTACCTTAAGAACTGAGACAATTGTATCAATTGATGCTCAAGGTTTGATTATATAAGTTTTAACTATACACCCTCTGTCCGGAAATAACTGTCCTAGTTTTCGCCAGTTTTTTAATTTAAGATTTTTTTTTTGCCAAAAAAAGTTATCTTAGTACTTGAAAAATGGTCTATCTTTAATAGTAGAATGACATAGTTTTTGTGTCACTTCCATTGTGCGCCTTGTTTGAAGTGGATAGGGCTCACATTTGAAGTATAAATATTGCAAAAAAATGGAAAAAGCTAGGACAATTGTTTCCGGATAGAAGGAGTATGTGGCAACTTATGCTTCAATTAATGTTATCACTTGTGTTTGAAGTTATGACCGATAATCGTCACTTGAAATTAGTGTTTCTGTTTTGAGTAATACATTAATTCCAACCTATCATTTCACCATTTTTGGAGGGACAAGCCTTGGAAGGGTAAATATTGCAATGTATTGCTAAAAATAGAAACATTGTTCAAAATAGAAACGCTGCTCAAAATACAGTGATGCAATTTCCGGTGAGTTGAAGCATTGTGTGACATTTGAATGAGATACATACGTGACTCATTTGAAGACTGTCGTACACAAAGAGATGTAGCTTGTAGAAATCTCTTCATTTATTCCTTATCATATGCACCCTCCAGCGATAAATCTACCAATTCCCTCAAGTTATTGTCCCTCAACAAAGTCCTTGTCTGTCAAATACAACCATTTAAGTTGTATTAGCACGCTTGTTTTAGCAAGATTTTTTGGGTCATTTTTCCTTTTTATGAACTAGCATTGAAAAACCTATGTTGAATGTTGTCTTAGTACAATGTATAAAGTGATTTTTATTAACACTTATGAAGATTATCGTCTTTGACAGTGCAATGTGTTTTTTTTCTCTCATTACCGCTGAAAAGTCCTATTGTTCAAGACAATTGTCTGGAATCAGATGATTTGGAGTACACTGAATAATTAGAGATTTTATTGATATCCCTCATGTGGAATCATCGAAAAAAAGAGAATGCAATAAGGTGAACTTGGTGAAAAGCTCCAAATGTTTACAAATCAAGAAACTCAAGGCATTTGCTGAGTCAGGTGATGAAAAATCTGCCTTGATATCTTCGCAGTTGCGAACAAACTTTAATTTCTCATTGGAGGCGAATGAGGTAGTCTCAATTTTTACTATGGATGACGCATGCTTTGAATCTTTGATGATGTTTATGCACAGTTGCAAACTTTTATGAAGGAGAAAAATGTTCTACACAAGAAAGATCGTAAGGGTGTAGTTCCATTTCAAAAATACACAACGTTGACAAAACTCAAACAACTTGATATGGTTGTGGTATATACTTGGAAGTATGTTATCAAACTAGTAGAGCTTCCCAAAATGCGAGATAATAGATTACAAGATGTGTTTTCTCAAATTATAAAATTTATCTAGATGTAACATTTTGATTGTGATAATTTAGAGAGTTTATGAAGTATTTAGAATCTTAGATATATTCATGATTTGGATTACGTTTGGATTTACTTTCACCAAGTGTAGAAGAACCATGCTTAGTTGCATTTAGATTTGTATTTGAATTATTATAAAGATAAATTGGTTGAAGAACTAATATATGTTTAGCTTCATTGGTACAAATCCAAAATTCCATACCCTTGAACTTCACAAATTCAGCAATCAGTTTAGTCCAATTCTTTGTTTCGTAAACCAAGACCAAAAGAATACTGACTCAAGCATATGATATGAATTGTTCAATTTTAGCATACGTTCTTGCTTACTCTTTGATCATGTTCAACACATATGCTCATAACCATATGGTCAAAACCAAGGTCAGTTTTTTATTAGAGACTTTCAAACTGCATGTGTGAATGTTTTTGCACTTAATATTTATGCTCTTATATTCTTACAATATATTAAGGGTATCTGATCTTCTGGTTTCATTTTTTGTACAATTGTGCCATGCTTGGCTTATGCCACTATGAACCGCCTAACATGTTCACAAGACACTATAAGTAATTACGTGGCAATTGGTCTTACTCATTTTTTATTTCCAATTAGGACACTTTGCAATTATGAATGAATTGAGTATTTTTGTGGGCAAAACCATATGCTCGTTTTTTAATGAATTAGAATTACTTTGGTAGTTGTTGTTATTAATGGGTTTTTGTTGCACTTAACCTTGGGTATTGACAATTCATTGGCTTTGTGATATTTGTTAGTACTCTCGGTGAGAACCTTTGAGCTTGAGAGATAGTTCAATTTTAGGCTTGGTATTAGTGGATTTAACTTAGGGGTAACTTGGGGTGTAGTGTTAGTTGAGTTAGAGTTTTATTTATGAATGTGGGAATGGTGGATGGATGATTAGTAAGGATGAGGTTTTTTCCAAGGAGATTCAAGTACTCTTTTTCTTTGTGGAGGGACGGTTAATTCGTTTTTTCCTTGAGAGAGAGAGAAGAGATGTAGGTAGGAGTTGAAGAGAAAAAACCCGCATCTTTAAAGAGAAATTTCTTGTAACTAGGCCAAATGTTTGGAAGATTGTTGTTGACGGTTGTAGATTAAGAAGTCTAGTTTCTATAGACACCAAATTCAAGTAATTAGGAAGAAGGATGAAGTACTTGCGGTTGTCGGAGTGAAGGGGAATTTTGCCGCCGCCGCCGCTACCGGATTTAGAGCATGGCTTTTAAAAACGGTGGCGCACGGCCTACGACGAATCTGGAGTTGAAATTTGATGAAAACGTAAATCAAGTTATCATTTTTTCAAGGACATCTCACACGTTGGATTGGAACAATGACGACGAAATTATAGCCGATCAAGCGTAAGAGGGTTGGCGGCCGCAAAGATTGGAGAGCACCAACTTTTAGGACCTATATACTTTGATTGGTAAAAAAGATTAATTTGATTTTTGTGCGAGCAGAAGCAAAATGAAGTCTTTTTCAAATCCGCCAAATTTTGTGATGATTGGAGTGAAGACAGAGACACGATAGCTGATTAAGCGCAAGAGGATTAGCGGCCGCAAGGATTAGAGACTAGAAAGCACCAACTTTGGAGGTCAGTTTGGACTCACCAAACTCAAGTAACTCAAGTCACACTTTATGGGAAGTTAGCTTCATGCATGTGTGATCCGATTAGAAAGGGGATGATTAGTGAAACTTTTATGCCTCATCTCCTGTCTCATGTAGTAGTGATTTATCCAAAATTTTGAAGATTTTAGTATAAAAGTGCTTTTAAAAAGTCAACTCATAATACTAAGTTTCCTAAAAATCTCCAAAAATCACTACACTTAGAGTATTACATTTCAATCCATTACAACAAATTTCATGTCAGTACAAATTGTCAATATCTAAGTCATAATCAAATTACAAAAGAGTTTTCAATTTCAAGTTTCAAATTTTATACAAAAATATTGGTAATAGCAATCGCAGATCTAACCATATGGATAGAATCTAAAATTGATAATGCACAACTTTTATTCATACATCAAGTTTAAAATATCCCTCTGGACTACATTTTATGATGCATCTTTGCAAAACTGTCAAATTTGGAGAGGGGTGAGGATGTTTAGGGGTTAACCACTAGTAAACGAATCTTGTTAAAAGGTTACATAGGTTGAAATGTTGAATAGAATATGTTCTAGATAAACAAGATAATGTATTTTGTTTATTCATAACACATTCAACATGATATCTTCATGTTATTTTTAACATACTTTGGATTTTAATTAGTGAATGGCAATCAGTCGCTCACATAGTCGATCACGTATTAGCTTGTTAATTGTTATGCTTTAACTCATCAAATTTTTGACAATTTAGTGAACTGTCCCAATCTACAACTTGTGTTAAAAAATAGATGATCATTTCTACGTGCATTCATGTAAGTGGCTTTGCCATCGAGCCCTACTCAACCCTTTAGTGCCCAGATATCCGGTAAGTGGTCACTAGATCACCAGAAAATGAAATGTTGTAAAAGTTGTGAACCATCTCAATCCGGTGTTTGAAGTTCAGATGTGTAACTGGGTGAAAGCACGGTAAAGTGCCCATTGAAGTTGATCTTCAAATTTTTTTTCAGTCGTTTCTCTTTCATAAGCAAGAAAGTGATCTTAATATTACTTTTATTTAAATGAATAAAATATGGAGACCTTTATTGACCTTTTAGGAACATTTATGCAAAAGTAGAAATGAAAAAAGTTCAGAAAAATACCCGTAAAGTGGGTTATAAATATAATTGTCAGAATATCATATAGGATCACTTTTTGTGACCAAAATGATCTTCAACATATGAAAATATTTCATTTCATTTGAGATTATAATGCATCTAAGGTCTCCAATATTTTAAAAGTTGAAAAAACATTTATTTTGATGTATTTTCACGTCACTTTCCACAAATATTTATAATATCAATGTCATTTGCATCACTTTTGGTCACTTACTTTGCACTTAAGGTCATTTTTCTACTTTAAAAATGATTTTTTTTCACAAAAGTTTGATAGGAAGTTTTAGAATATGATATCTTATATTTTGTACCTACGTTTTATTTTTATAAAAACGCTTCTTTAATGCACTTTTAGCTCACTTTCCGATATACTCGATTAGGGATCACAACATGGTCACTTTACTGTGCTTCCACCCAACTACTGATTATGCAGATGATGCAAAAAGAAAATTTGGAATCTGACTTTCTTAGATATCCAAATACCAATGTACAAAACACCAAAATATTGCAAATACCTCAAAATACAACACATGTACTATGCGGTATTTCTTGTGTTTGGAAGTTTGTTATCTTGTAAAAAAATTTGGATTGTGTTCTCGTGTTCATGTTCTATTAGTGTATGATTGTAATCCAATCTTGATCAATGTACCAACTCCTTTCTTATTTTAACGTATAAATTATTGTCCTAAACCATATATGGATAAATCACTCTCACTTACAAAGTTCACAATAATTATGTGTGAGTTTGTTCTTGACATGAAATGTTGTAATGGAGAGGTGTTGAGATATGTCATTGTTGAACGTCTTCACTTTCATTTTTGAAATTTAACCCAAATTCTATATAACTTTGAAGTCACACACCCTCCAAAATATCATTTTTGAGTGTGCATTATACGGTTCAAAGACATACTATAATCTTCCAATCCAACGGTCTGATCTTACCAAAATTTAACCGACACTTGTTTCATTAAGCTATGCTTACATTTATATGGTTGAATTCTATTAATAGTATGCCTAATTTCAAGAGAGAAAGTTTTTAAAAAATATCACCCAAAAAACCGTGGTTTCTCCAGAACCACCATGGGCACTAAAGGGTTAAACACAAAACAGGGGCAAGTTTACTCAATCTGTAAGCCTTAACACACTTGAAAAATCCACACATAGAATTGCAAAGTATCCTATGATATATAGTAAACATGCCAATAACCGCACAGTTCCAACTTCCAACGACCACATGTTCAAATCTTTAGTAGACATGCCAATGACTGGTACACAATTTCACCATAGAATTCCAATCAAAATGTAAGGTACCATCCAATCACCGCACAACGTGTGGTGAAGGGCTCCAAACAAAATTCAACTAAAAATCCCAACTTAACAGACTCACAACAAAATTTCAAAATTTGAGAGTGGCGGTGCAAGTTTCTACATTGTTGAGGGGAAATATTTGAAAATTGCATGTGCGGTAATTATCATGTTTACCTTATAGCGTTGGACTAAGGCAGCTCCACCTTCCCAAGCATTGAATGTTGCATTGATAGTTGACTGGGCATTGGGTTCCAAACAGTGCACAGTTTGAGAAGAATGATGGTATTATTGGTATATGAAGATGGAAGAATCATAAAGTCATTTGCAAGCTCCGTCAGATGGTATAGTACTTAGAGCATGCCCAGCAGCATGTGTTTTGACCAACGCCAAGATTTAGTGTTGTTAGAGCATGCCCAGCAGCATGTGTTTTGACCAACGCCAAGATTTAGTGTTGTTAGAGCATGCCCAGCAGCTCCAGATCAAATAAGTCCTCCAAGCATCAAGTTGACTGCCATTTTAAACTTAGAGGAATGTTGGAATAGAAGTACCCCAGCAACAATCCTTGTGCGAACTCCAAGGCAGTTTATTAAAAGAGAAAGTAATTCATAACACTTGATGGCCTTGAAGCATGAGCCAGTGAATAGGCTTCAAGGCCATTATCTTACCTTTGATTGGCAAAGATTCTTGCTTGGCGTGAGCAATTTTCTTCCTCCAAAGCTTCAGTATATGGCGGAGAAAACTCAAATAAAGCCCACTGCCAAGGTATCTTGGTGATTGAGATGAGATTTTCTACTGCTGCTGGGGCCATGTTCATGCCAAACCTCCGCCACCTTGAGGTTTGACTGGTGTTTTTGCATGCTGCTGGGCATGCTCTTATCTCCATTTGTTTCGAAGTTTGGCCCAGCAACTACCCACTAATGCTAAAATATAGTTTTTGGAGTCAAAACTTGAGGTTTCCCCGCCATCTACAGAAGCTTTGGGGCAAGCAAATTTCTCACACCAAGCAAGCAAAGATGCTCAATCAACAATTAAATAACGAGCTTGAAGACTATTCACCGGACCGTGCTTCAAGGTCATCAAGTTATTCTCTTAAAATCTTCTTTTTATAAGTTGCCTTGGTGTTCGCTCCATGAATGTTGCTCGGGTACTTCTTGTATAACATTCCTCTAAGTTAAAAATGGCCCTCAAATTAATGCTTGGCGGACATATTTTCTTTGCAACTGTTGGGATTTCTCTAAATCCCCCGGTGGTCTTCAATGAATGGGGACAAAAGTGCCCCCTATTTTTGTCCTTGTACGGGCCCACCTTAAAAAACAACCCCCTCCTCCAATGGTTTTTTATTCCCAAGTAGGTCCCCCAAGGTAATCTGGGACCGTAGGCCTCAAACTTGCAAAAAAAAATTCCAAAAAAAGCACCGAAGGTGCCCAAAATGGAAATTTCAGAAAGGGGGGGGGGGGGGGGGGGCATGAACAGTAGCCCCGCATTCAAGACCACCGGGGGATTTAGAGGCGGGGCGACTGCTGGGCTTGCTCTTAGCTCTCTTGGTGTACGACGAGAATGAAACCCATAATTTTGTACCTTCACACACCTAGAACCTCGAAATACGTAGGTCCAAAACTGTCCCAAATATGCAGAATAGTCCCAACTGTACGAATAAACCCTTAAGAGCTCTCATTTGTTGACATCTTAGGAGATGAAAATATACAGTCAACACACAACACTAGGTGCCCGGGGGACAACATGTGGAGTGTTGTTGTATGGAAGTGAGATTTCAACCTAGCTTAACCCTTTAGTGCGCAGGGTACTGTAGCTGAGAGCACTGGATTTCAGTGGATTTTTCCACTGTGATTGAGACTACCAGAAATAGAATGGATTAAATTAGAAAGTAGCGGTACAATTCTATTCTCAACTGGAGAGCACACATTTTATTAAAATTTAAAAATCATCCAATGGTGGGATTGGAAGATTATAGTACGTATTTGAACTGTATAATGCACGCTCAAAAATGAGATTTTGGGGGGTGTGTGACTTCAAAGTTAAATAGAATTTGAGGTAAATTTTCAAAAATAAAAGCAATGAAGTTCAGCTATGCACTATGTCAACACCTCTCCGTTGCAATCTTTCATATCAAGAATAGACTCACACATAATTATTGTGAATTTTATAAGTGAAGGTGACTTATCCATATACGGTTTAGGACAAAATTTTATACATTGAAAATTGACAGGAGTGGGTACATTAGTCAAGATCAGATGACACACACTAATGGAAGATGAAGAAGAGAACACAATCCAAAAAAATAAAACAAGATAACAAACTTCCAAACACAAGAAATACTGCATAATACATGTGTTGTATTTGTAAGTATTTACTGTATTTTCAAGTATTTGCAGTATTTTCGCGTTCTGTTGATAGGTATTTTGATAGTTGTACAATTCCAAATTGAAAATTTCTTTTTCTGGAAGGTGTATAACGTATATGGGCAAATCTGAACTTCAAAACTGAAGTTCCAATTCTTCACGGACTCTCTGCTATTTACATTTTGGACGTTGTAGTGACCATAATGTGGTCAGCTGGGCACTAAACCCGGGGAGTGCACTTAAAGTTAAGATTAGGAATACACGTGAGTGCGTTTTAATAGCATACCCCCCACAATACTTGGCCTTAAAATAGTTTTTAAATTAAGATTTTTTAGGTGCCAAATCATTATGTATATATCTATCATTTGGTATAAATTTCAAGACCAAAAGTTTTTAAAATCTTATTAAAAAAATTATATTAGTTTGAACTGAAATGTGTTGTTTTTTGCTTCAAAAATCAATTTAGAAATATTTACAAGTGATTATTTTTTGAAGTTTACACAACAAGAACTTTAGATTGTGTTTAACAAATTCGTAATTTTCTTACAATTTTTAGATGATTTTTTAGTACATACATAGGGGGGTCAAAAGTACGCACTCACGTGATTCCTAGTCTTAACTTTAAGTGCACTCCCCGAGGCACTAAAGGGTTAACTCATGATGAACTGATGAAGTACCGTACGTGGAAGGCAGGGTCGGCACTTTCATGTCGAATAATTAATAAAAGTTGAAACAGTGGAGGTCGGCACTTTCATGTCGAATAATTAATAAAAGTTGAAACAGTGGAGGTCAGCACTTTCAAAAGTACTTATTAAGAAACCGGCTATTAATAGCTGACATTAAAAAAATCCGGCGGCTAAACATTTTATTTTATTTTTTGTCTACGATTTTCGTTGAGTGTTATGTTTTTATTCTATTTTTTTTGGCTTTTTGTTGACTTTATTTTTGTTGATTTCGACAATATACTTAATAAATTTATTTATTTTTTCGACATTTTTTTGGGGAATTATTTTTTGCCGACCCTGCCTTCCACGTACGGTATGAAAGTTGTCAAATTTTTTAATTCATGAGTTGATCAAAAGGATAGTTAACTCTATTATTTCAAGCTTTTTTGAGAGCATCAGTTACAAACTTACAATATGTTTGTCAGTGACTCAAATCACTCAATGGGGTTCTGATCAAATGGAATGTGATCACTTAACCACTTACCATGTACAGTACTGTACAGTACCATACAATAATAAGTATCCGTCAATTTTGTGAACTGCTGAGGCTGCTAAAGAAAGAGCGGTGACTTCAGTGGAAGCTTGCATGCACATGAGAAGAGCATTCGACCTGAAATTTTGTACCATGAAAATAGACTCTATTATTTATCTAATACACTTTATGATTCCTGAATTGAAAGATTTTTGAATTAAGTATGTAATAGGCTAACAACACCATTTCAAATTCCCCTTTCTGTCAAGTTTCTGCATCTGATGATATTCATTAGACTAAGACAAAATGGACATTTTGAGACTTTACACTAGTAGAAAAGGTGGCACTGCCGAGGGAGATGCCCAATTCCACACATGCATAGTGATTTTGCCTGGGCATCTCCCTGGGGAGCGTCACCTTTTCTACTAGTGTTAGCCCTATTATTTGAGACCTCTATTCTAACAAATCAAAATTTATGAACATGTATCAATCTTTATAAAATCAAAGGTTTGTGAGTGTATTAACATATTGAAGTCTCAATTCACCAAAAACATTCAATTGTATCAAACACTAATTATCATCTAAATGTAAAGTCAAAGATATGAGACTAAGGTAGGTGTGCTAAATTCCGTGCGGGTCCCAATGTTGATCCCTACATTTCGGGGCTGGGTCCTTAAAACCGCCCGCCAAGTTTGAAAAAGCACCCAAGAAGCACTCTAAAAATTGCTCTTTTATTGGCTGATTTTGAGAATCCAACCTGTGGATAAAGCACGAACCCTATGCACGAGTAATGGCCACTCTACGCTCTTAGACTTAGAAATTCACAGAAAATTGTAGACATATTCAAAAAATGTGTTCTTTTTTGGGATGCCTTTGCACGAGCTTTGCGGAGCATCCAAAAATAATAAACTTTTTCATGCAAACCTAACCATGCAAACCTGAAATTTGGACGGAAATATGAACAACTACCTTACAGAGTGTCTCAGTTAAACGAATATTGGAGGGTACCAGTTGAAGATTGCAGAGGATCAGGGGATAGTTACCTACACAACCTTGCCAGACAGCCAGAGTTTAATTACAAGTGACGCACGATGTCAAGAGAGACTTACAATTCATTAGATTGAGTGGAATTAATGCATTAATGGTGTACGTTGTAATGGATCTAACTGATGACCAGAGGATCGACCAGTCCCTGATTGGGGTCCAGAAGCTCGCACTCCGGGAACACCGAGCCTTTCACAAGGTAGCGCTTGGATGCCAGATGATAGTAAATATTCCCAGTCATCATGCGCTTGAGCTCGTACGTCCAAGGACACAGTATGCCCGGCGTGGCCTCGTCGCAGGTGAGCAGCCGGTTCTCGAGCTCCATGACGGCCCGAGCATTAGCGTTGATGATGTCCACGGCTCTCCATGCAGCCTGCGGGAGTGCCATCCCTTCCACGTCCACCATCACCTGATAATTAGAACCATGTACATCAGATTATTAGTACACTAGTTTATATGTAAATCATACTATTCTCTGAAGCTGTGACTATTAATTACTCAACAGCCATAACTATTATAATCTGACTGTTGAGCATGTACATATACATATAGGGGTTGTCACATCTTGATCATCCGAGAAGATTGATTCTCTACAGATTGAGAATCTTGGGAAAGAAACGTGGAGCCAATTGTGACCATTCTCCATGAAGAAACTAGGTGTAACTCCCCTTGAGACCATGTGAAGAATGAGAATGGATTGTACTGCTTGTCAATCCTCACCGTTTCTCAATCTTCATGCCCATTCTTCATCTCTGGACTGTCTGGAGGAGAAGAGTGAAACTTCTCAATCTTCAGAGAATGGGCCCTCCACAATTCAAGGAGAATGTATCACCTATGTATTCTCTAAAGATTGAGAATGGAAATAAGAGGTGTGACAGCTCTATAGTGTGTGAGTGTGTCTCTTCATGTTTCTATTTTTCCTACATCACCTTCACGAGGTTACGCGGATTGTCGGGCTCCTCCATGCTCTCCTTCACGTACGAGAACACGTCGTTCGTAAACATCATATGCACGATGGCCCTGTCATGCAGCTGCACGAAGATGGGGTGCGTCCGAACCGCGTTCGGCAGGTACGCATTCATCGAGTACTCCAGAAGCAGCACAACATAGTACCCCCCGCTGTTGCGGCGGCGTGCGATGGTGTAGGCCTCCACGTCCTGGTACTGGCGGAACCGGCCCTCGCGGTAGTCGATTTCGCAGGCGACGGTCGCTTCGAAGGACGTGAGCAGCGCCGCGGAAAATTCCTTAAACCACTCGGGGTTGGAAAACCGTCGCATAACCTCGCCACATTCCCACATCAGCCCCTCGATTGAAACAGCATTCTCCTTCAGCGGCGCGTCCCGGTCGAAGAGGAGCCACAGGTTGCGCAGATACGCCATGATGGTCTCGGGGCTCTCTTTCACGGCGCCATGGATGCCGAATTCTTCCAGCAGCGAGTCCTTGGGACAGTCGAAGAAAAAGTCGTCCAGCATAAACAGCACAGTCGTGATAAAAGAGATTACCACGAATCGGTCCAGGCTGACCACCTGGCTGTAAATGAAGGAGGTCCACAAGACGCCTGGAGGGATCCAGAGTTTCAGTGAGGGAGTCTTCCAGCGTTCGGCAACTTCTAGCAGTTGCCTCTGGGTTTCGGCCTCCCAAGCGCTGGCTCGCGCTAGCGGCGGAAGACCCACGACGTTGACCAGGGACGGAATCAGAGGTGGCAGTTCAGTGACCGTCTCATAATTCGATGGTAACTGGTCATACTCTGCGTCAGGAACGGCTGATAACGCGTTGAAATCTGTCGCTCGATCGGTCGATGAGGCTCCCGATGAGCACCGAACTTGAATTCGTCGACAAGCTCCAGACTGCAAGTGGCCCGCCTGAAGAACATGAATTCTGAAACCACGGTCCGAAGCCGAGAGAGTGTGATGAGGGACACACTTCTGGCTGAATCGATTAAGTGAGCAGGACAGACCGAGCGCCATTTCGTCAGGGAGCCTCCAGGGTCGATATATCAGTACGTGTCGAGTATGTCTATTGACAGTTAATCAGATCCGAGAGCGAGTGACTGATTGATCCTATAAGTATGTCATTGCTTTCTTGCTTTCCCTGACTTGAAAATAATAATAGATCTATCCTACCGGATGTAATGCTATGATCCGTGACCTCTTAACTCTTCTGATACGTACGATAAACGCTTCACGACTACTAGCTAAATTAAGTCAAACCGCCTGAGTGAGCATGCATGTCGATCAGGGGTCGTCAATCATGATCTGGTTTTCCGAACTCTGAGTTGTAGAGGGCCAGTGCAGCTTATATATTGCAGATCCGGGTATCCAGACACTAGAAGAAAAGAGGGACTTGTACACTGAGCATGTTCACTCAGATGAGACCAAACTCACTCAAATTTGGCCAAATTTATTCAGAATCCCACCCCAGGTTGAGTGAACAAGTCCCTCATTTCTTCTAGTGAGAGCAGAGATATACATTCGGGGATGAATAGAGAACCTCCCACATAAAAGTTGGGCCAGACTATTTTGGTGCCATTTTGACACCAGAATCCGAAAACAGGTCATTTTAGTGTCATTTTATCCATACTAGGTAGGTATGGAGGTTGGCACCAAATTATCTTAATTGCATTTCAATGCACCATCATGGCACGATGTTCACATGCCTTGAAGTTCCTAATGCTCCCACAAAATAAGCCGCAGGTGCAAATTTTTTCTCTTTGCGAGGAATGTAGTTTTGGCTTTTTACCAGGAAAAATTCAAAAAAATATTGTTTTTATGTTGCTTTCCTGGCAAAATTATCTCGGGGAGTGCACTTAAAGTTATGACTAGGAATCACGTGAGTGCGTACTTTTGACCCCCCTATGTATGTACTAAAAAATCATCTAAAAATTGTAAGAAAATTACAAATTTGTTAAACACAATCTAAAGTTCTTGTTGTGTAAACTTCAAAAAATAATCACTTGTAAATATTTCTAAATTGATTTTTGAAGCAAAAAACAACACATTTCAGTTCAAACTAATATAATTTTTTTAATAAGATTTTAAAAACTTTTGGTCTTGAAGTTTATACCAAATGATAGATATATACATAATGATTTGGCACCTAAAAAATCTTAATTTAAAAACTATTTTAAGGCCAAGTATTGTAGAGGGTATGCTATTAAAACGCACTCACGTGTATTCCTAATCTTAACTTTAAGTGCACTCCCCGGGAAAATTATTCAATCTTAATACGCTTAAACCTAATGCTTGGGAAGTAATAAACCTGATGGAGATGATATCGGACTTCAACGTACTAATAGTTGTTTACCATTTGATACGCTTGTGTCCATATAATGGACGACAAACAGATTGCAACTTTTCTCAACACTACATCCTGTACAGTTTTTCATCCATCCAAATTTCTTTTGGTTCTTATGCTAGTTGACTATCATTTGTATGATATGGATCTTCATAATAAAATATTGTGACTTTTTGAAAAAAAATACAATTGGTTTATGTCAAGTTTCATTCTTAATTCAAAAAGTGAGGTCTACCTTAAACATGATTTTCTAAAATAAGCAGAATCAAATAACGGAAACCATACCATCTCGTAGTGCATGTTATTCCAATTTCATTACAACATTTTTTAATTTTTTTGTGTTAATATGGGATTTTTAATTGAATTTCAAGAGAAAACCTTGCAAAATTAATTCGAAGAGGTCACTTCCAAATATTACGTAACAACGTGCGAACAAAGATAGGGTCCAAATAAATTTTTGAAGGTAAATTTTTTAAATGATTTACATTAATATAGGATGCTCAAAATTGATTACAAGAATAAATATGAGAATATTATCAAAATATTACTAATTATAGTAATAATTATTTTTAAATATTAGGGTGCTGTTAAATACTCTTTGTGCACACGTGATACTCAAAAGATAAAAAGAGTGACCTCCCCGAGAAAATTAATTAAAAAATATTAATAAAAAATATGATGAATCCAACTGTACAGATGTGATTTTCACATTGACATTTACAACTTTGCTTTGTACATCAACTCCATTTTAATTTTTTTGCATCAAACATTTTACAACAAATTTTTGAAAACAAGGTTGAATTGGGATGTTAAGGGGGTTAACCCCTAACTGCCTGAGCGACCATATATGGTCAATCCAAAATTTCGGCTCCTTTGTGTGTGGGCAATTAAATTCCTTTGACCGTTTTAAAAAATTTGACGGACAGTATAGAAGGGTAACTTTTGGATTTAGGCATTTTTGACCAAAAAGGGTAAATATTTGATTTTAGAGAGGGCCTGAAAGGCATATATGTCCTACTAGTAGAAGAGGGCAGCATTGGAGAACCAATTAGAAAATCCCATCTACTGAGTGGTCAAAGAAAAAAAAAATTGTGGGGGCAATGGGTTTGGCTCTTGGTAGAGTAGAATATAATGGGCCCGTGATTGGAGCAAACAGTACCTCGTTTGGCACGAAAAATCATGAAACTGTAACCAATGAGATCACTCTATGCTTGCAACCTCCTAAATGAAGAAAAGTGCATTGTAGCCACTGTAGCAGGAGGTAACGGCCATCTCATGACTTCCAACCGCCTCTATTACTTTCACAGCATGAAGACATCAAAATGGTGGTGCTCACAACGGATTGAAATGAGAAAACCCACAAAAAATTATACCAACACAACGTTGCAAAGTAGTCCAACTAACAAATCAGTAAAGAATTTCATAAAATACACAAACATTATGCAAAATAACGGTTAGTGACGGGTTGAATGCAAAAAACACATTTATATGTTTGAACCATTGAAATTTGAATTCACAGATCTCCATTGCCATACAAATTTGTCACAATGGACAAAATTCCAAACCCTCCTATCTCTCTTTGCTACTTAGGAGGACCAGTAGACATAGTTCGAAATTGGGTAAGGTTGCAAGGTGCAAGTGCACAACAAGAGAGAGTTATTCTAGCAGCATTAGATTCAAACTATCTTGCAAAGTTGCCCAAGCCAAAGAAGTGGCGAGAGATTGGCGCTACCCCAAGGAATAGAGCCTTTAGATCTAGATACTATCAACAAGTAGCTCACATTTTAGGGTGGAAAGAGAGGCATGTGTATGGATTTTCGAAAGCCGTGAGAGACACCTTGAGGAAAGTAGTGTGGCCAGATCATGGAGAGGAACAAAGAGACATGGCAACAAACTATCCTCAAGGCATTGGAGAGAAGAGGAGCTTACACACTCATACTTCAATGGAGCGATCTGCAATGGCCAAGGGAAGTGAATCTAAGACGGAAGGCACCCAAGTTAGTAATCAAAAGGTGCACATCAAAGACAACAAAAAGGACACAAGTAACGTACACAAAAGGGTGGTCAGAAAGAAGGAAGCGAGCGGGAGAGAGATTGAAGATTGCTGCGAAGAATGGGAGCATTGCGGCGGCCGGCGGGCAAGGCAGCTGCAGCAATAAACGAGCAAAGACAGAAGAGGAAGGCAACGGAAGAAGTAGATCTACAACCAAGTTTAAAGGAACAACGGGACGTGTACTCCAAAGTGGTTCCAAAGAGTTTAGATTTACAGAGCTTATAGTGCAAGAACACGAAGTAGTAGTAAGAGTTCCAATGTATGTTTTGAGTGAACTAAAACAATCGAGAGAGGAAGAACAAGATTTAGATTGGATGCTAGGCGTGGTGCAAAGGAGCTACATTGAAGAGCAATCATATGCTAGAATGTATGATGTTTTATTTGCTGATGGAATTAGAAAATGTATTCCAAGTGGATTCACGGAGCAAATAATGAGGCATGAACAAGATTCAATACAACCCACAGAAAATGTTGAGCCAACGTGTAACATTTCAAGTGACGATGAGTCGGAAGATGAGGATGGCGGTAGAGATGGAGACGACAATTGGCCGGTTGATTCAGAAGATGACCTTGATGAGCAAGCAGCCGAATGGGAGGCTTGGGCACAAGGGCTAGTATCAAAGGCCAAATTTGTCATCATAGATAGCAATGGCAGAGCAGTGAGTAACAATGAAGATTTTGCGGCAAGAAAGAGCGAATCAAATTCTGCAGCAAACGAAGACCCAACAAATTTTTGTGCTAGCAAGGAACAGCGGAAGAGCGAAACAGATTTGCAGCGAATGAATGCATCAAACTTTTAGCAGAAGAAACCAGCGAGAAACGAAGGGATCGGGGCCATACCTGCTGAAGCACGAAAATTTGGAGTAGTGAGGACGAAGGCAGATGCAATTTTTGATCTTCAATCAGCAGCGGCTGTCAAGCAAGCGCGGGTGGGAGGGGAGTCCAATTCTACAGCCATGGGACAACGTCTGGTGGCGAGCAGGGACGAGCAGCGAGAACCCAAAGGCAAAGCAGCTGTAGAGACATGGAACGAGGGTTTAGGAGAGACAGCAAGCAAGGGAACAAGATATTTTGCAAACAAGGGAGTTAGAGACATAGTGTGTAGAGAAGCAGCAGGGAGGAAAAAAAACGGAGCAGCAGAGAAACACAGAAACAGAGCTACAGACAATGTGCAAGGAAGCGGAAATGACACAAGAGCAGAGACGGAACCTGTGGTTACAGGGAGCACTTGGGCTGCGGCAACATGGAGCAATTCCGCTGCGGCGACTGGGAGCACTTGGGCTGCGGCGATAGGGAGCAATTCAGCTGCGGAGACACGGTGCGAGGGAGCTGCGGCAAGGATTCTGTCCACTCCAGCTACGAGGGGAATTCAGTGCGAGGGCGCTGCATAGACAAGAAATGAGGGCGGAGAAGAAACGACGGCAACAAAGGTGCTTGGCAACGAGGGCGCTACAACACGAACAAAGGAAAATCAAGAGAAAACAAAAGCTGATAAAAGCACAAAGATTACCTCAGAAAAGGAATGCCGCGACAGGGAGATTGGAGAGCGGAACTGCAACGAGAAATAAGTCGATTGGGTAGAAGGCGCTGCGAGAGGCAGAAATGAAGATGGATCAGAGGCCAACGTGGGGATGTCAACGAGAAGGAAGCGAGGAGGGCAGGCGGATGGAGCGGGGACGCCAACGGCCATTCGGGCCGGAAGCAGTGGATCTGCGACAGTGGGCAGAGCGCCGAGGCCGAAAGCAGAGACAAAATCCACGGGGAATCGGAAGACAACGAGGCTCGATGACTTGGCTCCTGCGCCAGCAAAGACGTCGGAGAGGACGAAGATCACAAGGCCAACCAAACGAAGGATGACGACAATGAGGGCAGCAGAGAAGATTCCAGCGACGAAGGTGGATCGGGCGACGAGAAGGCCAGAGAAGATTCCAGCGAGGGACAGGGAAGCGAGCTCGGCGGAAGATCATCTGCAGTATGCGACTGCAGCCACGGGGAGGATGACGACAACGAAGGCTGTGAGGAAGAGGGATCGGTCGATTGGGAGGCCAGATAAGATTCCCTGCACTGACGGGGAAACGGAGGAGCTTGTACAACTTGTGAGGCCAACAACTGCTGGTAAGCCAAAAATAATAATGTTTAATTATTTTTTAAAAACCATGACCATTTTTATTTCGGAAATTATAACAAAAGCTTGGGTAGCATAGCGGTCGTGGAAGGCCAGCAAGCAAACGAAGGATTTTGTTTCATTTTTTAATTATTTTTAATTAATCAATGAAGACCTATTTTTTTCTAAACGGATATGCTTATCATGGGCAAGGCACAATGTGAGAGGCCAGCAAGCATGGGGAGAGGCCGACAAACATTTGTATAATTTTGATTTTATTCAAATACGTGAATTCTTTTCTTATTCTAAAATAAAATGTTTATCATACACAATGTTTTTGTAGGAGTGGTAGTAGTGGGTGAATTGGTGGGAAGTGAAGTTGTAGGTAGGAAGGAGGAGGGGAAGAAAAAATTACCAGGGTTGAAATAGATTTACAGCGAAGATTCTTGGCAGAAGACATTTTCCTCTTTTGATCCTACACCAGTTGCATTTAGTGGTCCTATGCCGGGCTTGCCAAACCCTTCACAGAGAATGCCCACTTTATATGCCTTGTTTCATAAATTTTGGACTCCTCAGAGTTTGCGTAAAATATGTGCGGAAACTAATAGGTATGCTTCTGAGGTAAACCCAAGGTCTAGGTGTACTCCTAAGAAATTGCGGGGTGGAGAGACATGGATAGCATTACACCCGCCGGAATTGAGGGCATTCTTTGCTATCTCTTTATACATGGGGATCATAATTGAACCAAATGTGCGGTGTTATTGGAAGAAATCGTGTGATTTTTTATGGTGCCCGGTTATATCCTCTATTATGACACGCAACCATTATGAGCATATTATACGGTGTTTACATGTGCACAATGATCATGGTGCAACTACGGATCGCTCAAATGTCGAATTTGACAAGTTGGTGAAATTGAGATGGCTCTTAGATGAGATTAGGGATCGGTGCAAGGACATGTGGAATTTGGGGGACAAGGTGACAATAGATGAGATGATGATACAATACAAAGGTATTAAGGTAAGTATTGTGTCATTCGTCAGTACATGCCCAAAAAACCAACTAAATGGGGGATTAAAGTTTGGTGCCTTACGGATTCGGAAGCAAAGTATGTATGGACGTTTGAAGTTTATTGTGGAGCCAACAACGGGGTTCCCGGGATCAAGGGTACTAAAAAGGGTGAGGCTATACAAGGTGCCAATGAGGTACATGGATTATTGCGCGGGTTAGAAAATAGAGGCCATATTGTGATTATGGACAATTTTTTCTCCTCGGTGCCTTTATTTATGGACCTTTTGGATAAAGGCACTTATGCAACGGGCACGGTTAGAGCCAATCGCATTGGCCTTCCCACGGCCTTGGCTAATAAATCTCTCTATACAAAATGTACTCAAGGGCATTTGGAATGGAGAATGCATAAATCTAAAGAACTTAGCGCCATAGTGTGGGTTGACAAGAAACCGGTCCTTGTTATGTCTACGGTGGCACCACCAATCCATAGGGCTGGTGAAGAGTGTCCAGTGGTTGAGCGGCGAGTGGGACATTTGCGAAAGGCGGTTGACACACCTCCAATGCACTTCCAATACACTAAGTTCATGCGAGAGGTGGATGTCACCGACCAACTTAGGGGCAAATATTTTTGCCAAGTTCGCACTCAGAAGTGGTGGCATAGACTTCTTTTTTTCCCTCTTGGACACCACGGTGGTGAACATGTGGAAACTTCATTCTCACCAGTCCTTGCTTCTAGGAACCAAAACGTTGAGTCACAAATCCTTTCAACTCCGTTTAGCAAAGGTTTTAGCATCACACCACCTCCGATCTCGTAATTGTACTTCTCGTTTCAATCGGCACGAAGCACTTTTATACATGCCCAAATAGAGCCATCTTCGCCAAGTTTGTTGTGAGTGCCATATACGGTGCCAAACATATTGCCCATGTTGCCTTGGGCACCACATCCACATAGGAGATTGTTGGAAGGCGGTGCACCGTCCAATTTTGGATTGAAGGTAATTCTTTCATCAATTTTTAGTTTTGTATTTTCCACTCTTCAATATGTAAAAGCTAGTACAAAAACCATTAAAAACTATGTTCATTTGCAAAAGTTAGAAGGGTTTGAAATTATGTGTAAACTTTTAGGGGTGTTGTGTGTTTGCAAGAGGTGGCATAAAAGGATAATGAGTTCAAAATAAATTATTAGAGTTGAATATGCTTAGCTTCAGTATCTTGAAGGGAAAAAAAAACACTGAAAACTACCTTCATATGCAAAAGTTATGAACTGTAAAAGATGGCCTTTACTTTTGAACAATCCCTGGAGTGACTAAGGGGGTGCTGCCCTTTGAATTACTTTAGAGGAATAGTGAAATAATTTTTTTAAGATTCTCCTATTGGAAATTGTGCATAAACATTACACCTACTGGCCAAAAAAAGTTTCATGCAAAAATACTTGTTTTTGAAGAAGTTATGGCCCTTTGGCTAATGCAATTTTTTTTGGCAGCATCTTCCATGGCGGAGCCGGGAGCGGCGGGCTCACTTTTAGAACATATCCACTTCAATTAATGGATAGGGACACGTAGATGACTAGGTGGCAATAGAGAGAAGGTACCTTGTAAGTATTGTGGTCGCTCCCACGATTTAGGGAATGGGAGGAGACAGTACTTTACTATTTCCCCACTTTTGTTGCTAGTAGGATTCTTTTACTTGTTTTTGAGATCCAAGGAGTTCTAATTATCCATTTGTTTTGAGAATGGTCCCAATGGAAAGAGTAAAGAAATTCCGTTCCTTTGACCGTTGAAAATTTGAAATCACAAAGAATGATTTAGAGTAATTTGCAATTTCAAAATTTTAAGTGTAAAAAAATAAAAATTGCATTTCAACAATTGCAAGGCAGATTGTGAAATGAGTTTGATAGCTCTTTATTCATACATAGGGTTTTTGAAAGCGCATTTTAGTATTCTTACAAAAATTGGAGTTGTTCATGTCACCTCCAACTCCAAAAAACTCTTATTAGCAAATTTTCCCAACATTGTGGGGAGGGGCAGCATACTAAAAAAAGAATATGTACATTTCTCTTCTTATAATCTCACAACTCTTATGCAATCTCGCACTCAAAATTGGTATGCATACTAATAAACAAGCTCTTTAAACATCTATATGGTTAGATTTTGGTAAAAAGACAATTTGCCTCATTGGGGATTGTATTAAAGCCATGCTCTTTTTTCTTAGGAAAATTACACTTAGAAAGGCTTGGGCACTTAGGGGTTAAGATAAGTTTAAATTTAACCTCTAAAGGACCGGGGGGGTATTGAACTTAGCTCTTGTTTTCTTGATTAGCTCTTGTAGCAAGCTCAATTCCTCATTGGTGTGGGGTAATTTTGACGATAGCCACCGTTGAAATTAAAGAAGACTTACATAGTTTTTTATGAAAAAAAGATCAACAAAATCGCACAATTTTTGAGAAAATGTCACCGTTGAGAAGATTGATGGAACTTGTTTGGGGTATTTTGTACACATGCTGAAATCGGATTGTTCAAAAGTGCTTCAAAAATTCTGAAATTTTTACTGTGAGTAGAAATCATCATTTTAAACATGTGCAAAAAAATTCAAGTAATTTGGAGGAGTGAGGAAGAAGATATGAGGGTCTGAAGTGACGCCTAGATACCCACCATGCAACTCAAAAAAATTACCAAAAATCGCTCACTTGATGAATTTCCGATCAAGAAGTACCTACAAATTCAGCTCTCAAAAAGTGCCAGGGTCTCTTTGTTGCTCATCCTGCAATTCAAAGCCCAAGAACCCGAATTTCCTCACTTTCTAGTTCCAGAAGCCGCGTGGGGGCCTTACGGTCCTTTAGGGGTTAACTCGGATAAGAGGATCTCAGGTGTTATGAAAGAATCGACGAGCACCACTTAGTCTTCATTCTTTTCTATGAAATCCGGTTTATTGAGTGGATAGTGAAGTTATGGCAAGGCAAAGGCCACATGTAGGTTGCAGGTATATTATTTTTTTATTAATCTAGTAGGAACCCCACCTGAAGCAAAAGCGTCACAAGGTTGCACCATATCACTCATATTTCACAATATTTACCTGAATAAATTAGCGCTGAAAGATCCAACATGACTCCAGACCTTCCAAACCCCGAACCAAAGTATAAAAAAGCTATCACTATATCGAAAGCAAAGACACAATCTCATGGCAAAAACAACAAAATCGTGTTGCCCAGACTAAAAGCTCAAAAAATTTGAAAAAATTAAGAAGCGGCGTACGTAGCAATCTATATGTTGTGCCCTTGCTATCACATTCTTCTTTGGTTACACTTGCCAAGTGTATAAAGGCCTTCATGGCGCAAATAAAATTTGAGAAACAATTAGATATAATTTTTTTTTTTAAAAAGCCATATGATGGGCAACTATCACATATGGTTCTATCGGGGAGGAGTTGCGCATCGTGGATACCTTCTTATTGCCGTGAAGGGCGATATGAAAATAACCCCCTATCTGACTTCATTTTGTTGCTCGAAATATAATCTTTTTGTTTTGTTTTATCTTTGTCATTTCATTTTATAGACATCTCTAGCTTATCCAAATTGGCTAAATTTGTGGCATTTTTTCAAATGTTTGAAAAATCTATAACCTCATCTATCGTAAGGTGTGTTTTAGAGACTCCTTTTTATTGATAAATTATACTAGTATGACAATATTTGTTAAATTGAGACAAAATGGACATTTTGAGACTTTAGCCCTATTATTTGAGACCTCTATTCTAACAAATCAAAATTTTATGAACGTATCAACCTTTATAAAATCAAAGGTTTGTGAGTGTATTAACATATTGAAGTCTCAATTCACCAAAAAAATTCAACATCAAACACTTATTATCATTTAAATGTAAAGTCAAAGATAACATGAGACTACCGATTGTCTTAGTTTAACAAACATGGGGCCAAAGATCTGAGATAGTATTGAAAAAATGCCATTCGATTTAATCTAACCGTGGTTGCCTAGGCAATGACTTTTATACAACATGCAAAATACTCCAAAACCTCTATTTAGAACTAAAAGAAGAAAATGTTTTTTTTATTAATAAATTCAAGATATTTAAATATTCAATATATATTTTAATTAAATAATTATGAAATTTTTATTTTAAAGAATTTATTCTCAAAAATAAATGAATATTAGAAATTTGCCAAAGCTTTATTTTATTATACCTCGAGCGACTTCAAAAGAATGATAATTTTTTTGATAAAACTTTTACAATTGTTGCAAACATTTATTTACAACTAGTTCCGACTACACAAAGAGAAAAAGCTAAGCTTTTACAATTTATTAAAGAGATGGTGCGATTTAACTTTTGAACCGAAGAAAATATGTAAATATTTAATTACAAGAAAATATGTAAATATTTAATTACAAGAAACTTATACTTACTGAAGGTTAATATAGACAAAATAATTCCTTCTGTCATGTACCCTCAATTGATGTAGCCTTTAATGTTTTGATTTTTTGGTTCAGGATATTAGGGTCCTATCCAAGTTCACCTGCCTAACCATGCATATTTTGCATGATGTAGAGAAGTAAACTTCGTTTCCTCTAACTGCCCAACCATGCATATTTTGCATGATGTACAGAAACAAACTTCGTTTTCTCATCCGTCATGCACTATTTGCAGTGTGAATTTTTACTGAATTTCCTATGGGAAGTTAGCTTCATGCACGTGTTATCCGAATAGAAAATGATTTGTGAAACTTTTATGCCTCATTTCATGTTGCGCTGTTTCACCAAAAATTTCAAAGATTTTAGTCTCTTGAGAAAGTGAACTCATAAAATTAAGCAATCAAAAACTCTTCAAAAATCACTACATTTAGAGTATTGCAGTCAACCCATCACAACAAATTTCATCCACAAATTGTCAATATCTTAATCGAATTACAAAATAATTATGAATTTTAAGTTTCAAATTTTATAGAAAAATATTAGTGATAGCTATCGCATATTTAACCATATAGATAGAATCTAAAATGATCATAATGTACAACTTTTATTCATACATTGAGTTCAAAAGATCCCTCTTATTTGCATTTTATAATGCATCTTTGCAAAACTGCCCACTTTGAACAAGGGTGAGGATATTTAGGGGTTAAACGACATACTGTAGTACATGATTGGCTTCGGCTCTAATTATATTATTTTAATAAAGGCCAAATTTTTTTTCATTTTTTTTCATTTTTTTTCAAATTTAAAGAAGAAAATTTTCAAATCCAATCGTGTACTACAGTATCAGTCCTCTCGAGGCTGTTGCATTCTGAAATGAGCTAATCTAATAATGGGGAATGATCTAATATGGGTACCCCGAAAAGCCCTTTGAACTCTAAAATCAACCCCCATGGCAACTTTGAATGAGTCCCTCTTTAAAACAAAATAAAAATTGAATTGACCGGATGTGGTTTTGATTTCTTACACTCATGCAATACACAAAAACATTCACATAAAAATTGAAGAAGTTTAAAGATTTAAAAAGAGGTTTTTAGTATAAAAATCAAAATTTGTCCAAGTTGCTCAAAAAAACCAAAACTTTTGTTTAAAATATCCAATGGCGTCATTTTGGTACCAATTTTTGATATGAAGTACATTTAGATATGTGTCATTTGAAATGATTAATTTGAATCCTAAAAAATATTATTTATTTTGTACTACAATGCCTGCAAATGCTATTTTTTGGCTATTTTTCCTCACACAGCAAAAAACATGAAAATTGATTTATTCAATTAAAATTTTGGACTTGAATTAAAGTATTTCATGTCATCTGGGTGTGGGTATTTTTATAATTAAAAATAATTTAATTAATTTAATTAAAGTAGACAAATTTGTCAAAATTTGGAAATTTGGAAATTTCAAACATATATTTGTTTTTCCGAATTTTGACAAATTTGTCCATTTCAATTGACTAAAATTATAAATGAAAAAATTATAAAAATATCCACACGTAGATGACATGAAACACTTTAATTCAAGTCCAAATTTTTAATCGAATAAATTAATATTCATGTTTTTTGCTTTCCTCAAAAAATAGCCAAAAAATAGCATTTGCATGCATTGTAGTACAAAATAAATAATATTTTTTAGCGTTCAAATTAATCATTTCAAATGACACATATCTAAATGCATTTAATATCATAAATTGGTACCAAAATGACGTCATTGGATATATTAAACAAATGTTTTGGTTTTTTTGAGCAGCTAGGACAAATTTTGATTTTTGTACTAAAAAACTCTTTTAAAATCTTTAAACTTCTTCAATTTTTACGTGAATTTTTTTTTGTGTACTGCATGAGTGTAGGAAATCAAAACCACATTCGGTCGATTCAATTTTTATTTTGTTTTAAAGAGGGACTCATTCAAAGTTGCCATGGGGGTTGATTTTAGAGTTCAAAGGGCTTTTCGGAGTACCCATATCAGACCATTGCCCTAATCAAGGGTAACAATAACATATTTTGCTTCATTTTGGTGTACACTATAATGTGAAAAAAAAAAAAAAAAAAAAAAAAAAAAAAAAAAAAAAAAATTAAAGAAAAATTGTGAAAATGACCCTCAAATTGCAATGATTTCATAAAATGATCATTTGTGTAATTATATTTTATTTTATTTTTAAAAAATGACCTTCAAAAATGAGAAGAACTGCTTGTCCTTCAAGGTTAACCTGTGACTGGTTCTTCCTCTATGGTATTAAAATGAAGATAAGCTTGCAGGACAGTGCAGAGAATCAAAAAGCTTGCATGTAGGACGGAGTGTACTTCAGGAATGGTCCATGTAGGGCATGAATGCAGCTAGTGTTGCAGATGCGAGTGTTACCACTTCATAACATTCAGTAAATATTATTGGGACTGCCTTTTGGCTCCATCCACTGCGAAGAAACTTCATCCAAGTTACATATGAAGAGGAAACTCTGGTAGGGTTGCAAGGTGGCTATTAAGGATGACAAAAGTATTGGGCCGTGGATGAATAAAGTTAGCTCAACCTTTCATGTGTAGCTAGCTATGGCTATTGGCTAATTTCAAACATACATAACCTTTCATATGGTAGGGTCGCTTACATCAGCAAGTAATGTGTACTTGCACTTGTTGGTCAAAAAGGGTAGAACATGCTGCATTGTGCACGAGGATATTTTGGACATTCCATGGCAGACCCAATGTTGACTATTGAATGTTATGTAGAAAGTACACACTCGTGTTTTGAAATCATTGACAATGATAATATCCCATAAGACTATAGGCATTAGTCAATGTGCATATAAACAAAGCTCAAGGGTGAGAAGGGACGTTGCCTTCTAATAAACGTTCTCTCCTCTATGGTTAAGAAAAGCAGCTCTTAGCTTCAGCTATTGAATTTTTTCAAAGGCACGTGCTATATATTTGTGTAGCGCATCTTATTGATGAGATTCATTTGTCTTGAATTTGTTTTTTGGTTTGCAATTTTAGTTGCAAATCGTAGGTCTATTTTATGTCCTTTATAAATGACCACCATTTCAATTATTGCCTTCACACTAGAAACTTGTTAACGACATGGCCTTCTATCTTACAATTTAATTCACTTTTGAATTCACACAATTTACCTTTAATGTCCTATCATTACAAAAAAAATTCACGCCTTCGGAAGGCCCCCAATCCTTCATCAGTTGTAATCAGGCCATGAAAATAAAATACTAATAAATAAAAATAAAATTGCTATCCGAAGTGGTCAAGCGCTGACCACATGGGACAACGATTTAATTTTTTAATTAATTAATTTTTAAATAAAAAATTCCAGTCTGATGATGGTTTGGGGGCCTCCCAAAGGCCTGAATTCTTTTTCTAATGATGTACTTAGAAAATAATTGAAGAACCAATGCTTGGTTACAACATTATGCTCGAAAAGCACAAAATTAGTGTTTGAATGAGATCAAACACTTAGTCTAACTATGATTTCAAAATATATTTTTACAAAATTTGAGTACCCCGACTCTAATCCCCCCCTCGACGTTAATGCAAGAGAACAAAAACTACCCCCTATTTTGTGCATGTAGGGGCCCACTTTAAAAAATAACCCCCTCTTCCAAGGGTTTAAAATTCCCAAAGGGGTCCTCCTAGACTAATTTGGAACCGTAGGCCTCAAATTTGCAAAAAAAAATTTCCAAAAAAAAAACCTTGGGGTGCCCAAAATGAAAATTCAGAAAATGGGGCCCATGGGTGAATAGTACTTGCATTAACGTCGAGAGGGATTTAGAGTCGGGGATTTGAGTAAGCCACTCTATAATAAATTCACCAACTTTTGGGATTTTATTTTCAAAAGAAAAGATGTAAGCATTGTTGATTTGATGTTTTTACATGTTAGCTCAATCCAATTTAGAAATTCATAACTCAATCAACTGAGGGCCTGTGTCCCCAGGCAATTATTTCTCTAGCTGGCATTTTCAAGGAGTTGATTTGAATCCATTTGGCAAGCAATCGCCATCAAAGAACATGTCAAAAGTTGAAATATACATCAATTGGTATTAAAAATAATTTAAAAAGAAGAAACTTGTTGAAGACTCAAACTTTCTTTGCAATACAAAGCACGAGAGGTGGTTTAGATTTAGACCGGAACAAGGGACCACTTGAATTCAATGGTACCTCCCTTTGTTGGATGTGACTATAGAAAACCGGGTAGAAAACAATTGTTGGATGTGACTATAGAAAACCGGGTAGAAAACAAATGTCAAGACAAGAATTGCAATGGTAATATGTATAGTCTTTGTGTAAATCCAAGAGACATTATAGTGAAGCCTAAATTAATTTAGGTTCAAATTTAAAATTTTGAATCATTTGATTAATTAAATATATAAAAATACACTCGTGAGGTTTTAAGCATCATGGTCTCTTTGGAGTTCTGCCCAGTTTGTTTCAAAGAGGTGATCAAGAAAATTGCTTTTAAAAACCAAAAAAGAAAAGAAAAAAGAAAAACAATAGAGATAACCAAAAAGGAGTGTCTCAAAGTGGAAACTCATCTCATACTCACTTTAAACTCATTTTGAATTCAAAAAAACTGCAAAACTAGTCTATGGTGAGTTGGAGAGCAATCTAAAGGGGATGGAGTGGGGTAGGGGGGTGGGGGTTGACCTTGTGAAAAAGAGGAAAATTATGTAAGTTAAAT
The DNA here is from genome assembly GCA_022496805.1 of Pohlia nutans. Classification (NCBI taxonomy): domain Eukaryota; kingdom Viridiplantae; phylum Streptophyta; class Bryopsida; order Bryales; family Mniaceae; genus Pohlia; species Pohlia nutans. The sequence continues at coordinate 23,237,978 of CM040092.1, read as the reverse complement.
TATAAAGTCGTTTTTATTCATGGGAGGATGAATTTCTACCTAATATAGGATGCATTAAATTCAAGTAACGAATAATTTGATAATCTACTTGGAATATACCTTGAATTCTATAATATACCTCAAATATTCCAAGTATATGATAGTCCCCATTCAAATACCCTCTTAGCGCACATGGTTATACTAGCCATGTGTTAGTGACCCCCCCCCCCCCCCCCCCCCCCCCCCCCCCCTGGAGCTCAAAAAATGTGGAACATTTTGTTGAGTGAGTGTCATAGGAGAAGCCTCTCGATGATCAATTAATTTTGGGAAAAAAAGGTGGACTTTAATTGTGCAATTTGCAATAAGTTGAACATTACATACTTACAAACAAGTCTAATTCAAGCCTTTGGTGAGGCCAATGTACGTCGAGAATCTAAGGTAAGTGATATAATATCGTCCGAATACGCATTTGAGCAAGATTCTCATTGCTGAATTCTTTTGATGTTTGTTGGATTTTGTTAGCAATAAAAAAACTATAGTTTCTTTTTGCATGTACTTTTTAACGCTGTATGAATAAATTATGAGTTTTCATTATAGAAAATCAAAAGTCAACCAATCTTAAACTTTCATATTTATAATGTGCACATTATAGGTAAAAATTTATAGGGTTTGGTTTTGGGTGAGGGTCACAATGAATATTTGTACACTAATTTTGCAAATGTTTTTCAAGACAAGTATATAGGGAGGTTCAATTCTTTTTTACTTATTCATTTAAGAGGCCCCATGCACTATTTTTGACAAATTAGCACCTATGGTCCCAATTGATCTATAAGGGTCACCCCATGGAAGTTTGGAGGTTTACACAAGCTCAAATAGGGAGCAATCTTTTACCCTATAAAGGACCGTGGGTTCTTCTTGTTTTTGGGCATAATTTTCTCCTCTTTCTATTCATTTTCTTGTGATTTTTTGGCTCTTGATAGCTAATATCAATTTGAACATTACAAAAAAAATGAAAGAATTTTTGGACCAATTTAACAATTTTTCCCATAACTCCAAAGACAGTTAGAAATTTTCATAAAAAATTGTCATTTCATCTTTTCACTTTGAACGCTACAATCTTGCAATATGTACGGTCAAATTCTATGAAAGTTTCATCATGCATTATTTTAGTAGGCTAAAGAAAGATCCTACAATTAGAGAGGCAAAAAATAACAATTTCTAAGGTTTATTTTAAGCCCTGCCTGCACTGCCTAGTATCCCAAAAAAAAAACCTCTTTTTCTCCATAAATTCCACTTACAAAGTTGGAATCGAAAAAAATTTGGATCCCCATTTTTGTATCAACGTACCAAATTCACATGATGATTTTCAAAAAATTAGGATAAAAATTGACACTGTGGGAACCTACCCAAACATTGAAATGTCCTAATTAGGACACTTAGTCCTTTAGGGGTTCACAAGGACCCCAAAAAATGTTCCGAAAACTAATTTAAAACCTCTTGTCACAATTAGACCACTTACCTTATTTGTTCATGGTCCCACATCAAAACCTAGAGAATAGAATGAGTGATACAAGAAAGTTATCTGTAAAGTCAAAGCCGAGTAGTCTCTCTTTTCGCCGGTGTTTTTTGTTCTGTAAAAACCTTCACTATCATCTTTGACATGAAGTGATAGCTTGTTTGGTGTGGGTGAGCATGTGCTTCGTGCGGAGATACATGGAGATTCTCCCTTGGGAACTTGTGTGAGGTAGGGGGGAGCTTCTCTAGCATTGGGAGGTTCAAGGTTCGAATCTCTCTAACAATGCAAATCGTTGTTATTGGTTGAAATTAAAGAACCAAGACTCATTTTTGCCGACTTTTAACCCTTAAGTTCCTGAGAATTTTTTCTACAAACTAAATGTGTTATAATATGTGTTTTATATGAATTTTTTGAAGCTTGTAAGATATGAAAGTTGTAATGTGTAATTCCTAAATTTCATCTATATAGTTGAATACTATTAAAACCATTTAAATTTTTTATAAATGAATTTTAAAAGAAAAATTTGAATATTCATTAAAAAATACAGTATTCAATATTTTTGTTGAATTAAATTATCATTACTTAAAGGTATAAATGTTCATCACATGGATAGAAGTTGCCAACATTTAGAGTTTATAAAATGTCAAAATGTCAATTTAAACGACACTACGTAAGTACATACGATATAGAATTAATAGTTTAGATGAAACAAATTCGAATGGGTCTTTCAGCATCTTATTAACCTTATGCTTTTAGTGAATCATACCAAAATTCAAAGATAAATAATTAATTTTGTATTTGTTTATAATTTTGGAAGTTTATCAGTTAGATTGTATATACACATATATATAAATTGTATATGATGAATTTTAGGAATCCATTTGTATAAATTTGATCTAAAATTCATAATTTATAATCTATCTTTGTACGTCCATACAAAATATATACTTTATCATGCATTTTTTCACATATTTACAAATTTGATACTTTTGTAGATTGTTCCAACATTTACACCACCCAACGTTCTTTATTTTTTCTAAATTTTTGTGAACACAGTTTTGACTTGTCTTTCCTCCATAACATTCAGGGCTGCTTCACACTATGGCCGAAGGTCGAGAGGCCGTCAATTTCCACCAATCGGATTGCAAGAAACCAAGAGTTCGGCCTCTCGACCCTTCACACTAGAGGCCAAAGTCCAAAGGCCGTCGCCGTCCAAAATGCTTACATGGCAACACTTTTTGACCAAGGCGACGGCCTCTCAAAAGGAAGTTTGGGTCGGACGGGAATGGAAACCCAAACTATGGTCGAGAGGCTGTCGATTTCTTTTCATAAAAGATGAAAACTATATTTATTGCCTATTTTTGGTAGATTTCTTTGTACTCTCAACACACTTTTGCTTTTGAATTTAGACCATATGTGGACTTCTTTTTGTTCAAATTTATTTTTCGTAAAAATCCAAAAAAAAAAAATCACCTGCGGGGGAGTACTAGAAACGTGCTCTCTTTGTTCACAGTGTGATGTTTGTAATCTGTTGTTGTGCAATGGAAATAAAGCATCCATTTGTTTCAAAAAAAATAAAAAATAATTTTTCGTTTGACCAACACATGCAAAGTTCTTCATTGATCCCGATAATATAAAGTTTGGACTCATTTGAATTACACTTTCCACAATATGATCAATTGAATTTGTCATTTTAAAACCATGAATCCTTGGACGGTCCTTTACCTGGGGTTAAATCAAAGTGATGGCCCATTCACATATAGCAGAGCTTCAGCATCCATGCGTGCGTCAGGTAACTTTGAGGGAATCTATTGGGAAACAAGAAATATAAAATATGAAATGAGAAATTACTCGAACGCATGACAAGAAGGAACGCAACGCAAAAAAAGAGCATGGCCCAACTTGGGGTAGTGAATTGTAGTTGCACAGTACTTGCAGCAAGAAAAGACAAGGCTTTCAATATTTTCTTGTTTTTGGGTTTTACCTTCCTCCATTTCGGGAACACGAATGCAAGTGCGGCAGAGGCTTGGTGTGAATGGGCCATGAGCGGCTGGCATGAGAATCTGAGCAAGAAGGATTTCGACCACATGATCGATTGAGAAACTTGCAGTAGACGTAACTAACTCCGTGCATCAATCGATATATAAATATTGCGTAGATCGATCGACTGTAACTAAGGTACTGTACAACCCGAGCACCCAAGACTGAGTTGCTTCCACTCCTTTGATTCCTTCCCTTGCCCCACTGAAAGCATTCATTTGCTGGTTTAGAAAAACACCTGTACATGGATGAAAACCTACCTCAACACGCTCTTGTTTTTTAATTTGATCTAAATTCAACATGAAAAACAAAAGCGTGTTCAAACAGTCAAACCTACCTCAACACGCTTTTGTTTTTTAATTTGATCTAAATTCAACATGAAAAACAAAAGCATGTTGAGGTAGACTTGAGGTCGACCTCAAACCTACCTCAACACGCTTTTGTTTTTCATGTTGAATCAAATTAAAAAGCAAAAACGTGTTGAGGTACATAACATTCAGTAGCATGTATGACTGTTGCCTTCTCCAACAAAATGATGTGGAATATCCCACATCATGTCATCCCCCCAATGAAATGATGTGGGATATTCCACATCACATGAGTAGCTATGGACATCAAAGAGGTGACAGATCAGAAAACGAACTACTGGAAACCGAGACTGTAAGTACGGATGACGATGACTGTATCACATGGGATGATAATTTCATACTAGACAAGTATATGCAGATGCTTCGGGGCATTAATGAATCAGGGCAAACAGTGGTTCCAAATCAGGAGAAAATAGAAGCTCCTGATCTATCATTCCTAGAAGAGGAAGCTGCAACTATGATATTTGATGGAGCCAATGTGAATAGACTCAAAATTATATTTTTGTTACTTAGTATTCAAGCAGAGAAAAAAATTTCCAACACTGCAATGGATGCTATCTTCCAAACCATTGCAGAAAAGGTCATTCCAGGTAATTTGAACTCCAAGATGCCAAAGACTAGGGCTGAAGCCCGAAAAGTTTTGGCAGATGTTGGCCTAGACTACAAGGTTTATGATGCTTGCCCTTGTGACCAGACACTATACTATGGTCTTATAAAAGATAAATGGAAATCCTGTCCGAAATGCAAGCTTTCACGATATACTCACAACACACAAAAGAAGAATGTACCACGGAAGGTGAGCAATATAAAGTTTAGATTCTTGTCACTCATGGTGTTTTCTTGTCCCTTAATTCTTTGCGAGAACATGCTTATTTTGAAGCCTTCAATACATTCAATATTTTATTCATTGATTATGTTCATTGTGGTCCTTGCAGAAAATGTGGTATTTTCCTTTGACTCCTCGACTTCTTGCATATTACAGAAGCCAAACTCTTTCTCCAATGATGGTTTGGCATCGAGATAATCGTAGCAACGACGAGATCATGAGGATCCCAGCACATAGTCCAGCGTGGCAATTTGTGGAAGATGAGTATCCACAAATGCAAGATGCTCGTACTGTTTGGCTAGAGCTTGGAATAGATGGCCTGAATCCCTACGGACACAACTCAGCAAGCCATTCCATATGGCCTGTTACTCTCACTCTTCTGAACTTGAATCCAAAATTGGCTACTCATAAGGGACACATTCAACTCTCAATGATTGTGCCAGGTAAACAATATCTGACAATTGTGTTTTTACTACTCTTTTTTAGAATCTATATATTGAGCATGCAATCAGATAGAATTGATTAGGTTGAATTATATTTAATTGAAATTTTCTTGTCTTCTCTAAAATTTCACTATGACTCTTGATTATAATGAGACTATGGTTGTTAAAGCTCACTAAGGTTTCTAGTGTTAATGAATCTGGACATTAGTATAGTACATCCTGAATGAAATTATAATCCTTTTGCAGTTTAGTGTTTATATTTTGATAGGAAGTGTTGTTTAGGGTATTGGGTAGGTTGTTTGCAAAAATCAAGAAGGTTATAATTTTAATTCATTTGCATTAATAATATCTACCCTATTAAATAATTACAACTTATAATTTACAATAATTTCAGTAATGCGATTATAATTAGTTATTGAATTAATTTGTAAGGAATATGACCATAGCGTAGGGTATATAGTTCCCAATAGTTAATATTAAAATCGCAATTTTTTATAAGTCATAGTCATGTGCATTTTGTTTTAAGTAAAGGCATGGGTTGCATGGTACAGGGAAAAAGAAAGTGAAGAACATGAATACATACCTTGAACCCCTAGTGGACGAGTCAGTGACACTTTGGGTGGACGGAGTGAATGCTTATGATGCAAATACGAATTCTACCTTCAAGCTGTACGCGTGTATGTTGTGGTCAATCCACGATTTTCCAGGCTATGGAGTGTGTTCATCTTTACAAACACAAGGTTTAAGGGCATGCCCCTCGTGCGGTCCAAATGTATTTGAATCTTAAAAGTGTGAGCACTTGAAGAAGATAATCTACAGTGGACATCGTAAATATTTACCCATGAAGCATCGTTATCGCCTCAGCAGACACAAGAACAAGTTCAATGGACTGTCTTACTTTAAAGTAGCAAAGCCTGGAAGGACTTCTGGGAAGTTTTGGTTGAAGCAATGGAAGAAGGTGGCAGTTGATAAAACCTTGAAATTGAAGGACTTGGGGATGAAAGACAAATGGATTTTTTTCCTTCTTCCGTACTACAAGGTCAGTAAAAGGCTTTATCAACTCAACATGCTGATTTGCTATATGTGTGCCTTACAACCTTGCAGTGTGATGTAATATGAATGGGAGGCATTGTTTGAATTTTTGGATCTGGAAGAACTTAGCATCCATCTTGGACATAAATAATATCTTGGGAAATTCCAGTCTATAGTTGCCCTAATATACAATGATTAAATTGGAAATGCCCAACTCTCAAAACCATATAACAAATTTATGACCTAGGTCTCATCTGCCACTGTAGTAAAATAGTTACCATAAGAGTAAAAATCAAAACAACGAATACTGCAGTAGAGGGTGTAGAAACCCTACTGTAATAGAATGTAATGGATGTGACCAATTATATTATAATGAAATTTAAAAATTTAGAAATGTTGAAAATCCTTTCTTTTTGGGCCCAATAATTTATCCAACTTTTAGTAACCCTTAATCCCTAAACGTAAGAGTGTCCAGAAAGTGGACGACTTACAAATTCAAACCCTTCTCACGTTCTCATCAATGCTTGGATGAAAGTCATCCAAAATTTGGAAGATTCTTCACCAAGTTGTTGTCCTATCTAAGGGTTGGATTTAGTCATACTTGATTTCATATTTTTCTAAAGTTACAAATGTAGAAGTATGTCAAGTCGTTGACCAAGCCAAAATTGCATTGACTGTAGTTCAAAAGTAGCCTTGCAAAAATGAGGTCATAGATTTAAGAAACACAAAAATTTCAAAAAATCACCACATTTAAGAGTATCTCATTTCAAATTCATTCCAACAAATTTTACTCAAAAACTATTAAAATTTTGTTTGTAATTGAATTTAGAAGGAATTTTTAATTTTAACTTTCAAATTTTATAATTAAATATTGGTGATAGTATTAGTGAATCAAACTGTATGGATGGAATCTAAAATTCGAAATCTAGAACTTTCATTGGTATATCAATTCCAAAATATTCTTCTAAATAGTAGTTAATAATGTTTTTTCTCAAATTTAGGGGTTAAGCGGCCACACCAGAACAACCCAGTCAAGCCTCAACAATTGTCCAGAATTTAAAACATATTCACATTTCAAATACTTTTTTCATATCAGTTATTATTGAACCAATTTACTTCAGAAAAATTCATAAGTATGTAAATAAAAATGAATTTTTAAAGATTTTTATAAAAGAAATGCTTGTAATAATAACAATAATTACCACAATGTTTAAAACCTAATGAATTTTTTTTTTAGGAAAAATGTAAATAATAGTGATGAACAATAAGGTGTAGGCAACATGATCTTGGCCTTACATAAAATGATATTTTATAGTAAAACGTTATTTGCAGTGCATATTGAAATTTTAGGGTTTGAGCTTTCAATTGTTAAAAAAACGCAATTTTTAACAATTTTGATGAATGATAAATTGTACTACAAAGTAGAATATACCACACATATTTTCTAAGTTCAAACCTTGGGGAGGTCACTCTTTGTATCTTTTGAGTATCACGTGTCAACAAAGGGTATTTAAAAGTACCCGAAAAATTAAAAATAATTCTTATTATAATTAGTAATATTTCAAGAATATTTTCATTTTAATTCTTATAATGAATTGTGAGCATTCTATATTAATGTAAATCATTTATAAAAATTATCTTCAAAGATTTATTTGGACCCTAAAGGCCATATTTGTTATATAGAGACTTTTCACAGATTTTGAGACGAAATGCTAGTTATTCAAAAATTCATTTTAAAAATAATAATTGAAACCAAAAACAACTAATGCTCAAATAGTGATTCTAAAAGTTGGTGTTGTTACCTATTTATAAAAAAATACTAATAAAGAAATAAAACGGTTTAGGTTTGAGTCGAAGATAAAAATGAGACTACGAAAAGTCTCAATATAACGAATATAACTTTTACTGGAATACTGTGTAATTTGTGCAAACTTCTGCCAGTTATAGCATTTGTACATCTACTATAGCAAATGCGAACGTGTTATCCTCAGACGTTGCAACATAACGTAGCTAATTGTGGCAAACGTAGCTGAAACGTTGCTTTAGTCATATCAACATAGCTTTTCATCAATCCGGGGCTCAAAACCAGGTAAACGTAGCTAAAACTACCTAAATTTTCTAGACGTAGCTATTGAGACGTAGTTCCCAGTGTATTGTTCTAGTAGTGAAGGCCTTGCTACAGGCGAAGATTTCGAAGCTGGAATTCCCATCAGGGGAAATGTGGGGTCCCCAAAAGCCCTCTAAGGTGAACAAGCTGCCCAAACACCCCTCCCATTGGTGAAGGTCGCTGCCCACTAATAGTGTCAGAAGCCATAGTGCTGGCAGTGTTGGCAGCGTCGATTGGCTCGACCCACGGAACTGCACTGTTGGCAGCGTCGTGGCACCATTGGTGCCAACGTCAAAAAGGTGCGGACACCACTGCAATTTTTTTGCACGTGAGACGTGACGTGAGAAAACCAAAGGCCTTTTGGAGACCCCACCTTTCTCCTAATGGAAAAGCGCCTATACCAGGGCCTCGAAGATCCGCCACCTTCTTGAACGATGCGATTTCAGTACTACTTCCACCTGGGATGTCATAAATTGCTGGGCAATTCATGCACGGAAGCATCAATATATAAATATATAACGTTGAGTCATTTGTTGGCAACGATGTACGTCCAAGTAGATGACGTCCAAGTCCAACTTTTTAGAGCCTGTATTCATCTTGACATTATATTACTGTGGAGGTGGATCAATTGGTGATTTCACATGGAGCATTGCCTTCAGCGGTCGGCGCATTATTCCCTACTGGATAATTTTCCCTCTCACAAATTAAGAAGGGAATGTCAAGAAAAAGATTGGACTCAGTCTAGCTACTTGGCACAGACTTTCTCATATTAAGCAAATTACTGCTCCTTGTGGATCGAACTCAGGGTGGCATTATTATTTACTTCTAACTTTAACATGTTTTTAAATTGCTTACTTAGCTTGTCTGATCGATCGAGCTTGAACGGAGACAACTAAAACAAGCGACTGTGTTCCGCAACTACACCAAAATGGTTATTTGATATGGTGTGAATATTGGTCAGCATATAAATTAGCATGTCCAATCTAGCACCACCATGCATCAATGCATATCATGATACTACAACGTCACCGCCACAACTGATGTGGAATTATGTTTCCTGAAGTGTGATAAATAGTTTAGACCCTACAGTTAAATAACCCATTTTGGTGTAATTGTCCCACGATGAGACACATTGCAAGTACTAACTGTAGGGGTGTCACACCTTAACTGTAGGGGTGTCACACCTTCTTTCTTCCCATTCACAATCTTCCACAGGGGTCTCATATGGTTTCCCTCTGTTGATTCCCCTGTCTGAGCTTCAAAACTTGACACTTGTTAAAACTTTCCTTCTGCAAGTAGGTAACTAAGCTTAAGAAGGTGATTTTGTACACATGTCAAAACTTGGAATCACAGGGAAAAGTGACACTCACGGGGAAATCAACACAGGGGAATTATATGAGCCCCCTGTGTTCAGAGAATGCGTACATGGCACTTTCTCCTTGAATTGTGAAAGGACCCATTTTCTAAAGACTGAGCAGTAAGTTCCATTCTTCTTCTCTGGAAGTGAAGAATAGGCATGAAAATGTAGGTGTAGTGTGATCTATACTAATCTTTTTTATCCAATTTGACCAAAATAATCTCCAAAAGCTGTAATACTGTATTTTGATGTTTTGAAAATTATTCTGAGGTTAACCTCTAAGTTACCGATTGACCATTTTCTAGTCGCAGTCCAAACAGCAATTGCTGCCCATAGGCAGGAAATGACATTTTTCGAGCTTTGATTTTTTGTTTAAATTGGGGGTCGAGATCATGTTCTAGTGCTTTTTGATACATTTCTTTTGCAATATTGAGGTTCACTAAGGAATTTTTCAAAGACAAAGACCTCAATATTGTCCTAGTATTATAAAAATTTACTATTTTGGGAAACTAATGATGTTCACTCATTTGAAAATTTTGCCTTTTTAAATTTTAGAATAGAATGTCTAGTTTTAACCAACCATACCAAATTTCAAATTCTAAGAATAAAATTTGTAATTTTGGTGAATTTTAAATGGTAAATGCTCTTAAATTCATTAAATGAGTATCTAAAACTATTTTGGAACTTTGACCATACAGATAACTACTAAACATTATGCTTCTCTTTTTCTCTTTTGGACCAAACTTCATCAAAGTTGTAGAAGTAACATTTAACAACACATCTAAGTTTTGCCCTTATCCCCTCTGTCATTTAGGGGTTAAACTCCTCATCACAAACTTGGCAAGTCATTTTTTTGCAATGTTTTATGTATGTTGTTGAGATGAATAGGGGTGATTACGTTCGATATACGTTTTACATATTTTTATCATATAAAAAATGTACGAATGCTATATTACAAACATGAAAAAACACATCATGATAAAATTTACATGTTTATAATATGTCCTTCGTACGTTTTTTCTCCGATAAAAATACGTAAAACGTATGTCGAACGTAATCACCCCTGTTCATCTCAACAACATATGTAAAACATTGCAAAAACATGACTTCCTAAGTTTGTGATGCTTTATTCCAACATATAAATTAAGCTTCAAGGTTGGAACATTGAACCACTTGTGGTTCTTAGAGCATGCCCATCGTCTCACTAAATTGGGCAATCGTCTGATATGGGTACCCCGAAAAGCCCTTTGAGTTCTAAAATCAACCCTCATGGCAACTTTGAATGAGTCCCTTTTTAAAACAAAATAAAAATTGAATCGACCGGATGTGGTTTTGATTTCCTACACTCATGTAGTACACAAAAACATTCACATAAAAATTGAAGAAGTTTAAAGATTTAAAAAGAGTTTTTTAGTACAAAAATCAAAATTTGTCCAAGTTGCTCAAAAAAACCAAAACATTTGTTTAAAATATCCAATGACGTCATTTTGGTACCAATTCTTGAAATGAAGTACATTTAGATATGTGTCATTTGAAATGATTAATTTGAATCCTAAAAAGTATTATTTATTTTGTACTACAGTGCCTGCAAATGCTAATTTTTGGCTATTTTTCCTCACACAGAAAAAAACATGAAAATTGATTTATTCAATTAAAATTTTGGACTTGAATTAAAGTATTTCATGTCATCCAGGTGTGGGTATTTTTATAATTAAAAATATTTTATTTTATTTAATTAAAGTAGACAAATTTGTCAAAATTTGGAAATTTGGAAATTTCAAACATATATTTGCTTTTATGAATTTTGACGAATTTGTCCATTTCAATTGACTAAAATTATAAATAAAAAATTTATAAAAATACGAGCACCTGGATGACATGAAATACTTTAGTTCAAGTCCAAATTTTTAATTGAACAACTTAATTTTCATGTTTTTTGCTTTCCTCAAAAAATAGCCAAAAAATAGCATTTGCACGAATTGTAGTACAAAATAAGTAATATTTTTTAGCGTTCAAATTAATCATTTCAAATAACACATATCTAAACGTACTTCATATCAAAAATTGGTACCAAAATGACGTCATTGGATATTTTAAACAAATGTTTTGGTTTTTTTTGAGCAACTTGGACAAATTTTGATTTTTGTACTAAAAAACTCTTTTTAAATCTTTAAACTTCTTCAATTTTTACGTGAATTTTTTTTGTGTACTACATGAGTGTAGGAAATCAAAACCACATCCGGCCGATTCAATTTTTATTTTGTTTTAAAGAGGAACTCATTCAAAGTTGCCATGGGGGTTGATTTTAGAGTTTAAAGGGCTTTTCGGAGTACCCATATTAGACCATTGCCCAATTCTCTAAAAAGTGAATGAAAAGTGCTTATATTTTATGTTGCATATACAAGAAGGGTGAGAGAGCCATTGAATATGAGCATGATATAGAGAGACCCTAGCTAGTACATCCCTCTATAACTAAGTTTAAGAAAATACTTTATTCTAGATTGATGAACAATAATGATTACCCATTTATAGAGATTTTGATTGATTTATATACTGCCTAAGTATATCGAGCACCTTTGGTGAAAAACAATTCTAAAAATAGATGCCTAAATTTCGGGATTTCTTTAAAGGGGAAAAAAGATTTTAGGAAATATTCGTTTCGCCGAAATCTATTTTTAGAATTAAAAAAATATTCGGCAAAAAAGTGCCGAAGGTGCTACTAGGCTATGATAAAGAGGGACACATAGCAATTCAAGGGTGTGGAGGACGGTTGTTGTTAAGGACTTAAAGTTAATTGAGTTTGAATATACCAAAAATATACTCCTTCTGTCTCACAAAAAATCTTGTTCTTCTTGGCATTTTTTTAGCAACATTTGTCCTATATTTTATACTTCAAACATGAACCATGTCCACTTTCAAACGGGATGGACAATGTTTGAGTGACACAAAAACTATATACTACTATTAAAGATAAACCATTTTCTAGTATTGAAACGGCTTTTTTTGGCGAAAAAAGTCTTAAATTGGAACATGCAAACACCACGGGTTTTTTTAGTAGGACGAAGGGAGTATATAGTAAGCCAAAATATTTGTAAATACTACGTGGCCAAAAAGAGCTTTTGGAAAATTCAAAGGTTAATAAACAACTTCAACTATGATAAATTCAACAAGTTAACACGTGAATATGTAAGCTCATCAAACATTTTCTATGCAAGTGCCATTAACCCCTAAATTCAATTGATCATATTGTGGAAAATATAATTCATATTGGACTAAATTTTATATTACCAAAATCAATGCAAAACAATGCATATGTTGGTAAAAAAACAAATAAATTTGAACAAAAAGAAGTCCACATACAACCTACTCAAAACTGCTAAGAGAAACAATTTGAGCTTCTTAGTCCTTTTGGAGTTAAGTACATAGAAAAATTCACTTAAATGCTCTCTATGGCAATTAAAGCACCAAACATCAAATTCTTCTGCAACAAAGAACTCAACATTGGCAATTACTTGTGTCAAAAGAGCAACTAAATCCAATGTTTTGAATATAAATGTGTTGGTACAATTCGGATTGTGACTTTAGTCAATCCACACATGTCAATTTTTCCTTGGTTGGGAGAAAAATGTTATAATGGCATAACTCATGATACCGGCATTGGATTCATTGAGAGCACTCTTACAAACATTCTTGGATGTTTGTGATTCAACGGTACAACTTAGTATTGTACCCTATAACCTTCTCTAACCTTCCGGCTCTTGCAAAGGTTAGTCACTCAACAACTTTGCACAACATTCTAGAGATCCCTTATGGAGCGCCCTCTGAATTGGAATGAATGAAATTCTTGATACATTAATTTAGAAATTTGAGCTCAATTAGAGCAGATGAGAGCTCCTCAAACTAAATAATGAGCTATTGTCTTCCCATGTGAGAATATATCATAGCTAAAATTTTGATTCTAAATAACTCTTAGTTGGCAGCATTACTTTCAAAAAACGCCATGCCACTATTATTCAAGAGTGTTGAGTTCCCTCATACATTATAAGTATGATGGTGACAAGGTTGTTCAAAGAATGTTTGTTTGTGGTTCCCGAGTTCTTCCTCAGTAGTGTTTTGAACACATTTCAACATTTTCCAGCCATCATCTGGGTACTTACACACTACTAGCAAAGGCGTCGCTTCTCACTCAGAACAATGTCAGAGTTCACTGTACACACTTGTCCTACGTGAAAAATCACACTCACCAAGTCTTGAGCGCCTAGGCAGTGAATCCGAAGTGGAGCCGTTTGACTCACCTACCGAGTGAAAAGCAACGCCTTCTCCTTGTAGTGACAGAATCTGATAAAGAAGAATTGCAAAGAACACAATCTATATCACCAAGAACGAAGCTCAAAAACATTTGAGAACGGATTATTTGCTCATATGATTATTCATGACCACGACACATACTCGCACTGGTATGCAGATTTTTCAGTGATCTTAAATTGAGTGTATTCAATAGTAACGCACATCTGTGTAATCGGGTATATTCAACGTTACCGCACAAAGCAAGAATCTTGGACATCATTTTGTGAAACAACTTCAGATTCTCAGCATTGGTGAAGACAAACAGGAAGCTACTGAAAACAAATTAGTATTCTTCATTGTATTCATCTGGCCCAGTTCAGATAATTCTCTCCACAGCCTTGTGGTAAGTAGTGTGTTCCAATGCCCATTTTTATCATCCTTTGTCATAAATGTCTGCGCCACACTCAAAAGAGAGTGTAAACCCCCGAATAATCCTGGAGTCAGTGTCTCTACAACTTAGAGAGTCTTCACCCTTCTCCATCAATTCATCCCTTGACCACTATCATCACATTCAAAATTTGGTGTCACAAGCTATCGTCTCCACACCCTTGAACTGCTATGTGTTCCTCTATATAGTCGATGATCCAATCACAACCACTATACATGGGAAATCAATTTAAGATACCAAAGCCCTTCCTAAACTTAGTTATAGAGGGTCATATAGAGGTGTCTCTATATCTTGCTCAAATTCGGTGGCTCTCTCACCCTCCTTAAATATGCATGTTGAATTTCACTTTTCAGAGTCATAAGAGAATACAAAGGTATGGGGTGAATGCTCTTAGAGCATCAAATCCTTTTGTGGAGTTTCACACCCAAATCCTCATGTGGAGTTCTTGAAGTCATCAGCATTATTAGCTCTCAAGTCCGTATGATGCCATTCTAGGTCTCATTCAACTGGAAATCTTAGGTCGACAGTAAATGCCACAGTGAATCCTCAGTAAGTCCCAGTACGTTTTTTTTTCTGAGCTCCCACCTCTTAATACGTGGCACTTCTTAAGAAGGATCTTGGGGAGAATTTTTCCAGGAAAAAAGCTTGATTCGTACAATTCAGCATTTGATTCTTGAAAGGAGCTCCTAACACCTTGGGTCCATGTGCTAATAATTATCAAGGTATCCAAGAAGCTCCAATGTTCTTTCTTTGACACACATCTTGAGTTCAAGAATTTTGGAGAAGGCACACCCTGCCATCAATCTGCGACAGTAGCTCCAGGATTGAGCATGTTATTCCACACCATTCTCAGCCATATTGATTGAATCCAAATAATGTCCTGTTTATTTTATGTGAACAGTACGATGGGTGCTCTCATAGAATAACTTAAGAATGTTATGAGGACAATGGTCTGATATGGGTACCGCAAAAGGCCCTTTGAACTCTAAAATCAACCCCCATGGCAACTTTGAATGAGTCCCTCTTTAGAACAAAATAAAAATTGGATTGACCGGATGTGGTTTTGATTTCCTAGACTCATGTAGTACAGAAAAAGAAATTCATGTAAAAATTGAAGAAGTTTAAAGATTTTAAAAGAGTTTTGTAGTACAAAAATCAAAATTTGTCCTAGCTACTCAAAAAAAACCAAAACATTTGTTTAAATATCCAATAACGTCAGTTTGGTACCAATTTTTGATATGAAGTACATTTAGATATGTGTCATTTGAAATGATTAATTTGAATGCTAAAAAATATTATTTATTTTGTACTACAATGCCTGCAAATGCTAATTTTTGGCTATTTTTTGAGGAAAGCAAAAAACATGAAAATTAATTTATTCAATTAAAATTTTGAACTCGAATTAAAGTATTTCATGTCATTCAGGTGCTGGTATTTTTGTAAATTATTTATTTATAATTTTAGTCAATTGAAATGAACAAATTCTTCAAAATTCGGAAAAGCAAATATATGTTTGAAATTTCCAAATTTCCAAATTTTGACAAATTTGTCTACTTTAATTAAATAAAATAAATTATTTTTAATTATAAAAATACCCACACCTGGATAAATAAAGAAGTTGTTCACATTAGTATTGTCATGTTCTCTCACAGGATGCCCTCGCATGCAAAGAAGGAGCCTCCAGCTACTCATGTTATCCCAGAGGCCTTTGTCGTAGCTGCTCTGGAAAACTTGGAGACTGTTGGCGTCTTAATGGATCGAGACGTTGACGATGATGCAGAGGACTGACCTACCTCTGTCGACCGCCAGCCAATACCTCTAGCTTTATACGATAGCTAGTTATATGTCGTCCAACTATTGGATGTTGTACTCAGCTGCGTATCAGTTGCCGGCCGATACTTGTTTGACATTCTTTCAATTTGATTTTAGGTGACTATCTTTGTATGTTATATTCAATTTGAGCTGTGCTACTCATGGACTTGTTCAGACATCAATTCATTATATGAGTAAATTTCCTTTTTCATATGAGCTTCAATCGGGTATACAGCTTCTTACCTCTACTACTTCTGTTAATGTGAAACTGATCTTTCTCTACTATGTTGATGTTTTGTACCGACTAAATGGGTTCTCTTTGAGAGTGCATATCGGTTGGCAGCCGATACTCGGTTGTTGTGTTTGATACCACAACCTTACATTTAATCTGATATCATATGGTATATTTGGCCTTTATGTGCTGTCATCTTTTCCTGGAATTGACTTTTCCTGGAGTGATCTCTGCTAGATGTTTAGGGTTTAGGGTTTAGGGTTTAGGGTTATTTAGTTATAATTGTGTTGTAGGCCGGCCGACACTTTTGTTTGACTTGTTTGCCTTAGTATTCTCTACATTCATTGTTTTGATGGGCTTGGTTTTTGTGAAGAACGTATAGGCGGGCCACGGGCCACCGATACTATTCTATGAGTATATTCATAATCTGTTTGAGTTTCTTCATATTCAAGTGTTTTCCAATTTTTGCTACCTCAATTTGGGCATTATCAACATTTTTTAGGCATATTTCACCGTCATAAATTGTATGAATTTGTCCATAATTAGTCCATTTGTCCATAATTAGTTAAATATCAGTTTATATTAGTACTTGAAAAATGATCTATCTTTAATAGTAGAATGACATATTTTTTGTGTCACTTCCATTGTGCGCCTTGTTTGAAGTGGATAGGGCTCACATTTGAAGTATAAATATTGCAAAAAAATGGCAAAAGCTAGGACAATTGTTTCCAGATAGAAGGAGTATGTGGCAACTTATGCTTCAATTAATGTTATCACTTGTGTTTGAAGTTATGACTGATAATCGTCACTTGAAATTAGTGTTTCTGTTTTGAGTAATACATTAATTCCAACCTATCATTTCACCATTTTTGGAGGGACAAGCCTTGTAAGAGTAAATGTTGCGATGTATTGCTCAAATTAGAAACGCTGCTCAAAATACAGTGATGCAATTTCCGGTGAGTTGAAGCACTGTGTGACATTTGAATGAGATACATACGTGACTCATTTGAAGATTGTCGTACACAAAGAGATGTAGCTTGTAGAAATCTCTTCATTTATTCCTTATCATATGCACCCTCCAGCGATAAATCTACCAATTCCCTCAAGTTATTGTCCCTCAACAAAGTCCTTGTCTGTCAAACACAACCATTTAAGTTGTATTAGCAAGCCTGTTTTAGCAAGATTTTTTGGGTCATTTTTCCTTTTTATGAACTAGCATTGAAAAACCTATGTTGAATGTTGTCTTAGTACAATGTATAAAGTGATTTTTATTAACACTTATGAAGATTATCGTCTTTGACAGTGCAATGTGTTTTTTTTCTCTCATTACCGCTGAAAAGTCCTATTGTTCAAGACAATTGTCTGGAATCAGATGATTTGGAGCACACTGAATAATTAGAGATTTTATTGATATCCCTCACGTGGAATCATCGAAAAAAAGAGAATGCAATAAGGTGAACTTGGTGAAGAGCTCCAAACGTTTACAAATCAAGAAACTCAAGGCATGTGATGAAAAATCTGCCTTGATATCTTCGCAGTTGCAAACAAACTTTAATTTCTCATTGGAGGCGAATGAGGTAGTCTCAATTTTTACTATGGATGACGCATGCTTTGAATCTTTGATGATGTTTATGCACAGTTGCAAACTTTTATGAAGGAGAAAAATGTTCTACACAAGAAAGATCGTAAGGGCGTAGTTCCATTTCAAAAATACACAACGTTGACAAAACTCAAACAACTTGATATGGTTGTGGTATATACTTTGAAGTATGTTGTCAAACTAGTAAATCTTCCCAAAATGCGAGATAATAGATTACAAGATGTGTTTTCTCAAATTATAAAATTTATTTAGATGTAACATTTTGATTGTGATAATTTAGAGAGTTTATGAAGTATTTAGAATCCTAGATATATTCATGATTTGGATTACGTTTGGATTTACTTTCACCAAGTGTAGAAGAACCATGCTTAGTTGCATTTAGATTTGTATTTGAATTATTATAAAGATAAATTGGTTGAAGAACTAATATATGTTTAGTTTCATTGGTACAAATCCAAAATTCCATACCCTTGAACTTCATAAATTCAGCAGTTAGTTTAGTCCAATTCTTTTAGTCTAATTCTTTGTTTCGTAAACCAAGACCGAAAGAATACTGACTCAAGCATATGATATGAATTGTTCAATTTTAGCATACGTTCTTGCTTACTCTTTGATCATGTTCAACACATATGCTCATAACCATATGGTCAAAACCAAGGTCAGTTTTTTATTAGAGACTTTCAAACTGCATGTGTGAATGTTTTTGCACTTAATATTTATGCTCTTATATTCTTACAATATATTAAGGGTGTCTGATCTTCTCGTTTCATTTTTTGTACAATTGTGCCATGTTTGGCTTATGCTACTATGAACCGCCTTACATGTTTACGAGACACTATAAGTAATTACGTGGCAATTGGTAAATTCTTACTCATTCTTTATTTCTAATTAGGACACTTTGCAATTAGGAATGAATTGAGTATTTTTGTGGGCAAAACCATATGCTCGTTTTTGAATGAATTAAAATTACTTTGGTAATTGTTGTTATTAATGGGTTTTTGTTGCACTTAACCTTGGGTTTTGACAATTCATTGGCTTTGTGATATTTGTTAGTAGTCTCGGTGAGAACCTTTGAGCTTGAGAGATTAGTTCGATTTTAGGCTTGGTATTAGTGGATTTAACTTAGGAGTAACTTGGAGTGTAGTGTTAGTTGAGTTAGAGTTTTATTTATGAATGTGGGAATGGTGGATGGATGATTAGTAAGGATGAGGTTTTTTCCAAGGAGATTCAAGTACTCTTTTTCTTTGTGGAAGGACAGTTAATTCGTTTTTTCCTTGAGAGAGAGAAAAGATGTAGGTAGGAGTTGAAGAGAAAAAACCCGCATCTTTAAAGAGAAATTTCTTGTAAGTTAGACCAGATGTTTGGAAGATTGTTGTTGACGGTTGTAGATTAAGAAGTCTAGTTTCTATAGACACAAAATTCTAGTAATTTGGAAGAAAGATGAAGTACTGGCGGTTGTCGGAGTGAAGGGGAATTTTGTCGCTGCCGCCGGATTTAGAGCATAGCTTTTAAAAACGGTGGCGCACGGCCTACTGCGAATCTGAAGCTGAAATTTGATGAAAACGTAAATCAAGTTATCATTTTTTCAAGGACATCTCACACGTTGGATTGGAACAATGACGACGAAATTATAGCCGATCAAGCGTAAGAGGGTTGGCGGCCGCAAGGATTGGAGAGCACCAACTTTTAGGGCCTATATATTTTGATTGGTAAAAAATTTTAATTTGATTTTTGTGCGAGCGGAAGCAAAATGAAGTCTTTTTCAAATCCGCCAAATTTTGTGATGATTGGAGTGAAAATAGAGACGCAACAGCTGATTAAGCGCAAGAGGATTAGCGGCCGCAAGGAATAGAGACTAGAAAGCACCAACTTTGAAGGTCAGTCTGGACTCACCAAACTCAAGTAATTCAAGTCACACTTTATGGAAAGTTAGCTTCATGCATGTGTGATCCGATTAGAAAGGGGATGATTAGTGAAACTTTTATGCCTCATCTCCTGTGTTATGTAGTAGTGATTTATCCAAAATTTTGAAGATTTCAGTATAAAAGTGCTTTTAAAAAGTCAACTCATAACACTAAGTTAACTTTCCTAAAAATCTCCAAAAATCACTACACTTAGAGTATTACATTTCAATCCATCACAACAAATTTCATGTCAGTACAAATTGTCAATATCTTAGTCATAATCAAATTACAAAAGAATTTTCAATTTCAAGTTTCAAATTTTATACAAAAATATTGGTAATAGCAATCGCAGATCTAACCATATGGATAGAATCTAGAATTGATAATGCACAACTTTTATTCATACATCAAGTTCAAAATATCCCTCTGGACTACATTTTATGATGCATCTTTGCAAAATTACCAAATTTGGAGAGGGGTGAGGACGTTTAGGGGTTAACCACTAGTAAAAGAATCTTGTTAAAAGGTTACATAGGTTGAAATGTTGAATAGAATATGTTATAGATAAACAGGATAATATATTTTTTTTATTCATAACACATTCAACATGATATCTTCATGTTATGTTTAATATACTTTGGATTTTAATTAGTGAATGGCAATCAGTCGCTCACATAGTCCATCACAGAGTCCATTACGTATTAGCTTGTTAATTGTTATGCTTTAACTCATCAAATTTTTGACAATTTAGTGAACCGTCCCAATCTACAATTTGTGTTAAAAAATAGATGATCATTTCTACGTGCATTCATGTAAGTGGCTTTGCCATCGAGCCCTACTCAACCCTTTAGTGCCCAGATATCTGGTAAGTGGTCACTAGATCACCAGAAAATGAAATGTTGTAAAAGTTGTGAACCATCTCAATCCGGTGTTTGAAGTTCAGATGTGTAACTACTGATTATGCAGATGATGCAAAAAGAAAATTTGGAATCTGACTTTCTTAGATATCCAAATACCAATGTACAAAACACCAAAATACTGCAAATACGGTCTCAAAATACAACAAAAATGTACAAAATGTACTATGCGGTATTTCTTGTGTTTGGAAGTTTGTTATCTTGTAAAAAAATTTGGATTGTGTTCTCTTGTTCATGTTCTATTAGTGTATGTAATCCAATCTTGATCAATGTACCAACTCCTTTCTTATTTTAACGTATAAATTATTGTCCTAAACCATATATGGATAAATCACTCTCACTTACAAAATTCACAATAATTATGTGTGAGTTTGTTCTTGACATGAAATGTTGTAATGGAGAGGTGTTGAGATATGTCATTGTTGAACGTCTTTACTTTCATTTTTGAAATTTAACCCAAATTCTATATAACTTTGAAGTCACACACCCTCCAAAATATCATTTTTGAGTGTGCATTATACGGTTCAAAGACATACTATAATCTTCCAATCCAACGGTCTGATCTTACCAAAATTTAACCGACACTTGTTTCATTAAGCTATGCTTACATTTATATGGTTGAATTCTATTAAAAGGCCATGTTCGTTTAGTTGGGACTATTCCGATGATTTGGAACTACTTTTGTGTCAATTTTGGCTGTCACCGAGCTCTTCTTTTTAGATTTCTACGACAGTACAGAGTATCCGAGATCGTAAACAACCCTGCCAGAAAACTACATGCACCATGTATTTGTTACTATTAGAGGCAATGTAGTTGTTGGTTTGCATCTTGTTTCTACGTTGTAGATAATTTGATAGTCCAGCTGTTGGAGGAGGCTACAATGAACTGCTGTTCTTCATTTTGAATGTTTGGGGTATTATACAAAAGCCTTGGAGTATTTCGTATATGTTCTATAAACCTCTAGGTATATTCAAAAGGGCCTCATCATGTATTTTGGATTTCAATTATTGTTGGATCGTATATGACATGTAGGATTCTCTAAGTGAGTAGATGTTCTTACTCCTATGCTAAAACAAATTCCCTACAGTTTATCTGATGGGGGTTTTAACTTTGTGCATACCGCCCTCCACAAATTTCAATAATACCAAAATGACGGTGTACATTGTCAAATATAAATACACAACAATAACGATTCTCTTGCATGAATACTCTCAGATTCAAAGTCATGGTACTCTCTAAAATATCAAGTTTTACAATATCAGCAACGACATTTTAGGTCTTCTACCGTTACTGAATAGTTCAGTCTGTCCTCCTTCATCTCTCGGTTCTATAGCTAACCTCCTTATAAATATTCTACACTCATATATTCAATATTGTACTTTATGTTTCTAGATACTAAAATTGGACTCAGGCGCACTGCGTGCCGGTTACTTCCTCATGCAGCCTCCTATAGGAACTCACTATAATTATACATCCTTTTCTAAACAACAGGGCACTATTGCGTACTTCTTTTATATGCTTCCAAATCACTGTATTTCCTCTTAGGATTTGATTGTCTATGTTCTCCATTGCAGTTGTAAGGATTCTCCTTGCAAATGATACATATAATTGGTTAGTTCTTCTGCGTTTTGTTCGCTAGAATTGCTGTTCTTCAAAAACCAACCGCACGAATAAGGAACTTTTTGGCCTTCATCTTTAACTTTACATTCACTTTACAGTGCCTTTTTTGCTATGTTTTGCGAGCTCTGTATATACATCATGTCTTCTGCATTTTATATACAAAACATATTACAGAGGAATGGGTTTAAAAGGGAGGTGCATAATTACGAGACCATGTTCTTTGTTGTATAGAGTACCCTTCAATACTAAATTGTTTTGTGGCCAAAGTAAACCTTGGACTTGATCGATGTCAATCAGCACTGTACATTTGTAAGGTGATAGACATGGCAATTGGCAAAATTTGATGAGAAAAAAACAGAATACCAGTTCAAAACTGTCATCCCTTGTTGCATTCAACATATACAGGCGTACATGACCTTCACAACAGTGCTACTATTCCCCTCTAGAACAAGTCACTATCTGATGAGCTCGCTACTTCGGGGGCATTTTCAGTTGCTTGAATGCTACATGCTATTCTCGCTAGCGCTTGCAGAATGTGCTTTTTCGGAATGATGACGGTTCTTGCAGCTTGACTTGCTTTTCGTCTCCACAAAGTTAAAATTGATGTTGTACTCGTCATTTGCTCCTCATACAATTCATCCACTTCCCACTTGAAGTTGTTGGAAGTGTCCCACTGTTCGTATGGCCTACTTTCTCTCCCTCGCCTGGTGCATGGCTTATACCATTGCACTCTTATCATCTTGTAATTGGCATCACCAAATGTCATTATTGGATCCGATCGGGCTTCTGCCAACCACACAGGCGCCGTACTATCTACTGCTGCTCGCACTAACAATAGATGTCCAGCTCGACAATCTCTCGCAACGCGGAACGATGGCCTAGGTCTCAAGCTTCGAGGTCCAATATAATGGTCATCTTCAGCAAATTCATCGCGCAGAATTCCATCTTCAGTGTATAATGTCTGCACTTCGAATGATTGCCTTGTTTGTGGCCAAAATCCCATACACAGTACATCGACAGCTTCCATTTCAGGTTCTTCCAAAGCTGCTTTAATCCTTTTCCAATACTCAATGAGGTGTGCGTGTTGTCGCGTATATTCCCCTGACTTGTCTGAATCGCCAACAGACTCCTAGTGTTGTATGAATCCTTGTAACCCTTTCACTATGTCTGTTTGCCCCTTCATTCCGCGTGGTAACACTGCCTTCGGGATCCCTACTGGCAATTTCGGCTTCCCTTCCTCGTCCTCCTTCCATAACTTGATACCCTCCGCAGGTCACCATCTCTCATCTGTGCAACGCAATTTGTACTGCATCAATGGCCAACCACTCGCGTCCCTGTAAAAGCGGAATTGTCGCCCTTTCGAATGACCAATTAGATGATCCTCGCTAATGAAATCTTCGATGAATGACTTAAAATCCGGCACTTCCTCTATTAAGGCTGGAATGAAGGATTCGTCATCTAAGTCCATGTATGACTTCATCAACAATGGTATTGTTGGATAATCGTTCTCTCACAGTTTCATGCTCCAACGCCCAAAGGATGCATCTTCATCATCGTGCGTGTGCCCTACCACCATGTATGACACTTGAATTTCTTCGAATATTCCTTTCGCAACAAGAAGAGACCAAAAGCATTTGACATGGCGGCTCTTGTTGTCTTTCCAACAATTGTCCAGTTGGACATGCAGAGTGGGCGGTAGCTTTGTAAAGTCGGCAGTGGGCAGTCCTGGCTTCAAAGGCACAGAAGATATACACACCTCTGATCCGACAAGTATCGCTTCGTATAATTCTATTGTCCCCGTTCCCGCAAATAGTGAGTTCGGCCTCTCACTCTTTGGTGGCCTCTCAAGGTCCCGAAGCAGTTTTGCAATCGATCCTATCGTCTGGTTGCTATCAGCAGGATACACATCTAACGCATAATGCGCATACTTCTTGTCACCATGACCATGTGCAAACATTCCCGTCACAGACACTGGGAGTTTCATGAGCCCGTCTACCGCCTTGTTTTTTGATGCAAAACACGGGGATGCTGTTTTTGAATGGTCTACTTTATCGTGCATTATACATAATACTTGCGACGGACGATAGCAAGCTAAGGCTCGGCTTAAGTAGTAGTAGGCCCGAGATGCCTCCTGCTCTCGGAGATGACTCTCCAGGAGTACAAGCACGTGCTTGTACCCGGGCGATCCGAATGCATGGACGTTGTGCAATCTCGTTAATTCATCGCATCTCCCGCAACGAGCAAATGAATCACCGCGACGCTTTATCTGGTACTCCGAGAAATGTTCTTTGCGGAGTTTGCTGCAAGTAGACTGAGAGATCACTTTCTCTCCACATTCCCTTTGAACCTACGCATGTTATCCAGTTACAATACTTAGTTACACGAGCACTCTATGTGCAATTGCACACTGTCTATTCGACAGTATTGCTTATCGTCACAGCAGACGAGAGTGCCGTCTATAATCATGACATTTCAGCGGATTAATTCCTGGCAACAAAGAGGGGAAAGAATTACGTCATGTACCTTGTTCACTTCATCTAATATGTTCTTCGACTTCGTTCCAGCCGGCAGAACTTTCTCTACTACCTTCACTCCCTTCATTGCGCCCTTTGCTGGAGTGTGAGTTCTGTGTGGCATAACATCTGCTGATGATGCTAATATCATCGACATCGTTTGTACTGCTTGGGCTGCGCTCCTGGAACGATTCTTCTTACCAAGTCCTCCATGCTGTTGGGCACAACGTCCTTCTGCTTCATAAGCGCGGTATCGATTAAAGTCCGTCTTCGACACACCGTACATCATGCGCCATGCGGAGAAACATACGATCTTTCCTTCTACTACACATACAGTGACTGTCAAAACTGAGTACGAAATAGCTTAGTCTACCTTTAGCCATTCATATTTTATAATTTACTGCATTTAATGCCAAATCAGTTGACGGCACAAGTATACATTCAAGTAAATGATGTGGCTACCAAATTACAAGTCCAGCAATGCAAAATGATTTGAGAAAGATATAGATCAAAGTAAATTAGCTCTAAAACTCAGTTATGCTCACACTTGGATTACGCGGTGAATGCTACAAATTTGACATGCACAAGTGGTTTTCTGGGTCTATTTTTTTGGATGGGCATGTTCTTGGCCTTCACATTTATAATTGTGTCCCTATTCAGTGCACATCATGTATGCAAATTGAGCAAAATGGTTTCATTAAGGTCTCTCTCTGTTGTTGATAGAAAGCAGATAGAAGAAGCTACTTTAGAAAAGTTGAGGAGGGGTGAAAGTACTAGAAATGTTGCTAGAGACTTACAAGTATCCCAAAGTTGGGTTGCACAATTTCGTAAGCAACATTTGAGTGAGTTGAGTGATGTGAATCGCAGTTTTGGTGGCAGGCCATAGGTGTACAGTGCAGCTGATCGCAGGGCTTGTGTGAGAGAAATCACTATAGGTGGCTTAGAAACTGCACACAAAGTTGGAAATTACTTGAGAGGAGCTTCATGTTGGTATGAGTGATAGTACTGTGAGGAGAATGTTACGAAAAGCAGGTTTGAAATGTGAAGTGAAGCAAAAGAAACCAAAGCTCACACTTCTTCAAATTAAAGGACAATTAGAATTTGCTAGACGTCATTGCCATTGGACTGATGATGATTGGGATTGTGTAGTATTTTCTGATGAAACAAAAATCAACCAATTTTACTCTGATGGTCGCAGTTGGTGTTGGTTTCGTGATGGACAGAGTAGAAGTGCTGGAATGGTGCAACAAACTGTCAACTTTGGAGGTGGGGGAGTGATGATGTGGGGTTGCATGACTCCGAGTGGCCTTGGTATGATGTGTAGGATTGAGGGAAGAATGGATCAGTACATGTATAGAGAAATTTTAGAGCGAGAACTGGTTCATACACTGCATACATACAATCTAGATCCTGCCAATTTGATTTTTCAACAGGATAATGACCCAAAGCATACATCCAAGAGTGTGCGCCGTTGGCTGAATTCGCAAGAATTCACTCTTTTGAAGTGGCCGGCGCAATCTCCAGACTTGAATCCGATCGAACATTTGTGGGCAACTTTAAAACGTCGACTCAACCAATATGAGAGACCTCCCAAAGGAATGTTAGAATTGTGGGAGCGTGTTGAGGATTGTTGGGCTTCAATTACTCCTAGTGAGTGTAAGAACTTGTATAAAAGCATGCTTAAGCGCATTGCAACTGTTATAGTTGCTAAGGGTAGGTGGACAAATTTTTAACTTTGTTCCAGCTAATGTGAGCAAAACTGAGTTTTGGACTGAACTTCACTTTACTTTTTTTTAACATGCATACATGTGTGTAATAGACCTCAATCCCCATGGAAGTATGACTGATTGCAATGGTAATCCTGTGCAATTTATGGTTTCATTTTTGACGCATCCAATTTCCCTACATTGTTTGTTAAATTTCAGTAAGCTGTGTTCGTACTCAGTTTTGGCAGTCACTGTACTTTCTTTGCTGTCTGGGGTACATAGTGATAATTCTTGTGCACTGCAAGTCTGAGATTGTCCTTGAACTTTGTGTCGGAGTGGTGCATCTCATACCTCAAACTCTCTACCACGTCGGGGGTAAACTGATCCAGGCAATGCCGTTTGCAACAATACGACCTCAGCGCCTTGGTTATGGAGTCCTTCATAACAAAAACATCTTTAATTTCGCTTTGGTTGTTTGACATATCCAATATGGCGAAGCGAGAAGTATTGTCTACTTCCTAGACGATCACCAAATCGGTCTGCTTTTGCTTTCACTACTTCGTTGTGCTTTCGTTTTTGATCATACAAACTGACGCCTTCGTACAATGTTCTCTTTACAGGCCACCTCTGCAGGGTTCGACATGCTAGCGATGTGCATTGTCCATACACTCACTACTAGAAAATCACGACCAAAACAACAGAAAATCAACTCATTTTTGTTGGTCCGTGCACTGTAAGTGCCTTTTTCACTGATTTCTGTTGGTCTGTGCACTATAAGTGCCATTTTTACAAATTTTTAACTTTCTATAACATTAAGGAAATCTAAAGCCTCATCAAAACTGCGAGTTCTCATGCACATAAATTAATAAAAAATATATATATTAAAAAAAATTGAATAATTTAAAAATATATATATATAATATAAAATAAAAATTGAAATCTCACGTGGATATGTGGCAGCATTTCGACCACATCAAGTTGGATAATAATTTTTTAATAAATTTTAAAATATATTTTTAATATATTTTTAATATATTTTAATATAAAATAAAATAAAATAAAAATAAAACATTTTTAAAATAATTTTTAAACATTATAAAAACACTTTTTAAACATTTTTGTAATAATTAATATTATTATTTTACTAAAAAATTATAAAAAATTAAAACTAATTTTAATTACAAAAAAAATAAAAATAAAAAATGTTTTTGTCAAATTTTTTTTTGGGAGTGGATCTGGCAGACTTTTCTATATAGTTACTAAAAGTTTCAAAAAATTCCAAAAATATATTTTTTTGAACGAAATTTTGATGGCTGGGAGCGGTTTTTTTTCCAGAGCAGATTCTGCATATTTTTAGCGAAGTCAAAAACTTCTTTTTTTCAATTTTTTATTTATTTATTAAATCAGGCAGGCTTTTTCTATACCTACAAAAAGTTTCAAAAAATTCCAAAAATATTTTTTTTTCGACGAAATTTTAATGGCTGTGAGCTGTTTTTTTTTCCATAGCAGACTTTGGATATTTTTAACGATGTAAAAAACTTTTTTTTTTCAAATTTTTTTTTGTAGTGGATTAGGCAGGTTTTTATCTATATCTATAAAAAAATTGAAGAATTTCTAAAAACATATTTTTTTGGGTATCAAAGATAAAAATTATTTTTTAGTTGAACCCCCTTCTACTAAAATGTATGTAGAAGCTTCACAACATATTGGATCAAAGTGAAATTTTTACCACTAATACTAGACTTTAGAACGCAACTTTTCCAACAATTTTTATTAAAATTGGACTCCGTATGGAGGAGAAACAAGCCTTCAAAGTTCACTAAAATTGTCAAAAGTCCAAATTTTTGATGTCGGCATTTATAAGTAATAATAAGTAAACCGTTGTAGCACAAAGTAGCTTACCATTGGTGAGTTGGTAAGAAGTCTTGGTTACCATGTAGGAGGTCTCGGGTTCAAATCCGGATGGTAGAGGTGTTGTGGGGTATTGTGGTCCGGGCAGCCCGAAACTATGGTCTGGGCAGTTGGAGACTGTGGTCCGGTCAGTTGAAAATTACAGTCCGGGCAGCAGGAATTTTTCCCCGGGCAGCAGGAATTTTTCCCCTGCAGCAGGAACTTTTTTCCCGGGCAGCCGGAAAATTATTGTCTAGGAGGCTGCAATTTTTAGGTCGGGCAGGACAAATTTTGTTTTCAGCAAAGCTAAAAATTTTAATTCGGGTAGTAGAATTATTATTTTTGAGTAATTGAATGTTTTGGACCAGAACAGCAAGAATCAAACAACATATCTCTGTTGAAAAATGTCCAGATCAACTTGTCCAAATCAACTCCAACTATCAACCATTCTCTGTTGATTTTTTGTTGTTTTGGACACATATTTTCTAGTAGTGACTTCATAGACCACTACGCCGACGTGTTCACTTCCAAGCGGAAACCTAGAATCTATCGATTGCTATTCCTTTGCAAACTCGACGTAGGCCGTAGCGACGACCTCCCCACTGTCGTTCACTAGAGAAACTTCTTTTTTGCACCACTCATCTCGGCTCAGACCCCGGCAATGCGGAATGGGCATCTCGTCATCCGGGATGGCGTACACAGTTTCAGGCTCCTCGACATCAACATCCTTGCCCTGCAAGTTATTGAAGGTAGAGAAGATTGCACAAGGCACACACACAAACACAAGGAATGCGTAGAAAGAGATGATCTTTACTCAAAGGCCTTCCACCTTAAGTAGTGTACACTAGGAGGTCACCATGGACAAACCATATGGGATAACTCATCACAAGGACACTCTAGAGATCAGCCCATGCCTAACCCCTCCTCCCACACACCATTATTTAGCACCCGTACGTCTTTGGCTTCTAGCAATACTACGTTGCATCAATTACCTCAATACTCCCACTTTGCGTAGAGCCAAAGCCTCTAAGTCCAAATGCTATTACTAATCGTTGGTGTCGGTCTCTACAAAGACCCTTTGTGAGCACATCCGCCACCATGTGCTCCGTTGGGCAATACTCCAAATGTATAACTCCCAATTCCAACTTCTCCCGAATGAAGTGGTATTGCACATCAATGTGCTTCGTGCGTGAATGATGTGTAGGGTTCTTTGCAAGTGAAATGCACCCTTGGTTGTCACACATAATCGTTGTAGCCTCACCTTGTGTGCAACCCACATCCACCATTAGTTGCCTCAACCAAATGGCCTCCTTCGTGGCATGGCTCGTAGCCATGTACTCGGCCTCCACCGTTGATGTCGCCGTGGTTTGTTGCCGCTTGCTATTCCACGACACCGCTCCCGATCCGACCTTGAACATGTAGCCCGTTGTCGATCTTCGATCGCTCGTGTCTCCCGCGTAGTCCGCGTCACAATAGCCGCTCAACACAATGTCTTTGCCTCCAAGACACAATTTCACATCGCTTGTGCCCCTCAAATAACGCATGATCCTCTTGACCGTCATCCAATGCATCGAGCCCGGTCTCGCCATGTGTTGACTCACCACGCTAATTGGATACGCAAGGTCGGGCCGTGTCGCAATCATCGCATACATCAACGACCCCACCGCTTGCTTGTATGGCACCTCCGCCATCGATTTAGCCTCCATCGCATACTCCTCCTCCGAAAGCTTGACGAGCTTGGAGTTTGCATCCAATGGTGTTGCCACGGGCTTACAATCCTCCATCCCGAATCTCTTGAGCACGTCCATCACATACTTGCCTTGACTCATGGTGATAGTGCGTGTAGCCCTGTCTCGCACAAACTCAACACCAAGACAAAAGTGCAATTCTCCAAGATCACT
Source organism: Pohlia nutans (assembly GCA_022496805.1). Classification (NCBI taxonomy): domain Eukaryota; kingdom Viridiplantae; phylum Streptophyta; class Bryopsida; order Bryales; family Mniaceae; genus Pohlia; species Pohlia nutans. The sequence goes on along the minus strand of CM040092.1, from coordinate 23,207,480 downwards.
CATCTCGTACTCTCTCTCAAGCATGCCTTTTAATGCATTCATTAAACTCATGAGGCTTGCAAGAATGATCAAATCATCAACATATATGATCACAATCACCACATGTTGCCCCTCTTGCATGAAGTAGAGACTATGATCCGCAATGCTCCTAGTAAACCCGTGTGCAACCAAGAACGTGTCAATCTTTTGGTACCACGCTCTTGGAGATTGTTTCAACCCATACAATGATTTTTGCAACTTACAAACAAGGTGCTCATTACCTTGTTGCACAAACCCCTCAGGTTGCACCATGTAGATATCCTCCTCCAAATTGCCATTCAAAAATGCGGTCTTCACATCCATTTGATGCATCTCCAAGTCCAAGGCCGCTCCAATGGCAAGAATGCATCGAATGGTGGTGAACTTGGCCACGGGAGCAAATGTCTCGTGAAAGTCCACCCCATGCACTTGCGCGAACCCCTTGGCTACTAATCTTGCCTTGTGACGCACAACAATACCCGAAACATCCCTCTTTGTCCGAAACACCCATTTGCAACCAATGGGGTTGCGATCCTTTGGAATGGAAGTTAATTGCCACGTACCGTTAGCAATTAGAGAGTCGTACTCCTCTTGCATGGCGCGCTCCCACTTGACCGCATCCTCACCTTGCATGGCTTCTCGAATGGTCAATGGACCATCCGATAATGCCACATTCGCATGCTCGTCCTCCACTTGAGGGAAGATGTGGTTCTTCCACCATTCTCCAGGTGGCTTGCGCGATCTCTCGGGGTACCGCCGCTCGCTTGAAGAAACTTGCTCCTCTTGCGTGCCCTTTGCGCCATTCTTGGCCTTTGAGCTCGATGGCGCTTCAACAACCTCCGTATCGCCAGCTTCGTCATCACCGTCATCATCACCTACATCAACAACACTAGGAGACTTGGAGGGTGTGTCCACCAAAACGTCTCCACTACTCCCACTTGGACCAACCTCCAAAGGAGCCTCCATCGTAGACTCCTCACAAAATGTCACATCACGTGACCGAATGATCTTCCTCGTGTCCACCGACATGAGTCTATACGCCTTGGTACCTTCACAATACCCAAGAAACACACATTTCAAGGCCTTAGCCTCGAGTTTCGTCCTCCGTTCGTCGGGAACCTTCGCATATGCAATGCATCCGAAGATGCGCATGTGTGCAACACATGGTTGCCTCCCACTCCACGCTTGCTCCGGCGTCATGCCTTCAACCGCGCTTGTTGGACACCGATTGCGTGTGTATACCGCATTCACCACCGCTTCCGCCCAAAGGTCCAACTTCAAGTTTTGAGCGTGCAACATGCTCCTCGCCATCTCTACAATGGTGCGATTTGCGCGCTCCGCAACTCCATTTTGTTGAGGCGTGTACGGGGCCGAAGTTTGGCGTGCGATGCCTTCATTCTTCAAAAGCTCGTCAAATTTCTTGGACATGTACTCGCCGCCATTGTCCGACCGAAACACCTTGATCTTCAACTCGGATTGGTTCTCCACCAATGTCTTGAACTCCTTGAACTTCTCAAAGCACTCACTCTTGGCTTTGATAGGGTAGAGCCATATCTTCCTTGAAAAATCATCGATGAAGGTCACAAAGTACTTGCAACCTCCCATCGATGTGGTCTTCATGGGGCCACACACATCCGAATGCACGATCTCCAAAACTTTTGTGGCCCGTGTCGCCCCTTCACCCGCAAATGGCAACCGTTGTTGTTTGCCTTCAATGCAACCTTCACACGTGAATGTAGAAGCATCCACTTTCAATTGATGAAGGTCCATACCGCTTACCATGCCGCGTAGTGTCTTCACACTCTTGATGTTCAAATGGCCAAGTCGATGATGCCACAACGCCAACTTGTCGTCCTTCAAGTTTGAATGCGCCAACGCCGCCGATTCCTTCGAATGCACCTTGGAGAACTTGATGTGGTACAAGCCCTCGTGTTCTTCAATGATGGCCACCTCATCTCGACTCGGTGACAACACATAACACCCCTTATCACTAAACTCAACCCTCAAGTGCTTTGCCACTAATTGCCTCACCGATAGTAAATTTGCCGTTAATTTGGGAACGTGGAGGACATCTTGGATAGTGATTGTCTTCACACGACCCCTCAACTCGGTGTCTACAACAATTTGGCCCTTGCCAACGGCCTCAAGCACCGTATCATCTCCCAAAATCACTCTCCTTGGATTAATGAGAGCATACGAATGAAAACAAGTTTTATGTGGTGACATGTGGCTTGTAGCCCCCGAATCAACAATCCAATCACTCGTACTACCATTGCACGATACATTGCTTGCCATGTTTGCATACTCATCACCAACCTCAATCCAATCACTCATGCTTGCATCACCCTCGATACCATCACTCATGCTTGCATCACCCTCGATGCCATCGCTCATGCTTGCCTCATATCTAGCCGTAAATGCGTACTCATCATCGTCACGAGTTTTAGTGTTGTTTGCACTCTCCCCTTTCTCATCCCTCTTGCGTTTGAAGCAAAATTTGGCAATGTGGCCCTTCTTACCACAATAGAAGCACACCTTGTCGCTTGAGCTCCCACCGCCTCCATTCTTGAATTGCTTCGCCACGAGTGCCGCTCCATCTTCTCGAGACTCGTTCTCCTTTCGCCGCGAAAGCTCGTGCAACAACCGTGAGGTCACATAGTCCAATGTGAGTTCCGTAATGGGTCTTGACTCCATCGCCACGATGAGGTACTCGTATGATGATGGAAGGCTCTCCAAAAGTGTCATCACGATGTCACCATCCGTAACCGACACGTCGCAACCGTTGAGTTGATCCGCGAGAGCTTTGACCTTGTTGATGTGCGCCAACATGTCATCTTCTTCGCCCATCTTGATGGTGAAGAACTTGCGCCTCAAAAACAAAATGTTGGCCAATGTTTTCGCTTCGTGAATGTTGCAAAGCTTGGACCATGCTTCCGCGGGTGTCTTGCACGAACGAATGTGCGCAAGTTGCGAATCCGCGAGGTTGAGTGCCAAAATGGCAAATGCCTTCTTCTCCCTCCTCGTGTACGCTTGCATGATCCTAGGATCCGTAGAAGAGAAAGGAGGTTCCTCACTACCCTCGACAATCTCCCACAACTCCTTCTCGGCCATCACCATCTCCATTTTGAATTTCCACAAGTGGAAATTCACCCCATCGAACTTGTCCACGACCTTGGGACCCTCACCCTCAAAAGATGCCATGATCCTCACTTACGTATGCCTCCCCACACAAATGAAACCTCAAACTCAAACACACAACTTTGTTTTTGTGATTTTTTTGCTTTGATATTGCACCTTTGTGCACCCAATGGGTTTAAAACAACCCCAAACACTAGATCAGCACTTTTGTGCTCCACACACGCCTCCCAACACTCAAATGTGAGAACCCTCACCCAAAAATGCAAAGAGGCTCACCAAAACCCCTCAAATCACTCAATGGAGCTCAAAACAACTCCAAATGCTTCAATACGACGCCTTAGTGTCCCCAAACACTCAATGCACGTCAATGACACCTTTGTGTCCTTCAAGAGCACTCACTCAATGCACATGAACTCACACAAGTCCTTCAAAACCCCAATCGCATTGAAATTGCTCAAAACCGCACCTTTGTGCACAAACTAGCTCCAAATGAAAATTTGAGCACCCCAAGAGCATGAAACACATGCAACACCTCAAAGCAAGTGCCTAATCACTAGGATCAGATGGTAGACCCTCCACGAGAGTCTTCACACCTCACAAATCACTTGCATTTACTCAAATGCTCACAATTGAACCAAACGAAGTTCCACTCGCAACGAAGAGATAGAAGAAAGAAAAGAAGGAGATCAAGGGAAGAAATTGACCAAAGAGAGTGCTCCAACATGTAACTTCAGCCCATGCACACCTCCAAGAAACACCAACGCTTCAACAAGCTCCAAAACCTCCAACAATGCTCCAAAACCGCCCGTTGTGCACCGACCTCAAAATACTTGCACAAATGCAATCTAATACTCATGAAACACACATGAGTGGGCCCATAACCTATTGAAGGTAGAGAAGATTGCACAAGGCACACACACAAACACAAGGAATGCGTAGAAAGAGATGATCTTTACTCAAAGGCCTTCCACCTTAAGTAGTGTACACTAGGAGGTCACCATGGACAAACCATATGGGATAACTCATCACAAGGACACTCTAGAGATCAGCCCATGCCTAACCCCTCCTCCCACACACCATTATTTAGCACCCGTACGTCTTTGGCTTCTAGCAATACTACGTTGCATCAATTACCTCAATACAAGTGACGATGGTCATTTCTGATGAAAATGCAGCACGCATGAGTGACAGCGTCGTCATCATTCACTGTATACTGGCACAACTATGAGCGAGTACAACATCGACACCACATCACGAGCAGTCCACATGGTTTGTCCTCATTTTACCCATCGCCAACACATCCTACAATACCTATGTATTCTGTCTTGCCGTAACAGAAACCTCATTTCCTTTGCAAGGCACTACAACTTTCTTACCGTATCGCTGAAATCTATGTCCTCAACCACTGCATACACAGGCTCATCAAGCACGAAACGCAGGCCTCACCTATCAGCACTGAACATGTATCATGCGTATCAGTGCCCACGTTACCCAATTATTCAACAGTCAACATGTATCATCAGGCTTCATTCACATGTCGCACCCCTCATCAGGACAAATTACATGTACAGGTCATGAATGTCCAGAAATAGAACTTCTACAGAAGATTTCTTATAAGTTCATTTTTATAAAGATCTGAAACAAGGAGTACAGTACCAGTTCACTTTCCAGTTGGCAATTCTACGCGTACTAGTTTCCAATTTCACGGGCACATACATGAACACCAACCCTACTACTCCAGTGACACTGACAAGCACTTAGATTAGCTACGTCCATGTTTAACCTTACAAACTACATGGATGTCAGTAACATCTGAAGTTCAGGCAGTCTCGGAATACTATTCTCATGATGCCTACTCGTACCCACTGTGCAATTGCACACTGACCACAGGAGTCAATGGTCTAAACCGACAGAATTGCACACATGTTATCTCATCACCGTTAGCATACATACTCGGATGCCGGCTTTCGGGTTTCATTAGCCACATGCAGACGCGGTAAATTCTAGGTTCTCTTTCTCTACAGTGGTACAACGTGCTCTTTACATTGCAATTCCCCACTGCCACAAGCCTCAAGTAACATGGTATACTCCCGTCTGTTGGTAAATTGAGGATCCACAGGCGTTATAGTACTAACGGATAATCCTCAGAATCTACGTTCGTTGAAGTTCTCTTATCGTTCTTAACACTGCAAACTAACAGTTATCCCTGTCCATGCACTTAGCAATTGCACACTGGACAAACACGTCAACTCTTGTCTTCCCTCCTAGGATTGAATCAACTCTCCCTCACTGCAATCAGTGGAAACTTCCCCATTTTCTGAAGGCAAGTCCCCTCCGAGCAAGTTCTCTATGGAGTCACTGACTAGTTTCTCTCTCTACATCCATACGTCAATTTTAAACCTTCTCACTGTTCAACCACGTACACTCTTGCATGTGCAATTGCAGTCTGCCAAATACATATGGAAGCACAGTATGCCTTCCTTGTTGTACCGCTGCAGGCCATTAATTCCTCTATCTACAAGAGCTATTGTCGCTTTCTGCACTCTTCCCGTTCATTGCACTCAAAAGGATCTACCATTGTCCCTCTGGAGTTTGTAATTTATATGGTGGAGCGGGAGTAGCACTGGCCACCACATCTGTATCACTTGTATCATTCATTCTAATACTTCACAAACCCGACGTCCGCCTCCTGCAATCGCTTTCTATGAGCTCTGAGTTGACAACTCCAGGATCTGTCTACAAGTTTAGTGCCTTTCAACTCTTAAAACTCCAGCCCATCCGGGCCTGGAACAGACGTCCACTATTCCATGCACTCATCCAAATTTCCTCCAGCCATTCTGAGTAAAGAAAACTCTTCCACTGTCCATTCCGATCTTCCTGCCCAGGTTCCTGCAACTGATCCCTTCGCTTTCTGCCTGCTCAAAGTGCAAGGATTTTCTGGATTTCGGCGGGCAGCTACAATGACAATTCTCTCTCGAGCGGCTGCAGACTGCCCAGTACCACTACTTCTAGTGTACCACTGTCCGTTCCCAGTGTGCAATTGCACACTGGGACGGTGTGCCAACTGCTCTATGTTCTATACTCCGTACGTCTACGAGTACACGCCTTGTATACAATGTCCTCTGTTTCGTATATTCAATATTGAAATACGCACTCCTGGAAAATAACAAAGTATTTATGGTATTCGTAACGTGGAAAGAAACTTGGCTATGGAAAGAAAAAGACGTTGATACTTATAGCTACCGGGGCATTCGTGAATTTTGGAATTCTATTGCTCTTCTGAGTCTCTAACATGTACAACTGCCAATTGACTACTGTACACCGGTTGTGTATATCAGACTTCCAGTATAACGCACTCTGAATTCACTGCATACGCCGATTACACCTACTGGAAAGACGGTTTCGGAACATACCTACTTGCACAGGAGTTGGTGACGACTGCCGCTTGCAAGCGTGCCCTCCAGTAGCCAAGACGCCGCAGTTGTTGCCACTGTCCTCCACCAATGTGTCCAGCACCGACCACGAGAAAAAGAACTTAGGGTTTCGGCAGCTCGCTCACATCCCTCTTTCAAACGTCGCCGCCTTGTTCAACATATCGAATTACCCAGCTCCATCCACATGCAGTGCAGCATATCACCAGAACCTACAACTTTTACTACAACGATATTTAGCAGTGACGACAACAGAAAGAACAACACACGTATATGGATCTTTCTAGGGGAAAACAACCTGCGTGAGTACAAACAGAAGCAATCAACATCATTCACAACGGCAGTGGCGTTATCAGCATTCAGCCTTTGCCGAAGCAAACCAAAGCGACCAACACATCGTGTGCACACTTACATTCTCATGCGGCGCAGAGAATTGGCGTCATTGTACGTCCACGGACCAGCGGCGCCGGGCGGAAGACGGAAAGAATGTGGCCCAACTCTGAAACAGTGCTCGGGCCTGCGCCACAGTGGCAATGCGAGGCAAAGGCCAGGACGTGCCACGTGCAAGAATATTATGGGTTACCCCGGCCCGAGGCCAGGCTGCCATCATTGCAGCCGTCAGGAGGCATTGCTGACATAGGGGCATTGAACGGGGAGTTTTCCAAGGGAACCAGCTAAAATCCAATATTTTACAAAGCCAACCGGTTTTCGACAATAACCCATCTGGTTATTATCGATGTGTCACCTAGGTAGCACCTGAGTATCATAAAATTTATCCAGATTTTAACCTAAAACTATGAGTTTCAACCGGTAATTTGGCAATTTCATTCGGCTGATTTTACACCAACTGTCGGATCTCCCCATACATTGGATAGGGTGTGGGCTCCTGCAATGAGGACCGTTGATCTGCAGCGACGGTCCACATTTGTTGAGGTCAAACTACGCTGAGGAATGGGCTCAAGCACGGGTGAACTGGAAGCGCCGCGGCTCTGACACAGCCAACGTAGTTACTTTCAGTTGCATCTATTTTGAGATGCATGCGGTTTAGGTAACCACAGTAAGAAGCTCAGAATAGTGAACTTCCGGTTTAATTTTTGTTTAGACTTCTTTGTTTTCGTCATATTCAAATAAATAATTTCATACATAACATTGTGAAGTCCGTAATTTTGTACTCCTCTCCGATGCTATGACATGCACGTTGTTGTCACCTTGTAAGTTTCTTTTACTTGGTTAAGTCCTACTAAATTCCCTCATATCATGCCGAGTGTAATCTTCCATTGTAGTTTCAAAAAAATATATTATATCGGTACAAATCAAATGTTGTTGTTGGGGGTGCAGACCCTACTATTATAGATTGTAATGAAGCTCCACAGTTTTAAAATGAAGCTTTATAATTGATGAAAATCACTGCCCCCACCCGTAACTGCCCACAGCCGTAAGTGCCCACATCCTTGTGAAATTTGAAGAATTGCAAAGATGCATTCTAAAATGCATGTACGAGGGATACTTTGAACTTCATGCATGCATAAACGTTGTACTGTACATCAGAAATTTGAGATTCTATTCATACAATTACATGTGCGATTGCTATCAGCAACGTTTTTGTATTAATTTTTAACTTAACATGCAAAATGCTATTGTCACTTGATTATGAATATGATATTGACAATCTGCAGATCACATTTGTTGTTCAGGGATGAAATGTACTACCCGAACTGCAGTGATTATTGAGAGAATATTTGGTTCTATAAGTTTATTATTGGATTTTTTGAAAACCACTTTTGAACTAAGACCTTACATTTTTTGGGTTAATCATAGCAATATGAAACATGCCAACAATAATATTCAACGTACATAAAACTTATGTTTACAATTAGTTAACCCCCAACCGCCCAACCATGCATATTTTGCATGATGTAAGGATTTGCAGTCCGTTTTCTCATCCATCATGCACTTTTTGCACTATGGATTTGTTATTGAAACTTTTATGGCAAGTTAGCTTTGTGCATATGTGATCCGATTAGAAAGGGGATGATTTGTGAATTTTTTATGCCTCGAGTCATGTTGTACTGTTCCACCCAACATTCCGGAGATTTTAGTTTAAAAGTGCTCTTGAAAAAGTCAACTACTAAAATTAAGCAACCACAAAATCTTCAGAAATCACTACATTCACAGTATTATATTTCAACCCATCACAATAAAGTTCATTATTATATTCTCAATATCCTATTCGTAATCATATTACAAAAGAATGAAAAATTTTAAGTTTGAAATTCAATACAAAAATATTGGTGATAGCAATCGCAATTCTAACCATCTGGATAGAATCTAAAATGCATAATGTACAACTTTTATTCATTCATCAACTTCAAAATATCCCTCTTAGTTGCATTTTATAATGCATCTTTGGGAAACTGCCAAATCTGAATAGGGTGAGAACGTTTAGGGGTTACAAAAGGACTGTGACGAAATTAAATGAGATGCATGATCAGAACATGCTTAGAAAACCCTTGTATTGTGGACACTCAAATGTGAAACTTTTTGACCTTGTAAACTTTTCAAACGAAGTCCATTCTCCATTTCCAGCGGTTAGAATCTGTATCTAAACTCAACTTAACATTTAATTAAAACATTAAATCCATCGATGTGAAAACACTTCATTCTTTGGCCATTTCATGTATTACTATTCATCTTGGATCAATGTAGTAAATATATATGCATGACAATGGATACAGTCTAAATTGCAGAACGTAGAAGTTTGCATTGAATGCAAGACTTACTGCAACCATAACTCCCGGGACTGATTCTGTTCCCGTACATATCGGATGCATGTTCACAAAAGTTTTTTTTCCCTTTGTGAGGCTAATATATCTACAATCAATCGTAATGCATCACCGCATGACTGTATTGAAATTGTAATCTTATTGAAATGTGAAAGTGTTCTTGTCATAAATTACTTGAATAAATTGCGCGGATTTCAAAAATGATATGTTTAAGCATTTTCCTTTGAAGTAAACATCATGCGTGAGTACTGTCACTACCTCTAAAAATACTCAATGTCATTATTCACAGATGATATTGAATGTAAAATGAAGTGTGACTAACGTCAGTAACCATTATTGTAGGGGTTATTCACAATACTCACACGTGATTTTTACTCCATTCGATCGGTCCTTTTCATTACGTTCTCATGTAGTTCCTTATATATTGATTATATATGTATGCTATTAGTTTTTGTCAATTCATATACATGATCAATGTTTACAATATCTTCCAATCAATTTGAAATTTTGGTCATGTAGTTCTGCTGGAACTAAAGCTAAAATAATCCATTTCCAGAACAAATCACTCATAGTACGGTATGTTCAATTTTTTCCATTTCATATAATTTTTTTATATGCTTTCTAAGCTCACATTCTGAAGATAAATTGATAGATTGTTTGAAGAAATAAAATCTGACATTGATGAATTCTTGAAATTCACAACTTCAAAACCAAATTCATAAATTCTCTACTTCAAATTTCTGAAATAATAAATTAGTTTGATATCAAAATGTTGATTTCTAGATACTAAGATTATGACTGATTTTCCTTCATTCGCAAATACATTTTTATTGAAGTGAATAAAATGACATGAAATGTGCAAAAGAGTGTCAACCCGTACAGGGTCTCACTTGTTTTGTAAATGTCCCAACCTTACAATTTGCATACTTGAAATATCACGTGGTATAATAGTTGATTTTTTTGTTAAGGTCATCAACATTATGAGGTGTGCCAAATATTCAACATTATTCGAATATTTACAAGGTCTATCCTGTTAACGAGATGAAATTTCAAAATAAATATATTTTTGACAATTGTAATATGAACATTTATATTTAAGGTACATCAAAGTTATGTTTACAAGTACATAAAAAATTACAGTGAAGAAATTAATAGAGGCCTGTGATTGGGACATCTTTGAAAAACCTTTTTATTTAGGACGGTGTATTCTCCAATTTCAACGGTCAAACGATGTATGAGAACTCAATTGAAACAGCTAATTTAAACACCAACTGTAATAAACTTAGAACACCCCGATTTTGAGGTGCCTTCATACTGATAAATGCTTCTACATTCTATACAGGAGTATGTAAGACTCTTTTTGGTTATTTGACCATACGGAGAAATTGAAAATATCATGAGAAACTGAGAAATTCATCAAACATCATGAGAAATTCAAAACATCATGAGAAACTCCGTGGATTTCATGTTCATAACTCGTTGGAGTTGGGCTCCCTCCTGCCCATGGCCGCATGCCCATGCATGCAGGTCCCATATGCCTTCCAAAGAGTGCCATAGGCAGACCTGCCCGCCTTCCAATTCCCCAAAATAACGGTGCCTCAATGAATGATGGGTACATTCACAGTAACACGACCCAACCCCGCCCAGTTATAACGACTCTTGATGAGTGCTTAGAAAATAATATCTTCAATTTATGTAGATATTAGAAAAATTTAAGGACATTTTGCGACATATTTTGAACATTTTAGCACATTTTAGTCGTTATTAACGACTGGTTATGACCATATTTTAGTCGTTTTGGAGTACCAATAACTTCCCAAACATTGTCAAACTTTAGTATATTGTATAATGACATATATTATATGTAGTTACTAATTTATATTGCATTATCAATTCATATGATAAGATTATTGCTTAACAATCCGTTAAATTAATCACTGGTTACAGTTTCCTTGGGTCGTGTTACTGTGAATGTACCCTGATCCCAATTCTATAAGACCCTAAACCCGCCTCCATACAGCCCGTGGTTCTGATATCGGCCCCGTCATCACATCTGCTGTTGGTGACCCTCGATGGCAATGTACAGCCCTCAGCCCTGCAGCCCACGCTGAAACAGAGCACTGGCCCGTGACTAGGGCCGCGTGCCCACCGCTTGGCACTGCAGATTGTCCACTGGGTTGTAATCAACTGGAATCCTGAAATGCCGCCCTGATCAAGAAAATTGATCATGAATGAAGTGGAGTTCTGAATTCCCATCCAATTCTTCATGTAAAAGGCTTCTCTTGTCACTGTCACCCCTTCCTGTTACATTCTAATCATTGAAGGTATTTTTAGATGTTATCGCGGGTCATAAGTATAGTGTGTCGATAAAAATGGTTCACTGTCTACTGTATTTCGAATTTTTTTGCTTTCTCTAGTTAAATTAAATGTAGTACTCCGCTTTGAATTATTGGAAATATTTGAAAACTATGTGTTTTATTGTAGTTACAAGTTCAGTACGTGCAGAGAAGGTGTAAGAAAATTTATTTATTTACATACCCGGATGATTTTCATGAACGAAACTGTTGTTCGTTGTATTTTACAGCATATGTAAAAGAATCGGGTATCTGTAGTACATTTTGTAATACATTACGATCTTCTTTTCTATCAGTGCATGAAACCATAGTAATTTCAAATTATCAGCACAATTTATGAAAAACTTATGAGTTATAGTAGACATGTGACTTCATGTAAAAAAAAATAAAAAATTCTTCTAGTATTTGTAGTCAAGAAATTGAGTGTGGTAGATAAAATATGATTCCATGCTTATAGGCCCACTTGTTATCGGTTCATTGATTCGGAAGTAGGATAACTATTGGTTGACCATGCACTACAACAACAGTAATTTCATATCGCATTGAATATTTCAGTATTTTAGATCACTTGCTCAATATTGGTACCTCCTGAACTGTTCGTACAGTTCGTCTACATTTACTGGCGTACATCTCAACCTGTTTAGGGTTTTCCATATGTCCTCCTCTGAAGCAAATGTTTGCATTTCACAGATACTGCCGTGAATTACCGAATTTAGAAGCATTTTTTGTTCAATGCTGAGCAATACTACTAAAATCTTTTGTGTAATTATAAATTGTGTCTACTTTGTTTACAATATATCTTGTATTCTTAAATGGTAAATACCAAAGTTTGGAATCGATAGAACATCATCAGTTTCCAAACTAGGGAGCACCTAAACCACTGTCTGTTATATTTATTTAAGTGGAATTACCCTTTTACTCATACTCTTCGAAATTTACAATGGTTGTACATTAAAAGAGCACATCCTTGTACAATTGTATGAATTATACAATCTCACTTATACTGTACAAATTTGAGAAAATAAACAATTTATCTTTCCAACGTACAACTACATATAGGTGATCCAAAGTATACGTAAATTCAGTATTGATTTTAAACCACCGATAAATGGTGCTTCTATACTGCATTTTAGGTCCTGCCTCCTTTTAGATTATGAAAATGACATTATACAATTATCCGGTTCTTATGAATATTGGTCCTATAAAGAACATAAACTATTGAAATGTCCACATATTAATTTTGTATTCCCTTCTAACCGCGTAAAACTGTATATGATTATATTGATTATATATAGTTATGTATATTTATATATGTCACTTTGATTTTTATATATTTGTATTGTTTGAGTTGCGTATTTTAATACTGATAATTTCTTAGATTTCATGATGTTGTTATTAAATATACTATTATGAAGAAAGTACGCAAGGGTGTGAGGTATGTGGTTTGGTTCTAGATTGTCCGGAATTCTCGGATGGTACACAAAATATCAAAAACCTTGCACATCGTACGCTACCTTTTCCTATATTGCACACAAATATACAGTATTGTGTTGTATTAAAAAGCACTTCTATACAATATTTGAACATCTATTTTGTTATATATAAAGTTCTTCTACAATCAACATTGTTATTACATTAAACATCAAGTTACGTTCATTATTTTATGATAGATTCTATTGATGTCTGGGAATAATTCGTTATTGTTAGCTTAATCCACAAATGTTGTCGTCAGTGTTTTCTTGCTTTTATCATTGTCAGTTCTTCCATTTCTCCTGTCTGAATGTCCCAGTAAAACACATACCGTCCGCAGTAATGAGTTTCAGAAAGCATTTTTGCATAGAAACATTTGAACAGTTTGTTTGTACCATATAATTACTGACATCGTCAATAACCATGTTTCACAATCTTAGAAATTCCCATCGAAACACTACTGTACTCAGTACTGAACTACTTCAAGCATTTCGGAAAATACATACAGTTCTTCTAAATTATACAACCTCAAAGGTACACTGTCGTCTGGGATAATATGATTTGGTTATATTGAAATTCGAAGTTAAGGCATGTACAAATTCACTTCAATTTCAAAGGCACCACATACACGTTAACAACTACTATAATAACTGATATAATACGAAATCATATAAACGAATAGTATTATATATCGTGTTTACAAGATCATAATATATTTTCCACACACATCATTCGCACACTCGATAGATTCCATACTACAACTGATGATTATTAGTATCGTTGTGGTCAAAAACTTTTTTTTTCCCGTACTGTTCATATTCTGTTCATACCTTTTGAAAGTACAGTCCAGTCCATGTATAAAAGTAGAGAAGATTTTTTATGAGAATGACGAACTATCTTTATTAATAGAGAATTAAGTTAATTATTGAATCCAGTGTTACAGAAGAATAAACTTATAATACAGTACATAAAAATAATAGTAGATTACATAAAATAGAAGTACATGAAATTAACATGAAATAAATATATGTGAAGGAATACCTACCTTGAATAATACAGGATTAAGTTAATTAGACTACAGTGAATGGTGTATTTACTGTCCAAAATTGAATTTCTCAAATCCTGACACTATTTACTTGCAAGGATATATAGTGTCCTCGTATGAACAGAGTACTTTATACTTCCAATGACATATTGCAACTTCATACTAAATGTAGCAGGACACCTCATGTCACTATGAATACTTCGAAAGAACAGGGCATTCTCAATGAAATTGCGAAATACGACTCGCAAACTCCTATCTAGTGTTATAGGGCTCACAATATTTCTCTTCATTTGTGATCCAATTGTACTAAAAGTGATGAATTATCAGTACAAACTATATACAGCAATGAAGGTAATTCAATTGCTACTGTGAAGGAATTAATGGAATTATTGAATTTTTTTGTGTCGTTTATTCTCTCTTTTTTTTTAAAGAACATAAGGTTATGTAGCTCTTGCGAGGATTCACCGTTTAGCTCTCCCCACATGAAAGACAAAAAATTCAAAACATGTGACTCTGCATACAGGGCTACTGTACACTTCCAACCCACCATCATCATTCTTTAAATAAATAATGACGTGGCAAGTCCAATATTTTAGAGTCGTCTACAACGATTCTTATTCCAAGGTACAGTTGAGAAGTGCGACAGAACCCTCTGTAATTAGACTAAACATTGCAACAATTGTCTTTCTAGAAATTATGGGGACGTGTACAATGTTGTAGTTTTTTGTCGATTAGAAAGGAGACAACATTTGCAATAACTTAGAAAACTAAGTATTATTTTAGTGGTTTTCAATTACAGAGCGCTACTATATTTTTATATTCACGGAATCCAAAATTGTGACAACAAAAACTTGAAGTGTAGAATATGCTGTGAAATTCGAAACAAATTCAATCCGCAATCAAATGTTGTTCACAATTTCGCTCCTTTTGTGTCCAAAAAAAAAACAAACAAATGTTGTTCACAATCTAAATTTTACAGCGCACCTTCTCAAGGTCTTATATTATATTAATCGTTTCGAAAGTGAATTTTTTCATATCATGAACATCATTTATATTTTCGTATCAGCAAAACTATAAGCAGAAAGAGGAACATGTAAAACATAAATACATGCAACACAAACAGTGCAACAAAACTTGGTTGAACCCCTACATTTTTGAGCGACCATTTTATGGTTGTTCCAGTTTTTGGGCAGCCGCCAGTGACCTCATATTCTTCAGAATGTCAATGCCAAATGCAGTGGACCTTACAAAAAGTACACTGTACATGTCACACTTCGTTCCATGTCATTTCGATAAGTTGCAAAATTTATAAGCACTGGAAGTTTTTGAAGCGAGATCGGGCAGCAAGTTTTTTTTTTTTTTTTTTTTTCTGTTTTCCAATATTTCTTTTTTGATTCAGGCTTGATTGATCTTTATGTCCAAATGAAGATTTACATCTACCTAGTTTGAGAAATGGGATAAAAGTTATGAGGACATATGTATTTTGGGCAGTTTCGAGAAAAAAAACACTGTAAAGCTCATTTCTGAACTCCATTTTCAATATTTTGTAATGAAATAAAAGGCACTGGGTGAAGATTTCGAAGTACAACATTCTCACCGTTAAGATTGACATTTTACATTTCTATGTCAAACTTATTAACAATTTTCTTTTTCCTTTCACTTTGTACCCACTTCTAGTAATTGTTTTTTGAGAAAATGAATATGAGGTTTTTGCTGACAAGATTTTATTTTTGAAGACTTCCCTCAATTGTTAACATGGCCTTGCCATTAAATGCATTTCGAACCCATTCAAAAAAAGGATATTAATTTCTAAACCTTTTCATGTAATATTCAATATTCAATATTACATAAACCTTTTGATCTACCAAAGAAAATGGGACCTCATTAACCATCATGGATGTCAAACCTCGTTTTCCCAAAAGCGGCTAGTTAGGGTTTCTAGGGCAACTAGGAGTAGTCTTTCCGCCATAAATAGGAGAAGTAATGGCCATAACGGCCCAGTTATTTATTTGGAGAGAGAGTGGTGTCCGTGCGCAGCCTAGTGGAATTACTGCAGGACTAGATAGACAGCGGATTCCGGTTGGAAACCGGATGGGAGACCGGATAGGTGAGGACGGGTCTTCGATGGACCCGGCCACGATCCGAGCATTGAAGTGGGCCGCTTTAAATTGGGCGACCCACTGTTCATTCACTCTCTACAGTTCTAGTCTTCCGCGCCAGCAGAATTTCGTGCTTCCGGATAGCAGTAGAGTTGATAGTGTGGGACCGGAGTTAGAGCAGAAGGAGCGCCAGAAACTTAGGCGCAGTTCGCGGAAGAGGAAGAGAGTACGTCCGGAGTCTGTAGCGATGGCACGGGGAGGAGAGAGTGCTGCAGGAAACCGAATCACGGAGAAGAAGGTGATTCCGGTAGTGCCCCAACATCCGGGCGACTTTGAGATGCTGTGCTACGACCTCGCGACCATGCAATGCGAGGAGCTCCTGTACCGGAACTGGGATATCCAGGACACCGGAATACTGGTGGAAGTGCAGGGGAAGCCAGTGCTACCAGCCTTCCGGGAGAACTACATCCGGGGGAAGCGCACGCATTGGACCTGGGAGCACTGGAGCCGGGCATACGACCTTCCGGACAGCGAGTACAGACTCGAGTCTGGCCAGAAAGGGGATTCGGATTGGGTGAAGGGGCGGTTCTCCGAGATCTTGGAGAAGGACGGATTCCGGGTGGAGCATTGCCGGAATCCCCGGGAGAAGCGGCTGCTTCAATTCTTGGTACCCATCCCCAGTCCGGATAAGCCCACCACTGTCACGATTAAATTGGCAAAGGGTATCTTTTCCGCGCTCCTTTATAAAAGGATAATCGGGTGGGGAGTTGTGATACATGAAATTGTAAACCGGGAGGCCATGAAGATCGGAGGATCAAAAGGTTGTCCCATTACCCCTTTCCTGTACCACCTGTATGACAAGCACGGATGTCTCACGGATAGGGAGAAGGCGAAATTGGAGAAACCAACTTTGCCTCCAGCCGACCGGAGTCCAGGCAAAGCGCGCAAATTCCGTCCGGATGAAAAGAGCCAACCGGAGGAGCGAAGGAAGAGACAGGAGGAACCGGGAGGTACCAGCCCGCGACCAGAGGAGCGCCGGAAGAAAAGGGAAGAACCGGAAGGAAGACAACCGGGAGGAAGAAGTCCACAGATGGGGGAAAGGCGGAAGGAGAGAACGGACCCGGTAGGGAACACGAGACCGGAAGGAGAGGGTCCCTCCGTGCACGCCCGGGGACAGCAGCCGCAGAAGCGGAAGGGGGTCATCCGGAGTGACGAAGGGGAGGATTCGGACCTCCGGGAGATTTCTCCTCCCCGGGAGGACGCTTCACCTCTCAGGAAGAAGACCCCGACCCGGATGAAGACCACTCCAGTGGATGGTAGAGGTAACCGTACCACCGGAGAATCTGGTCCCAGCAACCGGAGGGCAAATGCGCAGGAAAAAGGGAAGCAGAAGGTGGGAGCAGGACCGGAAGCGGAGGCTGGGGAGCGAAACCGGGAGGACGCACCAGACCGAAGAGAGGAGCCCACCCCTGCAGCAGAGCCAAACCGGGAGGCACGACCGGACGTACCAATCCTCGCGAGAGCGGACGTCATGCTTGGGCCAATCCGGACGGCATTGGATATAGTGGAGGAGCAGTACACTCCACTCTACAGCGCAGTGAGGGGAATTGGGAACGTCCTCCGGAGCACGGACGTGAAGGAGTTCCCGGAAATAGTCAGGCAAATTCGACGGGAGGGAAGCCGGGCTCGCAAGGAGGCCACCGGAGTGACCCAGCTCTTGTGGAAACAGAAAAAGGAGCTGAGGCGGGCGAAGCGGACTATCCGGACCATGGAACAACAGGACCGGACCAGCTTCGAGACGGTGTCCCGGTTGTTCTGACCGGATGGGGAAGTACAGACCAAGGCGCGACTGTACGATGAGCTGATGAGTGATTCCGAGGAGGAAGACGTAGACCGGGTAAAGAGCATCGTGAAGAAGTATGCTGCCCGGGTGGAAGAGGCACTGGTGGAGTTCCGGGCGCTGGCAGCGGAGGTGCTGACAAGGTGTTCAACCGTATCTGAACCG
Source organism: Pohlia nutans (assembly GCA_022496805.1). Classification (NCBI taxonomy): domain Eukaryota; kingdom Viridiplantae; phylum Streptophyta; class Bryopsida; order Bryales; family Mniaceae; genus Pohlia; species Pohlia nutans. Next base: position 23,189,137 of record CM040092.1, on the reverse strand, counting down.
GAAGCGGTGGAAACCAGCCACATGGATGGGAGGGCCCCCCTGTCCGGAAGTGAGTTGCAGGGGAACTTCCGGTTGTCTGACAAGGCACCCCAGGCAGGAGAGTTGGACTGGTTGCTGGGAGTGAGAAGCCCCACTCCGGATCAGACCTCCCGGATGAGGGGCGAGATGGAGCCGGTTCAGGCAGCCGAGCCAGGAGAAGCAAATCTGGCCGGGTTTCTGAATCCGGAGGAGGAGATGGCGGAGACGGATGCCCAATAGGGTGAGGATGGAAGGCCAGAGGGTGGGCCAGGAGGCAACCCGGACGGTCAACCGGATGGTGCGTAACGGCGCGAACCGGTAGGCGAACGGCAGGAGAGCGCGGTTAGCAAGGAAGCGGATTGGAGGGTTCGGATCGGGAACAGCTGCTCGGGAGCGGCTGAGTAGTTAGGTTCCAGGTTTGATGGATCCGGCCTTGTGGGCCCTTGTGTAGTAGGGTAGGACTCCGTTTGGAGGTTAGGTTTTTAGGATTCTAATGTTAGTTGCAGTGTAGGCAGAGAATTGAATCGTGGGGTAGTCCCCCGGTTTTCCGGATCCCGAGTTTTTAGGATCTGCGGGTTTCCCGGATCTGGTCGGTTTTGTGTTTTTTTTTTATCTAGGGATGTTCCTCATTCCTGAGGTCTTTTTGTGTACCATTTTCTCTTTGTGCATAATCATAGGCACACTCTTCTACGGACCGGAGTGTTTGTGTATGTGTGTGTGTATGGTTGTTGATTGAGACCGTGGTCCAATTAGTCCCTTGGTGACCGGAAGGATTGATCGGGTTGTTCCGTGCTCAGTTGCAAGGTATAATCCAGGTTAGTGGCTGAATGGATAGGAGGGGGTACTCCGGTCCTTTCAGAACTCCTGGACGGGTAGTCCGGTTGAGGTGCCAGCACCTGGGTAGACCATGTGACAGGAGAGTCCGGAATAACCAAAGTAACCGGGTTCTGTTGTAGATCCAGTTAAGAGTTCGGGTATTGGGAAAACTTAGAGATTGTTTGAATGTGGGTTGTTCCGTGCTTGGTTGCAGGGTATAACCCCGGTTAGTGGCTGAGTGGATAGGAGGGGGTACTTCGGTCCTCTCAGAACTCCTGGACGGGTAGTCCGTTTGAGGTGCCAGCACCCGGGTAGACCATGTGATAAGGAGAGCCGGAAGGATCAAAGTAAAACGAACTGTTAGGAGTCCAACCAATTCCGGACGCCCCGGATAAGGGTCCATCCCGGTTATCAAGTCGTTGTAGTATTTTGAGAAGGGGGAAAACCGGGTTGCGCTTAAGTGACCGGCTGTGGGTTTGGGATGAATCTGCAGCTGAAGTGCAGTACGGGAATTACCCGGATTGAGGAGTTGAGTTAGAATAACCGGAAGGTAGTGAAGTTCCCATCACAGAAATCAGCAGGAAGGGTGTGTCTTTCAATCCAGCACCGCTAAATGTAAATGGAGAACCCTCTGAAGGAAAACAGAGGTTAATGTAAACTGGTTTGAGTTGTTTGGATAGATCGGACAAAGTAGGGTTGGATAAATTCCCAACTCGGACGAAAACCGGATCTAGCCGTGACCGGGTCAGTCAGAAGGAGAAGGCCCAGTTAAGTAGGAAAGAGGAATTCAGCTGGTGACAAGAGAGAGAGAGATCACCAGTCCGGGACCATCTCCGGAAACTTCCCACTTCACAGAATCTCCGCGGAACGATAACCCGGAAATCACCTCTACGAGCGTTCTTAATACGAAATAAGTGCGTTCTAGGGGAATATCCGGTATCACGTGCTACGACAATGGATAACCTACAAGTTTCACGTTGGGTTTTTACATGCACTTGTAATTATTGAGCATTGCGTACGTTGTGCCCAAGCTGTCTAACTCAGTGATGACGTCATCAACGCTGTAGTGTACAAGGCGGATAGCTTGCCGGGTATGGGCGGGTATGGGCCGGTATCAATCAGGGAGGACGGCGTAGGGTTTCCCACCCAGAGGTTCTTGCGTGCTGTGGTTGCACTCCCGCTCCTTCCCGTTTCGTCTCCGCTGTCGTTGTTGTGATTCCATGCTTTCGTTGTTGCTGTGTGTTTGCTGTTGCGGGAGGTGCGCATCAAGGACGTACGGGAGGTGCGCGTGAAGGACGTTCGGGAGGTGCGGCAGGAGCGCTGCATAGGCGGCGGGAGGAGCGCGTGCAGGACGTGCGGGCAGTGCGCCAGGAGTGGTCGATAGGCGGCGGGAGGAGTGCTGTGAACTTCGTGGGAGCTGCGCTGCTCAAGGAAGGGGAGTGAGCGTCCGCCAGAGGAAGCGCAAGCGTGCGGGAGGTGCAGAGGACGAGGCGCGTGAAGAATTGCACATCAAGCCGCAGGTGCGTTGAGGGTTTTGGGTGCACTGTGGCCACGGTTTTCTTTTCCGTCTTCGTAGAGTTTTATGTCCTGGATCCGCGCACGTAGCGTAGCTGGACCGGAGGATGAGGACAACAAAATTAGCGAGTGACATTCACAGATGCCCAAATCGATACTTCGTTTTTTTGTAGTATTGCAATCGGGTTTTTATTACCATCGCTGGGTTTCTGGAGTTCCACTGTAGGGTTTTTGTCATGTCCAATGTGTTTACTAGTCGTTTCAGTTGGTTTTTTCTGTGTTTGAAATCTGCACGTGTAATAGATTCTTCTGTGGAATCTATGCCACTTGTAGATTTCACATCGTCTGCAAACTCTGGAAGTGAACAAGAAGATTTATGAAATATGCGTCAGTAACGTATACAAGTTATCGGTTTTCTTTCTCGCTATTCTGTCGCAGTACATCTTTCCCGTATACCTGGATATACTTCTGAATATACGCACGCTGTAATTCAATAAAATGTATATTCAATCGTATACTTACTGTAGGCTAAACGTATACAACAATAGACTTCGTAGCCACCCCAGTGTGCAATTGCACACTGGCGGAGGCAGAGAGGCAAGGAGATAAGAGAAGGATGTCGTCTAGAGATAGCCACTTCATTTGCCCGCAATAGAGAGGGCAGAGTTTGGGAAAGGCCTGCCCTGCCTACCCGGGCTTCTTGAAAATTTTGAGGGCACCTGATGTTGTTCTAGTGAAAATAATGTGGGGCAGTTCATGTGTGGGTCAAGACGATAACATTCCGTGATGACTGCACGCTGTGCTTTGTGCAAAGCTGCTAATACGATATTGCCCGGTGGCCAATGATGTCTGGTACACTGTAGGATTGTTCATGTTGGGGGGGAATAGACATGCAGGCCCCTATAGGATTGTCTTTGCTGAGAGAAACACAAGGACATACTGTAGAGCGTGTGCACGGACAGTAATCACTGCTCCAGTTGCACGCTGATAAGGATTCCACTGCAAGTGACCACTGGTGGCAACGGCAAAGCTGCCATGGTACAATTGCATAGTGGAGACTTGTCCGCAGCAAGCATGAGCTTCATGCTTTGTGTCAGGAATTAGACGAGGATTGTAATTTACCTCAGCATAGGACAATGTATGATGTGATCTAATGCGCTTCAAGAAAGCCACGCCATGCAACTCAGCTGCCAATGTGCAATTGCACAATGGCAAGACGTGCCGGCTTATAGTAGGGTTTTAACTTTGATCAAAAGACAAGCACTGGGAATTGCATGATGTGTTGTCAGTCGCTTAATAGAATTAATTTACTCTTCGCAAAGGTTAGCACTCAGGCCATGCAGCCATTGTGCAACTGCACACTGACTTGACATGCGTATGCTTAGACACTACGATGACATCGTGCTTCTTATTTTGCAATACTTGGCTGAATGATTCACTTAGGAACACACCTAGGAGAAGTTGTTATTCGCGAGAAGCTTTATTGACGCATAGCAATAACACCAAGCTGCCATTGTGCAATTGCATGCTGGAGAGACTTCCGTGTCTTTAAACTCTTGGATTCAACAAAGTCACCCCCTGTAACTACGCTGCCATTGTGCAACTGCACAATGGCAAGACGAGTCGACTTACAGTAGGATGTCAATGTTGATAGGAAGATGACCACTGGGGACTACGATGTGATGTCAGTCCCTTCAGAGCATGTACACTTCGCAAAGGCAAGCATAAAATCAATGCTGCCATTGTGCAAGTGCAAACTGGCGTGACCTGCGTTTGCTTACACTAGGATGTCATCGTGATTTCGAATTTGCAATGCTTAACTGCAGAATTATCTCCTGGGAACAGACCGAGAAGAATTTCTTATTTGTAAGAAGCAGCACTGACGCTTAGCATTAAGACCAAGGTGCCACTGTGCAATTGCATGCTGGCGAGATTTGCGTCTGGTTATTCTCTTGGATTGCATCTGTGTCATGAAAGCGGGAAGGAGGCAATGCGATGCTATTCCAAAAGATGCAACAAGAGAACCTCACGAGGCTAAGAGGCTACTGTGCAATTGCAGTGGCAGTACTTGCGATTCCTTACATAGTAGGCGATGATCGTGCTACCAGTCGCCAGAAGGGGCGCAAGGATTCAAAATAAGGATACTGCATAGCATAATTTTAGAATACCGCATAGAAAGCTGCAAATGTGCACATGCAAACAGCGTTGTCTACATGTAGTCTTAGTGTCATCTACATGTAGTCTTAGCGTCGTCTACATGTAGTCTTGGCGTGCAGTCTTGGAGTGTCAAGATAGCGGAAACAGGATTCTGAACGCCGTAGAATCAAATGATAAATAAGAACCGGTCGAGGTAAACATGCCAGTGTGCAATTACACACTGACGTGGCTACTCAAACCGAACAAAAGCATGTACACTCTGGCTTTGCAGACCATGATAATGAGAATAGCAATCGCTATGCTGGAACTAAAGTTTTGATAAGCACTGGACTTCCACATTCGTGATCTGAGTGGAAAGTTTGCAATACGTCTGTTGTGTCGTCAAACTTCATCACAACTGGCCTAGTAGCCAGCGGTGACGGTGTGCAACTGCACACTGGCGGAGTCGTGACTTTTATCTGCCGTGCAAGTGCTGACAGCAATGACGCTAGTTTGTGAGCAGTGAGCAGTGAGCGGTGAGCAGTGAGCAGTGAGGCACAGAATTTAGAGCGGTGAGATCCGGTTTGACTTCGTCAAATACACTAAATTTAGAAAATATTCGAATATTCGTCTATTTTTAGGGATTGTAGGGACCCATTACCACGGAATATTTATCTCCTATGACCGCGGAATGGGGAATGGAGAAGTGAAAAATATTGCTAGAACAGTCTCGTATTAAGGCATTGCAAGGGAAAGAAAATTTAGTACCATCGTGATATACGGAATAGAAGCTTGGAGTATTAGGGCTGACTCAGAAAGATACCAAAGTTAGGATAGGTGATGGTGGTTTAGGGTAGAAAACACAAAATGAAGAGTGGAAGTAATACATGCACTGTACACATAAAACTCGTAAGAGAATTAGTGGCCCTTTTAGTCTCACTACCAAAATCAATTCTGGTCATCATAATCAAAAAACGTCAATAATTGCCCCTAGGAATGCCATATCCTAAGAAGTCGAGGGGGCCAAGAGCCCACTTTGGAGGATGCGCTTCACTTCATTGAAACTGAAACTGGGAGCGTGGATGAAGTAGTCTACCTCGGGATCAAGACCACATACTTCAATGAAGACAAAGTAAAGATGCTTGCAATTGGCCCAGTGGCCACGCTTTCCGAGAGCCTTGGTGGCCATCTCCTTGAAATAAGGGCAGGTGTAGGCCGGCAGCTGAGATATAGTCAAATAGTATTGCTGGAGAGTTGGTGGAGTGCCGGAATCAAGGGTGACGATGCATCCGAGGGCTGGAGCTAGGATCATGGTGACCTTTTCAACTTTGCCCTTTAGAGTGAGGGCGGAAGCACAATTATTGGAGTGGCGCGTCGTGGGCGCCTTCATATTGCGATGGATGTTCTTGTCGGACCTCCGTTTTGGGAACTCATCTGGGTACGCTGGGGTAACATACGCAGCCAGGTCCACAGGAAGGTGCTGATCAGTGAAGAACCTCCTCGGTGAGATATCTTCGCGTTGGAAAGACGGAACCCAACATCTTCTAATTGCAACACCTCCTTCCAGGTTAGGTTAGTGCCGATCTTGACAGGCCAGATGTCCGGGACTTCAGGCCTAGATATAACCCACTTTCGACAGTTCCCCTTCACACATCTCTCAATATCATCTTTGCAGAAGAAGAATTGCATGCGCTCCGTCTTGTTCTTCCGATAATTATTCATCATGCCCGTGTACATTGGTGCAGCAGTGCTCTTTCCATCCTGAACTATACGAGTTGTACACTTCTTCGTCACAGCTTGTTGGGCAAAGCAGGCCTTTGCGGATTTAGGTGGCAGTCGAGCGATATGCCATTCAGTTTCGTCGCAGGCGGTTTCTTGAACTGCAGTAACGTGGTGCGCCTTCCCCGTAGGAGTGGCGGCGGTCGTCTGTCTTTGAACTTCTGGGACAAGAGAGTCGGTCGGAGAGGCTTGTAGTGAAGTAGGAGAATCCATGATCATGGTTGAGGTCCTACTAGACCTCGTTTGCACACGTGGGCGTGAGATAGATATCTTATCAGGCCTATGCGAGTCGAATTCGGAACCGAGTGGAACGTCAGCCTTTCGCTTCAATGACAAGAAGACCTCCTCACCTTCTAAGTGCGGCGTTCTGGTGCAAAAATCCTTGGCTCCGGGCATCTTTGACATTGCTTCGTGGAGGGACTTGGTATTGCCAGTAATTTCAGACGAGCGTTGCGCTGCCCTTAACCTAAGTTCTTCCTTTGATGGACCTGTTCCTGCTCTGTCGCCCTTTAGGTACTGGTAATAGGCAACACACTGCATAAAAGCACGGACAAAGTCATCAACGGTTGCGACGAATAGATCTTTGCCCCTGTCGCCCGACTGCTGCAACCACTTGTTGTGTACAGTTTCCGCCAAGTTGCAGGAAGGCATTTCAGTTAGTTCGCTTTCAGAGAGGTCCTGCAAAGAAGGGGGAAATGAGTTTGGCCAGTGATAGTTCACAAAGAAAGGATTGAATTCTAGATCAATATGCTGCAGAGAAATACATATAGGGGAGAGTAAAGAAGTGGTTTAGGAAATACCAGTTGCATGAATCCTCCCCATTGGCGGTATCTAAAGTGCCAGAATGCAAGCCAAAGTTCGAGGCGGGAGAGGCCATCCTCCGAAGTCGTTCCTTCGGAAAGCCACCAAGCTCGTATGGCCAAGTAGCGGCTCTCTGCTTTGGCAAGGGTCCTGGCATTCTTGTACTGCTTGCAGAGCATACGATGCTGACCTTGAAGGTCTGGTCGAATATGGGCCTTAGTGTGCTTCTCCAAAGATTGCGTCCAATGGAATAGACAAGTTCACTCCTTGTTTTCCATAGGGACAGATGCATCGCCGCTTCCATAAACAACCCGAATAGAATTCCAGTTGGCCTGGGCACTGTCGGCCATGAAACCCTTGAAATTAGGGTTAGGGATGTCATGTCGAGCCATCACTGCGTTCAGGTTGTTCCAAACGACAGTTTGTGCAGTACTATCCTCCGATTGCATGTCACAAACTGCAATTGTCATAACACGACAGTAGGTAGCATCGTAGACGTGACAGGCCATGGTGGTCCAGTTCTGAACCCGCTTAACATGGTCGAACATGAGCCAAGAATTCTCTAGATCGCCTCCTGGTTGCATTTGTTTCACAAGATCAACGCCACTACCTAGTCCCAACTCCGACATCTTGGAAACAAATACCTTGTCTGTATCGAATCCTTGGCCTAGGAACTTATTCTCTTGGACATAGGGCCAATTGCTAGACCCACGAAGCTTAGTGATGCTGTCCATCACACCAAACCGACGCATGTATTTGAAATCTGAGACTCTGTTGCGTACACTAGGTGAGGTGAGGTGCTTACATCTGTCGAAAAGGGGAAGCAACTGTTCCATTCCCAGAGTTTCTTGTTGGGCACCCTCTGGAGCAACTAGCATCTCGCCAACAAACTCCTTATTGGCCTCTAATACACTCGCAGAGTTAGTAGCTGCTGGCGTACGCTCCACTTGGTCACCAATCAAGCTTGTAGTCAGTTCAATGTCATCTCGGTAATCACCAACGCTGACAGGATGATCATGGGTCCCAAAATGTATGCAAGCCTTTGTCATGAATTGAGTGCCAATAACGTAGTAAATTCGAGCGCTACATGAAGCAATGCAGGAAGGCGGGACTTTGCAAACTGCACAAACCACCGTAGATCCCTTTGGAGGATCTGCATTGACCTCAAAGGGCAAGGACGAGTTGCCTTTCCATTCGGTTTCGTTTATAAGAGTGGTACGATGAACACGAGATAAGAAGTCACATTCCACGTTGCAACGTAGGTGTCCTAAACAACTGGAAGTACCAAATGAAAGACCAACGTCGTTCATGATGTTAGACGTGATGGTCCGCGTCCAAGCATGACCATCGAATCGCTTGTCCATACCTCTAAGTTGTTTGGCCACACTTTGGTGAGAATGGGAATTGAAAGGTGGAAATTCAAAGATAACATCGCCATCGTACTAGGGAGGAAGGTAATCCACCTTCTGGATCGACACAGTATTGTAGTCAAGGCGGGAGAGGACATTCTTTGCTCTCCTCCTTGCTGCAAGTTTTTTCAAGCATTCAACAACACTGAGAATGTGATTGGAAGGAGGTGGAACGACGGGAATCGAATGAGAAGGTTCCGAACCAGTGGACATCTGAGGATCTCTACGACGTGTTGGGATTGGTCTCTCTACTGTGGAGGGTATAGTGGACTTTGGAATGGGATGGGGCTCACCCTCAGAGTCATCGCTTAGTTCATGGATTGTATGTAATCTCGGCTCTACTTTAACTTGCCTCAGGATTGGCATCTGAATGGACGTAGTAGAAGACGCTCTGGTGCTCATAACATCAGTGGAGGCATCAAGGAGAGATTTCGTGAGACCGTATGCTCTATACTCACCCGCCTTGAGGAACCACATCTTTCCATCATCGTTTGTAATAGACAATTGACCTATAGCAATGGACAGGACCTAAGGGTCTTGAGAAGACAGGGAGACAGTGGGACAAGAAAAATGAGTGAGGCGAGGCACATCTGAATAGAGATTGAAAGAGAGCATTAGCAGTGGGGGTTTGAAGATTAAATACTACATCTGGTTGACACGGATAAATAAAGATACCCTGAAGTCCTGTCCAGACCTTTGCAATGTTAGTGCATATCCTTCGAAATGACGGCCACATGCTAAAATCCATTATAATTAGCAATGTTGCGCATGTAGTCTTTGTTAAAATTGGTCCCTTAGCTGGTGTATTAAAGAGACGCCCGCAATGACAGCTGCGGATTTGGGGCCGCTCTGCCTTGGATATGAGAACACGGAGCTCCAAAAAGGTATAATGTTGCAATTAGGTTTTTAGGGTTGAGGGGAATTTTTAGGATGCAATACTCTTATCTATGGTTTCTCATCTAGTGTGTCAACTCTGCGTGAAGGATATATCCATGGAGGGGAGGCAAGAAGCTGGCGGCATGGAGGCGATCGTTTCCGACTCGGAAGATGTTCAATCTCTAGTTCGCTCAGAAGATGTAGGCAAACCGGATGGAAGTGAGGAAGGTGATGGCGCTCTGGTGGTGCAAGAGACTCAACCCGAGGAATTGTCCTCTTCCCTGTTCCATGCTCCTTGATCCCTTCTCCTTGTAGCTTTCGCATTGCTTTGTTCTTGGTTTTTTTAGTGTCCCCAGCTGCCGCTCGGTACCGAGCAGCTTGATTTCCAGAATTGGGGAGTTCTCGACTAGATTAGTCGTAGGGTGGCGAACGACAATATTGTTGGTGCTCGGCACCAAGCAGGTCGATTGTTGCTACTGGATAATAGACATGGCGTGCAATTGCGGGGGGACGGCTATTGCTGCTGTTGTTGCTCGTTACCGAGCAGGGAATTCCATCGTTGCTTGGGTCCTGGTTGCGCGCGCGCCCTGGTTGCGCCAGAACCACTTGGCGTGAAAGTGAAGGCAGTGGATGAACAACAAATGCGCGAACAAGACCACCACCGCCACCACCATAATTCTTGCTGTTTACCACGTAGGTGCTCGGTGGCGTGATGCGAAGCTGTTGTATTGCGAGCCTGGAAACGGTTTAGGGTCCCTCTACTGTCGCTCATTACCGAGCAGCTCGATAAGGGCTGATAGGTAGCTCTCGCCTGGGTGAGGAATCTATTAGCCGCAGACAAATTTTCATAAGTTAACGTGGAGCCCGGAGTCTATTGCTGCAGCTCAGTACCGAGCAGCTCGATTAAGGTTGCACATAGGTCTTGCCTGAGTTTGAGGAGTTTACTCGATGACACTTATGATCCTGCTCGGTACCGAGCAGCTCAATAAAGGGTGACATGTCACATTTGTCGAAGATACTTTTGATGCTGCTCGGTACGAAGCAGCATTTTGGGTGACATTTAGCTATAGTTGGGTCTGAAATATTCAGCTTCATACAATATTGATGCTGCTCTGTACCGAGCAGCAAGATTACGAGGGGCATGTATCTCTCGCCTGGGTCTTTTTGGACTAGATTTAGCTGCCCTGATTATCGTTGCAATCTTCTCCCTACGGCTTGTGGGATCATATTGTACGAGCAAGTCAGTTTCTGTGTATTATGATCCTAGTTTTGACACAAAGAAGTAGCGAGTACAAGTGGGACAGTTACGGGACAGTTACGATCGCATGGATCAGTTAACGATCAGTACGGGAGTCTCCAGCTGCAGCTCGTTACCCAGCAGCTCGAGAGAGTGTGACACGACGACACCCAGGAGTGCCGCGTTAAGAGTTCCACTACAGTGTTAGAATTTTTTCTCTCTAAATGTAGAGATTGCGGCATGACGAGACCCGGGAGTACGAGTGGGTACGTGTGGTGCGTTTATCTGCGTCAGCTAATTTATGGGCATGCTACTTTTGGGCTGGCTAATTTGACGAGTGGTGCGTGACGCGTGACGAGTGGTGACGCGTGACGCGTGACGAGTGCTGCGTGACGCGTGACGAGTGGTGCGTGACGAGTACGAGTGGTGCATGACGGTGCGTAACGAGTACGAGTGGTGCGTGTGGTGCGAGACGAGTGGTGGGTGACGGAGTACGAGTTGTGCGTGACGAGTCCCAATCATGGAGTCCCGGGGCGTGTGCATGGCGAGTGGGACAGTGGGAGTCGAGTGGTGACGGTACGTGACGGTGGTGTCTGCGTACGAGGGGTGCGTGGCGAGTAGGACAGTGGGAGTCCCATGGAGTCCCGGGGTGGTGCGTGCCTCGGGAGGGAGCCAGCTCGTTACAGAGCTCGTGGTGGCAACTCGTCATCACGACCCGACTCCTGACCGCGCGAACTGTCCCATTTTGTTGTGACTTGCCCCATTCCTTCTCGTAATCTCTGTGATTTCTCGAGCCAAGTGTGAGTTCCAACTGATTTCTCGAGCCAAGTGTGACTTTGCTCCCCACGTCGTGACGAGTCAAAAAACGCACTTGGATGGGAGCGAGCACCAGCACCATGTCCCACCACTCTGTCTCTTTTGTCTAAGTTCCAAATTACATGACCCGGGAGTATGAGTGGTTCTGAGTGCGGGGCGGGCTCGTCCCGCTCCGTCACGAGGGGCCCTCAAAACCGAGTTGTGATTCTAACTTAGAGCTTGTCCAAAGGCATTTCCGCTAGAGCTAAACCGCGCCCCCCCCCCCACCGGGTCCCAAACTGGCCCGAGTGAAACTGGCCGTCCCAACGAGGCACGCCACAAGCAAGCCAGCTCGTTACCAAGTCTCTAGCGGCCGCTCGGTACTGAGCTGCTCCATTTGACGACTGCAGATTTGTTTTTTTAGATTTGCGACTGCAATTTTAATCATTTAGGGGCGTGTAATATACCGTTGGAAAGGTATTTTCAAGACCTTTCCAACGGTATATTACGCGCCCTGAAATTCCTAAAATTGCAGTCGTAAATCAAAAAAGAAAATCTGCAGTCGCTAAGCGACTACATATCAGGGTGGTCAAAAGAACTACAGCCGATTTTGGCTGCGGTTCTTTTCGACCATGCTTTCTACTAGTGTAGTAATTTAAAACATAATTTTGATTGTTTTTTCTTGGGTCACGGTTGTACAACTTGAGGACTCTGTCGCGGCTGAGGTCATAAACACCCTTCACTTCAACAACATTCAAATTGACTGGGAAGCCCGTCCTGACTTGGATGAAATCAACCAATACGTTGAGAAATGGAGAATCCTTGTCTGGGATCGAGCATTCTACTTTATACTCAAGAAGGCCAATGGCTACTCTAGAATAAATGCCTTCATTGACCAAGAGGGGACCTCAAATGCCGTCAAACGACTCCTGTACAGGTTTGCAATTCACAAATACCTTCCCATTTCACAAATTCATTTCACTCTACAATTGCACTACTCTACCTGTGTATTAAAACATTTTGCTTCTGTACTTACAGGTACTTCAAACGCGAACTCCTTGGGAAGGGTGCGATTGATCGGGAAGCTATGCCCAAGTTTTTTGGTGCATGGATTGACAAGGCAATGCCATCATACGTTTTCACACCAAATCAGCTACGATTGTTTAAGCTTCCTGAGCTACTAGCCTCGCCTTGGTACCTAGAATGCGCGAAGAATTATTCAAAGCTCGCTTCGAGCCAGTATGCACGGAATCTTGCCAAAGGTGATGATTCTTAACAAATCGCTTATTGCTCTTGGGGAGCAGAAATTGAAGGAAGGCACAGCTCCAGCTGTTTGGGTTGATATACTAAACTTTGCTAAAACAGTACGTATACATCTTTATACTATTTTATCATTAATCCGCATTATGCATTTCATCTAATTCTGATTTCTAATTCTAGAACATAGCCAATCACAATAAAATAATCTTCACCTTCAAGAGTATTCCACCTTATTCCAAGAAACTATTCATGATTTGAGCCCATTAACATCTACTTTGAGACCATAAAAGTGTTAATAAAGACCTCAAAAGGAAGTAGCAAGAATACCTTATACAAGTTGAAAAGTGTTTGATTGCGCGTGAGTGCATTGTTGCATTTCAAGCTTCTTTTAATTATCAAAAACACCTGCACAAGAAGTTATATGAGCGATACTCAGGTACATCAAGGACTAAGATTTACAAATGCTATGAAAAATATGTGATTCATTATGAGTCTATTTTTGCTTCCACGTTCCATGCAAGAGAAACTATGTGCAGACATCTCTACCATTCAGTACTCTAAGTAAAATAGTTGCACATCGACGAAGTGTGGGTCGGATACAAAACAGAATCCAACACACGAAGAGATTAGGCTGTGCCAACTTTGGCTTCAGAAACTACAAGGTGGTCAGGTTTCTTATATGTCTTCCAAGCAATTGGTGTTGTGTGTTGAACTTTACAGGTCGAGAAGATTAAGCATCGAAAACTTGGGGGACGTGTTGATTCCGATGCATGCCTAGATCTTATCATTGCAGATGTCTCCGATAACCTCCCAGTTCCTCGCATTTCTAACCCTTCCACGAGTGTCCCTGACTGGAACAAGGCGGACGTGGACTACTTCGTTGAGACGATATTTGCATACTCGGCCAGCACCTATCTGACGATGGTGCAATTTTTATTTTCCTTCCAAAAAGTCCCTCCATCAGAAAGGATGTTCTAGGGTGGGCTCAAGAATACGGGTACATGCAATATAAGGACTGGTGGGGCATAAACGAGCTTCGACTTTCCTCGTGTAGAGACCCGTAGCGCACGGTACATTATCCTACTGCCTTGTTGATTCTACTTTGCGTATTCATTGCCATAGTCACTTGTCATTGAATTCTCCCTACATTTGCAGTCTCGCAGGTTCTGGATTCTACTGTTTATCAGGCACAAACTGAAGGACACCGCCATTCACTCTGGTTTCAAGCTCCGCATCATTCCTGAGGTTCGTGACGCTAGTATCGACCTGGAGGAAGATGACCTCCTGCACAATTTCACGACATCAAAAATGCAGCCCCTGAATGGCCAGATTCCATGGAGAGGGGCACGAGAGAAAGATCCTCGGTTCTTGCAAATTCTTATGGAGGCTTCCACAGATCCTGGAGACGTGGTCCTCAATTACAACGCCTCCACTGGTAAGTATTACTGAATGTTAGAATGCAACAATAGAAGAGAATCCCGTAGCATATGCAACGATTGAAACACGTGATTGAATGACCCTCAATAACCCTTTGCCCTTTAAGGCCACACCATGCACTCACTACCGCATTCTACTCCATGCATGCCACCACGCCCCTAAACCCCGAGACCCTAATCCCGCGGCTACACGCGGAAATAGGGAACCCTAACCCCACGGAAATAGGGAACCCTAACCCCACGGAAATAGGTCCAGTACCTGAAAAAAAACCACAAAATACCTTACGATCATACTAAATTCTCGGTCATAGGACCCACTTTCCATACTAAACCCATTCAAAAATCATGAAATTTTACTGCTCACCGCTCACTGCTCACCACTCACCGCTCACTGCTCACAAAATAGCATTCCTGCGCAGGGGGTGTTGTGGGAAACCTTGTGTTCTCTGGAACCGATCGTTTCCGGCCAGATAAGTTCATAGAGTCCGTCACACTATTCGAGGAAAGCATTCAGGAAGTTACGAAGAAACCTATGCTCCCTAAGAATTGTGTGGAGAACCTAAGCGGTGATGCTGTTAGAATAACCCGTGCACTTAAAGCCTTCATGAAGAATATGAATGAGATCAACAAGCTAATCCTCGAAGCTGGGAAGGTAATCGGGCCAAAACAAAAGGCACCAAGTCAGGAGGCAGTCACGCCGGCCCCAAGCCGCGACAAGCGCAAAGACGCGGAAGTACAGGCAGCGGCTGCGGGCGACACTGTAGAAGATGAGATTAACGAAGAGGAGCGTGAGGAGGAAATGCTGATTGAATCTACAGCGCCCGACACCAAAGAAGCAGAAGACAATGTCGCAGCGGATGTCGAGGGTGACAGAGAAGGCGGCGATGAAGATGACAATGAGGATGCAGCCCACGACGAGGGCGACGAAGAGGAAGGCGGGCCATCGGAAGAGCTTTCCGAGACCCGAACGAAGAACAGAGGGGATGCAGAGGAGTCGTCCCAACAACAAAATGTCGAGGAAAGAATTGAGCTGTCCTCAGGCAAAGAGTCAGAGGACAAGAACTACCAAGGCGAGCCTGAACCATCAAGTGAGGATGAACCTCTGGCTGAGGAGGAGGAGGCTCCCGCCGATTCCACCGAGGACGAGGAGGAAGTTGACCCTGAGAACGCAACAAAGCGGAGGAAAGTCACGAGGCGGAAGTCCACGGCCAGAAACATGCGAACCGTGGCCGACCTGATTGACGCAGAGCTCGGGGTACCTTTGCCGAAGAAGGCGATGAAACACCCACTGAGAACACCTCTTGGGAAGGCAATCCAGATAGAGGAGTACCAGCTGGAGCTTTGGCAATTCAAGACCCAATTCGCGGATATATACATCTGGGGCGAGGACCACATCAAGGAAGTAAGCATAGATCAGATGGAGCCTGCGCCTATTACTCACAAGTATCGGCCATTTTACGACAGCCTGGCGGAATCACTGCTGCAAGTGTTTCTGTCCCAACTGCAACCAAACAAACAGAGGCTCACCCTCATGCCAAAAACAGACGCGAAGCCAAAGACATGGGAGGAGGTAGCGGGGGGAACCTTCTACATCATCAACGGGCAACACTCATGGTCAGCTGCCAAACGACTGGTGCGTAGCGACAAAGTCGCACCTAGTGTGAATGTCGAACCTCGTTCGACCTAGAAGTAGAGAGTTAGGGTTTTAGGGTAGCTAGGAGTAGCCCGAATCTCCATAAATGAGTGTGGGAGCGACCATAATGGCACATTTAGTTATTTATGTAGAAGAGGCGCGCGCGCGCACGGTAGAGTTATTGCTAGGGTCCGGTTTTGACGGCAGGTATCCGGATTGGGCACGGGATCCGGACTGGGAACCGGGTAGGAATGGACGGGTCACGGATGGACCCGGCCACGTTTCGCGCCTTGAAATGGGCGGCTTTAATTAGGGCGGTTCACTGTTCATTTCTGCATAGTGTTTCCAGTCCACCCTTGCGCTAGATTTTTGTGTTTCCGGATGCTGTGAGAGAGCAGGAAGAGCGACCGGGCGGCGAGCAAGTATTCCGGGAACTTAGGCGGAGCGCGCGCAATCAAGGGAAGGAAGTTTTGGAGCCAGCAGCGATGGGACGAAAGGACGATTGGAGACTCGGACTACCGGTTCCGGAGAAGTTGGTGCGCCCGGTTATCCCGACCAATGCGGGACATAGGGAGCAGCTGCGGAAGGATTTACGCAGAATTGGGTGCGAGGAGTTTTTGTACCTACCCTGGGACCTCCACAGTGATACTATGTTGCAGGAGTTCGGGGGAGCCCGGGTGGTGGGTGAATTCCGGGACAGCGAAATCCGGGGGCAATGGAGGAAATGGAGCTCGAAGCTTTGGCGCGTAACGTACAAGTTTCCTAACAACCCGTTTGGATACGACAAGAGCAAGTAGGATTTCGGATGGGTGAAGGCGAGGTTTACTAAACCGGTTTCTGAGAAGGACGATTTCCGAGTGGAGGATTGCAGTGACGACCGGGAGAGGCGCCTGCTGCGGTTTTTGGTGCCCATCTTGAGCCCGGACAAACCCACCACCTACACGATCAAACTGATGAAGGCCATTTACGAGGCCTACCTAAACAACCGGAAAACCGGGTGGGGACTCATCGTGCACGAGCTGGTAGGCCGGGAAGCGCTCAAAGTTGGAAACAAAAAGGGATGTCCTCTAACCCCTTTTGTTTATCATTTGTATGCATAGCATGGACTCCTCACGGCTAGGGAGAGAGAGCAATTGGAGAGCCGCCGGAAGGTCATAGACCGGGAGCCGCCAAGGACCCGGGAGGGGAATCCGGAGGAGAGCGAGGACGAGGACGAAGACAGCCTGGACGAGGAAGAACGGGAAGAGCAGGAGGTGAGAGAAGTGGAGGAACCAGCAGCGGCCGATCCGGATACGAAGGAAGGCCAACCGGGACCCTCGGAGACCCGAGCAGAGGAGGAGGAACCGCGCCAGAATACACCGGTGGAGGCGGTCCCCTTTAGGGCGCGCACCCGAGGCCAACTCAAGAAACTCCGGGAAACTCCGGACGGATTGGAGTCCGAGGAGGAACCGGACCAAGAGACACCGGACGAGGCGAATACCTCTACAGCACCGCCCCGAGGGCAGGTGAAGAGGCGCTTGAGGATTCCGGAAGAAGAGGACGAGGATCAGGACACGATTGTGACCGGTTTTAGGGTTCCTCCAAAGAAGAAGCACAAGAAGACAACACCGGTGGATAGCCGGGGAAAGAGGGGACAGGCACCAGAGTCGAGCGGACGTCAGAAGAACGTCAAGGTTAAAACCAAGAGGGCGCGAGGCTCGAAACCAGTGCAGGACGAAGAGGAGTACCCGGAGGAGATCTGGACTTATGAGCGGGCTCCCCGGAGTACAGAACCGGAACTGGAGGATATCCCCCTACGAGAATCAGAGGAGGACTTCCTCAAGCCGGTCAGAGAGGCGTTAGAGAAGGTAGAAGGGAAGTACCATCCCATCTATACTTCGATGAAGGAAGTTGGGAATGTCATCCGGAGTACACAGGTGAAGAGGTATCCGGGGATCATCCGGAAGATGAGGAAGGAGGTAGATAAGCTCCGGAAGGAAGCTTCGGAGAGGAGCATGGTACTGCTAAGGCTACAGGATGAGATCCGGGCTCTGGAGAGGCAGAAGTCGCCCACTTACCGACTCCTCGAGTCACTATTCAAACCGGATGGGGAGGCCTAGACAAAGGCCCGGTTGTACCAGGAGAAGGTGGTCGAAGCCGGATTGGACGGTGCTGCCCGAGTGACGAATGTGGTAAAGAAGTACGCCACAAGGGTCGAGGCAGGGTTGGTGAATTCCGGAAACTGCTGGCGGAGAATCAAGCGAGATTTTCATCCGGGTCCGGACCGGATGAGAGGGAGGCAAATCAGAGAGGTACGAATGCACCCCTAGCCAGTAGTGAATTGTTGGCCCCATTCCATGTATCACAGGATGCACCCGGAATGGGGGAGATGGATAGGATGATGGCCGGGGGCCAATCTACTCCGGAACAGACTTCAAGACCGGCTGCGAGTCCGGTGGTGAGTATGCCGCGGGGGAATCCGGATGTCAGTTTCGGAGGAGACCAGTCAGAGGCGAGCCTGGCCAATTTGGCAGACCAGGCTGCTGATTTGATGGAGACCGGGACCACCCCGGGTAGGGAGTTAGGACCCGGGGAAGACCAAGAGGTGGACGGCCAACCGGATACGGGTGGCCAGGAAGACAAAACATACGCCGGTGAGCCAGAGGAGCGCGAAGTGGATGCGGACGAACCGGAGGAGCATGAGACCCAGGAGGACGAGCCGAACGAGAGTCAACCGGAGTCCGAGGGGGAAGGCGACCAGGAAGAAGTCCGGGAGCGCCGGTCAAAGAAGAAGGAGGATGCTTCCCCAAAGTCCAACCCGGAACAGGAAGAGGGCTTTGACGGCGACCGGGTCAGTAGCCCGGAGGGGCAAGAGGATTAGTAGGATCCGGGTTGCAGTGTGAACCGGATCAGGCTAGGTGGTAGGCACTTAGGCTAGGTAGACTAGCCCGCGTGTATATAGGACTTTTTGTGTGTGGTAGGTTAGACGCTTTTGCCAGTAGGATAGGATTGGGACCTTTTGTTGTGATTTCCCTTGATTTCCGGATCTCGGGTTTGTAGGATCTGGGCGGGAAATCCGGTCCGGTGGTTGGGGATCACTACTTGCCCAGGATCCCTTTGTATTACTGTTTCCTTGAAAGCAAACTGCTATAGAGCATTATCCGGAAATCGTGTATGTGTTGTGTGGTTGTTTGTGGAATGGTACAGTGGTCAAGAGTCCCTTGGTAACCAGGTAGGCAAGCCGGGTCCTCGAGTGATTCGGGTTTTGAAGTTTGGATACGTGTTTTTGGGTGATTTGGGGACTGTTTGAAAGAGTGGTTTCCAAGTTCCGTACGCTAGGTAATCCGGGTTAGTGGCTGGGCAGGTAGGAGGGTGTACTCCGGGTTGCACAAAACTCCTAGACGGGTAGTCCGGTTGAGGTACCAGCACTCGGAAGGTCCAGGCGAAGGGAAATACGGGATTACGGGAGTAAGACAAGGCGCTAGAATTCTTGAATATTAGTTTCGGACTCCCCGGATAGTGTCTATTTTGGTTAGTAAGTCGTTGTAGTAATTGGGGAGAAAGGGGAAACTGGGTTGCGCTTGCGTGACACGGCTGCCGGTTGGGTAAAACTAGCAGTTGAAGGGCAGTACGGTAAGTACCCGGGATTAGGAGTTTTGTGAGTTAAACCAGAAGGTAGTGAAGTTCCCATCACTTGAATCAGTAGGAAGGGGTGTGTCTTTCAATCCAGCACCACTAATGTGAATGGAGAACCCTCTGAGGGGAAACAGTGGTTAAACGAAACCGGATCAGGTCACAAAGGTGGACCGGGGAGAGGAAGGTTAGTGAGGAATCCTCCCCGGAAGGATACCGGATCTAGTCGCAACCGGGTCAGTCAGTAGGAGAAGACTCGGTTCAGTAGGAAAGAGGAATTCAGCTGGTGATAGAGAGAGAGAGATCACAAGCCCGGGACCATCTCCGGAAACCTCCCACTTCACAGAATCTCCGCGGAACGATAACCCGGAAATCACCTCTACGAGCGTTCTCAATACAAAAAAGTGCGTTCTAGGGGAGTATCCGGTATCACGTGCTACGACAGTGAAAGCAAAGTACAAGACCTTCCAGTGTGCGTTTGTGTGGGGATCAAACTACAAGAGACTGTCGGAATTGTCGAGGCGCACAATCAACACAAATCAGCACCACTGGGACTCGCCGGAGTATTTGCTGCACATTGAATATGCTCGGGCCCTGTTCAACAAGTACAAGCGACCGAAGGTGCCGAAGGCTGGCGAAAAGATGTCCAAAGCGGATAGGGAAAAATTCAAGGTATGATATCAGTCTCTGTTAAGACCTCGTCGAAGTTTTAAAGTTTTGAAGTCCTGCCAGTGTGCAACTGCACAGTGGCCAATCGGCAATGCAGGACGTGTCATGTGTCCCGGGCTTAGATGGATTGTGATATCCCAGGGACAGCGGTTTTTGATAAGAGTTGGTTCGAGTTTTGGAGTCCCACCAGTGTGAAATTGCAATCCAAGATGTGTGGTGCAACCCTTTGATACCCAGGGAGACTTCAGTTCTGGATTCTGATACCCAGGGACACATCAGTTTCTGTTAAGAGTTGGTCAGCGTTTTAAAGTTCTGGAGTCAGGCAATGTTGTGAGTTGTTTCGTGATGACATTATTTGGCGGCATTGTGGTTCAGGAGTTTCAAAACAAGGCAGTCGAGACCTTGAACGCCATGATGTTCAAGAACACCAGGAGAACCGCAAATCAGTACGTTGGGGAACTTCGAATCATTTCCACCGATGACCATCTCTATGACACCGTCATGAAAGCATTCAAGTGGTATAAGACCGGGGATTTGATCAACCCAGACACTGGCAATAAGTGGCATGACGACGCCAAAGACACCTGGACACGAAAGTTTGTTGTGGCCTACCAGTTCAAGGCGTGCAGGGGACTGGGGGCACAATCAATCCTGGAGGCCGCTGAGAAGATAACGGCGGGTCTATCACCGGATGGGGAGGTGTTGCCGTTGGGGGATGTGCCTAAAATATATGTGGGGACAAACCGACCAAAGAACCCGTACTGCTACAGTCTGAAAGAGTTGACGGACCGCAAGAAGGCAAAAAACGGAGTAGTGCGCTTGCTGCATAGGGAAGTCCCGGGGGGCCTGTGGATCGATGACGATATTAACCAGACGGCGTGGTCTAATTTCAAAGTCCAGCACGGGTTCACCTCCGCTCACATGGACGAGCTAATTTATCGCGCCACGAAAACTTTCATGAAGAAATTCATGAGGGCCAGCGACAAACCCAAACGCGAGCACGACGCCGTGCCCGAGGCCTTCACGGAGGAGATGCGCAGGGTTGTCTCGAAAACCAGGGAGAAGGCAATGGAATTGACTCCCCTCATTGTTGTGTACAACTTCACAGGGACGCTGACCCCATTCAAGATGCCAAGCCTCATGCACATGGAGAAACGGAGAAGTACTCCTGCCCATGACGACGCATCCCACTGGTTTCCTGAACCGACCTCTAGGATCATGTTCGTCGGAGGGATAATTGACTTCAGGCCTGTGGATAAGGTCTTTTAGCGGGAAGACTATGTGGTGGACGTCGAGCACGGAAGGTGTTACAGTGGGTGGCTGAAGAAGTTCGTGGCGGATGTAAACGTCTTGAAGACTTGTCTGCACTAGATGGTTATCTCGCATGCCAACACCGGAAAAGAAGCTCTGGCCGCGATGCTGGATCATGTAGGACATCCGAAAGAAGGGGCATGGACCGTCACACACAGCAGGTATGTGGCAGCAGCAGCTGAGGCTTACTTCTTCAGTCCCAGAACCATAAAGAAAGGAAATGGCGTTGATATATTCATACTCAGCGCCACGCCATGGGAAGCTCTGGAGTGGCCATTACTAGTCAGGTCTCCCGAGAGGAGCAAGAAGTTTGGTCTAGTACGAGAGTACAGGTTGCACAGGGATGAACTGCGAATGGAGGTGTACTTGGACTTCGTGCGGCTGTTGCCCAAGGAGAATCCGGGGCAGGACTATGTTGGCCCTCGAACCCTTCTGTGCATCATCGCCGGGCGGAAGTGTATGATAGCGGCTACTGTAAGTGAATTCTGCCATTTCTATTGTTGATTTATGCATGTTGCCGGTCACGGAAGGCCACTGTGCAATTGCACACTGGCCAGTCAAAGGTTACCTGCTAACAGTGATGTTGTGGTACTGGCAGATGTTTGGCATTAGACCTGCAGCTGTGCTTCTACCGACGAACGATTTGCAGGGTCACGTCAGCAGCTATGAAACTGGCTGTTACCTTACAGGTTTTCAGCACGTCTTCCACACTGAAACATATGGAGAGACCCCAGACTTACCGGAAGCTATGGGGATATTATCAATTGTCCCGGGTACTTCTAGAGTTGGACTGGAGAGGCGCTCCAAGCACCGTCACGATACATCAGACGCATCTGTGGACGAAGGCGAGGATGCCGGTGACGAAAGCCCTTCTGTTTCCGGGGCAGGTGCTGATGAGGACAGCGCTGCCGCTGAAGGGGACGGAGGTGACAGGACTGACAGCGTTGGTGGAGTACACGGGACATCCACAGACGCTTGGGATGGGCCTCTTGTGCTTGCTGGTGGCAATGCTGAGGAAGATATGGCTGACATAGAGGTGCCCGCACAGACTGCCGCTGTAACTCTAGAGTCCCTTGCTGACGTAGAGGTGCCTGCACAGACTGCCGCTCTAACTCTAGAGTCCTCTGCTGACGTAGAGGTGCCTGCACAGACTGCCACTGTAACTCTAGAGTCCCTTGCTGACGTAGAGGTGCCCGCACAGACTGCCGCTCTAACTCTAGAGTCCTCTGCTGACGTAGAGGTGCCTGCACAGACTGCCATTGTAACTCTAGAGTCCCTTGCTGACGAGATATTCACGCGGTCCGAGAACGCCGAGGCTGTCATCCCGGAGACGCAATTTTCTGGAGATGCGGCGCAGTGTCCGAGAGGCGACGATGAGTCTCTGTATGACTTCTTATACGAGAATTTAGAGCCCTCCGTCATGCCGAACTTGCCGGCGTCGCCGGAGAATGTCTCACACAGCACTATTGCTAAGGAAATAGTGCCCGAGACGGCGCCGGCGGACATTTCTGTGCGCAGCGTGCAGGCGGAAGAACTGTTCGTACTTCGTGGGCCACAAACATTGCAGTTTGGTGGATCGGGCACTGACCCCATGGAAGTGGACTCCAGTGGGGTGATGTTGGGCTCGAATGTGTTGGTGAACCTATCAACCCCTCCAGCGGCGGAAGCCCCCGTGGCCGACGAGTGCGCAGTCCATATAGAGCTTGGTATGTCTGCACTGGCGTCCAACATCACAGAGGGAAGGGACAAGGGACCAGCGAAGGATCCGGAGCTGGAAATTACCAGGGTGGGAGTGGAGGTTTTGAGGTCAATTAAGGCGGACCCAGTCGCGCAAGGTCAGCCATCAGATCCTGTGGCACCGTCAAACAAGGACGATCCTATTGAAGTGTCGACGGACTCCGCAGAGGAGTTCCGGGAGACTAGCCGGCGTGCCATACCATCGGATGATGAATCGGACATCTCCGATACTCTAGTTGAGGAGGGAGAGTCTGAACAGAAAGTGGATCCCATAAGGATCCAACTGCGCAAAATCGGAAAGGGAAAGCTGTCGGTGAACAGGGGAACTCGTCAGACGGCCTGACAGCTGCACACTGAGAACCAAATCTTGCTGAAGAAACTGGAAATAGAAAGGAAGCGCCGGGAGGAAGCGGAGCAAACCCTTCGAACGGCCGGCCTGGACTCAACGGTGAGCGGATCCACCTTCACCGCAACTCCCTCAACGTTGACAACTTCAATGGCCTCTGCATCGGCCGTTTCTGTATCGGAAGCAGTAGTACGCCTTGGTACGGAAGGTGGAGAGGACTGCATTCCCGCTACACAGGTGAGACCCGCCCCCATCCTTGAAGCGCTGTACGGTGACACTCCCGCTGTGCAACTGCACAGTGGCAAGAAGTAGACGCAGCTAATTACTATTGGTGATGGTTCAATGTTGTCCTTGCAGGAGTCCACATTGTTCGTGTCCAGTGCAGACATCACTCCCGAAAAATCTACAGAGGTAAGCTTGTTTGTCTTTCTGTATTGCTGCCGCTTTCTGAAATGGATTTGATGCTGCTAATGAATTTAGCGCCCACATTAAGGGTTAAGGCGCGGTCTGTTTCAGGGCATATGAATATTTGCAGAAATCTGAGGACGAGAAGAAGGTATGGACAAGGTCCTGACGACATCGATGACAGTAAAACGCCGTTACCAGGGCCTGAACCATATCTCCCATCTGTACAACACGGACAGTTTTTGGTTTTCGAATAGCACTAGCCTCGTAGAGCGAAGCGGTCACTTGCAGCCTAAACGGTTGCGATAATATAAATTCCTAGGAGTTTGTAAATCTGGCTTGCTGGACCTGGTGCTATCGTACGGACTTGTAAATGATGTACCGCACACTTTTGAGACTGTATGGACATAGCGGTGCTATGCCTTGCAAGGAAGCCTTTGTACAGTGTTGTCAAGAACATACTGCGGCACAGAGAGATGTGAACGCTATGATTAACAATGCGGTATTTCCGCTGTGTTTGTAGTGTTTAAACGTACATAGCTTGTAGATGTGTCCACTGGATCTTACCTTTCTCCTACTCATCTCGTGATATACAATGTCGTGCCATGCCCAGGGTAAAACAGAATTCTGGCTGGATGTACGATATCATCAGCAAAAGGTAAGGTTGTCTGTTTTACCTAGAGCACTTCATGAAGTTGCCAGCTGATCGTATGGATTAATTCTTGACTATGCGAAGTTGTGTGTTGCTTTACCATGCAGCGAATAATATGGAGGAGGCTCACTAGAGAGATCTCTGACACGGAGTCGTCGTCTTAAAGCCGCCACCGGCGTGGGCAAACGTATACGTGCGGGCAACATGCACTCAATTTTCGTGTCAAAGTGAAAACATTGAATTCAGTGTAGAGAGATTACTAATAAAGAACCCACGTTTCTACTCAGATGCAAGGCATAAATTCAAATATACAGCACAGTCGATAATTCTAGTTACTGTCTGCAGTACTCGTCATGCTAATGTCCCAGTTCGTTGATAGTAAATAGCAGTCCGTGAGGATATTTCAAACCGATTACGTACAAACCTATCTCTACAGTGTAGTTTAGTAATAGTGTTGTCAACCACATGTTACAGTGCCGAGGCGAGAGTATATAGTCGGTGATATTTTACAGAACCGCTGCTCCATTTTAGGGGCTTTCATAAAGCACGATCATGTATATTGTCAGCGTAGCAACACGGATTCATTGAAATCATTGATTTATACATTCCTGCACACTGATTATTGAATGACGAAATGTGTAGTCCCAGTGTTCCTTTCTGGTGGCCGGAGAGAATCGCTTGCCTTGCGTATCTGAATCCCCAAGTGGATGAGTGGGATGGTTTTCTGTCCAAGTCGCATTATTCTATTTGCGAAACTCTGGTGTTCCACTTTCCTAGCGATGGAATTCTTCAGTATATTCCAGGTGTGCAATATCAGTTGTACGGTTCCGGAACTCACAAATTTTATGATTCTTGTCACAAGAAATCATAAGTTCCATTTGCGGGGACTCCCGGGACAGTCCCATTTCACTGAAAGTCCCTTTGGGAGTTCTGGATCACTCCCATTTCTATTGAAATTCCCTTTGGAACTCCCGAGACACTCCCATTTCACTAGAATTCCCTTCAGGAGTCCTGCAATACTCTCATTTCCACTGAAACTCCTTCTGGGAGTCCCGGGACACTCCCATTTCTACTCATATTCCCTGTGGGAGTCCTGGGACACTCCCATTCTCACTGAAATTCCCTTTGGGAGTCCCGGGACACTCCCAGTTTGACTGAAATTCCCTTTGGGAGTCATGGGACACTCTCATTTTCACTGAAATTCCCTTTGGGAGTCCCGGGACCCTCCTATCTCACTGATGTTCTATTTGGGAGTCCCGGGACACTCCCATTTCACTCAAATTCCCATTGGAAGTCCTGCAATACTCCCATTTCCTCAGAAATTCCACTTGGGAGTCTAAGGACACTCCGAAGCCATTGGAACTGTTATTGGGAGTCCTGGAATACTCCCATTTCCACTAACACTCCTCTTTAGACTCCTCCATTATTAATTTTTAAAGAACATGGTGTCTCTTAACTCATATGGTACCCCAAGATAGAAGATATATTTCGAAATGGAGTCCCGGGACTCATCGCTGCATTTTCCACTAATTGCAAATCGTACTCAAAAAGCATAGAGTAAGCAACTTCCCAATAACTTATGGAAAAATATTTTTCAAAACAACATAAAGAATTGGAGGGTGTTCCTTATGTTGTAAGGCACCCATAATGAGAACAAACAAAAATAATTTCGACATGGTATTGCATTTCATAGAGTAGCCGTCCGCATATTTCGATTACGGCATAGTGACCACTCATAGCAAACGAATCGAGACATGTCTCATCCACCTTCCCTGTACACATGGGTGAACTTGACGACTACTACTTGTAGGGTGGTCACGCATGACATACATAAGCATGAGGCAGTACTAAGTTCAATCTTGTCAACATATAGAGCCCACTTGGTAATTAAACTATCGGCAATCCACGGTGGAACATGTAATGAGCAAATTGTGTTGGAAGGGTTTGTAGGTTGCATGAATATAGAGAACCAGTGGAAATAATTCTGGACAGTCGGTTGTCTAACAGTGATAATTCCAGTCTGGATAGGGAATCCTGTAATGTAGTAGGATAATACAATAATAGCATCAACAAATACTTGTCAGTTGGGACATGTTGGATCAGGAATAACAGTTCCGTGATTCCCGCAATGACGAATATCTCCCTGCAAATGGTAAAGGTACAGCTCTATTTTGTCCCTGAGGTATATAATTGCGGAAGCTGAGCTCAAGTTTAATAGCTGAGTGTGGACTTCCGGTCGGTCAGTTCTTGCTTTGCGTTGGTTCTCCTCACCAGGCCAGTAGTGGCTGCTTGGTATGTATTGTGCCCTTTGCAATGAAATTCCCTTTCATTTGTTTCAAAATGGAAAGAAATAAGTTGAGTGTGGACATGCATACAAAGATTGGGCTGCCTTTTTTAAGTTCCAATGTATGTGCCCCTATGGCCGATTTCAGAGGCGCACGTGGAGTTTAAGGATGTATTTCAGATTTGTCGTAAATACATAGTTCCAGATTGAGACCTGAACCACATGTAACGCATCATGTCGGTGTGATTTCCAATACCATAGTTCGTCTGATACTTGTAGGTATTATAGAGACCCATACGGAAATAACTATATGCGGACGAGATTGGCAGTGGCAAGCGTTATAAATCGCGTCGAAGACCAATTGCAACACCCAGGCCAGCGTATAATTTCCTATAATGTATGTTGACTAGCCATTTCCTGTGTGCGGTACTCCTAGCTACAAGTATTGGCCCGAAATTCCAGGTTTGGTGCATGTATACAGGGACCGTGACCGGTTCTTCAGGTCCGAGGCTTGGACCGAGGGTTTCATTGGAATTCTATGGACGGTACTTCCCAATAGCTGCATTCATTTCTTATTTCAGACCACCTTCATAACTCCTGCAACGGTTTAGGGTTTAGGGTTACTCAAATTTGGCATTTCAGTGCAATATGATGTATATAACGAGGACGTTTCAGATGATGGAAGCCTTTCTACAACTGCTTCGGAAGCCCGAAATTGACACAAAAGTAGTCCCAAATCATCGGAATAGTCCCAACTAAACGAATATGACCTTTTAATAGTATGCCTAATTTCAAGAGAGAAAGTTTTTAAAAAATATCACCCAAAAAACCGTGGTTTCTCCAGAACCACCATGGGTACTAAAGGGTTAAACACAAAACAGGGGCAAGTTTACTCAGTCTGTAAGCCTTAACACACTTGAAAAATCCACACATAGAATTGCAAAGTATCCTATGATATATAGTAAACATGCCAATAACCGCACAGTTCCAACTTCCAACGACCGCATGTTCAAATCATTAGTAGACATGCCAATGACTGGTACACAATTTCACCATAGAATTCCAATCAAAATGTAAGGTACCACCCAATCACCGCACAACGTGTGGTGAAGGGCTCCAAACAAAATTCAACTAAAAATCCCAACTTAACAGACTCACAACAAAATTAATTAGCATGTTTACCTTATTGCGTTGGACTAAGGCAGCTCCACCTTCCCAAGCATTGAATGTTGCATTGATAGTTGACTGGGCATTGGGTTCCAGACAGTGCACAGTTTGAGAAGAATGATGGTAACTATATGAAGATGGAAGAAGCGTAAAGTCATTTGCCAGTTCCGTCAGACAGTATAGTACTTAGCTCTCTCGGCGTACGACGAGAATGAAACCCATAATTTTGTACCTTCACACACCTAGAACCTCGAAATACGTAGGTCCAAAACTGTCCCAAATAATTATGCAGAATAGTCCCTTAAGAGCTCTCATTTGTTGACATCTTAGGAGATGAAAACATACAGTCAACACACAACACTAGTGCCCGGGGGACAACATGTGGAGTGTTGTTGTATGGAAGTGAGATTTCAACCTAGCTTTACTCATGATGAACTGATGAAGTATGAAAGTTGTCAAATTTTTTAATTCATGAGTTAATCAAAAGGATAGTTAACTCTATTATTTCAAGCTTTTTTGAGAGCATCAGTTACAAACTTACAATATGTTTGTCAGTGACTCAAATCACTCAATGGGGTTCTGATCAAATGGAATGTGATCAGTTAACCACTTACCATGTACAGTACTGTACAGTACCATACAATAATAAGTATCCGTCAATTTTGTGAACTGCTGAGGCTGCTAAAGAAAGAGCGGTGACTTCAGTGGAAGCTTGCATGCACATGAGAAGAGCATTCGACCTGAAATTTTGTACCATGAAAATAGGCTCTATTATTTATCTAGTAGACTTTACGATTCCTGAATTGAAAGATTTTTGAATTAAGTATGTAATAGGCTAACAACACCATTTCAAATTCCCCTTTCTGTCAAGTTTCTGCATCTGATGATATTCATTAGACTAAGACAAAATGGACATTTTGAGACTTTACACTAGTAGAAAAGGTGGCACTGCCGAGGGAGATGCCCAATTCCACACATGCATAGTGATTTTGCCTGGGCATCTCCCTGGGGAGCGTCACCTTTTCTACTAGTGTTAGCCCTATAATTTGAGACCTCTGTTCTAACAAATCACAATTTATGAACATGCATCAATCTTTATAAAATCAAAGGTTTGTGAGTGTATTAACATATTGAAGTCTCAATTCACCAAAAACATTCAATTGTATCAAACACTAATTATCATCTAAATGTAAAGTCAAAGATAATATGAGACTACAGATTGTCTCAGTTTAACGAATATTGGAGGGTACCAGTTGTAGATTGCAGACGAACAGGGGATAGTTACCTACACAACCTTGCCAGACAGCCAGAGTTTAATTACAAGTGACGCACTATGTCAAGAGAGACTTACAATTCATTAGATTGAGTGGAATTAATGCATTAATGGTGTACGTTGTAATGGATCTAACTGATGACCAGAGGATCGACCAGTCCCTGATTGGGGTCCAGAAGCTCGCACTCAGGGAACACGGAGCCTTTCATAAGGTAGCGCTTGGATGCCGGATGATAGTAAATATTCCCAGTCATCATGCGCTTGAGCTCGTACGTCCAAGGACACAGTATGCCCGGCGTGGCCTCGTCGCAGGCAAGCAGCCGGTTCTCGAGCTCCATGACGGCCCGAGCATTAGCGTTGATGATGTCCACGGCTCTCCATGCAGCCTGCGGGAGTGCCATCCCTTCCACGTCCATCATCACCTGATAATTAGAACCATGTACATCAGATTATTAGTACACTAGTTTATATGTAAATCATACTATTCTCTGAAGCTGTGAATATTAATTACTCAACAGCCATAACTAATATAATCTGACTGTTGAGCATGTACATATACATATAGGGGTTGTCACATCTTGATCATCCGAGAAGTTTGATTCTCTACAGATTGAGAATCTTGGGAGAGAAATGTGGAGCCAATTGTGACCATTCTCCATGAAGAAACTAGGTGTAACTCCCCTTGAGACCATGTGAAGAATGAGAATGGATTGTACTGCTTGTCAATCCTCACCGTTTCTCAATCTTCATGCCCATTCTTCATCTCTCACTGGACTGTCTGGAAGAGAAGAATGAAACTTCTCAATCTTCAGAGAATGGGCCCTCCACAATTCAAGGAGAATGTATCACCTATGTATTCTCTAAAGATTGAGAATGGGAAGGAAGAGGTGTGACAGCCCTATAGTGTGTGAGTGTGTCTCTTCATGTTTCTATTTTCCTACATCACCTTCACGAGGTTACGCGGATTGTCGGGCTCCTCCATGCTCTCCTTCACGTACGAGAACACGTCGTTCACAAACCCCATGTGCAGGAGGGCCCTGTCATGCAGCTGCACGAAGATGGGGTGCGTCCGAACCGCGTTCGGCAGGTACGCATTCATCGAGTACTCCAGAAGCAGCACAACAAAGTACCCCCCCCCAGGTGCGGCGGCGTGCGATGGTGTAGGCCTCCACGTCCTGGTACTGGCGGAACCGGCCCTCGCGGTAGTCGATTTCGCAGGCGACGTTCGCTTCGAAGAACGTGAGCAACGCCAAGGAAAATTCCTTAAACCACTCGGGGTTGGAAAACCGTCGCATAACCCCGCCACATTCCCACATCAGCCCCTCGATTGAAACAGCATTCTCCTTCAGCGGCGCGTCCCGGTCGAAGAGGAGCCACAGGTTGCGCAGATACGCCATGATGGTCTCGGGGCTCTCTTTCACGGCGCCATGGATGCCGAATTCTTCCAGCAGCGAGTCCTTGGGACAGTCGAAGAAAATGTCGTCCAGCATAAACAGTATAGTCGAGATAAACGAGATTTCCACGAATCGGTCCAGGCTGACCACCTGGCTGTAAATGAAGGAGGTCCACAAGACGCCTTGTGGGATCCAGGGTTTCAGTGAGGGAGTCTTCCAGCGTTCGGCAACTTCTAGCAGTTGCCTCTGGGTTTCGGCCTCCCAAGCGCTGGCTCGCGCTAGCGGCGGAAGACCCACAACGTTGACCAGGGACGGAATCAGAGGTGGCAGTTCAGTGACCGTCTCATAATTCGATGGTAACTTGTCATACTCTGCGTCAGGAACGGCTGATAACGCGTTGAAATCTGTCGCTCGATCGGTCGATGAGGCTCCCGTTGAGCACCGAACTTGAATTCGTCGACAAGCTCCAGACTGCAAGTGGCCCGCCTGCAGAACATGAATTCTGAAACCACGGTCCGAAGCCGAGAGAGTGTGATGAAGGACACACTTCTGGCTGAATCGATTAAGTGAGCATGACAGACTGAGCGCCATTTCGTCAGGGAGCCTCCAGGGTCGATATATCTGTACGTGTCGAGTATGTCTATTGCCAGTTAATCAGATCCGAGAGCGAGTGACTGATTGATCCTATAAATATGTCATTGCTTGCTTGGTTTCCCTGACTTGAAAATAATAATAGATCTATCCTACCGGATGTAATGCTATGAACCGTGACCTCTGAATTCTTCTAATACGTACGATAAACGCTTCACGACTACTAATTAAGTCTAACCGCCTGAGTGAGCATGCATGTCGATCGGGGGTCGTCAATCAGGATGTCAATCATGATCTGGTTTTCCGAACTCTGAGTTGTAGAGGGCCAGTGCAGCTTATATATTGCAGATCCGGGTATCCAGACACTAGAAGAAAAGAGGGACTTGTACACTGAGCATGTTCACTCAGATGTGACCAAACTCACTCAAATGTGGCCAAATTCACTCAGAATCCCACTCCAGGCTGAGTGAACAAGTCCCTCTTTTCTTCTAGTGAGAACAGAGATATGCATTCAGGGATGAATAGAGAACCTCCCACAGAAAAGTTGGCCCAGATTATTTTGGTGCCATTTTGACACCAAAGGCTGCAGGTCATTTTAGTGTCATTTTATCCATACTAGGTTGGTAGGGAGGTTGACACCAAATTATCTTAATTGCATTTCAATGCACCATCATGGCACCATGTTCACATGCCTTGAAGTTCCGAATGCTCTCACAGGATAAGCCACACATGTGCATATTTTTTCTCTTTGCGAGGAATGTAGTTTTGGCTTTTTACCAGGAAAAATTCAAAAAAAAATTGTTTTTGTGTTGCTTTCCTGGCAAAATTATTCAATCTTACGCTTAAACCTAATGCTTGGGAAGTAATAAGCCTGATGGAGATGATATTGGACTTCAACGTACTGATAGTTGTTTAAACTTTTGACGCGCCTGTGTCCATATAATGGACGACGAACAGATTGCAAGTTTGCAACCTTTCTCAACACTACGTCCTGTACAGTTTTTCATCCATCCAAATTTCTCTTGGTTCTTGTGCTAGATGACTATCACTTTGTACGATATGGATCTTCATAATAAAATATTGTGATTTTTGAAAAACAATACAATTGGTTTATGTCAAGTTTCATTCTTAGTTCAAAAAGTGAGGTTTACCTTAAACATGATTTTCGAAAATAAGTAGAATCAAATAATGGAAACCAATATCGAAAGCAAAGACACAATCTCATGGCAAAAACAACAAAATCGTGTTGCCTAGACTAAAAGCTCATAAAATTGAAAAAAATTAAGAAGCGGCTTACGAAGCAATCTTTATGTTGTGCCCTTGCTATTGCATTCTTCTTTGGTTACACTTACCAAGCGTATAAAGGTTTTCACAGCACAAATAAAATTTGAGAAACAATTAGAGAAATAACGTAAGATATTAAAAAAAAAAGAGCTGTATGATGGGCAACTATCACATACGGTTCTATCGGGAAGGAGCTGCGCATCGTGGGTACCTTCTTATAGCCGTGAAGGGCGATACAAAAACAACCCCCTATCCGACCTCATTTTGTTGCTTGAAATATAATCTTTTTGTTTAGTTTTATCTTTGTCATTTCATTTTATAGACATCTCCAGCTTATCCAAATTGGCTGAATTTGTGACATTTTTTCAAATGTTTGAAAAATCTATAACCTCATCTATCGTAACGTATGTTTTTGAAACTCCTTTTTATTGATAAATTATACTAGACAGTCTATCTTAGATCTGAGATAGTATAAAAAAATGCCATTCAAATTAATCTAACCGTGGTTGCCTAGGCAATGACTTTTATACAATATGCAAAACACTCCAAAACCTCTATTTAGAACTAAAAGAAGAATTTTTTTTAATTAAAAAATCATATTTTTTTAGTTTTTTTAATTAATAAATTCAAGATATTTAAATATTCAATATATAGTTTAATTAATTAATTATGACATTTTATTTTGAATGTATTTATTCTAGAAAATAAGGGAATATTAGAAATTTGCCAAAGCTTTATTTTATTATACCTCGAGCGACCTCAAAAGAATGATAATTTTTTTGATAAAACTATTACAATTGTTGCAAACATTTATTTACAAGTAGTTCCAACTAGTACACAAAGAGAAAAAGCCAAGCTTTTACAGTTTATTATAGAGATGGTGCGATTTAACTTTTGAACCCAAAGAAAATATGTAAATATTAAATAATTACATGAAACTTATACTTACTGAAGGATAATATAGAAAAAATAATTCCTTGTGTCATGTACCCTCAATTGATGTAGCCTTTAATGTTTTAATTTTTTGGTTCAAGATATTAGGGTCCTATTCAGGTTCACCTGCCCAACCACGCATATTTTGGCCAACCATGTATATTTTGCATGATGTACAGAAGTAAACTTTGTTTCTTCTAACAGCCCAACCATGCATATTTTGCATGATGTACAGAAGCAAACTTTGTTATCTCATAAGTCATGCACTATTTGCAGTGTGAAATTTTTTTAGTGAATTTCCTATGGGAAGTTAGCTTCATGCACGTGTGATCCGATTAGAAAGTTGATGATTTGTGAAACTTTTATGCCTCATTTCATGTTGCAGTGTTTCACCAAAAATTTCAAAGACTTTAGTCTAAAAGTGCTCTTGAAAAAGTGAACTCATAAAATTAAGCAACCAAAAAACCTCCAAAAATCACTACACGTAGAGTATTGCATTTCAACCCATCACAACAAATTTCATCCACAAATTGTCAATATCTTATTTATAATCAAATTACAAAATAATTATGAATTTTAAGCTTCAAATTTTATAGAAAAATATTGGTGATAGCTATCGCATATCTAACCATATGGATAGAATCTAAAATGATCATAATGTACAGCTTTTATTCATACATTGAGTTCAAAAGATCCCACTTATTTGCATTTTATAATGCATCTATGCAAAACTGCCTACTTAGGACAGGGGTGAAGATGTTTAGGGGTTAAAAAACATACCGTAGTACATGATTGGCTTCAGCTCTAATTACATTATTTTAATAAAGGCTATTTCAAATTTAAAGAAGAAAATTTTCAAAAAGTACAAATGTTGAATCTATTTTTTTTAAATTAATTAAATATTTGACACCCTGGTGCTAAATCCAATCGTGTACTACAGTATCAGCCCTCTCAAGGCTGTTGGATTCCGAAATGAGCTAATCTGATAATCAAGGTAACAATAACATATTTTGCTTCATTTTGGAGTACACTATAATGGAAAAAAAAAAAATTAAAACCTCAAAAAAAACATTAAAGAAAAATTGTGAAAATGACCCTCAAATTGCAATGATTTTATAAAACGATCATTTATGTAATAAAAAGAAATTTAAAAAAAAAAAAAAAAAGACCTTCAAAAATGAGAAGAACGTACTGCTTGTCCTTCAAGGCTAACCTGTGACAGGTTCTTCCTCTACGGTATTAAAATGAAGATATGCTTGCAGGACAGTACAGAGAATCAAAAAGCTTGCATGATTGTAGGACGGAGTGTACTTCAGGAGTGGTACATGTAGGGCATGAATGCAGCCAGTGTTGCAGATGCGAGTGTTACCACTTACCACCTGGCAAAGGTTTAAGATTTGGAGCATCGTCTTCAGTTAATTTTGACTATCACCTCCCCTTCCTCCGACCATCTTCTCTTATGCAACTTGTCAATTGAGTCTTTTGGACTTAGTCATTTGAAGCTTTAACCTTGCTTTGTGACACAGGATGTCAATAATACCGAAATTTGAAAATCAAAACCATATTCCAGTTTTGAAGCCGATGAGTACGTGGTTTATTAACCACTAAAAGGATCAAGTAGCTCAAATTGCGCCTCATGTACTTTCAGCAGCTTTGAGTAGGTCTTATGTGGAATCCTTTTTGTTCAAATTTATTTTTCGTTTGACCAACACATGCAAACACATGGAGAGATAAAGACATTCCCACATGGGCTTTCATATGGGAAGTGGGACAAAATTCTTACAATTGTAACTTTTCTAGGATGATTGTAGTGTATTTTTGATCTAGGAAAGTTACAATTGCGGGAAATTTGTCTGCGTTTCCGAGTGCGTTTCCCATATGGGAATCTTGTATTTATCTCCCTGTGAAAGTTCTTCATTGATTCCGATAATATAAAGTTTAAATTCATTTGAATTACACTTTCCACAATATGATCAATTGAATTTGTCATTTTAAAACCATGAATCCTTGGACGGTCCTTTACCTGGGGTTAATCAAAGTGAGCGGCCGGCCAAGGTAAGAAGATTGATGAGAATCTGAGCAAGAAGGATTTCGACCACGTGATCGATCGATCGAGAAACTTGCAGTAGACGTAACTAGCTCCGTGCATCGATCGATATATAAATATCGCGTAGATCGACGGTAAATAAGGTACTGTACAACCCGGGCGCCCAAGACTGATGAGTTGGTTCCACTCATTTGATTCCTTCCCTTGCCCCACTGAAAGCATTGCTGGTTTAGGAAAACACCTGTCCATGGATGAAAATTTCAAAAAGGCCAGGCTGGTACAGGCGAAGATTTCAAAGCCGGCATTCCGAAAAGCGCCTCGAAGATCCGCCACCTTCTTGAACGATGCGATTTCAGTACTACTTCGACCTGGGATGTCATAAATTGCTGGGCAATTCATGCACGGAAGCATCATATAACATTGAGTCATTTGTTAGCGACGATGTACGTCGATGACGTCCAAGTCCAACTTTTTAGAGCCTGTATTCATCTTGACATTTTATTACTGTGGAGGTGGATCAATTGGTGATTTCACATGAAGCATTCCAAGCATTGCCTTCGGCGGCACTAGAAGAAAAGAGGGACTTGTACACTGAGCATGTTCACTCAGATGTGACCAAACTCACTCAAATCTGGCCAAATTCACTCAGAATCCCACTCCAGGCTGAGTGAACAAGTCCCTCTTTTCTTCTAGTGCGGTCGGCGCATTATATATTCCCTACTGGATAATTTTCCCTCTCACAAATTAAGAAGGGAATGTAAAGAAAAAAATTGGACTCAGTCTACTTGGCACAGACTTTCTCATATTAAGCAAATTACTGCTCCTTGTGGATCGAACTCAGAGTGGCATTATTGTTTATTTCTAACTTTAACATGTTTTTAAATTGCTTACTTATCTTGTCTGATCGATCGACCTTGTGTGTGCACTGAGACAACTAAAACAAGCAACTGTGTTCCGCAACTACACGAAAATGGTTATTTAATACTAGCAAACACCCTGTTGCAATGCACCAACATTGCATTGGGAACGTGGGAATCAATTGGGAACACAAAAGGAACATCCATGGAGACTTCAGAAACATAAAGAGAACTTGGGAACATTAGGGAACATGATGGGAAGCTTTGGGTAACAACATGGGAACTATGGAGAACGATTTGAGAACATGATGAAAATTTGGATGAAAGGTATGGATGTGAAATGTGGATGATTTTGTGACATGGTATCATGACGGATGCCAAGCATGGTAGTGACATGGTATCGTGACGCTATGTACATGAGCATAGCGTCACGATAAGAGATGGTGTGAATATTGGTTAGCATATAAATTAGCATGTCCAACCTAGCACCACCATACATCAATGCATATCATGAATACTACAACGTCACCACAACTCATGCAGAATTATATTTCCTGAAGTGTGATAAATAGTTTAGACCATACATTTAAATAACCCATTTTGGTGTAATTGTCCCACGATGAGACACATCGCAAGTACTAACAGTAGGGGTGTCACACCTTCTTTCTTTCCATTCACAATCTTCAGAGAATGTGTACAATCATGGCACTTTCTCCTTGAATTGTGAAGGGCCCATTCTCTGAAGACTGAGTAGTAAGCTCCATTCTTCTCCTCCAAAAGTGAAGAATACGCATAAAATGTAGGTATTAATAGTGTGATCTATACTAATCTTTTTTATCCAATTTGACCTAATCTCCAATTTTAAAAATTCTTATGGTGGAAAAAAATTCTTAAAATACATTCCAAAAAATTTGGGATTTTTTAAAGGGAAAAAAACGGATTTCAGAGAATATTTGTTTTGTTGAAATCTATTTTTAGAATTTTAAATATTTGGCAAAAAAGTGCCAAATGTGCTACTAGGCTACGATATAGAGGGACACATAGCAGTTCAAGGGTGTGGAGACGATAGTTGATAAGGACTTATAGTCAAGCGAGTTTGAATATAACTGTTAGTTGTTAAGGACTTAGAGTTAATTGAGTTTGAATATACCAAAAATATACTCCCTAGATTGTCCTACAAAAAATCATGTTGTTCTTGGCATTTTTTTGGGCAACATTTGTCCTATATTTTGTACTTCAAACATGAACGATGTCCACTTTCAAACGGGATGGACAATGTTTGAGTGACACAAAAACTATATACTACTATATACTAGTATTGAAACGGCTTTTTTTGGCAAAAAAGTGTTAAGTTAGAACATGCAAAAAACCACGGGTTCTTTTAGTAGGACAAAGGGAGTATATAGTAAGCCAAAATATTTGTAAAAACTACGTGGCCAAAAAGAGCTTTTGGAAAATTTAAGGGTTAAAAAACAACTTCCACTATGATAAATTCAACAAGTTAATGTGTGAATATGTAAGCTCATCAAACATTTTCTATGCAAGTGCCATTAATCCCTAAATTCAAATGATCATATGGTGAAAAATATAATTCCTATTGGACTAAATTTTATATTACCAAAATCAATGCAAAACATGCATATGTTGGTGAAAAAGAAAATAGATTTGAAAAAAAGGAAGTCCACATACAACCTACTCAAAACTGCTAAGAAAAAAAAATTGAGCTTCTTGGTCCTTTTGGGGTTAAGTACATAGAAAAATTCCCTTAAATGCTTTCTATGGCAATTAAAGCACCAAACATCAAATTCTTCTGCAACAAAGAACTCAACGTTGGTTGTGTTAAAAGAGCAACTAAATCCCTTGTTTGAATATAAATGTGTTGGTACAATTCAGATTGTGATTATACCTTGTCACTACCCTGCTTGGTATCTGTCACAATACCATGTCACGAAATCATCTGAATTTTACATCCATGCTTTCATCCAAATTTTTCATCATGTTCCCAAATAGTTTTCCAAAGTTACCATTTTTTCCCCAAAGGTTTCCATGATGTTCCTTTTATGTTCCCAATTGCTTCCCACGTTCTTAATGCAATTCTTGCGCTTTCCTCTGTTGTTGTTGCATTGCAAGAGGATGTTTGCTAGTACATTATAAGTATGATGGTGACAAGGTTGTTCAAAGAATGTTTGTTTGTGGTTCCCGAGTTCTTCCTCAGTAGTGTTTTGAACACATTTCAACATTTTCCAGCCATCATCTGGGTACTTACACACTACTAGCAAAGGCGTCGCTTCTCATTCAGAACAATGTCAGAGTTCACTGTACACACTTGTCCTACGTGACAAATCACACTCACCAAGTCTTGAGCGCCGTGAGTCCGAAGTGGAGCCGTTTGACTCACCTACCAAGTGAAAAGCAACGCCTTCTCCTTGTAGTGACAGAATCTGATAAAGAAGAATTGCAAAGAACACAATCTATATCACCAAGAACGAAGCTCAAAAACATTTGAGAACGGATTATTTGCTCATATGATTATTCATGACCATGACACATACTCACATCAGTATGCAGATTTTTCAATGGTCTTTAATTGAGTATACTCAATAGTAACGCACATCTGTGTAATTGGGTATATTCAACGTTACCGCACAAAGCAAGAATCTTGGACATCATTTTGTGAAACAACTTCAGATTCTCAGCATTGGTGAAGACAAACAGGAAGCTGCTGAAAACAAATTAGTATTCTTCATTGTATTCATCTGGCCCAGTTCAGATAATTCTCTCCACAGCCTTGTGGTAAGTAGTGTGTTCCAATGCCCATTTCTATCATCCTTTGTCATAAATGTCTGCACCACGCTCAAAAGAGAGTGTAAACCCCCGAATAATCCTGGAGTCAACGTCTCTACAACTTAGAGAGTCTTCACCCTTCTCCATCAATTCATCCCTTGACCACTATCATCACATCCAAAATTTGGTGTCACAAGCTATCGTCTCCACACCCTTGAACTGCTATGTGTTCCTCTATATAGTCAATGATCCAATCACAATCACTATACATGGATAATCATTATTGTACATCAATTTAAGATACCAAAGCCCTTCCTAAACTTAGTTATAGAGGGCCGTATATCGTAGGCTACTAGCAGGTTCGTCAACTTGTTGCCGAATATTTATTTAAAGTAGAAAAACAGTGTTCAACAGGAAAATTATAATTATTGAAAATTTCAACTTTTTAAAGGATTTTTTTTTAAAATTCGGCCATAACCAAGTAGTTTGTCAAAGTTGAATGCAAATGAATAACACTTCTTAAATGTGTGTTGAGGATGCTTTGTACAAAATTCATTGCACTACCGTAGTGCCAACAATGAATGTGGGATATGTAGAACTCCACTCACTTCTTGCTCCCTCTTAATCACCGGTTAGACTCCTTTACAAAAATGTCCATAACTTAAGCATAAATCCTTCAAATCACAAAATTATTTTTGGAGGTGAAAGTTTACTTGATTGCGCAACTATTCTTAGTTGAACAATATTCAAAATAAGTTAGTCTACTATGCACAATTGAACCTCGAAAGTCTGATCACAACACATTTTCTTCTCATTCAACTCATTCACATTCTTCACAACCTTACTGAATATTGTCCATATCTCATGCATAAACACTTCAAATCACAAAAACCTTTTTGGAGGTGGAAGATGAACTGGCCTTCTAAATTTTCTTAGTTGAAAACATTTCAAAATAAGACCATTTTCTATGCTCAATTATGCACCAAAATCTACTGAAAAATATGGTGTAGTGAGAATTGACATGGGCTTGCAAGTTCTTTTTATCCCATATCATTTGGGCGTGACTTGGAGTGAATTTGAGTACAAGACAAGCTCTTTCTTCTCCACCTACACCCACTTGAATACCCTAATTATACTTGAAGATATGGAAAGTGATAATTTCTCAACATTTCAACAATCTCAAAAAAATAATTTTCATGAAATTCGGCAAAAATTGTTTGTAATTTCCAAAAATTTCGGCATTTTATTTTTGAAATATTTATTGACGAACCTGCTATGCACCTACGGAAGATTGTCTCTATATCTTGCTCATATTCGGTGGCTCTCTCACCCTCCCTAAATATGCATGTTGAATTTCACTTTTCAAAGGTATGGGGGGAATGCTCTTAGAGCATCAAATCCTTTTGTGGAGTTTCACACCCAAATCCTCGTGGAGTTCTTGAAGTCATCAGCATTATTAGCTCTCAAGTCCGTATGATGCCATTCTAGGTCTCATTCAACTGGAAATCTTAGGTCGACAGTAAATGCCACAGTGAATCCTCAGAAAGTCCCAGTACGGTTTTTTTTCTGAGCTCCCACCTCTTAATACGTGGTACTTCTTAGGAAGGATCTTCGGGAGAATTTGGCTGAGTTTTGCCAGGAAAAAAGCTTGATTCGTACAATGTCAGCATTTGACATGCCATAACATTCTTGAAAGGAGCTCCTAACACCTTGGGTCCATGTGCTAATAATTATCAAGGTATCCAAGAAGCTCCAATGTTCTTTCTTTGACACACATCTTGAGTTCAAGAATTTTGGAGAAGGCACGCCCTGCCATCAATCTGCGACAGTAGCTCCAGGATTGAGCATGTTATTCCACACCATTCTCAGCCATATTGATTGAATCCAAATAATGTCCTGTTTTTTTTATACAAACAGTACGATGGGTGCTCTCATAGAATAACTTAAGAATGTTATGAACCCCACATTAATCCTGGCCTCTAAGTTCTTCAAACTGAATGCAGTTCCACATCCAAATCGATCCTTCTTGAAGTCGTCAGCATTCCTAGATCTCAAGTCTGGATGATGCCATTCTAGGTCTGGAAATCTTAGTTCAACGGTAAATTAGAGTGAATCCTCACTGATTTTTAATTCTTCAAAAGAAGCCTGACCTGTACAGAACAATTTCAGCATCCAACATGCCATAACATTCTTGAAAGAAACTCCCAATACATTGGGTCCATGTGCTAATAATTCAAGGATATCCACAATGCTCCAATCTTTGACACACATCCTTCAGGTCAAGAATTTTGGAGAAGAAAAGGCCCTAACATCAATAGCTCCAGGATTGACACTTGTAAACAAGCAAAAGTTGTTCCACACCATATTGATTGAATCCAAATCATACCCTGTTTTTTTTATTCTTGTATGTCAGTCTCACAAACAATAGAGGAATGTAATGTGCCAACAACAGGACACCCTTTTCGGAATGGCATTGAAATTAGGGTTTAGAGAAAACCTGAATTAATCCCCCTTCTCTTCAGCGTGAACAGCGACCGCCCTCCGGTGTTTCTGAATGACCTTCACGTAAGGAAGAACCCCGCCCACATACCGCAATTCAGGATGGAGCTCCAGCTGATGCGCGCGGGAGTACTGCAGAAACATGTTCCCAAAGTAGTTGTTGAGCCCATTCAAGACGTGAAACAGAGCATGCCAGAAAGGGTGGACGGGCAGCGTGGTGTCGCGGTTGCACAGCCTCTGATCCACACCCCAGATGGTTATAGCACAGGAGAAGCAAAGCAGGTACTGATGCGCCAAGCGCAAGGCCAAGGCATCCGTGGTGTGCATGTAATGCTTCACCATTCCCGGAGCACACACGAAGATGAGCAACAGGTAATGGAGCTCAAACCCTGCTCGGGAGTGGTACAGGGAATGAACCACAGCAAACGCAACGGCATACAGGAGCAAGAATGCCACTAAAAAAGGCTTGATGTGCGTGCAGTGGATGTCTGGGGAATAGAGCGTGTAGATGTACACCAGCATGATCCACACCATGGGAATTTCATCCGTGTGCTGCTGCCTGAAACCACAAACAAGGCCACCATTAACCCCTGAAGGACCAAGGATTCATGGTTTTAAAATGACAAATTCAATTGATCATATTGTATAAAATACAAGTCAGATAGGACCCAATTTTATATCAATAGAATCAGTGAAGAACAATGCATATGTTGGTCAAAGAACAAACAAATTTGAACAAAAGAAAGTCCACATAGGACCTACTCAAAATTGCTAAAAAGGAAAACATGAGACCCAATTTGGGCTTCTTGTTCCTTCACGGGATTAATGGAATTCAAACGCTTAACCATTACAAACTCGTGAGGGCCAATCACAACATTCACCAACAAAGCAACTACAAGGAGAGGCGTCGTTTCTCACTCAGGAGGATCCTGTTCATTGCCCTTTTTTTTTTATTGTACACGCTTGTCCTACGTGACGAATCGCACTCACCAAGTCGAACCAAAAAATTGGTGAGTGCGAAGTGGCGCCATTTGACTCACAGAGGGAGTGAAAAGCGACGCCTTCTCCTTGTAGTGAGCAGATTCTGGCCAATCCTTATTCAACAATCAATTCAACTACTAACCGGAGAAAATGAGTGTAACTTTGAATCCTTCAATGTCCACAACTAGACTGCCATGTGCACATCCCCAAAGCTTTCATCATCAGTGGGTTTCAAACTTTATTGAATGCTAGATTGTTGATGGATTGGCCAATCAAAACACAGGACATCAGCCTGGTCTATGGTTTTAACCTCTAAGCATCTAAAACGCCCAGATGGCCATCTACATCACTGAAACTTTGCAACGGTGGCATTTTCTCACTTTACCGATTGCGATACATCATTTTAAACCTCTTGTTCTATACTACAAGATCAACAGTGTCAATCATGTCAAACTGAAATCATTTTCACACAAACAGATGATTTGCAGCAGGGGTCCAATTTTCCTACACTACAGAAATTACAGTGGACGTTTAGGGGTTAAACAACGATTGAAGACATAGCCTTCAACAAATCCCGTGGTGAAGAATGGATCTCATTCCACAAAGTAACCCATGATTGGAGCACGGGGACAGAAAAAGGAACTGACCTGACTTTCAAGGAGCAGTGCAGGAGCAAACTGGCGAGGCCCACGACGATGGAGACCATGTGCAAAACCCTGAAGCGATACTCAAACCTTTGATGCACGGCATTGATGAATCCGATCAACGCCAGAATGATGCCGGGGATGTTGGAGATCGTGTTGAAAGCCTCTGTCAGCATGGGCGTGAGAATTTCATAGCCGGGGTCGCACCATCCCAGACTCTGCACCCAGCTCGTCATCTCTCGCAATGTCTGCATGTGTAGATGATGATGATGATGGAAACCCTAATTCAGACCGTCCTTGAAACCATGATCCATGCACGCTCACTTATAATCAATCACTCTTGTAGTCACTTAGGACCAAGTTCCATGAGTGAAGTATCTCAAGATTTTAAAGACTTCAGGGACCAAGTTGGCCACATTTCAAGTGAGCTTTTGAGAAAAAAAAGTGGTGGAGAAGTTGTCATGAAGTATGTAGGATTCTCAAGTCTCGAAGACTTCATGGCAATTTCTCCCTAATCAATCAAATTTAGTGTCCAAGTTTCACCCTAACCAATCTATTTTGTTCATATTCCAGTTCATGGAACATACACAACTTCATGGCCGGGTATGAGACAAATTCAAGTTCCACTTTAATTTCCCCTCCTCTTGCCTACTTCCATGGGCAATTTCTCAAACCCATGGAACTTGACTCTTATTAGGTCCTGGTAGATCCTCCTTGTGAATAACTACTCGGTAATCACTACCGGAGGATATGTTAGCTACCGAGGAGAAGAAGTAAAGAGAAATTCAGTATGGCAACACTAGAACTAACTCAGCAATCGCAAATTAGGGAGACTGTGAGCTAATCAGATAGCAGGAATATGAGCAAAGGCTGCTCGGTAGACACAGAAACAGAGAAAGGAACTTTGACACAATAATCAAGTATCTTGGAGAATGTGGTGTGCCAATGAGTTTGGCT
Source organism: Pohlia nutans (assembly GCA_022496805.1). Classification (NCBI taxonomy): domain Eukaryota; kingdom Viridiplantae; phylum Streptophyta; class Bryopsida; order Bryales; family Mniaceae; genus Pohlia; species Pohlia nutans. The sequence continues at coordinate 23,144,999 of CM040092.1, read as the reverse complement.
CTATCGGTTTTATACCACAGTACAACCAGATCTGACGGTTAGGTCAGATCGATAAAAAAGTATTTTCTAGATCTACCTGCTAGGGTAACTTGGAAAATTACCGGGGTAAAACTCATACCGGTAGCTCCTAATTTACGGTTAACAAGTCCAACTTCCATGAATGAAGTTTCTCACTAATGTAAAAGACAAGTTTTAGGGACTTCGGGAGACCAAGTTTCACCTTTCAAGTGACGGCTTTTGAGAGAAAAAAGTGGATGAGAAGTTGTCATGAAGTAGAGAGGGTTCTAAAGCTCAAAACTTCATGGCAGCTTCTCCGCCTAACCAATCAAATTTGTTCATGTTTCACTTTATGCAAGTCGATGAAAGTATGTACCACTTTATGGTCAGGTATGAAACAAACCCCATATCCACTTTTCCCCTCTTTTTGCCTACTTCTATAGACAACTTATTAAACCTATGGAAGTTAACTATTAATATCCGTCGAACATTTCAATACAATAATTGCATATCTTGCACTCATATTGAAGGGCAGCTCTTTTGAAGGGTGGTTCATACAATGGCCAAAGGTCAAGAGTCCGTCGAATGCAATAAAGTTGGAAATTGGCCACTCGGGCTTCACACTATAGGCCAAAATTCAAAGGCCGTCGCCCTCCAATGGCCGCATTTTTTGTGAGCTTTGATGCCAATAAAATGAACAAAAATGGAAACCCAATTCTCCTTCAAGAAGCCATTAATTTTTTGATAGAATGATCAAATTTGTATTTGTATTTACTATATATTTTCAGCTAGAGACTTTGGACTCTAAGCATAAATTGGGTTCAGACTGCGACGGCCTCTCGCTATAGTGTGAACTGCCCTAAAGGCCACGTTCCATGGGTGAAGTTAAAACAAGTTTTTAGGGACTTTGGGAACCAAGTTCTTCGTTTCAAGTAAACTTTTGAGAAAAATAGTAGAAGAAAAGTTGTCATGTTCAAGTATGGAGGGTTCTCAAGCCCATGACTTCATAGCAACTTCTGATTAACCAATCAAATTTGTTCATGTTTCACCTTATGCAATCTCATGGAATGTTCACAACGGCCGGGTATGAGACAAACCCAAGTTCCACTTTTCCTTTCCTCTTGCCTTATTCTATGAGCAACTTCTCAAACCCATGAAACTTGGCTCTAAAGGCCACTTCACACTATGGTTGTCCAAGTCGAGAGGCCCTAGGGTTGAATGGCCAAACTTTGTTGAGAGTCTAAAGAAATGCGGGCCAATATCCAATTCCCTATTTTTGCACTTGACCATATAATCATGTATGCTAGAAAATACAAGAGGTTGGAGTTCTCAAACAACATGTTAAGTACACATCTTATAAAATCATATAAACATATTGTAAGCAATTCGAAGTAGGCCACAAATAGACAAATATGTTTTAAATATGCTTTTTAGTACACAAAAACACTTTACAGGCTTACAATTTATAAGAATAATACAAACTTTTTAATCAATACCTTGACAATTAAACTAAAAAACCACATACTATATAGTAATGTACTCATCTATTCTAGTAAACATCTAGTTCATTCTACAACCTCTTGTCACCAATGCCTTCAACTCAGTCTGCATTGCAACATATTCAAGTATGTGCGACTTTGCTTCATTTGGAATAGTGATTTGCTTCATCCACACATAATCATATAGCGTCATTGTTGCAGTTGTTGTTTCTTCCCTCCAAATAGACATTTCTTTATTGTGTTATCAACTGAATAGATTGTCCAACCTCTTGGAACAAACTCGTGAGAACAACGAGCCGAGCGATTCACTCCCCTATACAGAGTCCATTGGATTCCACATGAACAACATCGTTGTCAACTCCAATAGGGCTTCCAAATGCACTAAGAAAAGGAGAAAAAAGAATGCGCAACCATGCACCCTCAACCATCTACACAAAAAACTAAAACAAAAAAATCATTAAACATCTATCCATCTATCTATCTATTTACTTTTTGTGGGTCGTTAATGATGCATAGCCGCTCCTTTACTTTCTTCCGCGGTCACGGGAGCATGAGAGAACATATTGATGTTCTCTTGAGGAGAGGACGAAAGAGGGTCCGTGCGCGCCAACCCTTAATCCCGGAAAACCCGGAATATATATATAAAATAAAATATATTTTTTGGACGTGGCGAAGGGACTGAGCGTACGCGGCAATGTACCCTCCATCCTCCAGCCCTCAAAAGAACATGCATATGTTCTTCCATACCCTCTCATAGCCGCCTCATTAGTATATAAGGCAGTCATGGGAGCATAGATGAACATATTTATATTCTCTTGAGGAGAGGACAAAGGAGCGTCTGCGCGCGCGGACCCTCAGCCCCGGAAAACCCGGAAATATTATTATTATTGTTGTTTTTTGTTTTTTTTTTTTGTTTTTTTTTTGTGGGCGAGGCGGAGGGACTGAGCATACGTGACATTTGAATGTTGTTTTGAAAGATGGAGGAAGGAGCCACACACCCTTATGTACTTTTTGGCACACAAAAGAAGAAATAAAAAAAAGGAAAATTAAAAAAATTAAAAAAATCATGTCTTCTCCCATACACTCTAGTAGCGGTGTTATAGTGTCTTAATCTATTCAGAATTTTGTAATAGTTTTTAAATAGTCAATCTTGCAATTTTAAAAATAAATTAAATTCAAATTTTTGTTATGAAAAACTTGAAATATTAGTTTTTTATTGCAATATACTACAAATTTCAACAAAGAAAGAAATCGATGTTTTTTTGTCAATTCTTTTGATAAGTTGTTTTTTAGCACAATTAGGTCCTGAAATGATTGCACTTGGCCAAGTGCAAAAATAGGGAATTGCCTGCTATGGGTTGAAAATAGGAAATAAAATATACTTTTGATTTTTTTATGAAAAAAAATTGACGGCGTCTCGACCATAGTTTGGGTTTCCATTCCTGTCCGACTCAAACGTCCTTCAAGAGTCCGTTGCCATGTAGGCATTTTGGACGGCGACGGCTGTTGGACTTTGGCTTCTAGTGTGAAGGGTTAAGAGGCCAAATTCTTAGTTTTTTGCAATCTGATTGGTGGAAATCGACACCTTCGGCCATAGTAAGAAGTGGCCCTAAGCCTGTCTAGTGAGGGATAAACCCTCAAGCCTTGTTTCCACATGCCTGGGATAATCAAAGTGATTGTTTTAAAACATGAAATGTTCTAAAACAAACAAACCAAAATAAGCAAGTCAACCAAAATAAACCCAACAACCCAAAAAAAGGAACGGTATAATTGTAAGGTTCTGTTCTAATCTCCTTCATATTTGTATAAGTCATTTGGAAATTTTTCAAAATTAGATTTTTTATATTGGTAAGAGTAATATAAATGCGTAGATACTATGTATAATTGTAAGATAATATATATTAAATTAGGATGGTACATTTATTGCAATCAAAATTAAATTTTTCTTACCTTGGTTAGCATTGTGTGGAAAAGGTATATTTTGAACCATCCTAAAAAGGACAATGTGAAAAGGGTGTCCAATAGGAAGTAGAGTCTCAAGGAGGACTGGTTAACTCCTAAGTGACTGAATGATCATTTTATGGTCGCTGCCCTTTTTTACAGGTTGTCCAAGATGAAATTTTAATTTTATAAAAAATAAAAAAATATTTTCAAATAGGAAATCAAGTCTACTTTCCAACCCAATTTGAATAATGTCAATCCAAGTTACACTTCACCGAGGAGAATTTTTCAAAAACAAAAACCTCAATATTGTCCTAGTGTTATAAATTTTACTATTTGGGGAAACTAATGATGTTTTCTCCTTTGAATTTTTTTAATTTTTTTAGAATAGAATGTCTAATTTTAACCAATCATACCAAATTTCAAATTTCAAAAATAAAATTTGTAATTTTGGTGAATATCTAACGGTAAATGATTCTAAATTCATTAAATGAGTATTTAAAACATTTTTTGAAATTTTGACCATACAGATAATTACTAAACATCATGCTTCTTGTTTTCTCTTTTGGACCAAACTTCATCAAAGTTGCAAAAGTAACATTTTATAACACATTTAGGTTTTGGCCTTACCCCTTTTATCATTTAGGGGTTAAATCATTAGGTAGCCTCTCTATCTCATCACAAACTTGACAAGTCATGTGGGTGAAAGCACGAAAAACTATACCAAAAAGTTAGTCTGCTATACTAAAATCATAATTGTTTTGGTCAAAGGCCATAGATTTATATCAAAATATATTGTATTTTGGTTTTAATTTCATGAAGCTCTCAAGAGTTCTTATAGGTACTTGAACCCAAATTTTCAGAACAAAATCTTCAAAAAAGTTTACAAAAAGTAGTGTTTGAAAATGAATGCCTAAATCCAATCTTGATTGCAAAATTGATGGCCTTAAATACACTCAACATAAATATAATTTTTATGAACCTTGAGATAATGATAGAATCGAGGTCCTTGTCCAAAAAGAAAGTAGAAAAAAAAAATGTTTTGATATACATTTTGCTTGTTTTATATCAACTTTGTTGATTGTACGTAACTACTTTTTCAATTTTGGCCACTTCTAAGTCAATAAAAAATTTATAACTACTTATTGAAGATCATTTTCTCAAGTTTTTTTGGTAGACTTTATAATACAATAGGTGTTTTATTTTATTGTTATTTATTTATTTACGAAATTCAAATGTATAATGTATTTTTGAACCCTGCATTGTTGAATGGTCGTAATAGTTAGAGGTGGTACACTTTTTCGTGCTTTCACCCATGTTTTTGCAATGTTTTTCATATGTTGTTGAGATGAACATGAATGATTACGTTCGACACATGGTAACAATATGTTAATTGTAGAAACATTGTACAAAGGACATACTACAAACATGCAATTCTTATCTTAATGTTTTTTGCATGTTTGTAATACATCCTTCATACATTATTTCTACAACAAACATATTGTTATTGTGTGTCGAACATAATCACCCCTGTTTATCTCAACAACATATGAAAAACACCGCAAAAACATGATTTACCAAGTTTGTGATGATCTCACAAGATCTCTCATTTTCCAAAAGCAACAAACTAAAACAAACAAACAAAAATGTTAGTAGAATTGTTGTGTTGATGTACGTAAATGGCCTTTGAATATCATAATAACATATTATGGCAAATTTGTACACAGTTTTTTTATTTATAAGAGCATGAACATTACTTGGGGATGTGAATCTAAACATAGAGTGGAATTAAACATAGAGTGGAATTGAATGGGTGGAAGATAAAAAATAAAAATATTTTACATATAGCATAGTATCATGAAAAATAGTAAAAATATGAGAAACATGCAAAATTGTAATATAGGATGTGCGTTTATGCGTAATATTTTTGATGAATTTTTGAAAATGAATGTTTCTAAATTGATTTGATATGGGTCTATGATATGTTTTTCTAATTAAATTATACAAATAATTTCAAATAATCATATTTAATGTATTTTTTTAGACATCTACTTCTAAAATTTTGTATAAGTTATATATCATAGCACATTTAAATTTTGCTTAAAACACTCAAGCATTTAGGGATTAAATGAACACTTGTTTCCGAACACAATTCATACATTCAAAAACTTTGATACTTGTTGTGGAATAGTAGAAGTCATAGGAAAAATATTATCAATTTTTTTGTGACTATACATTTACATCTAACGTTGTTATTACAAACAAACTAGAAAAAAAAGCAATGAAGTGAAGTATGTCATTGGTCAATTAAAACAAGTGACTATACTAAGAGCCTTATTACACAAATGGAAAGGAAGGTGTCCATTGGTTCTCACAAGCAACACACTACTATGATATTTCTTCAATAATAACTCACACCAACTTTCTAAACTTGGAACTTTGGACTTCAAATCATAGGTGACTATTTTGAGTGACATGGTAAGAGACTGCAAAAATAATGAGTTGGAAATTAATCTAAAACAAGGCCTTGTGCTGCCATGGGGTGTGGAACTCATAACCTCTCCAATGCTAAAGGAGACTTCCCACAAGTTCCCCAAACCAAGAGACCCGACCATATGACTATTCATGAACAATGCTTGTCAGAAATTGTAATTGTAATTGTAGAGAGTAAACTCCTCTTGAACACCTCTTCTGTTTTTGGATAACTCTATTATCCAACTTGCTAATTGTATAATAAAAAAATACACTGATTATCCCATTTAGTGCTTGTGGTACTAATTCCCAAGACACACACTACTTTGCCAAATCTCAAAATTAGTAAGGGCTGAATTTTTTCTGAGTGGCTAAAATCTTCATATTATGATATTTTGTATCACCTTCACTAATTCCCCACACACATTATAACCCCCACCCCCTTCACTAAATGGGATAATCAGTGTAGTATTCGATGAAGTTGCACAACTACGGCAAAAATTGGCTATTTGCTTGGGAAAAAGAATAGTAACATAACATTCAGTAGCTTTTGTGACTGCTGCCTTCCCCCAATAGAATGATGTGGAATATCCCACATCATTTCATCTCCGAATGAAATGATGTGGGATTTTCCACATCACATCAGTAGCTCTGGGGGCCGGTGGCATTAAACAAGAGCAACTAACCATGGTGAACAATAATAGAAAGCACTCACTCAGTCACAATTCAACAGTGTTCTATAATTGTTTATTTCATTCAATAGCCCATTCAATTACAAATCACTGGTCACTTCATATAAAAAGTCGGATGAAACTAATGGGCAACCTTCTTGAAGACTACCGAATGTTGTGAATGCTTGCTTCTCATCTATTTGGAAGGACGAGTAGCCGCTATACAATCTCTTTATTATCTTGATGATTGAACAACTTCCACATGTCATATTCTAAATTAAACACATGTGATAGGAATTTTCAAAGTCATAAAAATCCCCAAATGCCTGATTCAGTGAAGAGTCCTTTTAGAAAATGGCCAGCTTACCTGCCCCTCTGTCCCCTTCCGACAGGTGCCCACAATTGACAATTACTCATGCCAAAATGAATCAGTGATGAGCTCTACATAACATTCAGTAGCATGCACTGTCTCTATCTTGGCTCTACATTAGATGGTGTGGAATATTTCGCACCAAAAAGTACTTCATCAGTAGCTAAGTGTAGGGTAGACGACCTGTTTCCGATCACCTTAAGCAATTCAACATACTTCTGGTGGAGTAACAAATAGGCAAATAATTTTGCAGTGTAGGGAAATAGATTTAAAGAAGGTCACATATTTTTGAACAAATTTTGGGGCAATATTGAATTTACTACGAATTTTCAAAGTGAAGATTCTCTCTAACCCGTTCTCGCAATATAGGCTGACCTATTTCCAAGAACTGTAAAACTAGATTTCGAGAACACATGATATCATACTAACTCGGTAACAAGTTTCCATTCTTGGTGCCAACCATTCCATATTAAGAAGAAACATGTTTCCGTCACCGTTTACGAATGAATTCGAAAATAATGTAGGCTGATTCACGGAAATAGGTCGCCCTATACTGCGTGATTGGGGGCCTGATCGGAAACAGGTCGTCTACCCTACAGGTGGAGGCTCAAGGTGATGAGCAGAATGCATGAAGAAAAGGCAATGGACATGAAGGCTACTAATGTTATCTAAGAGGTCTGCTAATTGCAATATATTTCTTCATTTGCTTTTTTTAAATAATGAAAGAATCATTGTCTAAGATATAAATGGCATAAAACAAATAAGAAAAAATGAAAAAAAACGGAAAAAAAGAAAAGAAAAGAAACGTGAGAGCGGGATACACGCCGCAGAAACCGGATCGCTCTCATTTTTATTCTTGTTTATACCGGATCAACTTCAACGTTCAGCCTGATAATAGAATCCGCGCAAAAACCAAAAGAACATAAAAAAACAAAGAAAAGAAACTGCAACGGCATCTTTCACCGGACCTGGCGCTCCTTGCAGATCAAATTGCAACGCAGCATCTGGCTGCCTTTCCGGCATACTCAGATCGATCCATCGTTCATCGCATCAACCCACTTACGTCACGTATCTTCTACATCAGAGTTCTTCACATCAGGTTCAATTCTCTTCCTCTTTTTCTCCTCGTTGTGTGTGTACATTTTTATTTTTATTTGTGGCACAAACGAAACAAGAGTTTCTTTGCAAGGAGAACCAAGACAGTACACAGCCGGGCCTTTGTGTGTGTACATTACTTTTGATAATCAAACAGCGCAAATCTGAAGTTCTTTGTGGATTGTAACTTGAAAAACTACGGGCCGCTCCTGATCGATCACAAGCTAGCTAGCTAGTCCATATCGATCACAAGCTGTCAATCTAGGTTGTATAATATCTAGCTTAGTTCAGACTTTGATCATTCAGCATTGATTAAACATTTGCAGACTGTGGAGCAGCCACTAGAATTGACCTGGCAGGCGCTCGTGCAGGTCTGAATCTGAAAACGAGGCGGTTATGTTCGCATGCATTATTATTCTACTGTAGTAGCTAGGACGAATGATATATTGACTGATAAGACATTAATAATCTGACTGATTTCTGTGTATTAAATCCCGCTTTTTAGCCGTACGGGATATGTTCTGGTGTCTAGAAATAATTTGTTTCGTAGTCGAGGTCGGTCAGTCGACGTTTGTTGTTGTGTTACGTTTTTTCTGCGACTGAGGTTTTGTTTGTGACGGTCGGAGATTGATTGAGTCCTAGGAGTAGGGTTGACACGGAAACGCTCCTGAAGCTAGGTGGGGCATTCAGTTTGCTGCTTGGAGGCCCAGTACTGACAACGTTGCAGACTTTATTGGACTGTGTGCAGCCATAGCCAGTGCTAGCTGACCGGCGAAAAGATGACGGGGACTAAAGATGTGGAGGTTCAGGTCGCCGGTCAGAATGGCAGCCATGTCGTCTCGAAAGAGACCGAGATTCTGAAACAAATGCGTGAAAAAGTTGCCGTTCTCGACCCGGAATCTAAGGTATGCTCCCTCTGAACTCTCTCTTGACTGTGAAGCTTTAGGGCTAGCTTTTGCTCGGACCGCAGTTCACAACCTTCAACAGGTGAGAGCATGCCCAGCAGCATGCAGATACTGTCACCCAAAGGCAGGATAGCAGTAGCCTGGGGTTAGGTCTTTGAATTATGTCCCCAGCAACAGATCAGGTCACACCAAGGTACTGTTTAGGTGGCCGTCGCTTGCGTTTTCCCCACCATGTACAGGAGCATTGGCGCGTCCAGATTACTCACACTAAGCTTGATTATTGGTTGGTCAGCGATTGTATTATGGACTAGGAGACATAGTGTTGAACTAGTAGATGCTGAATTGATGATCAAACCAGGATGCTCCTCAACATTGAATTAACTCCCAAATGGCCCTCAAATTAACTCCCAAATGCTCTGAGCTGCTGGGCATGCTCTGACTTTTGGCCTGCTGAACATTTACACTTAAAACTGGCACCTCATTCCAAGCTCTTGGTGTTCCATAATCTGGTGCTTTTTAGCCCCTCTTTAATAGTTAACGATTTGAAGGTGGGTTAAGAAGATTAGGCTAAAATTGAGCTGATCTGGTAGTTTGAACTTTCACGAAAGTAGTTATCGAATGTAGCCCCTGCCACTTTTTTTTTTGTTAGCCCTGGGGTTAATGTTGTGGACGAGGTCCCGTTCCGGTAGGTTTTGAATCTTGAGGTTAGGGTTTGGCGCTCACAGGCTGTGAGTGGGGTTGTGTGGTTTCCAGGATATAGATGACGCAACGTTGCTGCGCTTCCTGCGAGCCAGGTCCATGGACGTGACGAAAGCGGCCAAGCTGTTTGCAGACCACCAGAAATGGCGACGCGAGTTTTTTCCCTTCGGGCACGTGCAAGAGGACGAGGTGAAGAATGAGATTGCGGCCCAGAAGTTCTTCATGCAAGGCCAGGACCGTCAAGGTCGCCCGCTCTCCTTGTTCGTCGGAGCCAAGCATTTCTGCAACAAGAACCTCGACGAATTCAAAAGTGAGTTAAATTCCATATTATCCCACCTGTCAATGCGAATGTCGATAAGCTTACCTTTCATTCTGTTAACCCTAAGCGTCCACTGTGTATTTTCTGTAGTGTAGGAAAATTGGACCCCCTGCTGCAAAATCATCTGTTTGTGTGAAAATGACTTCATTTGACACGATCGACACTGTTGATCTTGTAGTGTAGAACAAGAGCTTTAAAATGATGTATTGCAATCAGAAAACCGAGGTAAAATGAGAAAATGCCACCGTTGCAAAGTTCAGTGATGCAGATAGTCATATTGGGCGTTTTAGACGCTTAGGGTTTAATAATAAAAGCTTTGAGTGATTTGCAGAGTTTTGCCAATCAAGCAGCTGAGCTTAGTTTGTGCTATGAGAATGACATAGTTTTTTACATGATCTTGTTAGCAATTGAAAATTGATTTCAATGCATTGTTATGAATTCTCAAAGTTGTTGAACCTAGGCTTTGCTGTTGAGATGGTCTACATTCTCTTAACTCAATATCTACATTACATTTAGTAGGGGTCGTTTTTGGATCAGGGTTGCTTAAATTGGGTGTTGCCACCTTCCAATGCAGACTTGAAATTTCCACTGAGGTTTGATTTTTTGTGTGGCAGAGGTTGTCACTTTATTTGTGGACAAGCTTGTTGCTAGGTAATTCCGTGATCCACAAAGCTTTTTAGGATTAGGTTAGGACTAAGTATATGCCATGAATGAGGGTACTATCAATGGCAGGCTGTTTGTGAATACAGTGTACATTTGCTTTCCCTTTCTTTTAAGGAAGAAGTCTAGGGTTGACAATGAGGAGCTTCCTAAACCCTAATTTCGCTGGCATCATTTGTTGTGCCAATTGAATAATATGTGAACATGGGATTGACACCAGAGGACAGCGCTCAGTTTTATTCATTTTGGGCGGGTGGGTATTGTTCTTGCAGTCTGCCACCTGGGCAGGAGAAATTTAGTATCATTGCTGACCTAAAGAATGTGAAATTCAAGAATCTGGACGTGCGAGGATGGCTGGCTGCTTATGACTGTCTACAGGTAGGGACCCTTCCTTCAGTTCTCTCTCATTCAAGTTCTATGAAGCCTTGTGCTCTTCACAGATCCTCAAGTGCTGCTGCAATTCCATGCCTTGTCCGATAACTTGTCACATCAGAGGAAAAACAATGAATTTAAAAACATAGTCTATTAGAATAACTAGCTACCACACTAGAGGAATGGCAAGAAAGATTAAGTGGTCCCTTTTCCATTTTAGCATGCTTTGGGTATGCTCTACAGGTGGCTGACATGGCAAATCAAGAAGCAAGTGTTTTTCTTCTGGTATCGTTTGGAAGTCTATGAAATGAGAAACATAATTAACTTTTTATTTATTACTCATGCCTCATGGACTAGGCTGGTGGAAGTGGTGGTGCTGCCTCTGTTGGACTCCTTCGGTCCGTGAAATAACTGTCCTAATTTTTTTGCGTGGTTTTTTTCCCCAAAAAGACCGTCTCAGTACTCAAAAAATGGTCTATCTTTAATAATAGTATGTAGTTTTTGTGTCACTCTCATTGTCCGTCCCTTTGAAGTGGGGACAGGGCTCAAGCTTTGAAGTATAAAACATAGGACAAAGATTGCAAAAAAAGAAATGCCAAAAACTAGGACAATTATTTCCGGACAGGTCTAGTTTCCTCCAATTAAGCCAGTGTAGATTTATCATGTTTCACTCATTATGTTCATGGAACTTGCAGGCTTACTATCCAGAAAGATTGGGAAGGGTGTACGTACTGAACGCCCCTACAATATTCTGGGGTGCTTGGAAAGTGATGGTTCCCTTCCTAGACCCAGTCACAAGAGCGAAGGTAATAAATGGTCGCCAATTGATTCAAGGTTATATGGCTTTGTTTCAATTATTTTGACACCAATTTGTACATTGATATTGATTCCTTTGTATTGGTTTGCAGATCATGTTTGTGGATGGTGTTGCAGTAGAAGAAACTCTTTTGAAAGATATCAGCAAGGACGACATTCCAACCATTTACGGAGGTTTAAAAGAGTTGGTACCATTTGAAGCTGTGCAACCGCCCAATTGGCCCATGTTCAAGCCTGCCACTTGAATACGTGTATAGCCAAATTTTAGTATTGGCCGAGCGGAACTTGCCATTCACAATGCCCGAACAGAGGCTGCATCATCTGAGGGGCAAATCTGAACATGTGGTGGATTTGGATCACATGTAAGCTAACCTCATCATCTCTTGATCTCATCTAATTAAGTACACATGTAATTAAGTTCTCTCTTGAGACAATTGTAACTGACAAACAAGCATCCGCACTAATTGGAGGCTGATCTGTATTTACCTTAGCTCTGAGTTAGTTGTGATTCGTAGCTTCGGGAGCAGGAATTTTCCATTGTTAGTCAGAAGCTGCAGCAATGAAAACATTTGATTGGCAGAACCCTTACAATGGGCTAAATGCACCAAGTTGGGGTACCTCTGAACATATTTCTATTTCCTGCATTTGTTGGGAAGTTGAGGAACAAGGATTCCTCTAGAAATCAACAGGTCTCTTGTATGTCAAAGTTGGTGGTTGAAAATGCTTGATTTTATGTGTAGGTGAATATACACTACCAAGAAAGGGTGTTGTTTTCGACACTCGTTTCAAAACTGTTGCTCGTCACTGAAGTGGTAAAATGATGTTGAAAAGAGTGTTGAAAACGCCTTTTTTTTGGTAGTGATAGTGAGATGCTTGGGATTATTGTGTTGTACTTATGTCGTTGCATATGGAGCTGGGTGGGTGGGTGAGTAATTCATTGACATGAATCACAGAGGTGCCCCACCCACCAGACGTAGTTGAGCACTTGGTATGTTCATAAGCTGAATAAAAAAAATTCTCAAATTGTGCAAAAATCTTTAGTCGCTGCATATCACCAAAGTCTAGAAAAATTCACTCTGAACTCATTCTCATCACACTCTCCAATATCACATTCTAGTATATGTAGAGAATATGTGCACATCCAAGCATCTTAATACACTCGATCTCCTTTAACCCTTAAACGTACCACTCCTTTGTAGGAAAGTCAAACTACACAATTTAGCCTTCAAGATTTATCAAAATATATTTTGTAATATTTTTCATGCATGGAATTGAATGTTTCCTATCAGTCTTGAAATTTTCAGATTTTATTTATTTAATACGGCCTTTTTAACAAATTTTTAAGTCAAATACTTCAAAAAATAATTTTTATTACAAAAAAGCTTTAAATTTTTTTATTTTTTTTGGGAGCAGGTACAAATTACAATGGAGAATCACATGATATGTTTTCCATAGAAATTTTTTATTTAAATTTTGAAATTCGAAAGGTGAACATCCTATGTAGTGTAATTCAAACCTTGAGCTACAAAGCTTGCACAAGCAATAAAATACTCAATAATTGGAATTTTTAAGATTTGAAAAATGGAGTACAAACTAGATTTTCTTTTCATTTTCTTAGTTGGGTGTATTAGCAACAAAAGTCATCTTCAAGATCAAAATTGGGTTTGACCAACAAACATCCACAAACTGGATGCGTGGACGTTTAGGAGTTAATGATACAATTTGTAATTGCACCTTTTATATATATCTTGAGAATTTGTTGTGTTATGTACATATTTGATTGGACAATTTTCACATATCAAGTTAAGAGGACTTCCCTCAATCTCCATTGTAGTGTCATAAGAGAGGAACTACCAAAAGAAAAGGTGTTGCTTTTAACATTCATGGTGACATTGTTTTCGATGCTAAAATGTCAAAAATAGTGTTGAAAACAGCTTTCTAGTAGTATTTGTGAAGGCGAGAAATTAACCCCTATAGGACCAAGAAACCCGGTTGGACCTTGTGTTGTTTTTAGTTGTTTTGAGTAGATTCTATGTAAGTTTTATTTTGTTCAGAATTATTTGTTTTTTGATTAGCACATGCAATGTTCTTCATTGATTTTGGTGATACAAAATTTGGTCCCATCTGAATTATATTTTTTACAATACAATCGATTGAATTTGTCATTTTGTTTTAAAACCATGAATCTTTAGTCATTAGAGGTTAACCAAAACCATGTGAAAGGGTATCTTGTCCTACAATGGGCAAAGGCCACTTATTCTTTCAGCTGCACTCAACCAAATCATAGTTACTGAGAATACATTTGACTAGATAATTTAAAATTGAGAGTCTCCGTTGTCATGGCTTGAAGACCATGATGCTAAGTTGACTACATTGAATGGCGTATTTAGTGTCTTGGGACACTATTTAATTTTAGGGAGATATAATGTCCTAGTAAAAAAACATGAATGTAGTGTTCCAATGACATAATTATGGCAACTTTATAATAAATATGGGATGCCACCTCATGTCACTCTCATTACTTGAAAAGAACACGGCACTCTCAATGAAAGTGGGAATGACAAGTAGTTAACTCCTATGCAGTGTCAAGGGACACTATTTCTCTTCACCTTTGAATGAATTGTGGTAAAAAACATCAATTCTCCTTGAACACTAAATACGCCATTCAGTGTAGTAGACTAACCCCCATACAATGACACTCCGTATCCTATAATATGCCTAGGGTTCATTGTCGAAAAATTAAAAACTATTTGAGTTCCAATATAGGGTCCATCTTATTCATCAGAAGGTAAAATTTACTTAAAACATACCTGGAATATTTTAGAATATACCTCGGGGGGTGCACTGTACTAAACATGTACGAGTATACGTGAGTGCACAGAAGGGGTATTAATTTGAACACTACCGTATTACGTATACATACAATAAACACATTTAGAACTGAAAATATTCACGTATACAGGGGGTTTTTAGAAGGGGTGATGAACGCACATGATTCTCAAACATAATGTAGAGTGCACCCCCGAGGAATATACTTCAATTATTCCAATTATGTGATAGCCTCCATTTAAATATCATAATTTAAATATCATGATTTTGCACATTTTAATTTCATGATGTGTGCTTTGGAGCATATTCTAATCCAAAAGTGGATGAAACTATCCTGATGCCATCGACTTGCTCAACCGGTACACCCGGCGAACACCCAAAATTGTAGTTATGTTTTTTTTAGCACTCTTATGTGGTTCATATGTGTACTTTAATAGCAACGTCAATATTATATTATGTAATACAATTTTGAACAATTCATAAGTCATATTATCACATTGCCATAGTTAAAGTCCATATTGTCATAGCCAAAGACGATGTTGCCATCGCAATATGATGTTAGGTGTTGGCATTGCAATATGTTGTTAGGAGATAGAGGAGTTTATTTTATTAACGAGGTTCCGTTTTATGGGCAAAGCAAAAAGAACCCAGCTGCTCACTTTTCAAAAATGTTATGTCTAGAAAAAAAAGTGGGCCATGATATTGGTGGGGATCTGGTGGTCACCAACGCTCCCAAGCATCCCTAATTGTATGCTGAAGAAAGGGATGCTGAATGGAGTCACTACAGTAGTCAGCATCAACAGCGCACAAAGTTTACGTTCACCAGATTTTTTGGGCCAATTTTTTTGGGGCCACAGTCCAAAGTTGATTTTTTTTTTCTCAACCAATTGGTGATGTCAACAAGTTTTTTGGTGCCACGGTCCAAAGGTTGATTATTGTGTCTCAACCAATTGGTGATGATAGCCTTGGGTACAGCCCCAAAATTTGGCCTTTAAGGTAGTAACTTACTAGACAGGGGAGAGTAGTTTTGTTCTAGTGGCTCTTTGTCCAGTGGGCATTGGGTCATTGACATTACGAACAAATCTTTATTCACGTCGGCCTTGAAAGAGGAGCGGAGTTTCTATTATTATAATTTACTAGGGATCGTGAATGGTGTTGGAGAAATAAACCCAAAGATTCCAAGCCAAGCCTTGTCAATGTCTCAATTTTCCAGTGTCAACAAAGAACATTTGAGTACCGGTAAAACATCCTCTTTGACTAGGTAACATGAAAGCTTGTTATGAGAAGTAACATGTTGAGCTAGTGGTGAGGGATATTATTTCCATAATGAGAACTGGACATAACCTCAATAGTTGGATCTTATTCAATCCTACTCAATCGAGGGTCTCAAAAAGATCATGCGATCTATAATATATCATGCCCCTACAAGGAGAAGGCGTCGCTTTTCACTCGTTAAGTGAGTCAAACAGCATCACTTCGCTTTCACTTCCCAGACGCTCAAGACTTGGTGAGTGCGATTTGTCACGTAGGACAAATGTGTACAGTGAACTCTGACACTGTTCTGAGTGAGAAGCAACGCCTTTGCTAGTAGTGTGCTCTCCATATTCAATGCTTGCTTGCCACCTCCACAGAAATGGGTTGCATTGAGGTTACCATGTCCTTCATGGAATTTATCAAGCTGACAGATTATTGCCTTATTGGATACTGTGACCCTTGTCAATATCCTGTTTCCAAGAATCACAATTTTCAAAGTGTCAACAAGAACAGTAGTGGACATCGTTGTTGAAAAAAATCTCCATAACCTTCAATGGAGTCCATTTCTGTGGAGGTGGCAACCAAGTGTTGGATGTGGAGAGCATGGTTATTGTTAACCCTTAAACGTACCATTCCTTTGTAGGAAAGTCAAACTACACAATTTAGCCTTCAAGATTTATCAAAATATATTTTGTAATATTTTTCATGCATGGAATTGAATGTTTCCTATCAGTCTTGAAATTTTCAGATTTTTTTGATTTAATACGGCCTTTTTAACAAATTTTTAAGTCAAATACTTCAAAAAATAAATATTATTACAAAAAAGCTTTAAAAATTAATATTTTTTTGGGAGCAGGTACAAATTACAATGGAGAATCACATGATATGTTTTCCATAGAAATTTTTTATTTAAATTTTGAAATTCGAAAGGTGAACATCCTATGTAGTGTAATTCAAACCTTGAGCTACAAAGCTTGCACAAGCAATAAAATACTCAATAATTGGAATTTTTAAGATTTGAAAAGTGGAGTACAAACTAGACTTAATAAACTTCATTTTCTTAGTTGGGTGTATTAGCAACAAAAGTCATCTTCAAGATCAAAATTGGGTTTGACCAATAAACGTCCAGAAACTGGACGCTGGGACGTTTAGGGGTTAATAAAAATCTAGTTTTTTTTTTTTTTTTTTTTACAAAATGGTGTACTTTTCTGAGACCCCTAATTGCTTGAAGGAAATGTAAATGAACAACCTCATCAAGAAAATAATATAACATTTCATTGGTTTGGTTTGTTATTTTTTACTATAACAAGGCTCTACTTTCTCATTACCTAGCACGTGTGTGATTCATGGCGTTGTGAATTACATCCTTCTAAAAAAAGATCCAGTCTTGTCACACTAGTAGAAAAGGTGACGCTCTCCAGGAAAATCAGTGTGCATGCATGAAATTGAACACCACTTGTATGGGCATCTCCCTCAGCAGCGCCACCTTTTCTACTAGTGTCAGATACCATAACGTGTGTTAACCCCTAAAGGACCACAGCTATGTTCCTCTCCAAACACTCCAAAGTACCCCTTCTCATAAAAAGACAAATATTTTTTGATCTATGACCTTTTTGACCAATCCAACCGTAGGATATTTCAAGCAACTTGAATTTATTACAACCGTTCAGGGTTCTTCAATAGTAAGATTATAAGCTTCAAAGTTGGTTGCACCTTTTTTTTGGCATGTTGCTCATATTTGAAACTTTCTGAAAATGCCGAAAATGCAAAGTTTAGTCTCAAATTTGGTAAATGAATTTGGCAATTGTGTGCATGAGGGTGTTAGCTCATTGTGTGCAAAAAATCAGATGCATAGCTCATTGTATGAAAATTTTCAGGAGCTGCCCGCAGTTAGGTTTTTCACCTTTGCATGATTGTATCTTTTGATTTATACATCACCTACGTACGCAAATTACCATCCCATCTTCGTTACAAAGAGTAGAATCACCACAAAAAATCTCAAGAATTGAGGATCAATACTCATTTCACAGTGAGCTGACCGAACTTGGAAAATCAGCCTTGGTCTTCGAGGGGTTAATTTTGGTTTGTCAACAGGAATTTGGAACATGCTCGGGCAAGAAGGTTGTGCCTTATATGGGCAATAATTATCCCCGCCAGCAGGTGTTCATTGCTATGTCTTTCTGTTGTTGGTTTCTTGAAGACTTCTTGAGCTCAATGTTGCCACTACCAAAAAAAAAAGGGTGTTATTTTAGAGCCTCTTTTCAATGACATGGCTTTTCAACACTCTTTCCAACACGGTTCATCAACAGCAATGTCAAAAACAATGTCGAAAATGACACATTTTTTATTTCTTGGGTAGTGTATGTACAATACTATAACCTGAAGAGAGAACTTGTACATGACAGCAATGGAGTTATCCTAAAAGTCAAGTGATGTTTGAGTAAGATATCATGTGTTTTGATTTAATGTACTCTTATTTGTTCACTCTAAATAGTTATGAAGTTTGAAAGAGCTTGGTGGTCTCTCACTATTAGGTGTGTAAGAGTTTGGTGGTCTTCAAACTCATGGTAAACTAGTTTAGTTGTCTTTTTTGACGGCTAAACTAGTTGTGCATGAGTTTGAAGACCACCAAGCTCTTACGCACCTAATAATGAGAGGCCACTAAGCTCTTCTACATCTTTGAACTATTTAGACTGAACAAATAAGAGTATAATAAAGCAAAACACGTGGTATCTTGTTCAAACACAACTTCTCTTTTAGGATAACTCAAATATCAATGGGCATATCCATTATGTATGTCTGTTGAAAATAAGTGTTCACAGCCATGTTTGCCACTAGGGCAGGCATGAAAGTTAGCTGGAGCTCTTACAAGCCCAATATTAGTAACTTTAACTAGCTGGGTTCTTTCTTTTGCCGGCGGTGATTCCGTCTGGTTCTGGTGATGTGTATTTTGTTCTTTGCAATGAAATGTGTGTAATTTGTTTCAAATAAATAAATAAATGTTCAGAAGCCTAAGATAAATTAGTATTGTGGCCAAGAGATATAGTATAAGCCTTTTTTATTTATTTATTCACTCGATCTGCAAGAGGGAAATGTGGAGATTAACTTACTTACAGGAGGGTTCACAGTCCAAGAATTCCCAACAAACTTGGCATCCCCGTGGAAGGGGCGCTGTTCATGAAAGACTCTAAATTCCTCCCCCCGACATTAATGCAAGAGGACAAAAAGTGCCCTTATTTTGAACATGTAGGGGCCCACCTTAAAAAATAACCCCCTCTTCCAAGGGTTTAAAATTCCCGAGGGGGTCCTCCTAGAGCAAACTTGGGCCGTAGGCCCCAAATTTGCACAAAAGAAATTACCAAAAGAAGACCCTAGGGTGCCCAAAATGAAAATTTCAGAAAATTGGGCCCATGGGTGAACAGTGGCCGCATTAACGTCCCGGGGGGGATTTAGAGTCGGGGCGCTGTTAAGAGCCAAGCATGTGATGAGCTTGATTATCGTATGAAATTGGTTTGTTGAATGGCCGCACTCAACTTCATACTTATTAGAGCATCTCCACCAACACTCTGGATAGTTCTTTGGCTCTGGGAAAATGAATGTGCATGGGTTGGTCAACAATTTATTTGGAGTGTGACACGGAATACAACAACCTAGTTCAAGGCCCTCAAAATGACTCAAGCCAATGTATGGCTTCTCTTATTAATTGCACACCATGATTGCACAATCCATGCATGGTGAGTTGTGAGTGACTTACTTATTGACATTTTCCTCTCACACAATTTCATGCCAACAAAAAATGCTCAATTGTTCAATATAGCTTTACTCCATGTGGAGTATGTGGTGCTTGGACTGCTTTCCATTTGCGAGTCCATTTGTAAATAAGTAGTCAAAAGGTGACAACCATGGATTAATGAAAACAAGCAGGGATTAAACTTATTTCCGGGTACTATACAATGTGGTTACAATAGAGTTATACTTAAACTCAAACACTAGTTTTCATCTTGTGTTTTCCCTTCAGTGACCTCCTATAAACTAGCATATTCAATCATCAATGAAGTACATCTAACCATTTAAGACTAATTGAACCTTTACAGATTCAAATTTTTAATCAATTTAACCATGAGATGTATAAAATAATAGATATTGAGGTTGGAAGTTGATGGTGAGTTTACATGGCTATAAAAGTTACATGAGAAACAAAGTGAAATATGTTTCATTAGAGTACATGCGACCTTGCAAATCCAAATGTACATTCTATTTCAAACCGTTCCCAAGGTATCGGAGTTTTTCCTAATCTATCTTATGACCAAAAGAGGAAGACTAAATGAAATAGAAAAAAATAGACCAAAAGAGGAAAAAAAGAAAAAAAAGAAAGGATTATACATACATATGTATAATTAGGAAATGGCAAGGGATATACATACCATTCCAAAAGAAAACAAATAGATAATACCATATGTTATATACACAAAACAAAAAAGCATTTAAAAAAGGGTTTTCAATATTTGTAGCCCAAAATACTTTGTTACTCCTTAACCCCTAAACGTCCTCACCCCTCTCCAAATTTGGCAGTTTTGCAAGGATGCATTATGAAATGCAACTAAGAGGGATATTTGAACTTGATGTATGAATAAAAATTGTACATCATAGATGTTAGATTCTATCCATATGGTTACTAGATCTGCAATTGCTATCACCAATGTTTTTATATAAAATTTGAAATTTGAGATTCAAATTTATTTTGTAATGCAATTACAAATAAGATATTGACAATCTATGGATGAAATTTGTTGTGATGGGTAGAAATGTAATACTCCAAGTGTAGTGATCTTTAGAGATTTTTTGGTTGCTTAGTTTTATGAGTTTACTTATTCAAGAGCACATTTAGACTATTGTCTTCAAATTTTTTGGTAAATCACTACAACATGAAATGAGGCATAAATTTTTCACAAATCATCCCCTTTCTAATTGGATCACACATGCATGAAGCTATCTTGCCATCAATGCCCTTATTGTAAATCGTTGATACCAATACAATGTGTATATGCCCTTATTGTAAATTTATTATTGGTATCCCATGATAAATAGTGCATAATATTCCAATATCTTCATTGTTAAGAACAATCAGATTTTTGGAAAATCTCAAAGTATGGACTGTTTATTCCTTGACGGTATTAAAATCTAAGAAAAGCTTGCAGAGTGAACGGATTGGTGCATGTCAGGCAGTGTTGCTAGCAGTACAAGTTAGGTTGGTAGTAAGAAAACAAACGGAGTACTATTGGTCTTAATATGTGCATTTTCAATACTCAACTGATATATACTACCAACTCAACATTGGTTGCTACCTACCAAGTGAATCTTCAATGCAACACAACATATCCACACTTCAAAGTAGGGTTTCCACTACTATAGTAAAACAACGTCTACGTAGACTAGCGAAAGGATCCACAAGAAAACGTACTAGACTAGTTGTGGATTGTTTTGGGCATACTTCTCTAGTCTACGCAGGCGGTGTTTCTACTAACATTCATCCACACTTTAGATTTTTGAGACCCAACCCTACACACTATATGGTATGTGCTTTGTATAAAGTTAATCACTGTGATTGGAGCTTACATGTGAAATCAACACAAGATTTCACATAGTGTTTTAAAGGGTTCATATATATATATATATATATATATATATATATATATATATAAAATTAAGTACACAACGTCACAAAATCATTCACATTTCACATCCATGCCTTTCATCCAATTTTTCATCATGTTTCCTAATGTTCCCAAAATTTCCATGTTTCTTTTGTGTTCCCAATTAATTCCCACGTTCCCATTGCAATGTTGGTGCATTGCAATATGGTGTTTGCTAGTATATATAAAGTCTTGAATCAAGCTTCAAGGCAAAAAAAAAACGTATATTTAAATATAATTATTATCCATTTTTTCTGTTCGTCAGATGATGATATACTGGGTGTGCTGCTGAAATGAGGATGATCTTACTGTACTGTACATTCATTAGTGAGTAAAATTGACCCTTTCAGAACGACCCAGCTTCAGTGAGTGTACAGTGAATGGGGCGGCACCGGCCAAGCCGTACCTGAGACTTCATTGCCTGCCAGGACGATGGGCATCAGACTCCGCTCTTGTCCATCAAACCAAACCGTCCGGCGACTCGTGACAGGTTTCGCACTTTCACACCAATGCCCGGGGAGAACCGACCTGTAATTACAGATTAGCCGGTTCTCTAATCGAGTTCAAAATCTTAGGAAAAAACTGATCTTTTGAGGGGGAATTAGAGGATATTTCCTATTTTGGCTTAAGGTCTAGCTATGAGAATGCTTTAGAAAACTGGTTGGTCAAAGAAAATGTAATATCTTAACTTGTTAAACTAAAAATTCCCCCTAGTTTGTGTTTCACACCCATCCATTGACCCTTTAGTGCTCAGCAAACCAGATTATGGTCATTACAGTGTCGGAAATGCAAATAACAAAAAATCCGTAAAGAATTGGATTTTGAATTGTGAAGATTAGATTTGGAGATTTATAATACACATCTTCTAAAAAAGAAAATTTCAATTTGGAGTTGTGCAACTATCAAAATACCTATTAACAAAACGCGAAAATACTGCAAATACTTGAAAATACATTAAATACTTACAAATACAACACATGATGTACTATGCGGTATTTCTTGTGTTTGGAAGTTTGTTATCTTGTTCATATTCCATTAGTGTATGTCTTCTGATCTTGATCTATATACCAACTCCTTTCATATTTTAACGGATTAATATTGTCCTAAACTGTACACGGATAAGTCACTCTCACTTATAAAATTCACAATAATTATGTGTGAGTTCATCCTTGACATGAAAGATCGCAACGGAGGGGTGTTGACATAGGTCATTGTTGAACCTCTTCACTTTCATTTTAGAAAATTTAACCCAAATTCTATTTAACTTTGAAGTCACACACCCTCCAAAATCTCATTTCTGAGTGTGTATTATACAATTCAAAGACATATTATGATCTTCCAATCCCACCATTGGATAATTCTCTAGTTTTGGCAAAATGTCTCCACTCCTGTTGAGAATACAATTGTACGGTCACTTTCTAATTTAATCCGTTCTATTTCTAGTAGTATCAATTATGTGGTGGAAAAACCCAGTGATATCCAATGAACCTAGCCACGGTACCCTGAGCACTAAAGGGTTATTCCTATGCAACCATTTTGCGGTTGTTGCCCATTCTATCCACCAATCATGTGCAACCATTTTGTGGTTGTTGCCCATTTTCAGGCAGCTTGTATGGGTATCAATTTTTTTGCACTTTTAATGTACGATGAAATGGATTATTTTTGTAAAAGTGTATCACAAATTGAAATTACTATTTTGTAAAAAAAATATGAAGAAGAGAACACAAAGTGCACAATATTATTTTAGTGTTAAAATTTTACTATCAAGGGACAACAATGATGTAAACAGACCTAAATTGATACTAGCAGCGAGAGTGTATGGCATTTTCTGCATGAAATGAACACAGCTTGAACAGTGTTCTACAATGTACTGTACTTATTATTACTTTTTTCATTCGTTTATTATTAGATACACACCCAACTTTGGTTGATACCAACCCATATTTGACCCTATGCACTCCAGTGACACTTGTTTTGAAACAAAATTAGAGTTGGGAACAAAATAGCTTATATTGGTACTCAAATTTTGAGTACGCATACTCCTGTACCGTGTGAGTTTGCTCGCAACCATTGACTTGTCAACTGAAATGGAATAGTAATTCCATTTTACTTACACAAACAAATCAACCACAAAACACTTCCAAGTCTGTAAATATGTATAAAAAAGGGAACCAGTAAGAAAATTCAATAAGCCGCTTGGAAGACTCGAGCAGGCAGATTTAGTCCCGGTCATGTCAGAAATTGCAAGTAACTTCCACGGGACCCGGTCGACATGGAACTGATGATGGGGCCGCTGTGCTTTTGGACCTCCAATTGCCGAAAGCAAACCTTGTCTGTCTGTCTGTCTGTCTGGATTCTTCGGCCTCACTGACTTCGTCATTCCCAACCTGGATGATGAATCTCTAACTCCTCTATGGCCCAGATGAGACTTCTTCAACCCCGAAAAGTACTTTTTTCCTTCACTTTGCAGCAAGCCATCGCCAGAATTCTCTCTAATTCATCAACCCATCGCCTCATCTTGCTGATTGTCCCACTGACTTCTGCAACAGATCCAGGATCATACCGATATCCTCTCCTTTGCAATAGTAAGAACTCTCTCGCTCGGAATCCTTGCAGTGAACAATTTTCTAGCAGGCGTGATTCAATTCCTGAAGATTTTGACCGGCGCTTGGAGCGATTCATCTAGTCATTGGAATGATCCACCGAGAGTTGAATCCGCCCATCTGGAGCTCCATGGTTGAGGTTAGTCCGCAATTCCGAGCTCTACTCGCCATATCCAATTTTCAGTCTGCCGGCCGGCCGGCCGAACAGGAATTCAGAAGATGTCCACCACCACCGGCTGCAAACATCAGCATGAAACAGTTGCACCGGTGATCGATCAATCTTGTTCTCGATTGCCTTTCGGAGCTAGAGCTCGATCATCAATCGCAATTGCGCTAGACTACATTGCCGGCCTCGTCGTCAATGTTTCGTCGTTTTGAATTTTGGGTTACAGTGCGATCGAAATTGTTCAAAACGGTAGCCTCCGGGTTCGCAATAGCGTGTGTGTGATAGAATTCAGCTTGACAGTGGTACTAGTGGTTCACCTTTCTTGTAGGAATTCTAGAGAACCAGTGACCGTGGCTGAGCAACGATCTCGTGTCTGTGAATTGCGCAGTGAGGAGACGGGAGTTCAGGCGATTGAATTGAAGCGAGAGCAATTAAGATGTGGTTCTTCCCAGAGAGCACAGGGTGGATGGTAGGATCGATGGCAGCAGGATCGATGGTGCCGTCGACGATGCCGATGGCCGTTTTCACGGGCTTGTTCTGTTCCTATATCTGGGCACGCGTGAAGCCATTAATCCACGACGGCGACAGCAGCAAGAAGGATTACATTCTGCAAGACCTGTCCAACGCGACTTCGTTTCTCACCAACCTGCAGGAAACCTTGTTCTCGGGGAGTAATTCCAAGCCGAAGAACACCGAGAGCATCTCGAAAGCCGGCGAGGACGTGCTGTTGAAGCGCACGGCGTCGCGCATGCGCGACGGGAGTCGGAGAACGTCAGAATCGATCACAGGGACGTTGACGATTGCTCCCAGGTATGAGTGCATAAAATATTAACCCCGAAGCGTTCACTGTGTATTTTCGGAAAATTGGACCCCTTGCTGCAAATCATCTCACTTCAGTTTGACACAATCGACACTGTTGATCTTGTATTATAGAACAAGAGCTTTAAAATGATGTATTGCAATCTGAAAACCGAGTTAAAATGAGAAAATGCCACTATTGCAAAGTTCAGTGATGCAGATGGCCATATTGGGCGTTTTAGGCGCTTAGGGAATAAGAGCATTTCAATGCAAATACTCCCAAGTCGCATAATTTTCTGCTGATAGTGGCATTAATTTGATATGCTCTTGGGATGGTTACAATATTATTAATGATCTTCTGAATCCTACAACCTCCATCAAAGAGCTTTTTATGATTAACTTCGCTTTTTGTGCATTGTGTATGCATTCATATCAGTGTGGATGCGAAGGAAGTGTCGAGGTTGAGGCGGAGGATGAGATCCATGGGCGGGCAGAAGGAGCTCGTGTATCTTGTTTCGGAAGCGTCGATTCTGTTGCAAGCCAGGCTTCCCGTCTCGTCCAGCTTGCTGAGCCAAGCGTTTGAAGTGGCGCGGCGGGCTGTGGCGCTGGATCCCGGCGCCACTCTGCAACTCGGCAGCTTTGGCATCATCATGCAGTCAGGTTCGCAATCCACAATCGCCATAGCCAGCAGGGCTTCTTTTCTTGGTTTTTGTGATAATGCCCACGTGGCTACAATATCTTTAAACGTCAGAGTGCTGTTGCGGCAACTTTGTGATTTTTTGGGTCGAATTAGCTGGCTACATTTTTAGTTAGATTCGTGTCATACTATGGCGATCTAAAATTTCCAAAGAGTGAATTTGAATAGCAACAATTGTATTAGTAAGAAGCAATTAAGCAATACATGAACAAAATTGGTTAATAGTTGGAGTTCTAATACAGAAATTACAAGACATTGGGCTAGATAAGTAACATTGAATGATTTTTGTCTTCCCCTTGAATGCTCATTGAGCTGGTAACATCTCAATATATTCCATTAATCTGGCGACAAACAAAGAATGCATCAAGGCTCAATTGAATATGTCTACATTGAATATCTAGCTACAATCGTTGATTTATACACCCAAATTTTGTAAGGAACCATCACCAAGGAGAAAATTCTGGGGCAATCTTGCTTTTGATAGCGTAGAAAGGTAGGACTGGCCATAGTCAGTATTGTTGAATCCCGTGATTCAGTTGCTTTCCTTGCCGTTGAACTGATTCTTATGGCATTCAACGTTTTTTTTGTTGCATTGACTGATTCTTGTTGAGTTCATCAGAGGGTGAGGTGAAGCTCCTGCGACTCGGGGACGGTGATGTACCGGTTCTGCTTGATTCATTCCGTGAAGAAGGTATTCATGTTCAATTCTCTTATGGCAGAGATGATAATTTTAATTTATAAGTTAAAAAATGAGTGAATGAAGAAGTGTTCATGTTCAATTCTCTTGAGCTCCCTTTCATAGCAGCGTTCTCTATCTTGTTGCTAGCTTTCATATACTAAGCCTCAAAATGAGTGAATGGGAAAAACACTGCGAATAGTTTCAAGGTCATTGTTTCAATGGCTCTCTGAACTTTTGAGCTATGGAAGCGCTGAAAGGCCATTAGGATGTATCCCGAAACCCTAATTCACAAGTTACGTGATGAACAGACGAGGATTTGCGAGTGGAGGGGCTGTTCCTGCGCGGAGTGCAAATGAGGGCCACAATTGGCGAAAAGAGCGCTATCCTCCGAAGCAAAATCCTTCTGAAGGTAGCCCACAAATCATGCCATTCTCTCCGGAGCTCTCTAAATCACTACTACTCCCTCTATCCGGAAATTATTGTCCTATTTTTGGCATTTTTTTTCCTGACATATTTGTCCTATGTTTTATACTTTAAATGCGTCCATTTCAAACGGGGCTGACAATGACACAAAAATTACATATTACTATTAACCCCTAAGCGTCCATTGTAAAACCCCTGCTGCAAATCATCTGTTTGAGTGAAAATGACTTTAGTTTGACATGATCGACACTGTTGATCTTGTAGTATAGAACAAGAGCTTTAAAATGATGTTGATTGCAATCAGAAACTGTGGTAAATTGAGAAAATGTCACCGTTGCAAAGTTCAGTGATGGAGATGGCCATATTGGGCGATTTAGACGCTTTGGGGTTAAATATAGACCATTTTTTGAGTGCTGAGACCAAAAAAATTCGATCAAAAAGTGTTAAATTGAAAAACACCAAAAACTAGGACAGTTATTTCCGGACCGTTGAACGTTCCTTGAGGCAAAAGTTGCCTCTTATTTTGAACTTGTTGAGACCCCAAAATTCTCTTACCCTAATTGTGCACAGAAAAATCTTGGAAGAGAAAAATTTCTCAAGTGGGTGCGTTTCCATGGTGCCCAGGAAGAGGGAGGGTGGATGGATGCACTGGTAGTATGGCCGCCTTTGGTGACACTGGAGAAAGCTTCACTACTCTACGCCACCAAGATTCTTGAGTTTAAAGGCGTCACTGCCACTGTTCGGAGTAACCTTCTCCCTGTTTCCTTCAACCGGAAACCTAAAGATGAAGGTAATAGCTCCATTGCTCCTCTTTGCAAAACGAGAGAAACTTTATATGTAAGTTTGTGTTTCTCACTTGGTGTTAAAGGATGACTGAATCTAGTCCAAAAGTGTTCCTAAATTCATTTCTAAGATGCTCACTAACATCACTCCTAATACCAAGGTAGAGGAGACTAATACCATTAGGGACCTAATCCTATCTCCTGTTACCAACAGCAATTCATCTTTGACTTCCAATCAACACTTCCTTGGCCTTCAATTAGCAAGTTGGGTGTAAGTATGACTTGGCTGAACGTCGAATAGAAAATGAGGTTGTGTAACTGTCCCTGCAATAGTGGTCTACAACTTCCCACTTTGAATGATTGCATAAGAACATTAGAGTCCTCTAATTCAAAAAGCTTTGAGCCCCACTTTCATTGCAAGAATTCAGCCATCAAAATTTCAACATGACGTAGGATTTCAGAACGTTTTGAGTTAAAAGTAGAACGCTATTGAGTGAGAATATATGTTCCTACATGCTATTTAAAATGCTTGAAGTGATGTAAATAGCAAGTTGGGTGTAAGTATGACTTGGCTAAATGTCTATGGCCACTGATCTTTGACTAGAAAATGAGGTTGTTTATTGTCCCTTCAACAACTTCCTACTTTGAATGATTGCATAAGAAATCATTATACATTAGAATTGTTCTCCTTTAACTCAAAACGCTTTGAGCCCCACTTTCATTGCAATATTTCAGTCATCAAAATTTAAATTTCATGCACAGGTTTCAGACCTTTTTGAGTTAAAAGGAGAACGCTATTGAGTGAGAATACTCCTAAATATTGTTTAAAGTCAGCTAAAAATGTGATCCTCTTAAGTATTTGAGCAGAATTTTAAAAGGGTGGTGGGGCATTTTTATGTTTTTCGCAGATCACACGGGCTTGTATTTGGCAGCTGCACTTGCATTCGTGGTGGCCTTGATGCCAAGCTCCTTCTGGTTGCCGGTCATGGGGAAGATTGGGATGGTGTTTCTGCCAGTGTTCCAAATGGCCGCTGTAATCCTGGGTTGGAACTTGGGTCATTTTCTCCTCCTTGGAGAGTGGCCCACTACAGGAGGGTAAGCAAAGTAACTTTTCATAGTTGCTCATATAATCCATCTTGTGTATTGAAATACAAAAATGTACTCAAATATTCCAGTTTAAGGGTGGTCTCAAATATGTTGGTGTAATGAAATACAGCAACAATCACTTGCTTGTACACAAAAATACATGGTCATAATGAAACTTCAAGTCGTTTAGGGATTAAACAAGGTAGAAGCGTCTCTTAATCACTTCACTCCCTTGGGCTCCATATGTATAACCACTCTATATTTCCTCATCTTGTGCATTGAAATACAAAAATGTATTCTATGTACTCAAGTATAAGAGTGGTCTCAAATATGTTGGTGTCGTGAAATACAGCAACAATCACTTGCTTGTACACAAAAATACATGGTTGCAATGAAACTTTAGGTCGTTTTGGGATTAAATAAGGTAGAAGAGTTTCTTTAACATTAAGAGAATCCAAGAGTTTAGGAAAGAATGATCCATGAGGTGACTTAGCTTCCTTGACTCACAGGAAGAATGATTCCTTTGTTTGAGCCTATATTCTTGGGTCTTTTGGATGTTTTGGGACCCATACTACACACGTAAAGAATGTTATAGAATGTTGAATGTCTTTTCTTGTTTTGAGCATGAATGACAATTTGGGCTTGTGTGCAGTGACCGTGAAGTGAAATTGGATTCAGAGGATGAGTTGAAGGATTTCGGCGCCAACCTCTACAAATACATCACTCCATGGGACAGGTAACATATATAATAGTGTTGAATTAGTGTTAACCTATAAAATAAAGTATCATACACTAAATAGGATAAACAGTCTCAAGATCTAACAATGTTGACATCTATAAGGTAGCAGCATCTAAAATTGCCAACGACCCAATGTGGCCGGCTACTTTTGAACCAGAAATGAACTACTTTTGAACTAGAAATGAACTCTTATAAGTCTGAAAGCTACCAGCAGCTTCCCAGTTGTTGCTTCACAATTGGTCCAGTTCAATGTTGCTTCACAGTTGGTCCTTTGTTTCTTTTGGGTAAGTCTACGGCTTAGAATAGGTGTCTACAACACCCTTGCTTCAAAAATTCATGTAAAATTGCTCATGCTCCCAAAAATTATGATTCCAAGGCCCAACACTTCCTCTCAGATTTGCTAAGACATTCATGATTTCATTCCATGTTGCCTGCACTCCCAAGGTACCACATCTCTTATACTGTCGTGATTAGCTGTCTCTACCTTAGGTACACTAAAATATGGTGTTGAATTAGCGTTAAAGCTCCTAAATAGAGTATCATGTACACTAAATAGAATAAACAGACTTGTGGAGATTTGACAATGGAAATGAATGCCGACAGTGCGGTGAGGATGGAAATGGGCGACCTCGAGAGACAACTGGCTCAGAAGTTGGAGTCCCAGCCGAGTGTGAGCAATGCAGGGATTTATGCTCAACAGGCAGACTACCGCACAGATTTTTGGCGCAAAGGTGTTGCAGAAATGGACCAGGCCATTGAGCTTGAGCCTCAGAATGAGCTGCCTTTCCGGTTCGTTGTCACCAAGTCCCTGAACATTTTTGTTTGAGAAATCTACGTGCTTCTCCTTTTCAACAAGGTTTTCACTAAAATTAGACTTTTCTATGACTTTTGGACATCAATTATAGGAAGACCTGCAATGGCAATTAACCCTTAAAAGGACATACTAAATAACTTCTACTTCCTTGAACCAAATAGGGTTTTTAAAATGCCAAAAACGAACATATTTTAAGTCATTTATACTTCTTTAGAAGTAAATTAAAAAGAGAATCATGCTTAGAATGGAGTTTAAAAGAGATTTTGGGTGTGGGAATCAGGAAAATCTGTTAAGTAAAAAGATGTCTCATTGGAAGGTTGTGAGTTAAACAGTGTTCACTTGCCATTATTAATCTCCCCTATGATGTTATTGAAACAATCTAATTTTACTGAAAACCATGTTACATGCTGCGATGGCTTCTTCACTCGGTGATCATGCATTCGTAGGATAAGATTTTCAGGTTTAAACTTTAAAGTAGGACTGTGAGTAAGGTCAACGGCTAACAGAGTTACATACACGGTCTGTCGGTACTGCAGGATTCGAGGTTGCATCAAAGGCTTAGCAGGAGACTATGACGGTGCGTTAAAGGATCTGGATCAGGCGTTGACTTTGAAACCGAATGACGTGTTGGCACTCGTGGATAGAGGCGTCTTTAGATTCTTGGGCGGTGACTTAGTCGGTGCTTTGGCTGATCTCAACGAGGCGATCAAGCATGATCCTGCTCTACCTAAAGACATTCTGGCGCTCCGAGATGCCATTGCACAGGTTAGTGCTTTCATTGCAAAAATGGTTTTGCCTTTCCCCAAAACGAATATAAAAAACGTATGTTTGGAAAGAGTAAATTCTTACCAAATGGTTTCTGCACAAAAATGATCATGAGAGATATGTACTAGATAGATCACCCATGGGCTATGTAACGGGTGCATGCTATCTCCGAGTCGCGAAGCGACAAGATGGTAGCATGCACTCACCACACGACGTGGCGAGCCTATGGAATACTCTATCTAGCAGAGCCTACGACATGTGTCACACATTAGTAGTCTTATTTTGAGGAGTACACTATGGAGAGTTGAGAATAGAAAGAGATGAGGAGTTCTCTACAAAGATTTGGAATACACTACGAAGATTGTGTACATAGGAAAATACATTACGGGTTGTAATTGTACTGCTTAGAACCAATCTGAAGCTGCCACAGCTGGTCCTGGTTTCCTGGAGTAGTCTATGGGATGGTTAACTACCCCTCTAGCTTTTAATTACCTAGGTTGTATAGGTGGAATGGGATAATAAGGTAGAAAAATGTGTGCACTTTTGACGAATTTGTACTTCAGAGATTAAGAAACTTGAAGAACTGGTAAATCACTTCTTATGACCTGATACAAACTGGAAGTTTATGTTTTTGTGTGTAGATTTTGGCTGACCGAGAGGAGCTGGCCAAGCTACGAGAGGAGAATCCCAAGCTCAAGGCAGAACTGGAAGCGTTACGAGCCAAATATGCAGCGGACTTGGCAGCAGCGGAAGCCAAAGCCAAAGCAGACTTGGAAGCCGCTGAAGCCAAAGCCAAAGAGGACTTGGAAGCCGCTCAAGCCAAAGCCAAAGCGGACTTGGAAGCCGCTGAAGCCAAAGCAGCAGCCGATCTGGAGGCTCTGCGGGCCAAAACGGAGGCCGAGGCTGCGGACTTGAAGGCCAAGAACCAGAAACTCCAGGAGGATCTCCACAAAGCGCAAGAGACTTTAAGAAACATGCCATCGAATCAGGTACATGGATTGAACATCAACATCCAGTATACGCTAGTCTACAATAATTCCGAGTTGTGTACTAGTCCTTCCATAGAAGGGTATGTATTCCATACCTTTTTATAAACTGTGAGGTTTACTTACTTAGCTCTTCTGTTGTACAGTAAGTAGGTTTATGTAATAAGAAAAAAAATGTTTAATAAACATATCCCAATTGCATTTCCACACATGCCTTTTTTCTTCTTTTTTTCTTTTGTCGGTGGCCTGGAACGCATTTTCCAACGAAAACTGTGGGGTGCAGACATTGGAGCTGCAATACAACAACCTTTGCTGTGAAAAGTGCGTCCGAGACATCAAGGCTGCTCTTTCGAAGGTTCCTGGTAAAGACCTGCATTGTGTTTTATGATGGTTTTTTATGTTTCCACTCCAAACCCGGCCTCTTTTAAATGCCTAGAAGTGGTCAAATGGCTTGTAATTAAAAGTTCTTACTCCTTGGTATGTGTGTTTTGTACAGGAATTGAATCAGTCACCGAGGATTTCATAGAGGGCAAAGTGACGGTGACGGGCTACGTGTCAGCCGCTGCGGTTCTCTCAGTCTGCAGGCAAACTTCTCCCAAGAAAGTCATCTACATCGTAGGCGACGAGGTACCCCAAGCTTTTGCATCAGCTCCCAGGGAATTGCATGAACCTGCCCCTGAACCTGCCCCGGAATCTTCCCCTGCCCCTGAACCTGCCCCCGAATCTTCCCCTGCCCCTGAACCTGCCCCTGAACCTGCCCCTGCCCCTGAACCTGCTCCTGAATCTGCCCCTGCTCCTGAAGCTGCCACTGAAGCTGCCCCTGTTCCTGAAGCTGCTCCTGAATCTGCCCCTGCCCCAGCTCCTGAAGCTGCTCCTGTTCCTGAAGCTGCCCCTGAAGCTGCCCCTGTCCCTGAAGCTGCTCCTGAATCTGCCCCTGCTCCTGAAGTTGTCACTGAAGCTGCCCCTGAAGCTACCCCTGAAGCTATTCCTGAAGCTGCCCCTGCTCCTGCCCATGTACGTGAACCTGAATGGGAGCGAGGTCCCGAGGATGGACCGAAGCCTGCAGACTGGACAAAAGAACCAGTATCAGAACCAGTATCAGAACCGATATCAGAGGCTACACGGGAACCAGAGACGACAACGACAACAACTGAGCCGAAAGTGGAGGTGAATGGCTATGGCAATGCGGAACCTCCAAAGCCCAAGGAAAACGGTGAGATTCAACAAGAAGAACCTGCAAAGTGAATTGAACACTACACACTTGTAAAGGCTATGGCGAATCACCTGTAAATTTCTTTACAGTGCAACAGAGTCTACATTACTTACTGCACATAATTATGTCGTTGGACATTTTTGCCACTATCTCAGTGTACTACTAACTTACTTAGACTATTAGTTACAGTGACTATTAGGTCCAAAAGGAAAACAAATGACTGAAGAGCACGGACACCCGTATTTCGATACCAAGCGCATTATTCCATACCGAGAGTTGCTACTTTCCAGATGAATTATTTGTTAACTTTTACGTCTTTGAGACCTAGGCTCAAGGCAATCAAATATATCTATGTATAATTTATTGTAAAGCTTACCATGTGGAAGAATTTGATGTCACGGGATGGACCCAGCTGACCTGGTGGAAGGTAAGCACAAATCTCTCCCACATGTGCCCTTTGACCAGGTTTCGATGCAACTCACTTGGACCAATGCCCAGACAAATCTCTTTAAAATGTCAGCCTAAAATACACATGATTATATGGATTTATTTTTTTCGATTTCTTGTTTTTTTATCATAGTGTTTGTATGTAAAAGTGGCATTTGGGTTGTAGGAGTCAAGGTGGTTTAGAATCTTCTTCACACTTGTTGAACTTTTATTACTACATTTTAGTATGCAGCTTCTCGTGACAATAATTATGGTGTGGCATGTAAAAGTAACATTAAATAAGTACTCGGGATCGCCCGAGTCAAGGAGGGTGGTCTAGAACTCCTTAGTTATTATTACAATTTAGTATGCAACTTGTTGTGAAAGTGGTATTAGACTATAAGTACTTGGGATCGCACTAGTCAAGGAAAAGTGGCTTAGAGCCTGTTTTATACTTGTTAAACTCGTTCTTATTACAATTTAATATGCAACTTCTTGTTGGAATTGACAAGGAGATTTAGAACCTTTTCACATGAGAAGCTTCAATCTCATACAGCCTAGGTTTTCGGACCCTATTTCTGGTTGCAACTATTCCTTCGTTTTATCCTGTCCAGCGTCAAACGATGGCGGGTAAACACTGTGCAATAATTCCAATTTTTTTTTTCCGAGAAAATTGTTATACCATATCGGCATATCTAAATTGTTAGACTTGAAAGTAGCGTTACACCAGATCCTATTTTCCTAAGCACCAACTATTACTTCCCTCCGCGTATCCATACTCCATATGCTCTCTACATGTACACTCTTCCGATACATTCCGTGGTAAGAAAAAGGTACACTTGACATATCCCATAAGGTTTGTGCCACTCACAGTCATAGTGAGGGCATATAGCGTTGTGGGTTTGAAATGAAAAGCACACCTTTCTCGGCTTGTTGCCTGAGATAAAGCTAGAAGCATCTTTGTAATGTATATGCTCTCACTCTGACTGTGAGTAGCACAGACCTTATAAAATAACTACACTCGACCTTATTCTTGCACGACAATGATTTGATAATGGCATAACACTGAAATGAGACTTGGTGTACATGGGTGGTATGTACACGGAATGTATCGGAAGAACGTACACGTAGAGAGCATATGGAGTACGGATACGTGGAGGGAAGTAATAGTTGGTGCCTGGGAAAATATGATTTGGTGTAACACTGGTTTCGGATTTAACAATTTAGATCTGGCATAACACTGCCCCAAGCAGAAATCGTCCTAGAAAACAAAAATTGAATTATTGCGCAGTGTTTACCTCGCCGCCATTTGACGCTGGGTGGGATAAAACGCAAGAATAGTCACGGCCATTAATAGGATCCAAAAACCTAGGTTGTATGAGATTTAAGCTTCTCCCTTTTTACACTTCAAACTCCACATTATTACATTTTATTATGCAACATCTTGAATGTAACAATATGCTGTTGCAGATTAAAAGTGATATTAAATAAGTATTTGAAACCACAGGAATCAAGATTGTAGTGTAGAACCATTTTCACACTTGTCAAACTCCTTATTATTACGTTTTAGTATACAACTTCTTGTGAAATAAGAGTGTTAGTGAGAGTACAGAGTGAGTTTTGAACTGCAAGAACATAGGATCCTACAACCAGAAGATGTGATAAATATTGGAGAAGGTGAGTATTGAAGAGGTTTGGGTGTATTGCATTCCCTCGGGTGAGGGCTCCCTGCTATACTAAACGCACTTAACGTCGGGTTATGCCTCCACCCTCAACGTAATCCAATATCCCAGCCCTTGCACTTTGGGCTTTGTCCTCGGGCGGCTCCTTCTCCCTTCAGACTACATTAGTAGAAAAGATGGCGTTCCCATGGACATGTCCAGGCAAAATCACAGTGCATGCATGGAATTGGGCACCACTTGCCTGGACATCTCCCTCGGTAGTGCCACCTTTTCTACTACCGTACCAGGAAGGCAGGGTCGGCAGAAAATAATTCCCCAAAAAATGCCGAAAAAATTAATAAATTTATCAAGCATTTTGTCAAAATCAACAAAAATGAAGTCAACAAAAATCGTAGACAAAAAACAAAAGAAAACGTTTAGCTGCTAGTAAAATTCAATGTTAGTTATTAATAGCCGAATTTTTACTAATTGATTTTGAAAGTGCCGACCTCCACTTTTTGAACTTTTATTAATTATTCGACACAAAAGTGCCGACCCTGCCTTCCTGGTACGGTAGTGCTACAATATTGTGATACATTGTCAGGCAGAGGGGTAACTTTATATGTTCTTATGTTCAGTAAACCCCTATTGGAATTCTCCAGTAACAAACTGTTCCAAGAAATTCCCTCCTGTGGGGGCATTCCGTGGAATTCCCTTAGGTGGGGAAATTCCGTGTCATAACAACCCAAATATTAGAGTTATCCGTAAAGTGAGCCTGTCTTTTATTGAGAAATGGGTGCATTGTTCACCAAAATTTTGAGAAACGCAAAGTCCAGCCCATTTATTCCGAGGCTAATTACACAGGCTCAACCCAGCCTCATGGGTGGTGCAACTATGTAATTTTGGAGTGGTCATTAGGCAGGCAAGCTCATGTAGATTCTCTTCCTCATCTCCCCAGCTAGCCAGCTCATCACTGGATCATTGAGGCAGCTGGACATCTAGAGCGCGCAAGTAAAGGCGGGTGAGAAATCTTTTCTCACCATTTTCGATGCTTGGAAACTTTATTGCTTGTGTTTTTTTTTAGATTCCGACACTTCTTCCACATTTAGAAGTTGATCCTCTCTTTTGTCAAACCTAGGCCCTAAACCCTCTTTTCACTTGACTTTACGGATAACTCAATTGTTAACCCTTAAGCATCAAGGTAAGCCCCACGGGCTTATTTAAAAGAGAATAATCAAGAAAAAAGTAGATTTCTCAACCAAATCAAGCGTGGATTGGTGCATTGGAAAGCTACTGAAAAAACGATCTGGATTGCAAATTTGCGCCTCATTTGAGAGATTGTGGAATCGTTGGTAAGCAATCAAAGTTATGAAATTGAACAAGTTTTTGAGGTTGGGGCAGCAGAGATGCCGCAATGCTACAGTGCTGGCCAGCAGTGTCCCGCAGAGCCGTTTTTGCATTTTTTTCGTGTTTTTTTTTTTTTTTTTTTTTTTTCCCTCCAAAAATTTAGATGCCTTCTGGGCTGCCCCGCCCAAGCCCTCTTGACGTTTAAAGGTTAAGGGAGAATCCCAATAGGAGTTTACGAATCTTTTTGAACCCATTCAAATGTATTATGGGCCGGGTGAGTGTAACATTGCAATGCACTGTTAAGAGATGTAACATTGTATTGCACCGCTACATCGATAGAGTTTCCTATTTGAATGTGTGATTCCATCAATTAACCCCTAAAGGACCAACCGTCCATTTTTTGGACGATGTACAGATTTCATCCATGTTTACTTATCCGTCATGCACTTTTTGCAAGGAAAAGAAATACTGCAAAATTCTATGGCAAGATAACTTCATGCATGTGTGATCCGATTAAAATGGGGATGATTTGTGAAAATTTTATGCCACTTTTCATGTTGAAGTGATTCACCAAAAATTTAGAAGATTTTAGTCTAAATGTCATCTTTGAAAAATAAACTCATAAAATTAAGCAACCAAAAGATCTCCAAAAATCACTACACTTAGAGTATTATATTTCAACCCATCTTAACAAATTTCATCCAAAAATTGTCAATATCTTATTCATAATTGAATTACAAAATATTTTTAAAATTCAAGTTTCAAATTTTATATAAAAATATTGGTGATGGCAATCGCAGATTTAATACGAATGTAAGCATAGCTTAATGAAACAAGTCTCAGTTAAATCTTGGTAAGATCGGACCGTTGGATTGGAAGATTATAGTATATCTTTGAACCGTATAATGCACACTCAAAAATGAGATTTCGGGGGGTGTGTGACTTCAAGGTTAAATAGAATTTGGGTTAAATTTTCAAAAATAAAAGTGAAGATGTTCAGCAATGACTTGTGTCAACACCTCTTCATTGCAGTCTTTCATGTCAAGAATAGACTCATACATAATTATTGTGAATTTTATAAGTGAAAGTGACTTATCCATGTACGGTTTAGAACAAAATTTATACGTTCAAATAAGAAAGGAGTTAGTATAGTGATCAAGATCAGACTACATACACTAATGGAACATGAACAAGAGAACACAATCCAAAGAGAAAAACGAGATAACAAACTTCCAATCTCTAGAAATACAACATAGTACATATGCTGTATTTGTAAGTATTTGCTGTATTTTGAGGTATTTGCAGTATTTTGGTGTTTTGTACATAGGTATTTGGATATCTAGGAAAGTCGGATTCCAAATTTTCTTTTTGCATCATCTCCAGAATCAAAAGTTACACATCTGAACTTCAGACACTGTACTGAGATGGTTCACAGATTTTCCAGAGTTTCATTTTCCAGTGATCTAGTGACCACTTAGTGGTTACCTGGGCACTAAAGGGTTAAGGGTTAACGAGTCTGATCTCTAAAGGAAAACAGCGGCAATTACTTAACTTTAAGTATTTTTCCTTCCATTTCAAAACAACTTGAGAATCCAACAATTGGACAGAGTTCAAAAACCTGGAATCTCTCACCAGCCTACACTTTCACAAACAGGTGCCTATTATGGCACAACTGCCTAGAGGAAGCACAAATATCAAGGCCTTCAGGTTCCACTTTCATCGGTGAATTTTCTCACTAAAAGACAATCAAGTTTTAGGGACTTGGGGGACCAAGTTCCACATTTCATGTGAGTTTTTGAGAAAAAAGTGGGAGAAGTTGTCATGGAATATAGAGTTCTCAAGCCCTCAACTGCATGGCAACTTCTCCCTAACCAATCGACTTTTCCCTTATACAAATCACTTATTCATGTTTCATATATATAGAACTCCAGTACTACAACCGGCGTGAATAAAGAGCCCGTTTGTCTGTAAGAGTGCTGTTGGTAGGCCCCGTGGCCTAGACAGACTCTTCTTTGGAGTATTGCCACCTTTATTCATGTTTCACCTTATACAAGTCTATGAAAATGTGCACCACTTCATGATCGAGTATGAGACAAACCCAAGTTCCACTTTTCCCTCCTCTTGCCTACTTCCATAGGCAACTTTTCAAACCCATGAAAGTTGGCTATTAAGGTAATCACAACTAATTGCGACCTTGTTGTAAAACTGACAAGTAGAGATTCTTGCGTAGCCCTAAATTCCTAAAAACTTGTCTTCCCAAGTCTCTCCAAGTCCCTAAATATAGGAACTTGGGGGGACTTGGGACGACTTGGCTTCTAACTTGGCTTACACACATGAGAGTTTAGGATTGATTTTGAGTGCACCTATAATCAACACTTTAAAAATTCATAGCTTATTCATGAAGTTTAAAAAACACATACTAGGGGAATCTTGAATTCTTATTCAATTGCCAACAAGATTTAACAAATACTAAGATAATTTAATCCCTACAAGATTCGTTCCACCTTCCATTTAAAAAATTCAAAAGTCACGTTGCTTAATTCCTAAATGCCTACACTGACCTTCTCCAGATTTGGAGAATTGCAAAGATGCATTATAAAACGCAGATAGATAGAAACTCCAGTCCTCTTTCGAGGCCGGCGTGAATAAAGTGTCCATTCGTAATGTCAATGACCCAATGTCCACTGGGCAGAAGGCCATTGGAACAAAACTACTCTCCCCTCTCGGGAATGGACACTTTAGTGACAAGTAACACAATAAAAGTAGCCATGCACTAATGGTTGGGTATTTGTTTGAGTATAAGGTATGTTTTTGTATTTAGTAATATCGCCAAGTCATGAGTTCTTTGGTTGGTTGGTGAAGGGCGATGTATCACATTTGTGTGGTCCGGGTTCGATTCTCGTTGGGTCTGTTTGAACAGTGGTGTGATATACATGACTTGGTATTGCTGGTGAGTTATCATCGCAGGAAATTAGTACCAACCAACCGCCCCTATCTTGCCCATGAGACAAGTGCTTGCACTGAGCTAGAGTTCGAGAAGAGTAGCTA
Source organism: Pohlia nutans (assembly GCA_022496805.1). Lineage (NCBI taxonomy): Eukaryota > Viridiplantae > Streptophyta > Bryopsida > Bryales > Mniaceae > Pohlia > Pohlia nutans. Next base: position 23,105,174 of record CM040092.1, on the reverse strand, counting down.
GCAGCGGTCTTCACCACTACCCCTCCCCCTTCCCCTCTTCTCTTTTCTTCTCTTTCTTTTCTCTTCTCTTCTCTCTTTATTTTTTTTTTTTTTTTATTATTAATATTTTATTCTGTTGGTATTGATTGGTTGTTTTCTATTCATCTTTTATGTAGAAGGATTGATCCAGCATATTGTATAGCAATAGTGTTTATTGTTTTGAATGTGTGTTTTATGGAGGTTTTCCAAAGATTGAATTTTGTTTCGAGTTGTTTCATTGAGGGGGCATGCGTAGTTCCTCTAGCTCTAGCTGTGATGACTATGAGCAGGTCTACTTTCCATCCTTATTGAATGATACTATTAATTAGTGGTTGATATTTTAGTATTTTATTGCCAATTGTTTCTGGTGAGAATCTATCATTAGTGTACGTGAATTCAATAAATTTTACTGTGATGTTATCTTTAGGGTTTAGTGGAGGGGCATTTTGGTATGGAAGGCCTTTGAAGCATAAAATTTCTGGTTTAAATTTGGCGTTACAGTGACATCTATGTTGTTCACATGTGCATGGTAAGAGCCATGGGGGTATTGTATTTTCTTGTGGATTGTTATTGAATGTGCCTGCATTCATGAGAGTGTAGCATCTTGATTTATTTGAAGATAGAATTATTTTTCTTAGTTCCCATACTGCTTTGTTATGCCTTTTGGTTCTAAGGGCATGTATGTGGTGTTGGTTACATCAGAGGAGTACATGGAGCCATGTGTCTGTGTCTTGTGAGTTGTAGATGGGACATGTTTTTGAGGGGAATCTTTGGATACCAAAGAATAATTGTTTCCTAGCATGTCCCATATATTGGCAAGTGCGGAATTTTAGTAGACTTGTTTTTTGTGAATCTGTTATTGTTGGGTTAGTCCAAAAGTCGTTGGATATTTTGTTATCTATAATAGGGTTCATTGTCCATTTGTTAATGTTGGAGAATTGTTGGGCCAATATTTCTAGGTTGTTTTCGTGGTCATATTTAGTAATGTATTTCTCTAAACATTTGACCGAGCCTTTGTCAGGTCTTTTCCTGGGTCCAGGCCATGTGTCTTTTTGGAAGTAGTATGATGTAGTGTGTGCAAATTCGTATGGTTTAGTGGCAAATTGGTAGTCTCTTTTTTTGATACCATCTTTTATAAAACGCAACTAAGAGGGGTATTTGAACTTGATGTGTGAATCAAAGTTGTACATTATGAATTTTAGATTCTATCCATACAGTTAAATCTATGATTGCTATCACCAATATTTGTATAAAATTTGAAACACAAAATTCAAAATTCCTTTGTAATTTGATTACAAATAAGATATTGACAATCTATGGATGAAATTTGTTGTAATGAATTGAGATGTAATACTCTAAGTGCAGTGATTTTTGGAGATTTTTTGGTTGCTTAATTTTATGAGTTGACTTTTTCAAGAGCACTTTTGAACTATTTTGAAATAAGATTTTAGAATTTTTTGGTGAATCACTGCAACATGAAATAAGGCATACAAATTTCACAAATCATCCCCTTTTTAATCCATTCACACATACATGAAACTTACTTCCCATAAAATCTATCTTAAAAAATCCACACTGCAAAAAGTACATGATGAATGAGAAAATGTGGATGAAATGTGTACATCATCCAAAAAACGGACGCTTACAGTAGGCAGTTAAGGGTTAAATGTATGAACTCCATTTTTCAATCAAATTTGAGATTTGAACTAAAACCTTTGAATTTTTTGGTGAAAAGTAGTTCTAAGATATTCATTATAGGCCATTCATACTAAATCTTCTTGGGAATCAAACTATCCAAATAATCAACATATAACTATTTAAAGATTTCTTTGAAAATTTCATATGGATAGAAAACTTAATCCTTCTTGTAGAAAAGTAATGATGAATATGTACATTGATCATCAAGATTTTTGATGATATAAGCGTAAGAGATAAATGATAAGAATCATGCTCAAATACTTACTCACACGTTTTTAAATGTAGTGACTTTAAGAAGACTCAAAATCAACCCTTCTTACTTTAAAACCATATCAACTATTTTTTTATAGAATAGGACATTTTAGAGAATCTTTATGAAGCATCCTTTGAATTGGCACGAAAAGAAATCTCTAACATATTGTTTCACAAACTTAGTCTCGGTTTGAAGTGAGCTCCTCAAACCAACAAGCTATTACCATAACTTCAATTTTGCTTGATTTGTTCTAATTTGGCTTTTTGTTATCATTGTTCTTAAACATAGCATTTTTAAACTACAATCCTTGAATTGCTTTACTTTGGTCCATTTTCTACAATGCTACTATAGAATCAATGTTAGTGTAGCATCATTATTCAATAATACAAATTTATTTTTCTACTCGTCTAAAATGACCTTTAAACTATCCAAATAGTCCTCATTGTTGGCTTAGTTGATTCCCTTTGGACCTATATGGTAGGCGGTCCAATTTCTATCACGATCTATAGTCCAAGTGCAACCCATTGATTTGACGGGCATCAACTCTCTTGACCTTGAGTACCGTACCAGGAAGGCATGGTCGGCAGAAAATAATTCCCCAAAAAAATGCCAAATAAATAAATAAATTTATCAAGTATTTTGTCGAAATCAACAAAAATGAAGTCAACAAAAATCGTAGACAAAAAACAAAAGAAAACGTTTAGCCGCTAGTAAAATTCAATGTTGGTTATTAATAGCCGAATTTTTAATAATTGTTTTTGAAAGTGCCGACCTCCACTTTTTGAACTTTTATTAATTATTCGACACAAAAGTGCCGACCCTGCCTTCCTGGTACGGTACCTCTTGAGTTCCTTCTAAGCAAAGAATTTTACTTATTTTTGTTTTAAATTCTTTTAAATAAATAAATAAATAATTGATGGCTCTACAATAGCATTGCAAACCTTAAATTCAAAAAAAATCTTGTACAAAAGGGACCAAGCCAATGCCACGTACTGCTACTCAAGAATGTTATGACCTCCCAATGACTGGAATCTATTCATTAACACACACAAAAGAAGAAATTGTCCAATGTTGTTTAAAAGGTCATTTGTTGAACTGACAAAAGGTTCTTTAGCCCTTCTATTGTTGACTTCAAAATCTTGGCCACTATTCTCAAATCACTGCAGCAGATTCAGAATCAGGGACAAGTCTCCATCATCTTCAATTAAAGATTGGGTGGTGAGACATTGTATTTAATGTTAAAGCTTCTAAACCGCTACTGTTGAAAATGATGGACTCCACTGACTGCTACATAACTGGTTGTTGACTTTTCAACATCAACGTTGAAGATAGAGTCACAAAACTAAAAAGAAGACATAATTTTATTATTAATATTTATTGTATGAACAACAATAAGTGTTCTACCAAAGGTCACTATATATACATGAAAGATGTAATCCCAAAGGTTACGTCTATTCATTCTATTCTAAAACTAGTCTATTATATTAGACTTAGATTTATGTTAACACTCCCCCTAAAACTAAGTCTAATTCTTAATAATATCTGAACTTAATATGTGAAGTTGATTTGTTGAATAAGAGTGTTTTTCTTGTTTCACCGCTTTTGTAAAGAAGTCAGCTAGCATATGTTGTGTACTAGTATATATAAGTTTAATTTGGTTGTTTTCAACTTGTTGTCGTATGAAGTGATGTCTTGTTTCAATATGTTTGGTTCTTGAGTGGAAATGTTGCTCAAGACTCATAAGAATGGTTGATCCATATAAATTTCTTCTTTTAAGTAGCCATTAAGGAAAGCCGTTTTGACGTCGAGTTGATGAATTTCAAAATTCCTATGAGCGGCTATGGCAAATAAAACACGTAGTGAGGTCATTCTTATAACAGGAGAGAAAGTTTCATGGTAGTCAATACCTGGAACTTGTGAAAAACCACGGGCCACTAAGCGGGCTTTGTATTTGGAAGTGATTCCGGAGGAATTATATTTTCTGCGAAAGAGCCATCTACAACTAACAATTGACCTATCCGTAGGCTTGTCAACTAGAGTGCAAGTATGATTTCTAATAAGAGAATCATATTCGGAATCCATAGCTTGTTTCCATAGATGTGCATCTGGTGCACTAAGGGCTTCACTTACAGAGTTGGGTTTATTAGTTTCTGCGGAAAAAGCATAAACATAGGAGAGGAATTCTTGGTATTTAGCTGGTCGCTTTATTTGTCGACCGTAGCGAGTAGTAGGTTGAGTTGTAGGATCTCCAGGAACGGTTGGAGGTGTAGCTTCCATTGTAAAAGAAGTAGGCTCCCTTGTAGAGGAACTAGGCTCCTTTGTTGAAGAACTAGGTTCCAAGGTAGAAGAACTTGGAGTATCGAAATCATTGGTATCATGGGGTAGTGGATAAAATTGATTAAGTGGTTCTTCAAGTTGTGCAAATCCCTCTTCTAAGGGAATAAGATTAAATGTTGATGATACAGTTGGTGTTGAGTTGTCTTTGAATACCTTCTTTTTCACAAAATAAATTGAAATCATTTGAGATATATTCCCCGCCATTATCACTTCTTAAACATTTAAGTTTATTTCCAATCTTAGTTTCTACGAGTGTTTTATATTTTTGAAAGCTTGCTAAAGTTTCTGATTTAGCTTTCAAGAAGTACACCATGGTAAATCTTGAGGAATCATCAATGAAACTTACAAAGTACTTAGCTCTTCCTAATGATTGGACTTGCATCGGTCCACACACATCCGAGTGGACTAGTTCTAAGAGGTTCGTAGCTCTATTTGTGCTATGTGTTGGAAAACTTTTACGGTGTTGTTTACCATTTAAACAACTTTCACACAAAGGGATATTACTTATGGCTCATTCAATCCCGTTACCAAGTTCTTGTGTACCATTTGGTGTAAAACTGGTAATGAGGCATGGCCTAACCTTTGGTGCCATTTAATTGTAGATAAACTATACTTAGATAATGATAAGTTTGTTGTTATGGAGAAATTCAACTCGGCAATTATTCCAATACCTATGGGATATAAGTTTCCAATCCTTTTAATGTGATATTGTACTTCTGTTTGATTTGAGGACTTAAATGTAATAAAACAAATATCTTTATTAAATGTCAATCTTACTCCCGAGGACATTAATTGTCCTATGGAAATTAAGCTCTTACCTAGTCCTGATACATGTAACACATTGTGAATATCAATTGTAAGTCCTGATGAAAGTTGTATTGTAATTATTCCTACACCCTCTACCGGTTGGGTACGTCCATCTCCCAAGAATACGGTGCCTTGTGGATTTAATGGTTTATATGTTCGAAACCATTCTCTGTGAGGTGTCATATGTCTTGTACACCCGGAATCTAGTAGGCAGGTTTGGAAGTCAAACAAATTATCATTGAGTTGGTCACTATAAATAGCAGAAAATAATTCAAGTTTATTAATATCGGGTAAGTCTTGCGAGGCTTCACTAAAATTAGCTTGTGTTTTATTGAATGAATTTCTATTTGGGGGTTTTAAGCATTCGGATGCATAATGTCCATATGCATTACAATTATAGCAACGAACTTTACTTTTATCACGACTGAAATTTGGAGGTCTATATTGACCATTAAAATTCCTTGAGGTAGGGAATTTGTTAGATGCATGTTGAGGATATCTTTGATATCTTTGTTGAGCATACGTTCTTTTCATGTGGTTTTGTCGTGAGCCAATTCTTAAAGGTTTTCCTCTGGATGAATAATTTCGAACTTGATTTCTACTATATAGTACCATGTCGGAGGTACTTGTTTCACCTTTCTTATTTTGGAACATTACCTCATAATGTAACAACTTTCCTGTTAATATAGATAAGGTTAAGTTGGGTAGGTTTCCTACTGACTTAATGAAAGTTTCAAAGCTTTCAGGTAATCCGTCTAAAAGCTGATAAACTGAATTGTCTTTGTCTACAATCACCCCCTCTCCAGCCAATTGATCTAAGAGGCTATAGAAATTTTCAAGATAGGAAGAAATAGATTCTCCTTCTTTCAGTCTCAAATTTGAAAATTTTCTTTTTGTTAGAAGCTTTGTAGAACGATCTGTGTGGTCATAAACACTATTTAATTTTAACCATATTGCATTTGAAGTCTCCAATCTATGGAGCATTTCCAATTGTCTATTATTAACACATAATAGAATATCCGTTCTAGCTAGCTTATCTTTCTGAAGCCAATTACGTTGGGCTTGAACTTGTTCATCTGGGGGTTTTGGCAATGTGCCATCAACAATAGTTAAGACATCATTTCGGTGGAAAAGTATTTCCATTTTTATTTTCCACACCGAGAAATTGGTAGCACAAAGTTTCTCGATCATAGGAATTTTAACATCTAAAGAAGATGTTAGTGCATCATTTGTATTATTGTTGGTTGCCATCTTGTTTCAAATGTTCTTATCGTTGGATAGAACTATTTTAAAAACAAGGGCAAGTCTAACAATAATATTAAAATTATAATTACTTACAAAAAAAATAAAATTGTAAGATCATTCTTCAATCTCTTTGATTTTTATAAATGCCATTTGCTCAATTTTCTGTTGTATTTCTTCAAGTTTCAAGGTTACATATAAATTCTCATGAATACATATGTCATGAGAGACGGTGAAGAAATACATTATTACTCATATAAATGTTTATCTATAAGTTTTAAATAAACATGTTACAAGCTTGCGAATCGCTCTGATACCATAAAGATAGAGTCACAAAACTAAAAAGAAGACATAATTTTATTACTAATATTGATTGTATGAACAATAAGTGTTCTACCAAAGGTCACTATATATATAGGAAAGATGTAACCCCAAAGGTTACGTCTATTCATTCTATTCTAAAACTAGTCTATTATATTAGACTTAGATTTATGTTAACAAACGTGCCTCCATCCCATTGGCAACCCGTCACCATCACCATCATTGTTGTAACTCATAACCTTCTCTCCTTTCCACTTGCATCCTCTGCCCTTGGATCATGAAGTTTAAGGGTCGTTATTAAAAAGTGAACAACCGGTTAGGGCCTCTTTACACTAGAGGCGAGAAGCCGTGAGGAGAGAAATTCAGCCAATGGAAGGCCTAAAAACCAAGAAGACCAATTTTTCATTGGCTGAAATTTCTCTCCTCACGGCTTCTTGCCTCTAGTGTAAAGAGGCCCTTATGTATAATAACCTACTTGTGGCTTGTGGGTTATCTAATACGGATCCCAGCTTGGCAGTTGTACCGATTTCGCGACGGAAAAAATAATTTAATTGTGACAAAAATGATATTTTTACAAACCTTGTGCAGCATGCATGCATGTGATGATGAAGTGATGAACTACAGTATTTCCACACACTTTGTACTTATGAAGATCTTTTCAAACTGCAATCAGTAAGGACCATACAGTACAGACCAAACCCCCAAAAAAAAACTGGATAATTTACTTGAAACGCACCAGTGCTCGAGAATATGCAGTCCATCAGCATGTTCCATAGTTTGGAATAGCCAGGTACACCATTTGGGCACTTGGGTTTCCCAATCACTGTTTCCCACGAGAATGAATCAAGTTGCTTCAAAAAATCCCTACACTTTTCACTGCAATTACTGTGGGCCTCACTAATTCCAAACAGATCACTGTTGATGAGCTCAAAATCTTCATATTGTTAAGATATCTCTAGCTAATTCTAAAGAGACCAGCCAAATTTTTGCTGCGTATTTTCACTAGAATCTTACCTGATTTTAGGAGTGGCTACTTTTACACTTGAAAAAATGGGCAATAAAGTGGATGAAGTCTTCTCGAAAAAAATCTAGAATTGTCAGTATTTTGATGAAGGTATCTTATAATAGATAATTTTATGGAAGAACATATATATGGATGATTCTATCCATTTTTCCCTACTTGGCTACATTCCAAGGTGCATGTCGCTCTACCAACAAAAAACGAAAAAAAATTGGCTGAAAGAGATCACTTTTGATGAGCTCAAAATCTTCATACTGTAAAGATATCATCAGTTTCATAATGTGAAAATAGGTTTTTGGAGATATTTCAACCCACAGTAGTTGCAGGGAAATGTGCTTTCACTCAAACGTGCATACTGTACATACAAGAAAAAAACTCTGATCGAATTAGAGTCAAACACCGAGCTCGGAGCCAGGCTTCTAGCATTTTTGTACCACCAATACGAAATGCCAAAACGAAGAGATGTCAAAACTGAAGAAATGGCAAAATCAGTATGGCGGATATCTCATAGCATAGTATAGCTACGCTATGAGAGCAAGAACAGCTCCAGATCAAATATGTCCACCAAGCATTAATTTGAGGGCCATTTTTAACTTAGAGGAATATTGGAGCATGCCCAGCGGTACGTGCTTTTGAGGGACCAACACCAAGATTTGGTGTAGTCATATGCACTTGCTTCAAAGTGCGCCCTAGTAACAACTGAGTTAACCCCTAAGTGACCGATCAACCATTTTTTGGTCGCAGCCCATACAGCAGTGACTGCCCATGGGCAAGAAATGACATTTTTCAAGTTTTGATTTTTTGTTTAACCCCTAGGTGACCAATCGATCATTTTCTGATCGCAGCCCAAACAACAGTGATTGCCCATAGGCAGGAAATGACATTTTTCAAGTTTTGATTTTTTGTTTAAATTGGGGGTCGAGAACATGTTCTAATGCTTTTTGATACATTTCATTTGCAATATTGAGGTTCACTAAGGAACCTCAATATTTGAAAAAAATTCCTTTTAAAATTTTAGAATAGAATCTCTAGTTTTAACCAATCATACCAAATTTCAAATTCTAAAATAAAAATTGTAATTTTGGTGAATTTTAAATGGTAAATGCTCTTAAATTCATTAAATGAGTATCTAAAATTATTTTGGAACTTTGACCATACGGATAATTACTAAACATCATGCTTCTCATTTTCTCTTTTGGACCAAACTTCATCAAAGTTGCAGAAGTAACATTTTATAACACATCTAGGTTTTGCCCTTACCCCCTCTGTCATTTAGGGGTTAATGCCAAAAAATGGTAGTTGGGGCCAAAGTTTGAGTTGTCCCCGCCATCTACACAAGCTTTTGTGCAAGCAATTTACTCACACCAAGCAAGAATCTTTGCTCAATCAATAATTGGATAATGGACTGGAGACTATTCACTATCACATGCTTCACAACCATCAAGTTCTTTTCATAAAATCTCCTTTAATAAGTTGCCTTGGTGTTTGCACAAGGAGTGTTGTTGGACTATTTCTTGTCTGACATTCTTCAAAGGTAAAAAATGGACCTCAAACTAATGCTCAATAGACATATTTGGTCTGGAACTGCTAGACTTGCTCTTAACCCTTTAGTGCCTAGAGTGGTTCTGAAGAAAACACAATTTTTTGGGTGATGTTTTTTTAAAACTTTCTTTGTTGAAATTCGGAATATCATTAATAGTATTCAACCGTATAAATGTAAACATAGCTTAATGAAACAAGTGTCGATTAAATCTAAGTAAGATCGGACCGTTGGATTGGAAGATTATAGTATGTCTTTGAATTGTATAATGTACACTCAAAAATGAGATTTTGGGGGGTGTGTGACTTCAAGGTTAAATAGAATTTGGATTAAATTTTCTAAAATGAAAGTGAAGATGTTCAACAATGACATGTGTCAACACCTCTCCATTGCAATCTTTCATGTCAAGAACGGACTCATACATAATTATTGTGAATTTTATAAGTGAGAGTGACTTATCCATGTACGATTTAGGACAAAGTTTATACATTAAAATAATAAAGGAGTTGGTACATTGATCAAGATCGGACTACATACACTAATGGAACATGAACAAGAGAACAGAATCCCAAAAAAGAATACAAGATAACAAACTTCCAAACACAAGAAATACCACATAGTACATGTGTTGTATTTGTAAGTATTTTCTGTCTTTTGAGGTATTTGCAGTATTTTGGTGTTTTGTACATAGATATTTGGATAGCTAAAAAAGTCAGATTCCAAGTTTTCTTTTTGCATCATCTGCAGAATCAAAAGTTACACTTTTGAACTTTTGGAGGAGACTTCGGAACAAGTGCATTTGGCTACATCAAATCCTGGCGTTGGTCCCCCCAAAAAACACATGTTGGGCATGCTTTGAGAGGTTTTGTCCTTTCGTACTAAAAGCTACAAGAACCTCTAGAGCTTATTTCATTGTGTAGCTATAGCTCATTTCATGTTTGGGAATACGGCTCAAGTAGCAACAAATAACATAAATTAAACACACTTTAATGACATTATCACCAGTAGAAAGGTGGTCTTTGGGCACCAAGGAATAGTGTCGGATGTTGGCACCAAGCTAATGCCAATACCCAAGTATGGACCTTGGGCAACAAGATTCCTCGGTGCCAAAAGACCACCCTTTCTACTAGCGGATATACTTAACCCTCTCTAATGAGACAAGATGAATGGGCTTCTAAATGCACTCACATCACGTGTTCACAACTTCAGGTAAGAAAGATGTCCAATCAGATGACAGATTTTCAGGGAATGTCAGAATTACAGAGTATGTCATTAGAGAGGATAGAGTGTACATAAAGGAATCTACCCAAACGTTTCTCACTTCACTGTAGATGTAATTGGGCTCCACCCGTTGGGGTTCCAGAGCCAACAAAACAACATTACAGGAGAGCACAAATTAGGCACCTGTTTCGCTTCCCTTTCGGTGAATGTCAACAGATGACTTTGGTATAACTTCAAATTTTACAACAAAGCAGCAGAACCATCCTGAATTGCAACACTTGCAGTTGCAACATCAGTTTTACTTAAAAACTCACGACTTTTTTAAAATGAGAAAAAAGAATTCACAACTTTTTTCTCCCCCTAGCTAAATAATAACAGACATCATGTAGCACACACCTTTGATCATGGGATCCCTCGAAGCAGACGCCTGCAGCTTTCTCTGAATGACTGAGGGCTCCAACCTCGCTCTCAATCTCTGCTGCTGCTGCTGCTGCCTAATATGTACAGAACTCTCTATTTCACTCAACGATGGTCACGGTGGTCATCACAAGATGACGCATTCAATGCCGGAAAAATCATCTATCTCGTGGCTATGTCGTTCGGTTCCCGGCCTGTTACCTAATCAGTTGAATGCTGCAGCGCTCGACGTCGGGGCTGGGAGAAGGAGCAGGGCAACATGTCTGTAAGAAACACTGGAACAGATCGTCCGACACCGTGCGACCGTCACGGAGCAGAGAGTTATGCTGCGGCGACGGAGATGGCGCCCAAAACTGATCAAGGCCATCGTTCCGGAAATAGTCGTCGGGAAACTCGGGAGGTGGCGGACTGGAGTTGATCTGCGTGGGCATCACCACGACTTCCTGGTCGAAATCCTCAAGGGAAACCGGCATCTCGCGGCTCGTGATATCCCGCCCCGTCGCAAACATGTCGTTGACATCGTCCAAGCTGAAGGACAGCCCAGAGCTTGAATCTGACTCGAGGTTATACTCGAGCACGTAATTCGATGGTCCGAAGGCGGGCGGGATGTTCGACACAGAGATCGAGGAGTTACTGTGCTGCAGCATCACATCGGGTAGACCTCGCGACGAGCCACCGTCGCTCCAGCTGGAGGCGGAGGATGTCAAGGGAACCGATGGCTCAGAGATCATGCCGTTACATCCCGACGTCAGTTTGGCGAAATCACGAGCCCATTTGCGAATCGTATCCTTGTCGTCGCTCATTGGCCGCGGTGTTTCTTGCAGGAACCGCACACTGTCATCAAAGTTGTATGAGCCTCGCTTGGATCCGTAACAGAACATCCCTGCGTCCGCAGCACGCGCAGCTTCCAGCGGGTTATCGTACTCGCCCAGCGAGATTTTGTTGTTCTTCTTCCCTGCAACATCGAAAACCGCCACATTAAGCATAAATTCAGGACTGATCACGGTCGTCTACCCATTCTAGCTTTAACCACCATATGCAATTGATCTTACAGTCATGTTGCCCTGCTCGAAGAGAAAAATCAGTCAGCTTACAGTCATCTTATAGCTTTAATCACCATATGCAACATGACTGTAAGGATAATAAGGTAGAGAAAATGTGTACATCGACGTGCATGTAACTTTTGAAAAGAGTACATTGAGCATAAATTCTTATCGAGCCATAGCCATAGCCACTAGAGCCAAATTAAGCAAAAAACCGCCCATTAAGCATGGGTTCTCATCAAGCATGAATGATCACGGTTGTCTACCCCTTCTAGCTTTGATCACTGTATACAGTTGATAGAAGGATCATGTATAGGATAATAAGGTAGAGAAAATGCGTACATCGAAGTGCATGTAACTTTTGTAAAGTGCACATTGAGCATGAATTCTTATCGAGCAGTTTTTGATCATCAAACATATTGGGAAAGGGGGGTGGGAAACACAATGGATGTCATATTGTAGAGGAAAGGTATGTATGAATGGCTTTGTAGGAATTCAGTGATACCTGGAGGGTTAAACTCCGCGACCCACTTGCCGCGGTCGTGGCGGTACCGCACGCCTTTCTGCTTCTTGGGCGCGCTCTGATGCGCAAACTCAGATCCCTGGAACCGAACCTCCAGCGGCATCTTGGACGCGTGTTTCCGCGTCTCGCAGTTGATCATGTCGAGCTGCAGCACGAGGCTCAATTGTGTGTGATCAGCGCTGGACTTGTGCAGCTTGGAGATGTTGCGCTGGAAGAACGCGATCCAATCGCTGGCGTGCCTGGCGAGCGACATGACGAGATCCTCGGCGCCGGCATCAAACGGCAGCGGGTTCACCCACTTCACATCCTCCCCGACGTTGCACTCGAAAATGGCCGTGAAAAAGGTCGAGGCCGAGGTGGAGTACACGTAGCCCAGGCGCTTGCCGTAATCCTCGATGCAGAGCGCGTCGCCTTCCTGACGGAGCCGGTTGAAACAGGACGCGCTCTCCACCTGTTTTTTGCTATCCGCGAACTTGGACGGCCCGACCACGGAGAGCACTTGCAAGCACTTGCGTTTTACATCTACACGGTACGCGAAGTCCGGGTAGTACGCGTTCGTGTAACGCCGACTGTCGTAAACCGACACTTGTTGCCGTAACGGCTGCCGCTGTAAATCGCGTGTCACCACTTGACATGCCCCCGCCGCTGCCTTCATCTCCGAAACCCCCATCTCAAACTCACCCAAAACAAAAAACAACTCAAAAAACTCAAACCCTTGATCTCAGTTTTAACTATCCACCATAACGAACCCTACCGTCGCTTTTGTTAACTAGACATATCCGCCATAGCCACTGGAGCCCCAACACCACAACAACAACAACAACAACAACAACAACAAACCTTCGGTGAGCGTTTCCTCAAACCCTCAGTTTTGCTAACTAGATATATCCACCATAGCCACTGGAACGATGATACTACTAAAGCTCCGACTTTGTTAACTAGAGATATCCGCCATAGCCAGTGGAACGATAATACTACTAAAGCTCCCGACTTTCTGTCGGTTTTGTTAACTAGAGATGTGATGCGGCATAGGCAATGAAACTAGAAACGCCATAGCCACCGAAAGAAGGCAGTTTTGAGCGTTTTGAAAGATCTTCACCGCCAATTGATGTAAAATGACACGGACTGTTGTACACACGAGTGCCTGTAACTTAGATGATTATTGACGGTATGGTACGAGGAGGAGTCAAGGAGAGGTCGTTGACGACCGGTGGCGGAGGTGAGGGCGAGAGAAGGGCCTGGTAGGGGCGAGAGCCTTCTTCTTCTTTTTTCTACTTCTTCGTCTTGGTTTGTGGGGAAGGAGCTGGGGTTGGACTTGTTACTACTTTGAGGCTATAATATAAGTTATATATTTTCATTTTCATCGTTGTTGTTGTTGTTGCATTGATCGATGTGCGGGGCGATCATGTGTGGAGCTTCCTGTGCCAATAATATACTACTGTGAGCCTGTGATTCTGGATGCATGGCTCCGAATCGTTTTGATTCCGACACGATTCCTGGGTGAGATGCGGCTTTGACTCCGTCTCCGGTGTGGCTGCAGCACAGTCACTTTTTTTTTATTGCCCGTGTTTGTCTACATGTCAGAGCATCTCCACCAGTAACTCTGAATCGCACTCAGAAGAATTTCTCTAAAATCCCCCCCGACGTTAATCCAAGAGGACAAAAACTGCCCTTATTTTGAACATGTAGGGGCCCACCTTACAAAAAAACCCTCTTCCAAGGGTTTAAAATTCTCGAGAGGGTCCCCCTAAACCAAACTTGGTTTGTAAGCTGCAAATTTGCAAAGAAAAAATTGCCAAAAAAAAGACCCTAGGGTGCCCAAAATGAAAATTTCGGAAAATAGGGCCCATGGGTGAACAGTGCTTGCATTAACGTTCAGGGGGGGATTTAGAGTCGGGGCACTGAGAAGTGCAATTCAAAAATTACAAGGCATATCATGTAGTTCCACACCAAGAGCATTGACACCCATACACGCTAGAACTAACTCACTGAAATTATTCATCTACATTTGAAGAGACCTTGCACTTACAATCACTCAAAAAATTGAGTCTATGTTTGAGTCAATTTCATGGGATTGAGAATTCCATGAAAAGAAATGAGCAAATTCAAAAACTTTCTACACAAAAGTGTAAAGCATGAAGTAATGAACAACATATATATTAACTCATTGTAAAACAAAATATATTAACTCATTGTGAGATACAAGATTTCGAAATTGAGTATGTACATTGACTCAATATTTTGAGCACTTTCTACAAAGCACTCAAAATTTTATTCACCTTCCTTTCGCATTTAAAACAATTGCAATTTGAGCAGGCATGCTAGCATACAAGTTCCTACAGTCATCTACACTAATGCAAGGGTAGACATCTTGTACACGATTCCACAACTCATGAAAATTCTATAGAGCAGTAGGATAGGAATTCAATTGCCATTTTAAGAAGGCCCAAACTTGTTTAATAGGATTGAGGTCAAGAGATTGTGCATGCCACTCCATAACATCATAAGGTTGCTCTCAAAACCATTCCTTAACAATTGCTTATTTGGAAGGGCAAATAGAATTTGGGATAAATCCGAGCATTTATTGCAAACTTTTCATCCAAACTTTGTACAGGTTGAGTCTTTATTGCACTACTAGAGATGTTCTAAGGTGGCTATGTGCAACATCCAGTACCATAAACTAAACACACCTAATTAAGCGTTGGTCATGGCTACATTCTAATTCAGAGAGGATTCTAATGCACCAAAGAATGCATTTTTTGGATACACATCGTGAAGAATTGATAGGAATTTGAAATTTTATTTGTAAATGATCTATGATAAGGAATATATGGTTCAGTAATGGGTACTGTACAGTACTTGACTGATTATTAGGTGGAGAACTCAAAAGAATTTGACCTGACCATCCTGACCAGGTCAGTCTTTTGTGTTATTTTTTCATAATTAACTTAGGTTACACATGCACCTGACATGACATTTTCAGTTTGGGCTGTCTGACTTGGCTTGTTTTTTTTTTTTAACCCCTAAGTGACCGTATGATTATTTTATGGTTGCTGCCCTTTTAAGGGTTGTCTAGGATGAAAAAATAAAAATTATAAAAAATAAAAATAAAAACTCAAATAAAAAAATCAAGTCTACTTTCCAACCCATTTTGAATCATTCCAACCCAATTTGAATCATGTCAATCCGAGTTCCACTGAGGAGAATTTTCCAAAGTCAAACATCTCAACATTGTTCAATGTTGTCAAACTTACTATTTTGGGAAAGTGATGATGTTATCTCCTTTGAAAATTTTTCCTTTTAGAATTTTAGTATAAAATGTTTTATTTTAACCAATCATACCAAATTTTAAATTCTAAAAATAAAATTTGTAACTTTGGTGAATATTCAACAACAAATGCTTCTAAATTCATTAAATGAGTATCTAAAACTATTTTCGGAAGTTTAACTGTACGGATAATTACTAAACATCATGCTTCTCATTTTCTCTTTTATACCAAACTTCATCAAAGTTGTAGAAGTAACACATTTAGGTTTTGCCCTTACCCCTTTGTCATTTAGGGGTTAATAAGTGTGCCTTATTTGTGACACAATTTTTGATACCTTAGAAAGGTGATGGGACATGTGGTGAATTGAAATACAAAATCATAGAAAATGGAATCATATTTTTACAACAAAGTATGTATTTTTGAAGAGTCCTAAAGGGTGTTGTAAGAAATTTTGAAAGTGCTACTAGAGTCTCCTGTATTAAACAGAAGGCAACCCATTGTGGTCATTATAGTTGTTCATAACTATTACAAGCCTTATATTAAATGGTTGTATGTTTTAGGCGCCTTCTGAATGCCCCTATTATGAAATCAACAGTGATTATATATATATATATATATATATATATATATATATATATATATATATATATATATATATATATATGAATTTCCAATCCGACGTGGACAGTGGTTGTCCATGCCATAGTAAGATTTTTATTTTATTTTTATTATTTTATTGATCATTGTTGATTTCATCATATCAAAGGGTAGGGGCCTTCCAAAGGCCCTAAAACCAAGCCCAAAACTCACTTAATGCCAAAATGGCCACATGATATAAATAGTTTTCTACATTGGCATCCTCATAAATTGCCATTTTTCCACCCATAATGCCCACTTTCGCACACTATTTCCATATTTCTTTCAAAGTGGCAATGAAAGGATGAGTTAATGACACAATTAAGTTAGTGCGGTTTTAGTAAGTGTCACAAATAGTCACATACTTACATGTCATGAATAGGACGCTTTGAAGACGTATTATTTCTCAGTAGTAAGATTGGTGCCTTTATAGTAGCATTGTAAATTTTTAGTTTAAGGATTTTTCTTGTAGAAAAGAGATTGCAGAAGGGACTAAGCCAAAACAACTCAAAAATGTTAAGGTGGTTACCCCATTCCCAACTGGCACCTTAAACCAACAGCTAGGGGCATTTTCCACAATCAATGCTGCAATCATGTTGGTTGTAGCATGAGTTACAGTTGGTAATGGGTTCTCTCTTGTTGGTTTTAGTATATGTAAGTGTGGTTATGAATTCGTTGTTGTTGGTTTAAGCATCTTTAGTGTATGCAATACAAATCTTCTTTAGACAGAAAGAGCTCTACCTATATGACGTGAATGGGATGTGTCATACTTCAACTTTGAAAATTTATAACTAATTCATTCTTCATCCAAAAATTATGTTTCAACTTGTGTTGAAATCTATTTCTTCTTGCCTAACTCTAAAAAATAATAATACTAAATAATATCAATGCCTCATATCCGTATTTCTTATTCAGTTGGGAATGGGGTAACCACCTTACATGAATATCAATAAAACTTGTGGTTTTGCTCGAGAGTAAACCAATTAACCCTATATGACCGGAAGTGTTTTTGTTCTAAAAACTCACTAAAATTGCCATTTCTGATGCATTGAGCCAACATAATATTAAAATGTGATTCTTTTCATATTTAACTGTAAGATCTTGTACAAAATTAGTTGGTAAAAAATTTCAGCAACTTTGACCAAATAGATAGATAGAAACGTAGGTTCTCTTTTGGGGCCAACGTGAATAAAGTGTTTGTTCGTCTTGACAATGAATTAGTGCCCACCGGACAAAGAGCCATTGGTCCAAGACTATTGTTCCCTTTCAAAAATAGACTCTCTAGTGATCAGTAACCAATAACCAAAATAACCGTAGTCAAAGACTTGGAAAAGTAATAGTGCGGGTCTTTTAATCCTTAAACGTCAAGAGGATCCTTAGAGGGTAACCCAAAGAGCATTTCCAAAAGTCTACAGCAGCTGCTACTAAAAAATAAAATCAAAATTAAATTTAAAAAAAAAAAAAAAAAACGGTCAGCTTGCCGTTGGCGCTGCTGGCAAGCGTTTTTGCTGTTTTTTTAATTAAAAAATGATTTTTCTCTCTCCACAGCTAATATCTGATTATAGTTCTCCATCATAGCTCTCATTTTCCTTCAATTCCTTCATTTGATTGTAGATTGTTCCACAATTGTCTAATTTAGGTTGAGAAAATCCACTTCTTTCTCCACTATTCTCTCATAAACAAGCCTGTTGGGCTTGCTTTGACGTTTAAGGGTTAAAACGTGGGACAATGTGGTATTTGTATAAGTTTTGATTTTCCTTAATGGTGGTTGTCAAGTCATGAGCTCTGCGGTTGGTTGTTGGAGGGTTTTGTATCGCTATTATGTGGTCTAGGTTCGATATCCGTTGGGTCTATTTGTGAAGTAATGTAATTTACATGGCTTGGTGCTGCCGAGGGTGCTGCGAAGTAAGTTATCATATGCAAGAAAGTTGTAACAGCCAACCGGCCCCTTCTCTTGTGTATTGAGCTAACAAGAATAAATAGTAGTCTTAACCACTAATTTATATTTGTAATTTCAAGGTGGGTCTATTGGTAGTGGTTGGTTGTTCTCTACTTTTCTTTTATGTAGTAAGGTTGACATGGCATGATGTATGACAATGGTGTTTATTTCTTTGAATGTGTATTTAATAGAGGTTTTGGGTATTTTAAACTTTGTTTCATTGAGGGAGTGTGTGGTTGTCCTCACTCCTCTAGGGATGACTATGAGTGGGTCTACTTCCAACCTCCTATTAATTATGGGTTGGTATTTTTAGATTTTTATATTTATTGTTTCATGTGAGAATTTGTCGTGAAAATATGTGAATTCAATAAAATTGTATGGTGAAATTGTCTACTGGCTTTAGTGGTGGAGCACTTTGGTTAACTTTGACCACATATACTACTAGGTATTAGTGTTTGAAGTGGCAAAATGCTTTTTTTTGTGCACTTTACCAAACTAGGTCAATAGACTTTGAAACCTCTTAACTTAATTGTTTTTGTACTATAGAAAATGACGGTTTGTTTCTTTATATTGGAGAATTGAATTGACATTCTAGGAAACAAAATTAAAAAAAAATCAAGCTGATTTTCATTAGATAAAAAATTGTTAAGAAAAAAATAGGTACAAAATAAAAAGAAGAAGAAAACAATTAATAGTTCTAACATGGAATTGAAACATATCAATCCTAACAATGAGAATGTTGTATCAAGCAATCTAATTTTTTTATTGGGACAAAATGTGAAAATTGAGTTAAAAAACAAATCCTCAGTATACATTATGTTTTTTTTTTTAAGTTATAATTACCCACAAAACAAGACTCCTCCACAAGGGGAAAGACAAGGCAAAACTGGTATTTTAGCTTGAAAGGCAGCAAATCAAGTTTTGACTCTTTTTTTCCAACAAATCAAAACGCACTACATTGTCAGTGAGATTTGAACATGCCACCTTTCTATAGCTAGAGAAGCTCCTCCAATGCACAATCAAGTTCCACCACAGAATCTACACGTGCCCCCACATCAACCCACATGCTTGTCCAAAGCAAACGTTTGCTTCTTTGTGATTGACAATCTATGCGATTTCTGATTAAAACTTGAAAACTCAGTGTTGCAAAGGGACTACCCCTCCTTGACTTTACGGATAACTCTATTACCACGAAGCTTATTTGTTCCTCCACGTTCAATTTTTTTTAAAACAATCGCACTAAAATTTGACATCACAGTTGAAGCACGGTAAACTGAACCATTAAAGTCATCCTTAGCGCTGAAATTACAATTTTCTTGGTCAAAGGCCATAAATTACGACTAAAAGTTCATATATTTAAGTTCTAATTTGGTAGAGCCCTCCATAGTTCTATTAGGTACTTCAATCCAAAGTTTCAAATTAAAATATTAAAAAAAGGTTACTAAAAGTAAAGCTTGAAAATAGATGTCTAAAACAAATTTTGGGAGCAAATCTAATGAATTGAATCATGTTCAATATGAATATAAATTATACATTCTATAAGTTCATTGTGCATTCGAGGGCTCTAAAGAAAAAAATTCTTGAAAAAATAAATATTTAATGCAATTTCAACATGTTTTATATCTACTTTTTAATTTGGGCATAATTACTTCTCCAAAATTAACCGCTTTAACCTTACTATAACACACTTAAATACTTATTGAACATGGTTTTAAAATTCTTTTTGGTTAGACTTTGTTAAACATTGTATCTTTTATTTTATCCACCAAAAACATTTCACAAAAAATAAAATTTTAATGGATTTTGGGACCGTGCATTGTTGCTTCTTCACAAGGATCACAAGTGGTTCAGTTTACCATGCTTTCACCCATCATAGGTGCCTACTTGAACTTTCAATTGTCCTTCAAACAGACAAATAGTCCTTTAGGAATTACGACATCACTTCCGAGGAATTCTTTTCAATTTAGTTTTTTTTCTTGTCATTGAAACAAAGGCGTCGCGTTAAAACATCCCTATCAAACTTCATGGGCAATTGGGCTCCCACCAAGCCAGGCCCTTCTCTCACTCGTCTTCGACCCCCTGGTCACGTCCTTGCCACAATGTGCAATCTCATAAACTTATCAATACCACCACAATTACCACAATCACAATGGCCATAACCTGCAATCTCATAAACTTATCAATACCACCACAATTACCACAATCACAATGGCCATAACCTGCAATCTCATAAACTCTCATGGTGTAAGAGCATCTCCACCCTACCGCAGTACATTTGACTCGTCAAGCCTGGCAGCCAGGGCTCGGGAAAACACATTTCCGCATTTGGCACGGTTGTCCTCCACCCACGCTTTCAAGTGACTTGCCAAGCTTGTAAAATTTTCGACCACGACAAAGGGGTGCCGATAGGATGGAAATGCAAAATCTACAGACGGTTTAACCCCTAAAATTCTGAGCGACCATATTTTGGTCGTTCCACTTTTTGGGCAGCCTCTAAGGACCTCATAATTTTAAAAATTTCAATGAAAATTTCAGTGTAGCTTCCAAAAACTACACTCTACATGTCGCACTTCGTTTCATGTCATTCCGATAAGTATTGCAAAAGTTATAAGCATTTGAAGTTTTTCAAGCGAGATCGGACAGCAAGATTTTTTTTATTTTTTACTCTTTTTCAAAATTTCTTTTTTGATTCATGATTGGTTGATCTTTATCTACAAATGAAGCTTTAAATCTACCCATTTTGAGCAATGGGATAAAAGTTATGAGGAGATCTGTTTTTTGGGCAGTTTGGACAAAAAAAACTTTGAAGCTCATTTCTAAACTCAATTTTCAATATTTTTTAATGAAATAAAAGGCACTAGGTGAAGATTTCCAAGTACAACATTCTCACCGTTAAGATTGACATTTTACAATTCCATGTCAAACTTATTAATGATTTTCTTTTTCCTTTCACTTTGTACCCACTTCTAGTAATTGTTTTATGAAAAAATTAGTATGAGCTTTTTTCTTACAAGATTTTATATTTGAAGACTTAACTCAATTGCTAACATGGCCTTGCCATTCAATGAATTTCTAACCCATTCAAAAAAAAGATATTAATTTCTAAAGTTCGAATTTGTCACCGGATTGAACCCCAAAAAATCTTCTTTTGCAACTTTGATCATTATCATCTAAGAATCTAATGGTCATTTTGCTCTCAAATTTTGTGCTCACATGAAAATTCAAGTTGGGTATTAGATCTTACGGTTAAATGATGAAAAAACAAAAAACATATGATTTCTTCTACAACTTCCAAATGCTGCGTTTTTCATGGTTTTTTGTGAGAATACAGTCAAGGAATTTTAGAGGTTAAGGGTGACGGGGACTGGCTCCGTCCTTCCGAACGAATACCGGCCATGTGGCCCGATGAACAAGGAGATGGTAGGCTTGGGTTGTGAGCTTCACTGTACCTGTTATTTCAAGCTTGAATCACGCGAGATTCTCCGAAATGTGGACGTTGCAAGGAAATCTGAGCTCCTGGACGATGGCGAGTGGAGAGACATAGATGACGAGGCCTGGCTTCCGAGGCTTGTTTTAAAAGTCGCGGTGCCCTCTATTTTGTCAGCAAAGCCGCGGTAAAGGGCGTAGCGCGTCCCTTTAACGCGGCAGAGTGGAAATGTTCTAAGTAATGCAAACCAACTCAGCTCTGCATAAGGTGGTTACCCCATTACCAACTGGCGCCTTAAACCAACAGCTAGGGGCATTTTCCACAATCAATGCTGCAATGATGTTAGTTTTAGCATGAGTTACAGTTGGTAATGGGTTCTCTCTTGTTGGTTTTAGTATATGTAAGTGTGGTTATGGGTTTGTTGTTGTTGGTTTAACCCTTAAACGTCAAGGTAAGCCCCATGGGCTTAGTAAAAAGAGAATAATGAAGAAAAATGTGGATTTTCTCAACTAAATCAAGCGAGGATTGGTGCGTTGGAAAGCTACTGAAAAAGTGATCAAGATTCCAAATTTGCGCCTCATTTGAAAGATTGAGGAATCGTTGGTAAGCAATCAAAGTTATCAAATTGAACAAGTTTTGAGGTTGGGGCAGCTGAGGTTCAGCAGTTCAGCAGTGCTACAGTGCTACAGTGCCGCAGTGCCCAGCAGAGCCGTTTTTGCATTTTTTGCATTTCTTTCGTTTTTTTTTTTTTTTTTTTTTTTTTTTTTCTCCGAAAATTTAGATGCCTTGCGGGTTGCCCCGCCCAGGCCCTCTTGATGTTTAAGGGTTAAGCATCTTTAGTGTATGCAATACAAATCTTCTTTAGACAGAAAGAGCTCTACCTATGTGACGTGAATGGGATGTGTCATGCTTCAACTATGAAAATTTATAACTAATTCATTCTTCATCCAAAAATTATGTTTCAACTTGTGTTGAAATCTATTTCTTTTTGCCTAACTCTTAAAAATAATAATACTAAATGATATCAATGTCTCATATCTGTATTTCTTATTCAGTTGGGAATGGGGTAACCACCTTAATTGCAAAAAACTGAGTATTGCGAAAATCAAATCTCAATCACCATGTTCCAACACAAGTTATAACTTTCCATTTAAAGCAAAAGAAAAGTAATTGAGACAATCATGTACTGTAGTCATGACTGACGTAAGTTCTGTACTAGAAAGTTATAAAGCAAATTCCTTTTACACACAACTGAAGGATTTGGGGATTTGGGAATTTGGGAATTTGGGAAAGCTGATGCTCAAGTGCTTCATGCTTCTGATTTTGCCAGTCAAGAGGACTCTGGCCGGTATCTAAAAGCAAAATATGGTACCGTTCTCCATTGTTCCGTCCTCCATTGTTCTGAATGGCAAAAAGTTTTTCAAAGTTAAATCATATCCTCAAATTTTACCACAAGATTTGAGAATAGGAGTCACTCGTGGAAACGTTCTAAAGGCCCAAAGTCCTTAACCCCTAAACGTCCCAGCGTCCAGTTTCTGGACGTTTGTTGGTCAAACCCAATTTTGATCTTGAAGATGACTTTTGTTGCTAATACACCCAACTAAGAAAATGAAGTTTATGAAGTCTAGTTTGTACTCCACTTTTCAAATCTTAAAAATTCCAATTATTGAGTATTTTATTGCTTGTGCAAGCTTTGTAGCTCAAGGTTTGAATTACACTACATAGGATGTTCACCTTTCGAATTTCAAAATTTAAATAAAAAAATTTCTATGGAAAACATATCATGTGATTCTCCATTGTAATTTGTACCTGCTCCCAAAAAAATATTAATTTTTTAAAGCTTTTTTGTAATAAAATTTATTTTTTGAAATATTTGACTTAAAAATTTGTTAAAAAGGCCGTATTAAATTAAAAAAATCTGAAAATTTCAAGACTGATAGGAAACATTCAATTCCATGCATGAAAAATATTACAAAATATATTTTGATAAATCTTGAAGGCTAAATTGTGTAGTTTGACTTTTCTACAAAGGAGTGGTACGTTTAAGGGTTAAACGTCAAAGCAAGCCCCACGGGCTTATTTTGAGAGAATAATGAAGAAAAACGTGAATTTTCTCAACCAAAATTGAAATAGATTGGTGCTTTGAAAAGGCAATGAAAAAGAGAGGCTACATTTAGAAATACGTTTATTTTAGTAAATAGTATATTCTAAGGAAATTGGAAAGAGATTTGGTGGGGAGGAGGGGAGGGAAGGGAGGGAAGGGAGGGAGTCAGGCAGCTTGAGACCTTGATGCATACCAGAGTTGCCAACGCAGTTAACAAAGTGTTGTTGTTATTATTATTATTATTATTTTTATTTTTATTATTATTTTTATATTTTAAAATCCAAAGTTGTAGAGAATCTCATTGAATTTGTTTTTGGAGTGATGTCCACTATTCATTCCATTCGTTGTTCAAATGGAATTTGAAGAATTCTCATTGTTTGTTCTAGTTAAAGCACGGTAAATTGAACCATTAAAGTCATCCTTAGCGTTGAAATTACAATTTTCTTGGTCAAAGGCCATAAATTACGACTAAAAATTCATATATTTAAGTTCTAATTTAGCAACGACGCTACCGTGCCAGCATAGAACGGAGAGTGTAAGAGCGGAGAGCGCTAATTTGGAGAGCGGAGAGCATACAATCTTGCTAAATTAAAAATCTGGCGTTATTTTTAGAAAATATTTCTAGAATTAGAATTTTTACTATTTATAGTAATTTTAGGGGACCTATGACCGCTGGACCTAAGACCGTGTGATTGCAGTGCAAAATGTAAAATTTTGTAGTCAATCTGGAAAATGCTAGACAAAACAGTAGAAATGGAGATAATTGGACTAACATATAGTATTATATTTTTAAGTTCTTTTGTGAATACATGATCATTGAAGTCACACTTTGTGGGCAAGTACTCCAATCAACTACAAGTTATAGTGTTGTAATTTGTAATAGAAATCTATGATTCTACTCTCCCCCTAAACTGCAAAACAACATCAGCAGTCCATTTACCAATCTTCGGTTTAGGGTTTCCAGGCCACGACAAAACATGGCATCTAAAACTAAGGAATCTCGATTATCCCTGCGGCTACCAAAATCTGCAGGACTTCGTCCATGCTTAGAGTGGGGGCATGGATGAAAGCATCCACTTTGTAGTCTAGCTTGCAAAGGAAGCGAAAGACATAGTAAAGGTGCTTGCAGTTAACGTACATGCCACGCCTTCCAATTGCAGAAGAAGTCATACTGTGATAATGCGGGCACGTACATGCCGGAAAATTGCAGAACGCGTGAGGTCCGTACCCAAGAAGACGGGCCAAACATCTGGGATTTCCGGGCGGTCTAAGACGAAGAAGCGCTTCAGTTCCATGACACATCGTGCGATTTGGTCATGACAGAACCAAAAATCTGTCGTTTGAGGTTTAGTCCCTTTGTACTCCGTCTTAGTGCCTCGGTAGGTTGGAGCAGCTGTGGCCTTACTGCCCTTCGCAATCAACATCTTGCACTTGTTGCCATTCCCCGCTTGTACTGCGTGACACTGTTTTCTTGACTTGTCCGAAATCTTTGCAATGAGCCATTTCGAGGCAGGAGCAGTCTAAGAATTGGAAAAATATAAGATGGTACTGCTGAATTGTTGGAGGCGTGTCGGAATCCAATGTGACGATGCAACCTAGGGCACGGACTGGAAGCCATGTCCACCTTCCGTAAACGACCTTGAACTGCTCCAGCACTGACACAATTGTTGGCTTGCTTGATGGATGGGCTTTTCTTGTTGCGGCGGAGATTTTTGCCGTGCCGCCACTTGGGAACGTCATCAAGGAATGCTGGAGTTGCATAGGTTGACAAGTCAACAGGGAGAGGGTGGTTTTGGAAGAGCCTTCGCGGCGATATGATCTCCCGCCGTGGAAGTCAAAAACGAGCATTCTTTAGGGCAAGTATCTCCTTGCGTGTAAGGTTAGTGCCGTTATTGACGGGCCAGATCTAGAGGACCTCCGGGCGGGACATAAACCACTTTCTGCGAGTTCCTTTGACACACCTCTCAATGTCGTTGTTGCAGAAGAAAATTTCCAAGAGGTCCTTGCGGTTTTTCCTGTAATTGTCCATCAAGCATGTGTACGTAGGAACAACGGTAGATTTTTCGTCCTGTATGATTCGAGCAATGCACTTCCTTTTAGTGATAGCCTGTTGCACGAAACAAGCCTTTGCAGATGATTTTGGAAGCCTAGCAATGTGCCACTGACTCTCGTCGCAGGCCGTTCCTTGCACGGAAGTAACGTGGTTTAGGGCTGCCGCAGCGGTGTGGGCTGGTACCTGCACTTGCACATCAAACTTCTCTAATGCTTGGGGAGAATCCTCCAGCCCCATTGGAGAGGTGGGAGGTTTAGGGTGTTGTTTTGTGTAGATCTTGTCTGGACTCGAGGACGCGAGATGCTGATCATATCAGGTTTGTGCGAGTCAAATTCCAAGCCGATGGGAACGTCTGTTTTCCGCTTCAACGAGAGGAAGACTTCCCCTCCTTCAAGTTGAGGCATTCGAGTGCAAAACTCCTCAGCACCCGACATCTTCACTAATGCTTAGTGTAGGGATTTCGAGTTCATCATGCCCTTTGTAGACTTCTGTGCGATTCAAAGTTTCAATTCTTCTTTAGTAGGGCCAATTCCTATTCTATCTGCCTTAAGGTATTGGTAGTATGCGACGCTCTGCATGAAGGAGCGGACGAAGTCATCAACTGTAGCAACAAATAGGTTTGATCCTCGATCATCGGATTGTTGTTTCCATTTGTTGTGGATACTTTCGGCCAAGTTGCACGACGACATTTCAGCCAACTCATACTCTGTGAAGTCCTGGTATAGGGGAAGCAATGCACCTTTAGAGTTTGGATGTGAAATGCGGTACAAAACATATGACAGAGAATTAGGGTTTACAAGTTAGGGTTAAGGAGCTTACCACCTACACAAAGCCTCCCCATTGGCGGTATCGAAAATGCCAAAAGGCAAGCCAGAGGTTGAGACATCTCAATCCATCTTCAGTTGTAGCTTCGGAGGACAACCACCAAGATCGAATAGCGAGATACCGGGAATCTGCCTCCGTTTACGTTGAGGCGTTCTTGTATTGGTTGCAGAGCATGCAATGTTGGTTTTAGAGGTCATCTCTGATGTCAGCCTTGGTGTGCTTCTCCAAAGACTGAACCCAATGGAAAAGACAAGTTTGTTCTTTATTTGGTATGGAGACTGATGCATCTCAACTTCTGTACACAATGCGTATCGCATTCTAGTTTGCTTGCGCGCTGTCAGCCATGAAACCCTTTCATTTAGGGTTTTGAAGTCCGTGGCGAGCGACGACGGCGTTGAAATTCTTCCATACGACCATTTGGGCAGCGACGTCTTTAGACTGCATATCGCAAAGCGCGATGGTCATGACACGACAATAACTGGGGTCGTAAACGTGGCAGCCCATGGTGGATTGATCGTCCATTGTTTTACCCTCTTAACATGATCGAACATAAGCCATGCGTTCTGCAAGTCTCCAACAGTTTGAATGCGTTTCACAAGGTAAATTTTCTTATAACTTTTAGAATGACTAATTTTTATTATTCCATCAACAGCTTGCAAGATTGTTTTCGTTTTGAAAACCCAATATTTATCAATTTTAGGCGTCTAATATATCGTTGGAAAGGTCCTGAAAGGACCTTTCCAATGGTATATGTACCCCTCTAGGGGAAACTTCAATGCCGACACATCCCCCCGCAAGGCGTCTTGCCGAGGCAGCACTACGTGGCGCCAATTTTTCAATGATATTACACAAATGTTACCGCGGCAGACACCCCTAAGGGGGCCTCGCCCTCCTCTCCCCAGGTATGTATCGCTAAGGCGCCATAGTATAGAAACGCGCCACGCCGTACCGCCCATTTTTTTTTTGAAAAATAAGGTCGTGGCGCGACACCCTAGGGGAACGTTGCCGCCGACGCCCTCCCCAAAAGGTGTCACGCCTAGGCGCCACGGCGTGGTTTCACGCCACATCGTGGCGTCCATTTTTTAATTTTTTTTGAAAACTGCAGCCGTAGCGCGCCACGCCTAGGGGAGTGTCGCCAGACACGCCCCCCACAGGGATGTCACACCGAGACATCACGCCACGCCCTGGCGCCATTTTTCAGATTTTTCAAAAAAATGAGGTCGCGGCGCGCCACCCCTAGGGGTGGCGCACCAAAGAGTCACGGCGTGGCGTCACGCCACGCCCTGGTCTCCATTTTACAAATTTTTTTGAAAAAAGGGGCCGTGGCGCACCACTCTTGGGGGGGGGGCATCGCCGACGACACTCACCCTAGAACTGGCACCCCGAAGCGTCATGGCGTTGCGTCATGCCACGCCGTGGCCCCGACTTTTTTATTTTTTTTGAAAAATGACGTCGTCGCGCCATCCCACCCTCCCTATGGGTGGCGCACCAACCAATTGAAAGGTGCTCTCAAGCCCTTTCCAACGGTATATAACACGCCAGAAACTAACAAAAATTGTGTCCGTAAATAAGCAAACCAATCCTGCGAGCAGCGGATTCAGAAAAAAGCTTATCTTGTGCGCCACCCTTGGGTGGGGCGTCGCCGGAGACGCCTCCCCTAGGGGTGGTGCACCAACCACTGGAAAGGTGCTCTCACGACCTTTCCGACGGTATATAACACGCCCGAAACTAACAAAAATTGTGTCCGCAAATTAGCAAACCAATCCTGCGAGTAGCGGATTCAGAAAAAAGCGAATCTGGCGCGACGCCCCCTCTAGGGGTGGCCCACCAACCGCTGAAAAGGTGCTCTCAAGCCCTTTCCGACGGTATATAACACGCCCCAAACTGACAAAAATTGTGTCCGTAAATTGAAAAACCAATCCTGCATGCACCGGATGCAGAAAAAACTAGTCTTGGAGACATTTTCAATTTGCGGACACAATTTTTGTCAGTTTGGGGCGTGTTATATACCGCTGGAAAGGTCTAATGAGCACCTTTCCAGTGGTTGGTGAACCATCCCTAGGGGGGGCGTCGCCGGCGACGCCCCCCCCAAGGGTGGCGCGCCAGATTAGGTTCTTTCTGAATCTACTCCTCGCAGGATTGGTTTGCTGATTTGCGGACACAATTTTTGTCAGTTTGGGGCGTGTTATATACCGTCGGAAAGGTCTTGAGAGCACCTTTCCAGTGGTTGGTGGGCCACCCCGAGAGTGGGCGTCGCCGGCGACGCCCCCCCCCCCCCCCCCAAGGGTGGCGCACCAGATTCGCTTTTTTCTGAATCCGTTGCTCGAAGGATTGGTTTTTAAATTTGCGGACACATTTTTTGTCAGTTTGGGGCGTGTCATATACCATCGGAAAGGTCTTGAGAGCACCTTTCTTGTGGTTGTTGGGCTACCCCTAGGGAGGGCGTCGCCGGCGACCCCCCCCCCCCCCCCCCCCAAGGGTGGCACGGCAGACTAGCTTTTTTCACCATCCTTTGCTCAGAGGATTAGTTTTTCATTTTGCGGACACAATTTTTGTTAGTTGGGGGCGTGTTATATACCGTTGGAAAGGTCTCGAGAGCACCTTTTCAATGATGTATGAGAGAGCCCTAGAGGGGCTGTCGCCGGCGACGGCCCCTCCCCAAGGGTGGCGCGGTAGACTAGCTATTTTCTCCATCCACTGCTGGCAGGATTAGTTTTCCATTTTGCGGACATAATTTTTGTCAGTTGGGGGCGTGTTATATACCGTTGGAAAGGTCTCAAGAGCACCTTTCCAATGGTGTATGAGACACCTCTGGGAGGAACGTCGCATGAATGAAGTCTGCATGAATCGTTTACATGAACTATTTACTTTTGTGTTATGGGAGTAAACCGGAGTTGACGGTATGTTTGTCTAAGTACTTCACCTAAACTCGTTCACTTGTCATTATTCTCAATCTAATTGCATTGGCTTCTTTGTTTCCGGTTTTTATTGTCTTGTGCTATTATAGACGCAGAGCTTTGGTCCCTAGCTTTTGGTGAGGAGGGAGGGTTCCACCTTCCAATTCAATCCAGTCTCGTCCATGAACGAGTTTGGAGTGGACATTGGTTCGGACGAGTGGCTGCAGAACTACACTTCCAAGATTGACCAAGCGATGAATTGCTGTAAGCTTTGGCGCGGACCCCGAGAGAATAGCAAAGGCTTTTGGCAAGTTCTCATCGAGGCTTGTTCTAAGCCGGGAGACATTGTTGTTGACTGCCACGCCATGACTGGTGAATTTCTACCACCCTAAACAACTTTGATTTTATTTCATTTTATTGACGTGATTCTATATATCTGTTACTAGTACTCTCTTTCATAATCTTTGTATGTGTATTCTAGGCGCTTCCATTGATGCTTGCATGAATGTCAATCGTCACAATGTGGCTTTGGAGGAGGACAAAGTTATCTTTGATGCACTCATGACTCCTCTAGCGCGTGCGAAGGCTACCCCTCCATTGCCACGGCCTTCCAAATCGAAGCGTTCTCAAGATCCAGACACCATGGAGATCCTACTAACGCAGATCAAGAGAAGACGTCAGAGTAAGTAAGTTTGTTTGAATTCAAATTGGCTAGCTACGTGATGATATCAATTTCATGCCGCTCAAAGTACTAATGTCTTTCCATTGTTTTATAGATCGTCAATTGGAATATAATAAACGCTCCAGGACACAAGCCTTTTTTTGCTGCGCGTGGTTTCTTTACAAGTTCACCTAAACCGTTTGAGCTCCGTGTGTATGTGGAGCCGCTTGCTAGGGCATTTGCATAGCAGAGTCTGGACGACGTGGAGATGATAGAGGGAGTAGCTGATACCCAGAGTTCTAGTTTTTGTCGAGGACAATGTCTTCTACACATGAGGACTCATTTGATGATTCTTCATACTACAGTCTATTATGTATTTCTTTATTTTTGTATGACTGGTAGTGAGACCAAAAGGGCCACTACACTTATATTTTCATACCCTTGTCATTATTCACCTCATTGTCAGTTGTATTCTTTGATGCCTTCACGGATTGTCCCTTTTTAAAAAAAATTCATGCTCAATTTCACTGAATCTATAGACCCTAAACTGAATCGTTTGCATCTGTATTATCCGAGTACACCGGAGTTGATGGTACGTTTGTCTAAGTTCTTTACCTAAACTCGTTCACTTGTCATTACTCTCAATCTAATTGCATTGGCTTCTTTGTTTCTGGTTTTCATTGTCTTGTGTTATTATAGACGCAGAGCTTCGGTGCCTACCATTTGGTGAGGAGGGAGGGTTCCACCTTCCAATTCAATCCAGTCTCGTCCATGAACGAGTCTGGAGTGGACATCGGTTCAGACGAGTGGCTGCAGAACTACACCACCAAGATTGACCAAACGATGAACAGCTCCAAGCCCTGGCGCGGACCCCGAGAGAAGAGCAAAGGCTTTTGGCAAGTTCTCATCAAGGCCTGTTCTAAGCCGGGAGACATTGTTTTTGACTGCCATGCCATGACTGGTGAATCCCTAAACCCTACATGGCTTTGATTTTATTACATTTTATCGACGTGATTCTATCTATCTATTACTAGTACTCTCTTTCATAAACTTTGTGTGTGTGTATTCCAGGCGTTTCTATTCATGCTTGCAGGAATGTCAATCGCCACATTGTGGCTTTAGAGGAGGACAAAGCCATCTTTGATGCACTCATCGCTCGTCAGGCGCGTGCGAAGGCTACCCCTCCATCGTCGCGACCTCCGCATCGAAGCATCCTCAAGATCTAGTCACCATGGAGATTGTACCAACGCAGATCAAGAGAAGACGTCAAAGTGCGTAAGTCTACTTTAATTCAAATTCCCTCGCTTCATGACTCAAATCCGATTTCATGCAGCTGAATGTACTAATGTTAACCATATGTGTTATAGATACTCAATTGGACTGAGCCCTCCTCAACACAAGCTTTTTTTTTGCTGCCCGGAGTTTCTTTCCAAGTCCCCCGAAACCGTTTGAGCTCCCGGTGTACGTGGAGCCACTAGCTAGGGCATTTGCAGAGCATAGTCTGGATGATGTGGAGATGACTGAGGGACTCCATGATACCGGCATTTCACGGTTCATGGACACAGAGGCTGCGGAGTCTTCTCGCACCCATAGTTCTAGCTCTTTTTCTAGAGGCATCATCTTCTACACATGAGGATTCCTCTGATGATTCCTCGTAGTGTACTGTATTTTGCATTTCTATGTAATTTTATGATTGATAGTGAGACTAAAAGGGCCACTACACTTATGTTCTCATACCAACATTTTTATTTCACGTCAATGTCTTTTGTGGTCCTTGATGCCTTCACGAATTGATATATACTTTCTAAAACGTTCACCCTAAATCACGATCGAGCTCACCCTAAACCCTAAACGCTGATCTAAAATTCAAACTTATTTTGCATGGATACAACATTAAGAATCCTAAATCACTAAATCATCATTCCTAATGGTCCCATGGACATACACCCTCGCCCCACGGTCATAGGTACTTTTCTAAACCGCCAGAAAAAATTCTCAAAAAATCCTAGGCTCTCCGCTCTCCGCTCTTGGGCTCACATACTAGCACCCCGCTAATTTAGTAGAGCCCTCCAGAGTTATATTAGGTACTTCAATCCAAAGTTTCAAATTAAAATATTAAAAAAAGGTTACTAAAAGTAAAGCTTGAAAATAGATGTCTAAAACAAATTTCGGGAGCAAATCTGATGAATTGAATCATTTTCAATATGAATATAAATTATATATTCTATAAGTTCATTGTGCATTCGAGGACTCTAAAGAAAAAATTCTTGAAAAAATAAATATTTAATGCAATTTCAACATGTTTTATATCTACTTTTTAATTTGGTCATAATTACTTTTCCAAATTTAACCGCTTTAACCTTACTATAACACACTTAAATACTTATTGAACATGATTTAATTTATTTTTTTGGTTAGACTTTGTTAAACATTGTATCTTTTATTTTATCCACCAAAAGAATTTCACAAAAAATAAAAATTTAATAGATTTTGGGACCGTGCATTGTTGCTTCTTCACAAGGATCACAAGTGGTTCAGTTTACCATGCTTTCACCCGTTCACATTACTTAAAGGGCGACTATTGGGGGCAGCTCTTCAAATTTATTTTATTCCTTTGGACTGTTCGTTCAAGACCCTTTTGACGTTTAAGGGTTAAATAGGTTTTTAAGAAGAAAAAAATTGGGCAGATTGTTGTGAAAAGAATTTTGAGTTTCTTTTTGTAAATTTCAAGGAGGTATTATAAATCCATATCTAATGGGTGGTTAAATTTCATAATATTGTAACTTGTGAGTTAAAGTCACGAGATCTTTTCAAAAAGCCTAAGCATGGGAATCATTAAAATTACTTTTTCTTGATTGAAGAAAGTTATATTTGTTGGTCAGATCGATGTTTACATGGAAAGTTTTGATTCATTTCATTGTTATAAAAAAGTAAAATGTATGAAGATTTTTTTATGGCAAGAAACTAGAGTGCACCTCTTTTCAAAATCAACGTATGAAGTTCACTTTTAGCCTTCAAAAGTTCATAGAAAATAGAATTATTTTAATTCTTGTTTAAAACATTCTCACAATCTTACTTCAATTTTCTTGTGAATTGGCTTCAAATTTAATTGACCTTGGCATGTTATGTAAAGCAATTCTCATTTGAGGTTATTAAAAATTGATTATAGACTTTGTTAGTAACAAGAATTTTATGGGACGTAATAGAGCTAACTGAAAACAAAAGTGGAGATATGTAACTTCTACGGTGAGTTTGCATTCCAATATTATCAATTTCTGACAAGCTTTGTTCATGAATAGTCCCTTGGTTGGCTCTCTTAGGCTTGGTGGAGCTCAAGTGTGAGCACTCTCTTTTAGCATTGAAGAGGTCACGGATTCCATTCCTCTAGGTGGTGTAGGGTCTTACTTTAGATTATTCTTCAACCCACTATAGACTAGTTTTGTAGTCTTTTGGAACTAAAAATGAGTATAACCTTAAACATTCTCACCCTTTTCAGATTTGGCAGTTTTCCAAAGATGCATTATAAAATGCAACTAAGAGGGATATTTTCAAGTTGATGAATGAATAAAAGTTGTACATTATGCATTTTAGATTCTATCCATACGGTTAGATTTGCGATTGCTATCACCAATATTTGTGTATTCAATTTCAAACTTAAAATTTAACACTCTTTTGTAATATGATTACGAATAAGATATCGACAATCTAATAATGAAATTTGTTGTGATGGATTGAAATGTAATACTCTAAGTGTATTGATTTTTGGAGATTTTTTGGTTGTTTAATTTGAGTAGTTGATTTTTTCAAGAGCACTTTTAGACTAAAATCTTCGAAATTTTGGGTGGAATACTACAACATGAAATGAGGCATAAAATTTTCACAAATCATCCCCTTTCTAATTGAATCACACATGCACAAAGCTAACTTCCCATAAAAGTTTCAATGCAAAATCCACACTGCAAAAAGTGCATGATGGATGAGAAAACGGACTTCAAATCCGTACATCATGCAAAATATGCATGGTTGGGCGGTTAGGGGTTAAGGTGAGTCTAAGGTGAGTTTCCACTTCAAAATACTCTTTTTGGTTAACTTTAACATGAATTTTTAATGCTCTACTTGAATCACAAATGTTGGCTTGATGTGCTATTGACTTTAAAATATTTGTGGAATCTACTATTAAAGAGTGGAATAATCTTAGCTCTTGATTGGATATTTGTTTGAAACAAAATCATATTTTAACCCCTAAACATCCAACCATTCAAAAAGTGAATGATGTACAAAATCAAATACAAATTTCTCATCCATTATTGAATTTTTGCAGTGTGGATTTTTACCATATATTTTATGGGAAGTTAGCTTCATGCATGTGTGATTTGATTAGAAAGGAAATTATTTGTGAAATTTGTATGCCTCATATCATGTTGTACTGATTCAACCAAAGGTTTGACAACCACCGCATAATAAATACACCAAAAATTGTTATTAGATTTTGGTCAACAATCAACAAATCACTCTCTACTATAGTGCATGTGCATTTAAACTTACACGTGATACATTCGTTTGAAAAGTAAGACTTAATAAATATAAAACATTCTTGAACCCAATATGCTGTTTCTATTTCCAGATACAAGGCTCAATGGAAGAAAATAGAACAAGAAATCTTGAACTCAATGGTTTGTAGCAGTGAACTTCTGAAGGATAGTTGAATTCCTAGCTCTTCATACGTATACTTTTCAAGGAAAATCTAAAAAGAATCTCCTTGAGGTTCACCAAGAAAAAAAATTATTTTCTAAAAAATTATATTCTAAGTGAAGGGTAAGGGTAGAAAAAAACACTTTACTCCCCAAAGGATCAAGAAGCTCAAATTGGGCCTTATGTTTTCTTTTTAGTAGTTTTGACTAGGTCTCATGTGAACTTTTTTTTATTCAAATTTATTTGTAGTTTGACCAACACATGCAATGTTCTTCATTGATTCCAGTTATATAAAATTTGGTCTCATACTTTTTTCCAATTTCATGTTATATTGAAAATTCAATGTCAAATGTCTTATTAAATGGTTGTCGAGTATATTAGGTTGTCTTAATTTATATATTTCACAATATGATCAACTGAACTTGTGGTTTTAAAACCATGAATTCTGGGTCCATTAGGAGTTAAAAAAATAAACGCTGAAAATTTGATAAATTATGTTTAAAAAAATTACATGGTGAAATAGAGAATCTTGAAAATATTCCATCTACTGCACTAGATTCTCCCTGCAAGCACATACGGTACATAGCATAATAGACCAATGCAATGGAGCATCCTTTTGAAAACTGAAGCGAAAAATAATCTTCACTTAGATTCATTTTTTTAAGTAATGAAGGAATGTCATTTATATTCCATGAATTTTGGGACTACTATATCATTGCCACATGAACTTAGTTTCTAATTGTAATTAAATTGTGGTCCCATTGCAAAAGGTGTTGGCTCCCATTGCTATATTACGTTATGTATTGTAGATAGAATATTTTATGAGAATGTACAAGTTGAATGTTGTGATGTGGGCAGTGAGATCTCACGGGAAGAAAATGGGTCAGAGCTAGAAAGCCGAGTGTGATTCAGTGATTTGAGAGAGGGAATTTACTAGGACTTTGTGATAACAATGAAATGAATAACGAAGGTTTAGAATTCTATTTTTAATGTCCATTTGTTTCAATTTTTTTTAATAATAATAATAAAGGAAAGTGTAGGAAAGGAAGGCACATTGGGAGGATGCTTTTGATACTCACTTTGCAGTTCAGTTTGCGTACACGTTCAGTGCAGCTCAGGTCGTGCCAGGAAGTTACTAACTTCCTAGAATAGTAACTTATTACTGTCCTTGGTTTATGAATTCCTCAAACTAGGAAATACCAATGTTTCCATATGAATTTTATTTAAAAATCAAATTAATCCTATAGGATCGAGGATTTATGGTTTGTTGTTAATAATTCAGATGTGACCAAATTTTATATCAGTGAAGAATATTACATGTGTTGATAAAAAATAAAATAAAATTCTGAATAGAAGGAAGTCTACATATGACCTACTCAAAATTGCTAAAAATAAATCATGAAGCCCAATTCAGGCTTCTTGGTCCTTTAGGGGTTAAATTAGAAACCCAAAGTTCACAAATTGCTTTTCCCATCCCTGGTCATGGCATGTGTTGCATTTGCGTCCTCATAACGTTCTTCAAACCTTGCTAAACCATGCTCTTTACCCTGTAGCAACACTGTAGAGAAACTACTAATAAAATAATTCAACTCTTCAATCCTCTTTGCTTGGCTCAGTTGAAGTTAGAGAAAAATCTCTGTGATTCCTCTGATCTCCTCACAGATGCTTGAAATTTGGAGGTGAAAAGTAGGGGGCTGAAGAACGTTATGTTGGTTGGACCTTGAATCCGGGTTTCATCATAGTTATCTTCCTTTTAGGAATCAGGTCAATGGGCATTTTCAATCCTCATCAGTGAGTGAGGTGGGGATTTCTCTAATATGCTGCTACAAACAACATTTTTTTGATGTTGAAGAAGGCTCGATTTTTCATTTTTTTTCATTTTTGGGGTCTTATGGGTTATTTTTGAAAAAAATTGAAATCAAATTTAGGGCATATGGTCACCTTTTCCTTGAAGAGACCACCCCTTAGAATTTTGGAGGCCTAAACAAGTTTAAAATAGGAGATGGTTTTTTGACATCGGCTCAACAAACCCCCACGTTCATAGTTCATAGCACTAATCTAAAGAACTCTGCGAGGCGGTGCTATGTTTTATTAAGAGACAACCTACTTACTATTTTTGAATGAAAATAGATAAACTCCCTGAGACCACTGAGTATAAATGCCTTTTAGTTTGAAATGATTAAATTGCTGATTTTAGTTAGTTTTTGATGCACTACTGTACCCGAGGGTTAGGTTTGGTGGAAAATAATTATTTAAACTCAAGTCAAAATATTTGGGAAATTTTTAGGTGCAAGTGCCAAAATATTGCAAAATTATTTAACCCCTATTTAAACGTCCTCACCCCTCTTTAGATTTGGAGAATTTCAAAAATGTTTTATGAAATATAACTAAGAGGGATATTTTCAACTTGATATATGAATAAAAGATTTACATTATGAATTTTTGATTCTATCCATATGGTTAGATCTATTATTGTTGTCACCAATATTTTTGTATAAAATTTGATACTTAAAATTCAAAATTCTTTTGTAATTTAATTAAGAATAAGATATTAACAATTTGTGGATGAAATTTGTTGTGATTGGTCGAAATGTAATACTCTAGGTGTAGTGATTTTTGGAGATTTTTTTGTTGCTTAATTTTATGAGTTGACTTTTTTAAAAGCACTTTTATACTAAAATCTTCGGAATTTTGGTGAATTATTGCAACATGAAATGAGGCATTAAAATTTCACAAATCATGCCCTTTCTAATCGGACCACACATGCACGAAGCTAACTTCCCATAAAATATATAGTAAAAATCCACGCTGCAAAAAGTCAATGACGAATGGAAAAACTATGTTTGATTATGTATGTTGTCCACTTTCTAAACGGTTGGATGTTTAGGGATTAAATTTAGTGGGTAGAAAGGAAAGAACATGAAAGGATCTTGGGTGCTAAATTTTTTGGTTGTGGAGTGGGTTGTGGAGGAAAGTTCGTGGTAGTATCCGTGTTTAGTGGTTTTGAGGCCTCAAATTCAGCTCATGTTTGGCTCATTTGAACACTACAGTCTTCTTGTTTCAGAGCGAATTAGTAAAGTAAACAAATTGTTAAATCCGGGTGCTAAATTTTTGGAATTATCTTTTGCAAATTAAATAAATATCTGGCACAATGGCGCCAAACCTGATCCTAAAGAACAATATTTCGTAACTTTAGTGCTAATTCAAACCTCATGGATTTATTGTACCTACTGATGAATTAACATTAAAGTTTCAAATTTTGTATTGACCACTTGAGAGTCGCTATTTACTAAAAAAAGCTTCATGATGGTGGTTCCAAAGTACACAATACAACCAAAAAAATTCCATCATATACTGATGTGACATTACATTAAATCAAAGATGACACTAAACATCATGAAGATTGTACTTTAAAAGGCGACTTAATGTAGCTTTCAAATCAATGTGCTTCTAAAAAGTTACTGCAATAAATTTTATCAATACAAAAACTTTACAGAAACTTTACATCTATGATGTATTGGAATTCAAATGTAAATTAGTGTAGAGTTTCGAAATAGTACAGGCCACACTAAATCACGATATCGGTGTAGTGTGAAGAGAGCGAGTGACCAGTTCCTCCTTCTGTTGTCACGAAGTCGGCATCCTTGAATGCACAAGGGTTTTCTTTTTATCACGTGGTGTTTGAAATTCAGAGTTGAAGGGAGAAAAGGTCGGTTCCTGACCCTCTCTTTTTTTTCTTTTTTTTTTTTCTTTTTTTTTGGTCAATCACTAGCCTCTTCAGCTACACAGAATACACCATATATTGTGGGTGTTCAACAGTGAAGTTAAAGAGAGCAAATTTTCTCGAGGTGGCTCAATTTGTATTCATGTGGCTAATTGCAACAAAGAAAAAATAAAATAAAAATGGAATAATCGCATGATCCTCTCCACCGTCGCATGATGCGTGGCCTGATTGCCAGGTTGGCTGAATTTGCCCTAGTCCTAGTGACGTCATCGTGACCTGCTGCCAGACACCTTCGCTAGCTTTGACGTCCCGCCCCTAAACCCTAAATTGTCTCCTCCTAAACCCAAGCGGGTCATACATTGTACACGGCCAAAGATTCAAAGTATGATTCAACGTACAACGTATGACCTTCGTCTGCTGTGCTCTTGATAAAATCTACCACTGTAGTCCATTTGTCATACTTCCACAAGGAAAGCAACCTTCGATATTCAACAAAAACAAAGTGGCATCAGCCTTTAAGGCTGAAAGAATAAATTCCCATAAGCCTTTTTGCTAAATAGCCACATATTCCCCATCTTCTCTGGTGTTCAATTGCTGTGGCTCATAAATTAATGATTATGTTCAAGGAGGTTGTAAGAGCATCTCCACTAGCACTCTGTAGTACACTCTAAAGGTCATCCAAAAAGTCTGACTTCACCATGTAGTTCTCCACCAACATCACTCAATTAGATTCTTGAAAATAGTAAGTTAGCCACTCACAAGTCACAAGTCACCACGCATGGATTGTGCAATTATGATGTGCAATTAAGAAGAGAAGATACACTAACAAGAGTGATTTTGAGGACCCTAATTTTAGTGGATTATCCAATGCCAAATAAATTGTTCCCCAACCCAGTCTCATCCATTTTGTTCATAGCCAGAGTGCTAGTGGACATGCTCTAAGTTACTTTGCAGTTTTCAGGTGGTCAAAAATGTGGTCAAAAATGTCACTCTGAATTTGAAAATAAATAAATATTACTTGTGGCCTCTCATGATTATTGTGATTCATAATATATGGTATATCAATATTTGGTGTATTATACTTAAAATTTTGGACACTTTATTTCAAGGAAGATGGTGAAAGAGATAGAGGGTTGGGTGGCAAGTTTTAGTGCATTCTTCATGCAAATTTTATCCTTCCATTTTTTTCCTCAATGTTGGATGAATCATGTTTCAAGAGGTCCGTTGAAAATATTGAGTGAAGAAAATGTTCATGGGAATGGGGGGATTTCTGTTTTCACCAGACTTACTTATAAAGTAGGCTTTGGAGAATGTTTTGACCTTGGGTTAGTTTTAAAAGAAATAACAAGCTCAAGTTTAGGAGGAGAATTTTGCAATTCTTGTTGGGATTAACCCCTAACCGTCCCGACGTCCATAATTTTGACGTTTTTTTTTGGGTACATTCACCTTCGAAGAGCTGTAACTTTTGCAAAAAGTGTCCGATTTCAATGAAATTTTGTAAAAGCCAACCGCATGATGTATTGTTTTAGTGGTATAAATTTCAAATCAATCCGAGATGTATTGAATTTTTGGTGATCATTTGAAAGAAGGGGTCTTTTTTTTGGA
This sequence comes from Pohlia nutans, assembly GCA_022496805.1. Taxonomy (NCBI): domain Eukaryota; kingdom Viridiplantae; phylum Streptophyta; class Bryopsida; order Bryales; family Mniaceae; genus Pohlia; species Pohlia nutans. Next base: position 23,064,901 of record CM040092.1, on the reverse strand, counting down.
CAGTTTTTGTGCATTTTGATGGCTGCAACTTTGGGGGCTTGTATCTACTTCATCCCATGTCCGTTTTCAATAAAAATTATTGGATTGAATTCCCCTTGAAGTCTAATTATCATGGTAAAATTTTCATGTCAATCCATATAGTTCTAAATGTTTGGGAGTCATTTTAGTGCACAGGTTTATTTTGAACACTTTTTGCTTTTTGGGTCAAATGGGTCACTTTTCGGGTTACTTTTTGACATTGCAAGGCCATTCTAGGGCACTTTAAATTTTATCATGAGTTTCTTTTTGTATCGATGTGTATATATGATGATTTTGAACTATTTTATAGTTCACAATTTTTTCATTTGAGTAATTTTGAAAACGAATTTCACCTCTAACTGTGTTGCTAGGAAAATTTCAGCATCCTTTTTTTAATACTAAAACACTATGATCTTGCAATCTATATGGCCAAATGACTCCAAATTTGATCCACATCATCTACAACATGTACATTACAAGATTGTACAATTGAGATTTCTATACCTCACTTACATTTAAACCTATAACACATCAAAAGCAATGATGCTTTTAAGCCCAAAAAAGCTAGGGACGCTTAGGGGTTAATTTCTTTCTTCACTTATAAAAAGGTGAGGAATTTAGGTGAAAATACCATGAGAGCCTAGACAATAAGACTTCTTGCAAGGCATTTAGATTTAAGTGGCAAGAAGAATGTTGGGGTCCTTTTTTCCGATGGTCTTTCTTCCCTTTTAATAGTTTTGATCTTTCTTCTTCTGAACATGAATCAAAAGAATCTTGAGGTCTTTCTTTCCCATGGTCTTTCTTTCCTTTCAATGGTTTTGAACATGAATCAATCTAATATAGAACACAAGGTGGTACACGCACCCCCACGACAGTTCCGCTGCTAGTAAGAAACCAACATGCAGTAAGATTTGGTATACATGGTTCGAAACTTTTCAATCAAACTCTAATGTGCTAGAAAAGATATAAAATTCTACACAACCGTCACTGTCTAGACATTGATCGAAGCACATATAAATTATCATGGTTCTGGGTTTAGCATCTCAAATCAATGTGGTTGGAAGTTGTTCCAAGTCATCTCCATCTACAGTCTAAATGCTGCGCGAATGGATTTCAGGCAGACAAGACCTGATCTCCTGGCATATAATTTCTCGTCGCAGAAGTACAACAAAGATGCGACAACGTACCCAGATACGAAGACACCAAATAAAGGATGAGAACCTCTATTGAAATTTTGCAAGCTCTACATAGTTCGCGAGATTGGCAGCAGCAAACGACCTCTCCAATTTCAATCATAGGTGGTCGTTGAGGTTTACGATCATCCCTCACAGAGAACGTGAAATATAAGATGAAATTCAATATTTTATCCGATCGAAGAAGCTCGTAATGTGAATCTCCTAAAACTAACAAGTATTGAAAGTCGTCCAACTTAGATCTCATTCACGAACTAAGCCAAAGGCTCCTGCACATTTCCTAACCGGTTGAGATGTAAATATGCATCGGTCCCTGCAAGAAATGCACCAAAGTTTTCGTCAGACTTCAGTGCTAGAATAATTATGAATACCGTGTTACCAAGAAACACGTATCATGTTTATGCCAGTCCAAAAAGAAATAAGGGAATGAAAAAATCTGCGTTCATAATTGCAACATGAGGAAAATCTGAAGTCACCAAAGACAATGACACAGGAGTGTTGAAAGGAAGCGAGAACACTTACCATATCCTTCCATTGAAATAATTTGTACATCCCCTCCAAAGTAACGAGCATAGCATCGACTGATAGGTAAACCATAACCATACCCAGCCATAACGTTAGGCATCTCCTGGTCCTGCCTGCCAAGAACCACAGGATTTTTGGCTGTACTGTATAAATACGTCCAGATTTTCGGTAGCCCGCTCCTGGGAATGCCACCTCCTTCATCAGAAATCTGTTGAAAAAAGTCACCAGTCAGAAAGCTTCTCTGGTATGCAATAACATTTTACGTAACGCACATTGTATGGTTTTGTAACAAATAGTCGAGACTTGAATATTCAATTTGAAACTTGAATGGATTCACACCGGGTAAACAGATCTGTGAACAGGAGAGTCTCCCAAACTAGTCTAAAAACAATGTCAGCAGTACGTAGACCCTTCTAGGCTCAGAAATGAAATAATTTTTTTCAAAGTAATGCTACGGGTATACCTTGATTGTGACGTCTTCAACACCATCGGCTACTACAACACGAATCGGTGGACATTCATGATCAGCGTCCTGAAAACGCTCTTGAACAGCACGTAGAGAATTTTTGACCAATTCAAATAGCATTTGGTGTAGATGCGTAGGCACGTAACTACAAAATAAAAAATTACTAATTTCAGGTCAGCTAGTGCCAGATGAACACAATTCCAGTACTGACATTAATCATTAATCATTAATCAATCGCGAGCAATACCCAATAACAAGGTCAATTGTGCTGTAGAAATATTGAGGAAACAAGATAAAAGCTTAGAAGAAGAAGATAACTCTACGCTACAGCCTGCCCCAGTGAGTGACTAGAGGGCGACCGCGAATTATTCACAAAGCAAAATTCGACTATGCAATACTTCAAGGACTGAAAAAAGGCCGAAATGAAAAGCTAATGAGAAAGTGCTTACGCAAAAGAAAAATGTGGATCTCCATAGACGTGCACTTCAGGTGCAGTCCCATATGTGCGCATGCATGCTGATCGAGCATCATCTATAGCATTCTGAGCGACTTCTACAGGAGAAACCCTTGTGCAGATAAGACCGATGTAGCCGGGAGTGGGAGGAGAATTATGCAACGCCACATGTTGCCCTGGAGGAAACAACTAAAACGTTAAAATATGAAACGGAAATGCTTGCATAGCCAGCGCTTGAAACTAAAAACTAACCAGAGCAGCTTCTAATTCCATTCCATCAATACTATCACACGAATCAATAGACCACCATGTAGGATTCGGCTGCAAGACTAAACGTGCAGGAGTTCTATCACGTATCACTAGCCCCTGTTGAAACAACATTGAAAAAATAACATTGGGATGTTGTTCAGCCAATGGAGAGGTTTGTTGTTTTTTAACATGCTGTTTCAAAAGGAGGATTTTCACTAGTGTATTTGTAGACGGCAGACATCACATGCATCCTTAAAAGAAAAAATTGGGGGAAATATATTGAGCAGAATCAACGGGAAGAATAATTTACCAATGAGCATCCGGATACCAATTCTTGACATGTAAAATCTATCTAGAAACGAGTGGATTTCAGGAAGCTCGTTCAGACCGACTTTCCGACCCAGATCCTCCTTCAATTCCTGAATTCCCATCGCCATAGTTGGCATAACCTCATTGTGCCGCGCTTTGACCCTTGCTATCAGACTGGTGAATCTCGCCTCGTCTTCCGCATCTTGAATAATTGGGAAACTTCGAAGATCCTTGAAAGAATCCACATACCAGTCACGAACCTGTTGAAATTCGCAGTACACGAATAAGATTTCGTCCCGTTTATTAGCACCAAATAACTTGCGTAACTGAATGTGACAAAAACTTGTGAAAATAACCCCAGTTACATTAGAATATGCAAAAGGAAAACGTATTTAATTACATACAATACGTGTAACGATTAAAGCACTGAAAGCTCATCACGTAAAGACTAAGGAAGAAGAAATATACATATAAATGTATGGCTAATAATAGCTTGAAGTTAAATAATTTCAATTTTTTTCTCTAAATAAATCAAATAAGGTGATGCCCTAATTTATGGAGAAAAAATCCCCCCCCCAAAAAAACATGTTCAAAATAGGCCTCCAATTTTTATAGGTTAAAATATTATATTATTCATTAATGAAGGCATTAAAGACTTTTTCATCCATTGAACATAACTCATACACATTGGCTTCTACCGTATAAGTCCTTGTCACCACTGCAATTAAAAACGTCTATCACTATGTCTATCGTAAATTCTTACGAATGTAGACGCAATGGTATTGACTAGATATGATCACGAAACACTTGACGATCGAACAACTAATAAGTAACAACACTATTTGTTTTCTTAACCTCTTGATTATGTTGCATGTGGTCTCAAGGCCTAATTTTAATGTTTCTGACTGCTACGGTAAATCCATTCAAAAAGTTAATCTTAATGTTAATCATATGAAGACAATCTTAAATTAATGTGAAGTTCACCTAGACTTAATATTAACTTATTAGTGCTAAAGACATTAACATTAAATTAAAATCATTTGCATTACAGTAACGTTAGCTCAATATGAGGACTATATCGTAACATTTTTGAACTGTCTTTTTTTACACTACAATTGTAGAGGCATCATTTCTCAACAATGAAGAATGATGCCTCAACAATAACACTTTACAATTCAAGATTTTTCTTGTAGAAAAGGAACCAAGTAACACTTTACAATTCAAGATTTTTCTTGTAGAAAAGGAACCAAGCTAATCTAGCTCAAGAATATTATGTGAATCTAATGCCTATTAACTTAACATTAAAAATTTGCCAATCTAATTAGGGGAGGTTATTTGAATGAAAAGGGGAAGTACACTAACACAATTTAAAAATGGAATTGAGTAACAACTGCAAAGGTTCATATTCACAAGGAACCCTGACCAAATTACCAGGCAGTAATGGGTACAAGAATGATGGTAAATTCTTGGTAATCACTTGCTAAATTGAACAACCACTTGCAAAACTTGCTATAAACAGCAGTTTGGCAGTAATGTTTACTTCCCAGTGAATTGGACAAGGTTCCCTGTGATTTGTATGTTGCGTTGCGGAGTTTATTTCGCTAGAGAAAAAATAAGGTTGACTCTGATCAGAATGCAACCTGTACTAAAGTCCTGCTCCAAATCTGAAAGCGAAAAGACTTTAAGCAGCTGACGCATGCTTTCCACAATTCTGTGGTACACGATATTGACAAATGTTGAAGACGAAGCAATCTCATCAGAGAAGAACCTTAGAAGAGTTGTTGCACCTAACGTACTAAATCACTCACGTAATTATTTGCAACAATCAAATGATTGCGGTCCTAACTCTCGCATCAAAAGCTGAGATTTTTTTTAAATGAATGGGAAACGTACCTTGAGAACTCCTGCCTTGGAGGAAAGTCCATAAGGTAAATTCTCGAGCTCCGTCACTCGATGTGCTAGGCGGACAGGAAGTTCCTTGTGCAGAAACTGCGACGACATTAGAAGGTTCTTCTTGTACCTTGGAGCAGACGGATACGAGCCAAAATCCATCATATACTTGAGGCTCACCCCTGTTTGATTCACTAAGCTACAATTGTAGATGTCATCTACCACATCCCTAGAAACTGTTTCTGCCAACCTCTTTACAGCTCGCATCGTCATGGCTGCGAAATTGGAGCAAACGTGTAATTGCAAATCTACCTGTTCAGCTTTTAAATTCAGATTTCCTACGCGAAGCGTAGGAAATCAGATACGCAAAGGAAGAGGTTGCTAAAAGTTCAATCGTTCCACCTTCATAAGAAACCCCGGATGATCACACTACAGAAGCGAATTTCGAGCGTATGCAGTCTAAGATAAATCATAAACAAAGGCGAAAGAGAGCGCTCCAAGAAATGAATGGTGTAACAAGAATAGCTACGACGATTGTGACGTGACAGCCATGGCTATCATTTTCGGCGTGGAAAGCTCAGAAAAACCTCCAAGAATTTGTTTCTCTTTCGCCGTCGTGTTCCATGCAGAAAAATCTAACAGAGCGTCTTGTCTGAGACAACCAAAGTTTCACGACGAAAATGTGAAGCTGCAAAACGAAGCTCTCAGCTGATGTATCCTCCTTGCTAGTGATGGTCCTGAAGCAGTCTCTCGCAAGACGTCCACGAACAATCTCCGCAAAAATTCCATCCCACACTCGAGTGCCTCACACTTCTGGTGCCAAGTGTAATTAAGTTATCCAGCCTCTTCTCTGAGCACAATCTCGCCAAAAAACGTGCTTACTCTCCACACAATTTAAACAGAGACTATCCAGAGAGTACTTTCAGTCTGTCACAAATCACGTTCGCCGTATCGACCGTACTTCTCCTCAATCCACCATTCGATCAACCAGATCACCTTCAATCTCCCTCACAAGGAAATCTCCATTCCATCGCTGCAACCAAACCAACGCCACACACCACACACCACACATTCAAGTGAAAATTTCGCCACTATAACACTCGGAATGCCCCGAGCCCCGTCACGCATAGCGACACTCCGCCAAGCCTACTGTACGACATACTACAGTGGTCCTATCCACTATTCACATCCATCCTCCACGTCCTGTGACTGCATAAACAATGATATTTTTTTTAAAAGCACGAAAAATAAAACACTAATCAATCGTGCAGCAAGAACAAGAACACGCTTCGCCAAATCCATATACATCACGTACTGTCGACTTCTTAAACAATGCTAAAAATTTAAAATAGGAAAGATGCTCAAGCTCCGTCCTTACAGTGATCAATCGGCCCCTCCATATCCACTGTGAAATTCTTTACAACTGAAAGATTCAGAACGGAAGCTGTAGACGTCCGTTCTCTGTGATTCGAATTTCGACAGCTTAAAAATTACGAAAAGAATTCTAAACACGAAAATTACTCAATCGTGCAGCCGGCAAAATTAAAGGACAAGCCCCCGCCATACTCCAGTAAAGAGAGTGAAATTCCTTACCATAAAGAAATGCAGAGCGGAAGCTGTAGACGTCCGTTCGGTTTGTTCGAATTTCGCCAAGCACTGCAAAATGAGCAGCATGCAGCTCAAACTACCGATGAAAGAGTCCGCCGGTACGCCATCAATGGCGGATGCAGGAACGGCGACAAGCATGCGGAAAACGTAAAAGGCGGGCACTCTGACGGTGCAGAGGTGGGGGACCGATTGGACGAAGGACGTGGACGATGACGGAGAATGTGAACGATTCGTTGGTTCTGGCGACGGTGGTCAAAGCGGGCCACCGATCACTGGATAGAAGGATAGATGCTCTACAGTATTTGGGGTGTCAGCTTGTCTGGGATTCTTATGGAAAAAGTTTAAGTCGTCATTCTCCTATCCATGAATGAGGTATCTTGGAAGATGTGAACAATTAAATTCTATCTATTTGTTTTCAAAAAATGCAAAACTTTAAAATAACCTATTGTAGTACCGTACGTGGAAGGCAGGGTCGGCACTTTCATGTCGAATAATTAATAAAAGTTGAAACAGTGGAGGTCGGCACTTTCAAAAGCAATTATTAAGAAATCGGCTATTAATAGCTAACATTAAAAAAAAATTACGGCAGCTAAACGTTTTATTTTATTTTTTGTTTACGATTTTCGTTGAGTGTTATGTTTTTATTTTAATTTTTTTCGGCTTTTTGTTGACTTTATTTTTGTTGATTTCGACAAAATACTTAATAAATTTGTTTATTTTTTCGGCATTTTTTTGGGGAATTATTTTATGCCGACCTTGCCTTCCACGTACGGTATTGTACAGACACATTAGAGTTAACCGAAAAGAAGGCCATGGAACCTCCCTTTTCAACCTTCTTTTAACCTCTCTTTTCAGCTATAGTTGGGTTGAATAGTGTCGTGTCATAACTTGTCCCCTTGTGGGCCATGGGCTTGGAGCTTTGGTAGGAGGTGTGGGAGTCATTACGAGGTGTGGAGAATAATGGCAGTGGCTTGCTTTAGATTGTCTCCCAACTCATCGTGAACTAGTTTTTGGTCTATTTATATTTCCATATGAGTTCAAGAGGAGTTTAAGAGGAGTTTGCTAAAACTTTCCTCTTTGAGCTGACTTTTCAATTAACTCTATTAACCCTTTAACATCCCAATTCAACATTGATTTCGAAGATGTGCTATAAAATGTTTGATGAATAACAAAAATGGAGTTGATGTTTAAAGCTAAGTTGTAAGTATCAATGCCCACATCCAATTTACCTCCCACATTGGGCAGCCTGAGGAAAGATGCCATGGGTACCCTTTGGGCTTTTAGGGGTTAAACAAGACATCAAGTTGGAAAAAAGTGTCGGACATGACAACATGAAATATGCATAGTAGTGACTAGTGAGGGTAAATGGATGAAAATTTACAATGGAGGTGAATAGATCTATACAATTGGATTTATCATTTTTTTTATTAATAAATTATAATTAAATTCTCAAGATATTATTTTGAAATTCAATTTAACCCCTAAAGGTCCCTAGCTTTTTTGGGCTTAAAATCATCATCGCTTTTGATGTGTTATAGGTCTAAATGTAAGTGAGGTATAGAAATCTCAACCGTACAATCTTGTAACATACATGTTGTAGATCATGTGGATCAATTTTGGGGTCATTTGGCCATATAGATTGCAAGATCAAAGTGTTTTAGTGCTAAAAAAGGATGCTGAAATTTTCCTAGCAACACAGTTAGAGGTGAAATTCGTTTTCAAAATTACTCAAATGAAAAAACTTTCAACTATAAAGTTGTTCAAAATCATCATATAAACACATTAGTACCAAAAAAGCCTCATGAAAAAATTTAATGTGCCCTAAAATGGCCTTGCAATGTCAAAAAGTAGCCCGAAAAGTGACCCATTTGAACCAAAAAGCAAAAAGTGTCCAAACTAGACCCGTGCACTAAAATGACTCCCAAACATTCATAACAACATGGATTGACCTCAAAATTTTACCATGATAACTAGTCTTCAAGGGAAATTCAACCCAACAAGTTTTATTGAAAACGGACTTGGGATGAAGGAGATACAAGCCCCCAAAGTTGCTGCCATCAAAATTCACAGAACTGTCCAAAAAAAACATACCTACTTTCAAATGATCACCAAAAATTCAATTCATCTCGGATTGATCTGAAATTTTTACCACACATTCCATACATCATGCGGGGAGTTTTTTCAAAATTTCAGCAAAATCGGACACGTTTTGCAAAAGTTACAGCACTTCGAAGGTGACTGTACCCCCAAAAACGTCCAAAATATGGACGCCGGGACGCTTAGGGGTTAAAATCTCAAATTAAAAAATAAAAATAATCTTTTTTGTAATGAATTTAGAATAACATGTACTACTTCATTCTACTTATTTTGGAAAATCATGTTTAAGGTCTTACTTTTTGAACTAAAAATGAAACTTGGGACAAACCAATTATGTTATTTAAAAAAATAAAAATCATGATATCTTGCTTTGAAGATCCATATTGTACAAGTAATAGTCAACTAGGACAAGAACCAAGAGAAATTTGAATGAATGAAAATGTCAATGTATGTAGTCAAGAGAATGATCTGAATTTGTTCATCGTCCACTATGTAGACGCAGGCGCGCCAAAGGGTTAAAAAATAAATTAACTTTCAGTGTAAAAATGAAAGTAGAAGATGATGAATGTGATTTCAGTATTTGAAAAAGTATGGCCATAACATTAAGTAGCATTCAATATTTAAAAGAGTATGGCGACTGCATATGCTCATAAGATAGAACACTTGTTTCATTAAAAGTGCACATAGCCATGTGCACTTTTTTTTTAGTGCTATGTGCACTGCATTTTTTTTATTAAAAAGGGAGGGGGGTGGGAACATACCCACCCTCCTCTGAAATTTGCACTACACTTCTTTTAGTTTTAAGGGGAGGGGGGTGGGAGCAAACCCACCCCCACTAAAATTTGCACTACATTTCTTTTAATTTTAAAGGGGAGCGGGTGGGAACATACCCACCCCCCTTTAAAATTCTCACTACATGTTTTTTAATGTTATGTACATTCAATTTTGACACTTTATAAGTAAATATGACTATATTTTCTTCAAAGGTACAAAATTTCAGCATGTGCACTTTTTATATGGTACGTGCACTTTTAACATAACAAGTGTTATAGATAGATATGAACTCCGGTCCTCTTTCAAGGCTGGCGTGAATAAAATGTCTGTTCGTTTTGCATATGCTCATAACATTCAGTAGCATGTGTTGGTAGCCTTTTAGCTTTATCCAACAAGACAAGCAAAGTGGATGAACAAGAGATGGAGAGGAAATGAGTGGGTGGACACATGGGAGACATATGATACATCAACGGTTTCCAAGAAAAGGACTTAGCTACATTACTTCCATGCTTGCAAATGAGAGGATGGACACATGTGGTACTCACTCACAACTATAGGTTCCCAATACTTGCAACTTCCTATAAACATCATAGCTACTGATTTGTTCTATTAAAAAATGTAGAATATACTGCAAATTCGCTTGGAGCCTAGCACAGAGCCAAGCTCTGCTAGTGATGTTATGGGTAGCCTTTATTGGCTCTACCTTGCCGTTCAAGAGAATGTGAAGAATATTCGACATCATCATCTATGCAAAATCAATAGCTACCTTGTTTTACAGGAAGGTGGAGGTGATGACAACAGGGAGAGGAAGGTCAACAAGATCTCAAAGCTCCAAACACATAATTAAAGAAGAAGAAGATATTGTAGTGAATTAATGCCGGCACTGGCACAGCACACCGGCCAACGCCAGCTAACAGCTTTTTTTTAACTCTTTGAAGTGCCAGTGTCCAAACTGAACGGTAGATGATTTCTGACACGTTCTTTCACCACATATAGTGATGGTTTTCATCCATCCAAAATTCCATTGATTCTTATGCTATTTGACTACCATTTGTATAGTATGGATCTTCAAAATAAGATACTGTGAATTTTTGAAAAATAACAAAAGTGGTTTATGTCAAGTTTCATTCTTAGTTCAAAAAGTAAGGTCTTAAAAATGGTTTTCCTAAATAATTAGAATCAAATAATGGACATTATATCACCTCTTAGTGCACATTATTCCAAATTCAATATAAATTTTTTTAATTAAAATTTGTTAATTTGTGATTTTTAATTGAATTTCAAATGAATATCTTGAAATTTTAATCAAATTTATTAAAAAAAAATGATAAATACAAAAATACATAAATGATCTTCATATTGACATTTACAACTTAGTTTTGTACATCAACTCCATTTTTGTTATCCATCAAACATTTTATCAAAATAAGTGTTGAATCGAGACGTTAACCCCTAAAAGACCATGCTCATTCTTAAAATTTTATCACTTTCTCGTGATGCTTTCAGAAAGGAAATTGTATCTCTTGATTGGTATTCATGTTATAAACTTCACCATGGAAGTTCAAAAAGGACTTCGTCATGAGACTGTACATCAATTTTCAGAACAATATACTGTATATATTACATGATTACAAGGTTTGATTATAAGTTGATTTCTGAAAATTTTGAATAAAACCAATAGGTCATTCATTGCAAACTTTCTCATAAATTTAAAAACCATGTTTGAAAGTTTAGGAGCATACAAAGATGTACTATATCTAGGTGCCCACAAAAAATGGTGTTCTAAAACTAAATACAACAACAATGATTGATTCTCAAAGATTTATGTTTGGGTGAATTGACTTGTTGGTGACTCGTTGGTGACTCGTTGAGCCGGAGTTTGTGATCGTTATTAATTTTTACATTGCAAAAATGTTTTAAAGAATTCAAATATATATTTGGAATATTCCAAAATATTCCAAAATAATATTAAATATGTAGAAAAGATTCCAATTATTTTGAAAAGATTCCATTTAAAATATATTTAAATATTTTCCGTAATTATTTTATAGTGTTAATGATGCAGTAATGGCAAATATTTTACACATTGGACACTTCTTTTTTTAACGAATGTGACATCCAAGTGTGAAAACGCCCTTCAAGTCATCAACCGCCCTAACTACTATGTCCCAAGTTCACCTACGTTGACGTTTTAATTTTTCCCCGATGAATCAATCAACATTATTGCAAATCTTGAAGGATTTTTGTGTTCTTGAAACAAACATTTTCAATTCTCTAGTTAACATTGAGTCAAAATTATGAAATCCAAACAAGTTATTAAAGTAATGAAATTATTCTGGGACACAATGTGTCTACCTGGTCCTTTAGGGGTTAAAGGGTTAAATTGTAAAAATTAATTGTAAAAAATTTATAATAATAATAATAATATATTTTTTGAAAGGCTGGTGTTACAGGTAGGGTTTTTCTTTTTCTTTTTTTTCTTTTTTTTTGGAATTTTTTTTTCTCCATTTCTTTTTCTTTTTTTGTCATTCCAGTCCAACAACTTCTAGCGACCGGCTCTTTTCATTGCTTTTTTGAATGAACTTTTATACCGTTGGATGGATATAAAGACAGTGCGCATGAAGGCTAGTTAACCCCTAAATGCCTAAAGTCCTCTTCAAATTCGGCAATTTTGCAAAGATGGATTATAAAATGCAACCTAGAGGGATATTTTGAACTTGATATATGAATGAAAGTTTTACATTATGAATTTTAGATTCTATCCATACGGTTAAATCTATGATTGCTATTACCAATAATTTTGTATAAAATTTGAAACGTGAAATTCAAAATTATTTTGTAATTCAATTACGAATAAGATATTGATATTGAGATAAATGATGTAGGGTAGTATTGCTAGAAGCCAAAGAGGTTTGGGTGCTAAATAATGGTGTGTGGGAGGAGGGGTTAGGCATGGGCTGATCTCTAGAGTGTCCTTGTGATAGGTTATCCCATATGGTTTGCCATGGTGACCTCCTAAGTGTACACTACTTAAGGTAGAAGGCCTTTGAGTAAAAATCATCTCTTTCTACGCATTCCTTGTGTTTGTGTGTGCCTTGTGCAATCTTCTACTACCTTCAATAGGTTATGGGCCCACTCATGTGTGTTTCATGAGTATTAGATTGCATTTGTGCAAGCGTTTTGAGGTCGGTGTGCAACGGGCGGTTTTGGAGCATTGTTGGAGTTTTTGGAGCTTGTTGGAGTGTTGGTGTCTCTTGGAGGAGTGCATGGGCTGAAGTAACATGTTGGAGCACTCTCCTTGGTCAATTTCTTCCCTTGGATCTCCTTTTTTTTTTGCTTCTATCTCTTCTTTGCGAAGTGGAACTTCGTTTGGTTCAATTGTGAGCATTTGAGTGAATGCAAGTGATTTGTGAGGTGTGAGGGCTCTTGTGGAGGGTCTACCATCTGATCCTAATGATTAGGCACTTGTTTTTAGGTGTTGCATGTGTTTCATGCTCTTGGGGTGCTCAAATTTTCATTTGGAGCTAGTTTGTGCACAAAGGTGCGGTTTTGAGCAATTTCAATGCAATTGGGGTTTTGAGGGACTTGTGTGAGTTCGTGTGCATTGAGTGAGTGCTCTTGAGGGACACAAAGGTGTCATTGATGTGCATTGAGTGATTGGGGACACTAAGGTGTCGTATTGAGGCATTTGGAGTTGTTTTGAGCTCCATTTGAGTGATTTGAGGGGTTTTGGTGAGCCTCTTTGATTTTTTTTGGGTGAGGACTCTCACATTTAAGTGTTGGAAGGTGTGTGTGGAGCACAAAAGTGCTGATCTAGTGTTTGGGGTTGTTTTGAAGCCATTGGGTGCACAAAGGTGCAATATTAGAGCAAACAAAATCACAAAAACAAGTTGTGTGTTTGTGTTTGAGGTTTGATTTGTGTGGGGAGGCATACGTAAGTGAGGATCATGGCATCTTTTGAGGGTGAGGGTCCCAAGGTCGTGGACAAGTTTGATGGGGTGAATTTCCACTTGTGGAAGTTCAAAATGGAGATGGTGATGGCCGAGAAGGAGTTGTGGGAGATTGTCGAGGGTAGTGAGGAGCCTCCTCTCTCTTCTACGGATCCTAGGGACATGCAAGCGTACAAGAGGAGGGAGAAGAAGTCATTTGCCATTTTGGCACTCAACCTCGCGGATTCGCAACTTGCGCACATTCGTTCGTGTAAGACACCCGTGGAAGCATGGTCCAAGCTTTGCAACATTCACGAAGCAAAGACATTGGCCAACATCTTGTTTTTGAGGCGCAAGTTCTTCATCATCAAGATGGGCGAAGAAGATGACATGTTGGCGCACATCAACAAGGTCAAGGCTCTCGCGGATCAACTCAACGGTTGCGACGCGTCGGTTACGGATGGTGACATCGTGATGACACTTTTGGAGAGCCTTCCATCATCATACGAGTACCTCATCGTGGCGTTGGAGTCAAGACCCATTTCGGAGCTCACATTGGACTATGTGACCTCACGGTTGTTGCACGAGCTATCGCGGCGAAAGGAGAACGAGTCTCGAGAAGATGGAGCGGCGCTCGTGGCGAAGCAATCAAAGAATGGAGGCGGTGGGAGCTCAAGCGACAAGGTGTGTTTCTATTGTGGTAAGAAGGGCCACATTGCCAAATTTTGCTACAAACGTAAATTCAATGAGAAGGAGAGTGCAAACAACACCAAAGTTCGTGATGATGGGGATGAATACGCATTTACGGCTAGATTTGATGCAAGCATGAGTGATGGCATCGAGGGTGATGCAAGCATGAGTGATGGCATCGAGGGAGATGCAAGCATGAGTGATGGCATCGAGGGTGATGCAAGCATGAGTGATTGGATTGAGGATGGTGATGAGTATGCAAACATGGCTAGTCACATATCGTGCAACGGTAGTGTGAGTGATTGGATTGTTGATTCGGGGGCTACAAGCCACATGTCACCTAATAAAACTTGTTTCCATTCGTATCGTGTGATTAACCCAAAGAGAGTGATTTTGGGAGATGATACGGTACTTGAGGCCCTTGGCAAAGGCCAAATTGTTGTAGACACCGAGGTGAAGGGTCGTGTGAAGACAATCACTATCAAAGATGTCCTCCACGTTCCCAAACTAAAGGCAAATTTACTATCGGTGAGGCAATTAGTGGCAAAGCACTTGCGGGTTGAGTTTAGTGATAAGGGGTGTTATGTGTTGTCACCGAGTCGAGATGAGGTGGCCATCATTGAAGAAGACGAGGGCTTGTACCACATCAAGTTCTCGAAGGTGCATATGAGCGAAAAAACGGCATTAGCGCATTCAAACTTGAAAGACGACAAGTTGGCGTTGTGGCATCGTCGACTCGGCCACTTGAACATCAAGAGTGTGAAGACACTACGCGGCATGGTAAGCGGGATGGATCTTCATCAATTGAAAGTGGATCCTTCTTCATTCACTTGTGAAGGTTGCATTGAAGGCAAGCAACAACGATTGCCATTTGCGGGTGAAGCGGCGACACGGGCAACCAAGCCTTTGGAGATCGTGCATTCGGATGTGTGTGGCCCAATGAAGACCACGTCGATGGGAGGTTGCAAGTACTTTGTGACCTTCATCGATGACTTTTCAAGGAAGATTTGGTTCTATCCAATCAAAGCCAAGAGTGAGTGCTTTGACAAGTTCAAGGAGTTCAAGACATTGGTGGAGAACCAATCTGAGATGAAGATCAAGGTGTTTCGGTCGGACAATGGCGGCGAGTACATGTCCAAGAAGTTTGACGAACTATTGAAGAAAGAAGGCATCGCACGACAAACTTCGGCCCCGTATACGCCTCAACAAAATGGAGTTGCGGAGCGCGCAAATCGCACCATTGTAGAGATGGCGAGGAGCATGTTGCACGCTCAAAACTTGAAGTTGGACTTTTGGGCGGAAGCGGTGGTGAATGCGGTGTACACTCGCAATCGGTGTCCAACAAGCGCAGTTGAAGACATGACCCCGGAGCAAGCGTGGAGTGGGAGGCAACGATGTGTTGCACACATGCGCATCTTTGGATGCATTGCATACGCGAAGGTTCCGGACGAACAGAGGACTAAACTCGAGGCTAAGGCCTCAAAGTGTGTGTTTCTTGGGTATTGTGAAGGTACCAAGGCGTATAGACTCATGTCGGTGGAGACGAAGAAGATCATTCGGTCACGTGATGTGACGTTTTGTGAGGAATCTACGATGGAGGCTCCTTTGGAGGATGGTCCAAGTGGGAGTAGTGGAGACGTGTTGGTGGACGCACCCTCCAAGCCCCCTAGTGTTGTTGATGTAGGTGATGATGACAGTGATGACGAAGATGGCGACACGGAGGTTGTTGAAGTGCCATCGAGTTCAAAGACTAAGAATGACGCAAAGGACGTGCAAGAAGAGCAAGCTTCTTCAAGCGATCGGCGGTACCCGCAGAGATTGCGCAAGCCACCTGGAGAATGGTGGAAGAATCACATCCTCCCTCAAAAGGATGACGAGCATGCAAATGTGGCATTATCGGATGGTCCATTGACCATTCGTGAAGCCATGCAAGGTGAGGATGCGGTCAAGTGGGAGCGCGCCATGCAAGAGGAGTACGACTCTCTAATTGCTAATGGTACGTGGCAATTAACTCCCATTCCAAAGGATCGCAACCCCATTGGTTGCAAATGGGTGTTTCGTACAAAGAGGGATGTTTCAGGTAATGTGGTGCGTCACAAGGCAAGACTAGTAGCCAAGGGGTTTGCGCAAGTTCATGGAGTGGACTTTCACGAGACGTTTGCTCCCGTGGCTAAGTTCACCACCATTTGGTGCATTCTTGCGATTGGGGCGGCCATGGACTTGGAGATTCATCAAATGGATGTGAAGACCGCATTTTTTAATGGCAATTTGGAGGAGGACATCTACATGGTGCAACCCGAGGGCTTTGTACAACAAGGTAATGAGCACCTTGTTTGTAAGTTGCAAAAATCATTGTATGGGTTGAAACAATCTCCAAGAGCGTGGTACCAAAAGATTGACACGTTTCTCCTTGCACACGGGTTTACTAGGAGCATTGCGGATCATAGTCTCTACTTCATGCAAGAGGGTCAACATGTGGTGATTGTGATCATATATGTTGATGATTTGATCATTCTTGCAAGCCTCATAAGTTCATTGAAGGCACTAAAAGTCATGCTTGAGAGAGAGTACGAGATGAGTGATCTTGGAGAGTTGCATTTTTGTCTTGGTGTTGAGTTTGTGAGAGATAGGGCCACACGCACTATCACCATGAGTCAAGGCAAATATGTGATAGACGTGCTCAAGAGATTTGGGATGGAGGATTGTAAGCCCGTGGCAACACCATTGGATGCAAACTCCAAGCTCGTCAAGCTTTCGGAGGAGGACTATGTGGCGGAGGCCAAATCGATGGCGGAGGTGCCATACAAGCAAGCGGTGGGGTCGTTGATGTATGCGATGATTGCGACACGGCCTGACCTTACGTATCCAATTAGCGTGGTGAGTCAACACATGGTGAGACCGGGCTCAATGCATTGGATGGTGGTCAAGAGGATCATGCGGTACTTGAAGGGCACAAGCGATGTCAAGTTGTGTCTTGGCGGCAAAGACATTGTGTTGAGCGGCTATTGCGATGCGGACTACGCGGGAGACACCAGCAATCGAAGATCGACAACGGGCTACATGTTCAAAGTCGGATCGGGAGCGGTATCGTGGAATAGCAAGCGGCAACAAACCACGGTGACATCAACGGTGGAGGCCGAGTACATGGCTACGAGCCACGGCACAAAGGAGGCCATTTGGTTGAGGCAACTAATGGCGGATGTGGGTTGCACACAAGGTGAGGCTACAACGATTATGTGTGACAACCAAGGGTGCATTTCACTTGCAAAGAACCCTACACATCATTCACGCACGAAGCACATTGATGTACAATACCACTTCATTCGAGAGAAGTTGGAATTGGGAGTTATACGGTTGGATTATTGTCCAACGGAGCACATGGTGGCGGATGTGCTCACGAAGGGTCTTTGTAGAGACCAACACCAACGATTAGTAATAGCATTTGGACTTAGAGGCTTTGGCTCTACGCAAAGTGGGAGTATTGAGATAAATGATGTAGGGTAGTATTGCTAGAAGCCAAAGAGGTTCGGGTGCTAAATAATAGTGTGTGGGAGGAGGGGTTAGGCATGGGCTGATCTCTAGAGTGTCCTTGTGATGGGTTATCCCATATGGTTTGCCATGGTGACCTCCTAAGTGTACACTACTTAAAGTAGAAGGCCTTCGAGTAAAAATCATCTCTTTCTACGCATTCCTTGTGTTTGTGTGTGCCTTGTGCAATCTTCTACTACCTTCAATAATTGACAATCTACAGATGAAATTCTTTGTGATTGGTTGAAATGTAATACTCTAAGTGTAGTGATTTTTGGAGATTTTTTGGTTGCTTAATTTTATGAGTTGACTTTTTTTGGAGCATTTTAACACTGAAATCTTCAAAATTTTGGGTGAATCACTACAACATGAAATGAGGCATAAAAATTTCACAAATCATCCCCTTTCTAATCGGATCACATATGCACGAAGCTAACTTCCCATAGAATCTATAGTAAAAATTCCACACTGCAAAAAATGCATAACGGATGAAAAATTATGGATGAAATCTGTTCATCGTCCAAAAAATGGACGCTTAGGCAGTTAGGGGTTAATGTTATAGATGTGTTTGATAGAGTGTATGTTTGATGGTGTGTGTGTTTGATGTGGTGTGTGTGCACATGCTTGATGTGGTGTGTGTGTGTTTTTAACCCAATTTTGGACACATGTATTTTATGTGATTGAAGTTATTGTTCAAGTGTTCAACTTTGAACAAAAGAATAATTGATGGCAAATAACTAGGGACCAAACACATTTCAGCAATCATTAACTCCTAATTTTCCAAGCATCTATATTTTGGATGATGTACAAAATAAAACTCCATTTTCTCATCCGTCATGCATTTTTTGTAGTGTGGATTGTTTACTATAGATTTTATAGGAAGTTAGTTTCATGCATGTGTGAACCGATTACAAAGGGGATGATTTGTGAAAATTTTGTGCCTCATCTGATGTTACAGTGATTCACCAAAAAATTCTAAGATATTTGTTCAAAAGTGCTCTTGAAAAAATCAACTCATAAAATTAAGCAGCCGAAAATTCTCCAAAAATCACTACACTCAGAGCATTACATTTTAATCCATCAGAACAAATTTCATCCACAGATTGTCAATATCTCATTTGTAATTGAATTACAAAAGAATTTTGAATACTAAGTTTCAAATTTTATACAAAATTATTGGTGATTGCAATCATAGATCTAAATGTACAAACATAATCTAAAATTGATAATGTACAACTCTTATTCAAACATCAAGTTCAAAATATCTCTCTTAGTTGCATTTTATAATGCATCTTTGCAATTCTCCAAATCTAAAGAGGGTTGTGGACATTTAGAGATTAAAGTGCAAAAAGTTCTTTGGTTATGTGTTTGGGCTCAAAGTTACGAAGATGGGACCAAATAATATTCCAATTTAGAGAAGAAGTAAGCTCAATGTTAATAAGGTATATGCAACTCCTGATGCAATTTTGAGTCGTTGTCATTCCAAAACAACACAAAGTTGAATAAGAAGAATTATATGAAATCTACAATTTAAAACAATTGACATGTATTCAATATGGACCAAAGAGGAATTACAATGAAGGATTACAAGCCAAAACACACCATGATTTTTCAAATACCTTTATTGTGATGTTACTTTTGAAAAATTGAAATGAAAAGGAAAATATAAAACTTGCATACTTAAAATAAAATAAAAATTAGAAGTAAGTATTTTTTGTGATTACATTATAAAATTTGATTTAATTGTAAACCACCTAAATTTTTATGTGATTGGCTGTTGCAAAAACAACATAGTGGTGTATTTATTCCATTACAACAGATACAGGGATATGAGAGGGCCATGAAAACATTATGTTTTTGGTATCCATTGGATGTAATATTGTAATGTGTAAACAGAAGGTGTTGAAGTTGCATAACATAATAGAGCAGTTCATGAAGTCCCTCTTTTCTACAATTGGCAGGTTACTTGCATTTAGGGTCATCGTCTTCATGAGCATGGCTGTGAGGATGGGCAGTGTTAACCCTTTAGCGCGCCAGCGTTCATATATTGGACAACGAATAGATTGAAGTTGTTCCGATCTCATCCAGATTGGACAGTTTTCATAAACCAAAATTACTCTTGGTTCTTGTGCAAGTTGACTATTCTTTGAACGGTTTGGATCTTCAAAATAGGTTATTATGATTTTTAGAAAAATAACACAATCGGTTTATGTCAAGTTTCATTCTTAGTTCAAAAAGTGAGACCTCAAACATGATTTTCCAAAATAGGTAGAATCAAATAATGGAAACCTTACCATCTCGTAGAGCATGTTATTCCAATTTCATTACAATTATTTGAAATTTTTTGTGTTGAATTGGGATTTTTGATTGAATTTCAAGAGAAAACCTTGCAAAATTAAATAAAAAACATTAATAAAAAATATGATGCATCCAACCGTACAAATGTGATCTTTACATTGACATTTACAAGTTTTCTTTGTACATTTACTCCATTTTAAGGTTTCATCAAACATTATATAGCGCATCTTTGAAAACAATGTTGAATTGGGACGTTAAAGGGTTAACTTTCAACAAGTGAATTACCATGGGAACCTACAAAAACGGGAAAATTGAAGTTCCAGGCATGGCTCCTGAAAGGAAAACCACCTTCTGCCAGTGGTACGACCTGTTGCAAAAGGTGAAAACTGTATCTCATTAAAAAATGTTCATTTGATCCAGTTCCAAAAGGGAGACATCCTGAACTGCTTTATTATGTTATGTATGTTGGTTGGGACCACTACAATACTTGCATCAAAGAACACCTGGTTTGGTCAAATAAGTTCACCTCACAATTTTGCTTAACCCCTAAATGCCTAGAGCCCTCTCCAAATTCAGTACACTAAATAGTGTATTTAGTGTGAGATAATTATAAGATTTGAAAATGTTATAGATTTTTACTCTCGACAAAAAATTTACCAAAGACATTGATTCCAATACTATTGAAAGATCCCCATCTTGACCAATATAGAGGGTAAAAAAATTGGTCAACAGTAAAAACTTACAACATGTTTATGTAAATTAGTGTATCTCACACTAAATACACTATTTAGAGTAGTTTTGCAAAGATGCATTATAAAATGCAACTAAGAGGGATATTTTGAACTTGATGTATAACAAAAGTTGTACATCATGAATTTTGGATTCTATCCATACGGTTAGATCTATGATTGCTATTACCAATATTTTTGTATAAAATTTGAAACTCAAAATTCAAAATTCTTTTGTAATTCAATTACTAATAAGATATTGACAATCTCTAGATGAAATTTGTTGTGATTTGTTGAAATGTAATACTCCAGGTGTAGTGATTTTTGGAGATTTTTTGGTTGCTTAATTTTATGAGTTGACTTTTTTAAGAGCACTTTTACACTAAAATCTTTTGAAATTTTGGGTGAATCGCTACAACATGAAATGAGGCATAAAAATTTCACAAACCATCCCCTTTCTAATCAGATTACACATGCATGAAGCTAATTTCCCATAAAATCTATAGTAAAAAATCCACACTGCAAATAATGCATGACGGATGAGAGAACATGGATGAAATCTGTACATCGTCCAAAAAATGGACGCTCAGGCAGTTAAGGGTTAACTCCTAAAGGACCAAGGAAATATGGTTTTAAAATCACAAATTCAATCAATCATATTATGAAATTTATAATTTATATAGGACCAAATTTTACATCACCGGAATCAGTGAAGAACATTGCATGTGTTGGTCAAGAAACAAATAAATTTAAAGAAAAGCAAGTTTGCATAGGATGTACTAAACCCTTAACTGCCCAACCAAGCAGAAAACGCTTGATGTACAGAATCACTTGCCGTTTTCTCATCCGTGGTGATCTTTTTGCAGCGTGAAATTTTTATGGTAGATTTTATGGGAAGTTAGCTTCATGCATGTGTGATCCGATTAGAAAGGGGATAATTTGTGAAATTTTCATGCTTCATTTCATGTTGAGTGATTCACCACAAAATTTGAAGATTTTAGTCTAAATGTGCACTTGAAAAAATAAACTCATCAAATTAAGCAACCAAAAAATCTCTAGAAATCACTGCACTTAAAGTATTACATTTCAACCCATTACAACAAATTTCATTCATAGATTGTCAATATCTTATTTGTAATTGAATTACAAAATAATATTGAATTTCAAATTTCAAATTTTATACAAAATATTGATGATAGCAATTGCAGATTTAACTATGTGGGTAGAATCTAAAAATCATAATGTACAACTTTTATTCATACACCAAGTTCAAAATATCCCTTTTAATTGCATTTTATAATGCATCTTTGCAAAACTGCCAAATTTGGAGAGGGGTGAGGACGTTTAGGGATTAAAACTACTAAAAAAGACATGAGGCTTGATTCGGGCTCCTTAGTCCTTAAGGGCTTAAAATGGTATCAAAAAACTAGATGTACTCACATGACGAAGGCTTGAGAAAATTATGGGCACTATGGTTAAAAATACTTCATTATCTACCCCTCAATAAGGACTGCTTAACATGACGAGCCAAAGCCAAAGCTAATTCACAAAAAATAGTGACTCAAGCCAAGAATAGAAGGAGCTCTGGCACGGCCCGAGGGATATGAATTGAGTTTCTATTAGTTTGGTCAACCCAATTCTCTTCATTGGAGTTGTATTAGATTTTGTTTTTAGTGCATTAGAATATAATTTCAGCCTATTAGAATATGAATTTCAAAGAATAGCCTTGAATCCTTCGTGTAAAACCCTTAGGGTCGATTTCGTGAATTCAACCAATCAACTACAAGGATTCATGCATGTCATAGCTCCAAATTGGCCTTGGCATGTCATGTAAAGCAACCCTAAGTGCATAAGGTTCTTAAGCCCTTTGAAGATTACACCTTTTCCCTCATGTGGTACTGCACAGTGCCTCTAAGAAAATATTGTCGCCCCTCTACTAAACCCATAAATTTTGTACTAAAACAAAACAACATATCTTCATGATCATTCAAGATCTCTCGATAGGAATTTTCATGAGTGAAACATATCAACTATAGTTTATAGTCTACTTTTTGAAATATAAAATTCTTATTATTGTGCATTCTATTGCATTTACAAGCCTTGTGGGTCAAGATCTATGCTGTATTCTATAGCACTTTCACTCGCTACATTTTCCCCCAAAAAAATTCTAAATGATTTTTTTTACCATATGAATTCTTATTCTGACTTTTATTTTCTGTTAAAATATTAGATTTATTTGGAATGTTATGAATTTTAAAAATGGTTTCTTTTGCAAACAAAATTCAAAAATCTTCTCAAGTTGTGCCAATCTATGCGTTTTAGATTGAAAGCAGTGATCAAGGCAAAGTGTGGACATATGCATTGGTAGATTGATAGAATTTTGTAATCATTATATCATTTCAATGTAAGTGAGAATCCTCATCAATCAAATAGTTGTAGAATTTTGAGTAGTCATATGTAGTAAAAAACACTCTTTAGTTTACTAGATTTATATGTAATTCTACACAAAAATCAAAATGTTCTTACCATAAAGATGTATATTTCTAAGTTATTTATACGATCCATGTATCCGATTAGATGTTCAAAATCTATCAATGATGATTTTCTAAGATCAAACACCAAAAAACTCTTTATAAGTTCACCAAAAATCAACATTCTATTTTTGGAAAGGAAAATTTGTATGAGTGATCAAAATGTTTCCTTCTTGAAGTCTTGATTAAATATTTTAGAAAAAAAAACTTTAGTATCACTTTACATGCAATAGTTGTAGAGCTTTGATTACTCATATGTAGTAGGTGACAATCTTTATAATTTCATTGGATTTATATGAAAATGCATATTTTTTTGGAACTTTCTTCTAACTAGAAAGATGTTTATTTTTGTATTATCTATCATGTATCCAATTATAGGTTTAAAATCTATCAAGATAAATTTTTAAATGCATTTCTAAGTTTGAACTCTATAAACTCTTAAAAAAGTTGTGAACCAAAATTCAACATTTTAATTTTGGAAAGTAAAAGTTAGTTGGATTGATCAAAATGTTGTCTCCTTGAGGTATTGATTGGATATTTTTTTTAAAGTCGATTTCGTATCACTGTATATGAAAATTTGTGAGTGGTAGTACAAAGGGGCGACAATCTTTTCTTAGGGGCACTGTATATGGGCCGACCTAATAATATTATAAAAACGTTGAAATTTTACTCACTTTGTTATATAATATTATAATAACGAGTGCATCTACCTTCGCTCAACTGAAGTTCTTTGACTAAATTCCTTTATTCTCACACTTCGATGGTGTTCCCTAACATATTGTGACTGAGATTTGGAGGTGAGCAATAGGAGCTGAGGGAGATGCCCAAGCAAGTAGTACCCAATTCCATGCATGCACAGTGATTTTGCCTAGGCATCTCCCTGGGGAACACTACCTTTTCTACTAGTGTCAAGAACCTTATGTGAAATTCACAGCCCTCTCATGCCCTCCGTCGTATCTATTGTCATGTAGTAAACAAGTTCAATTCATTTAACCCCTAAAGGAGTAAAGGACCAAGGATTCATGATTTTAGAATGACAAATTTAATCAATCATAATGTGAAAAGCATAATTCAGACATGACCAAATTTTATATCACCGGAATCAGTGAAGAACATTGTATGTGTTGATCCAAAAACAAACAAATTTGAACAAAAGGAAGTCCACATAGAACGTACTCAAAAGTTCTAGAAAAATATCATACCCAATTTGGGCTTCTTGGCTCTTTAGGGGTTAAAAATAATGTATACAAAAGAAATTAAGAACTGGTGTATGTTCTGATGCCATACATGCATTGGCATAAAGTGACTAAAAAGAAAAAGAAAAGAAGAAGAGTGCTAGCATTTGGAAACTCCAATTGGAAGCTATCATGCGTTGTTGTTGTTTGTATCCCTTTCCCCTTTTATGGTGGTTCACATGTCCAAATTCTAGGTCGTTTACAGTTCACCTACTCCCAAATTATATAAATGTCGTCATGTCCAGTTGAGACTGAAAGGCTATTTGCAAGTCACTTCTTTTCTCTTTTTCATTTTTCTGTGAAATTTGCACGTCACTTTCAGGAGCCTTTTATTTGTCAATGAAAACTTTTCATTCAGTAGCCTTCACTGGCTCTGCCTTGCCCTTAACCCTTTAACCCCTAAGCGCTCAAACGACCATTTTCTGGTTGCTGCCCGAATTTAACGGGCTGCCCGGAACAAAAAAAAATTGAAAAAATAAAAAATATTTTAAAATACTAAATCAAGTCTACTTTCCAACCCAATTTGAATTATGGTAATCCGAGTTAAATTCCACCCGGGAGAATTTTTCAAAGTAGATCATCTCAACATTGTCTTAGTGTTATAAAATTTGCTATTTGGGGAAAGTAATGATGATCCCTCCATCATTTCTTTTGCTTTTTTGAAAATTACAATAGATAGCCCAACTTTAACCAATCATACTAAATTTTGAACTCTAAAATTGAAAATTATAATTTATACAAATTTTCAAAGGTTAATGCTTTTAAATTCCTTAAAAAATGATCTAAAATTATTTTTGGAAGTTTGACCGTATGGATAATTTGTAGAGATGATACTCTACATTTTGTCTATTGAACCAAACTTCATCAAACATATGGAAGGCACATATTATAACACATCTATGTTTTGTCCAATACCCCTCGGGCTTTTAGGGGTTAACGTCCCAATTCAACATTGTTTTTAAAGAAGTGTTATAAAATGTTTGATAGAAACCGAAAATGGAGTTGATGTACAAAGAAAATTTGTAAATGCCAATGTGAAGATCACATCTGTACGGTTAGATGTATCATATTTTTTTATTAATAATTTTAAAATAATTTTGCAAGGTTTTCTCTTGAAATTCAATTAAAAATCCCAAATTAACACCAAAAAAATAGAAAAATATTGGAATGAAATTGGAATAACATGCACTACGCGATGGTATGGTTTCCATTATTTGATTCTACTTGTTTTGGAAAATCATGTCTAAGGTCTCACTTTTTGAACTAATAATGAAACTTGACATAAACCAATTGTGTAATTTTTCCAAAAATCATGATAACCTATTTCGAAGATCCACACCGTACAAAGGATGGTCAACTTACACAAGAACCCAAAAACAAATTGGTGGATGAAAACTGTCCACTTTGGATGGAAATCAAACAACTTTAATCTGTTCGTCGTCCAATATATGGACGCTGGCGCGCTAAAGGGTTAACCCTTTAGTGCCTAGGTAACCAGTAAGTGGTCACTAGATCACCAAAAAATGAAATGCTGTAAATCTGTGAATTATCTTAGTTCGGTGTCTGAAGTTCAGAAGTGTAACTTTTGATTATGCAGATGATGCAAAAAGAAATTTTGAAATCTGACTTTCTTAGATATCCAAATACCTATGTTCAAAACACCAAAATACTGCAAATACCTCAAAATACAGCAAATACTTACAAATACAACACATGTACTATGCGGTATTTCTTGTATTTGAAAGTTTGTTATCTTGTATTTTTTTTTGGACTGTGTTCTCTTGTTCATGTTCCATCAATGTATGTATTCCGATCTTGATCAATGTACCAAATCCGGTCTTATATTAACGTATAAATTTTGTCTTAAACCGTACATAGATAAGTCACTCTCACTTATA